>CM032233.1:138252500-138525000 GCA_019009955.1 Riptortus pedestris | reverse complement strand
AACTACTAAAATTTGAGTTATTAAAATGTAAATTATTCTGATTCATTATAAATTGCAGTACTAGATATAGTAAATAGTTTGCAATAAAGTTAATGTTTTATATTCAGATATATATCAGTAATTGTTTTTCTTTCCGGTGAAGAATATGTCTATCTATCTGTTCAGCTCTGAGTGGTTGGCAGACCTATTTGTTTACAATTCAGAAGCCGTTTCCGTTGGGGGCTTATTAAAATTAACTGAAAGATTTCTCATTACCGTTTGTATTTACTCACGATGGTGTTAAGTGTTAGCAGTATGCAGATTTCTCTATTGTAAAACATCACATGGGAAATCTGCTTAGTTTACGCTGCGCCTGCGTAACGGACTTTTTAAAATGTTGATGCTCTACCATTTTTGTTCTTCGATTTTTTTTCGTAATTCAAATATTTTGCAAGTAATTCGTACTTTCTGTTTTTCAGACCGAATTAGTGGTGGATCACTAGTTAGCCAGCTCGTGGGAAATTTGCTTAGTTTAAGCAGTAGACCTTTCCATTATTCCATTAGGGTAACAAACATCCCTTTTCCAACTCAAATTCCAAGAGTTTGTTATATAATATCCTGACAGAGGGAGTAATAGATAATGGAATGTGTATATGACGTCAATTGTTTTGTAATGACAGGGGGATGACATCAGTGGGGTGGGGGGTGGGGGTGGCTGCTTATTTATTCATGACAGATGCTCCAACAATGGACATACATCAGTCAACAAGCAACAATATAAATGTACACAATTAATAAAAATTAAAAATTCTACAAAATTAAGTATTATGTATATGTACAAAATAAATATTACAATACCCAAAATATAATCTAAAATTATTGATTATTAGATTTCCAGACGGAAAGCGCCTAAAACGTAAACAAACAGGTGTGCCAATTACTCACAGGAAAGAAAAGCAATCACGGAAATATACCAGAATATAACAAATTAATTTATTGAAAATTATTTACTATATCTAGTACTGTAATTTATAATGGATCAGAACAATTTTTATCTCAGTCAATCACATTTTAATAGTCGAAGAACATAAGAAGGGGGGGGGGGGAGGTCACAATATCATATTTCCATTTATTTCGTATAATTAAAATCGTTCGAAAACAATTAATGGCATTTAAGATTCGAATAATGTGGTTTATTACATAGCAGAGTATTGTTTATGTAACATGAGCAGAAGTGGGGGTTTGCTGAAGGCTGAACAACTATACAATTTTTTGATCCGACGTATGGTAACGGAGATATTTCGAATTTTGGAAAAATCCCCCTCCTTCAAGCCCCCCTCCCACTACTTGTCCTATTTCAGCCATTAACGAACTTGATCTGTCTTTTTACATGAAACGTTTAAATATCGAGTTTGGTAACGATTAAACAAAACTTGCGACCGCTAGAGCGTTAACAGACAAATATATATATATATATATATATATATATATATATATATATATATATATATATATAATTTTGAACGGACCTCATTTTCGTCATCTCCTGGGATGGACATTTGAAGAAATTGTTCGAAAAGCGCGTCATAAGTACGACCCCAATAGCTCATTTACCTTAAGGGAAGTCTGCTAAATGAAGTACGTTAAAAATGTGTATGTATATATATACATATATATATATATATATATATATATATATATATATACATGTATAATATATACCATTCTGTCGGGAGGTTCCTCTTATCGTTAGTATTTATTCACTTAATATTGACGGTGGTGTTGTGTTAGCATTGTGTAGATTTGTCTATTGTTAAACTTCACAAGGGAAATCTGCTTAGTTTACGCAGCCCCTGCGTGACCGAGTTTTATATATTTTAATCCATTATTATATATGTTTAATGGTGTCTGCCTAGAGTGTTTTTGTATTTGGCCATCCTGTTATTTTTACCAGCTCCATTTTAGATGAATGTCGAAGGCAACTATGAAATTCTATTCGCTTATCGGCTTTTCGAACAGCTCATTATGCTGATTATCTATTCTGCTTACTAGGTTATTGCCAGCATTCCAGGCTAATTATGACTGATTTGCCTTTATGATCTTTAATGTATCCACATTCTCATAAGCCTAGTTCCAAGTCAATAAAATCATCATACACGTACTCATTCATTAGCAGAATCCATCCATTAAAGTAAATGACACTCTTCGGAATAATATATAAAATGATTATGTGGTTTTATATATTTTTAGTTGTTTCTCTTTAAAAAGGAGCCATGAGCTGGCTAGGGATAGATAGATAGATATTTTATTGGCTTACGTTTCCAAACATGTTGCCAAGAGGCTGGCCAATTACTGTTAGTAACGTTGTTAATATAATATAACGTATTAAAAAAATGTGTAAATAATAATATTTTCTAAATTACAAATTAACAGCATATACTTTGGTATGAAATACAATATAAATATTAATCTAAATAATTATAATACTTAATTCATCAAATCATAATTTAATCTGAATGTAGATCAAATAATTGTTTTTTTTTCATGTCTAAATAAAGCTCAGTTTTCTGACATTTTAAATTTACATAATTCTTCTCTATGATTTATGACAAACAGAATAATAAAAAGAAGAATTATAGCAAATAATAAATAATGTGCCGATTATTGTTGTTTAAGCACCCCCTGAAAATAATAAAATTCTTCCTTTAATACTGTAAACTTTGGCAAACTTTTGATAAGAAACAGAAAACAGCATTAACTTTATTTTCACTGTTGAAATACAAAACTTGCTAGGGAAAGCTATTAGAAAATAAATAACAAAGACAATTAGGAGATTTCCCTTAGGGAAATCTGCTATTGAGGTCGTACTGATGACAACATTTTCAAAATGTTTCTTCAAATGTCCATTGGTTCTACCTAGTAGATGACGAAAATGAGGTCCGTTCAAAACTGTATATATATATATATATATATATATATATATATATATATTTTGGCAAGTCTTTACTTTCCACAATATTTTGACATTTCCCCGTCACAGTCTTTAGGGTTCATACCCGTCGTTGCTGTGGATTTGTTCATAATAAAATTATTTGTTATTTAAGACTTCCCTCTCCTCAATATTTTTTATATTTCCCGTCTCCTGTGCATGTCGTTTTTTTTTATAACGTATTGAACAGTATAATTCATAATCGTAGAAAGTATTCTATCTTCCAAAGCATGTATGAATAAAAGTTCCATTCCCTTGATGCGGTACAAAGCTTAATGGTGGCTGTTTTAGGTAAGTCTCGATTGTATGTCTCGATTGCAAACTGTATATTTATATTGGTATTTAGTAAAGTATATCATACATTAACGGAGCAGAGTTAATAAATACTAGAAATAACTGGGTGCACCTCCCCAGCGTTCATCCTTTTATATTATTTATTTATGATTATTAAACAAGTTCACATTCCTGAGAATAACACTACATTGCGAAAAGTGAAAGCATCAATTGTAATTTAAACATAGACCAATATGAGGTCGGCAGGGAAGCGGCAGAACTGATAGGACAAAGGAAGTAGCTCGACACCTCCCTAGCCTCAGTGCTGCCAACTCCTTTAGGATATCAATTCTGTAATACATTAAATTATATTAACAAATCAGATTACATTATCTTCACAATACGAAAACTGTTTGTTCAAATATTTTTCACGTTCTAATTAAATAATGTATTAAAAACAGTTAGAGAAAACCGGCGTTTCTCATGAATTAATGTTTGGGATAAGAGAAGGGGGGGGGGGCAGTATACTTTATTTGGTGCAAACTGTTACAGGCGGTAAAAAATAACATAGTTTTGAATTATTAAGGATAAAATTCTAACATGGATTTGAATTAACTTATCCAGGTGAGGTACCGGGTAGTTCATATTGGAATGAATTGTTGAGCATATCAATATTTCTACATAAATTATTTGCTTCATGCCTTATTTTACAAACAAAAAAATTATAAAACAAAAGTTAATCTAATTATATAATAAAATATAAAATAATAAAAAGTAAACAGCTTTTGTTATTTGCACGATTGCCGAAAAATAAGTAGAAGATGAAATATGGCGAATTTTTATTTCATGCCTCCCTTACAACCCCCCCACCTGTTTGAACCTAAAAATTTTAATATATCTTATAATCTTGGGAGAATTAATGCTAATTCACATTCCGAGTTTTGTTAAGTTCGGTTCAAACGTTAGTGCACAATAAAATAGTTGGCTCCCGCTACCGTTATTATAAAACTAGATTAAACTAGATGTTGATACCTGATTAAGCTCTATCTGCTCCAGCTAATCAAGTTGAGCATTATTTGTTAGTGTTGAACAGTGTTTAAACTAGATGTTGATACCTGATTAGGCTCTATCTGCTCCAGCTAATCAAGTTGAGCATTATTTGTTAGTGTTGAACAGTGTTTAAACTAGATGTTGATACCTGATTAGGCTCTATCTGCTCCAGCTAATCAAGTTGAGCATTATTTGTTAGTGTTGAACAGTGTTTAAACTAGATGTTGATACCTGATTAGGCTCTATCTGCTCCAGCTAATCAAGTTGAGCATTATTTGTTAGTGTTGAACAGTGTTTAAACTAGATGTTGATACCTGATTAGGCTCTATCTGCTCCAGCTAATCAAGTTGAGCATTATTTGTTAGTGTTGAACAGTGTTTAAACTAGATGTTGATACCTGATTAGGCTCTATCTGCTCCAGCTAATCAAGTTGAGCATTATTTGTTAGTGTTGAACAGTGTTTAAACTAGATGTTGATACCTGATTAGGCTCTATCTGCTCCAGCTAATCAAGTTGAGCATTATTTGTTAGTGTTGAACAGTGTTTAAACTAGATGTTGATACCTGATTAGGCTCTATCTGCTCCAGCTAATCAAGTTGAGCATTATTTGTTAGTGTTGAACAGTGTTTAAACTAGATGTTGATACCTGATTAGGCTCTATCTGCTCCAGCTAATCAAGTTGAGCATTATTTGTTAGTGTTGAACAGTGTTTAAACTAGATGTTGATACCTGATTAGGCTCTATCTGCTCCAGCTAATCAAGTTGAGCATTATTTGTTAGTGTTGAACAGTGTTTAAACTAGATGTTGATACCTGATTAGGCTCTATCTGCTCCAGCTAATCAAGTTGAGCATTATTTGTTAGTGTTGAACAGTGTTTAAACTAGATGTTGATACCTGATTAGGCTCTATCTGCTCCAGCTAATCAAGTTGAGCATTATTTGTTAGTGTTGAACAGTGTTTAAACTAGATGTTGATACCTGATTAGGCTCTATCTGCTCCAGCTAATCAAGTTGAGCATTATTTGTTAGTGTTGAACAGTGTTTAAACTAGATGTTGATACCTGATTAGGCTCTATCTGCTCCAGCTAATCAAGTTGAGCATTATTTGTTAGTGTTGAACAGTGTTTAAACTAGATGTTGATACCTGATTAGGCTCTATCTGCTCCAGCTAATCAAGTTGAGCATTATTTGTTAGTGTTGAACAGTGTTTAAACTAGATGTTGATACCTGATTAGGCTCTATCTGCTCCAGCTAATCAAGTTGAGCATTATTTGTTAGTGTTGAACAGTGTTTAAACTAGATGTTGATACCTGATTAGGCTCTATCTGCTCCAGCTAATCAAGTTGAGCATTATTTGTTAGTGTTGAACAGTGTTTAAACTAGATGTTGATACCTGATTAGGCTCTATCTGCTCCAGCTAATCAAGTTGAGCATTATTTGTTAGTGTTGAACAGTGTTTAAACTAGATGTTGATACCTGATTAGGCTCTATCTGCTCCAGCTAATCAAGTTGAGCATTATTTGTTAGTGTTGAACAGTGTTTAAACTAGATGTTGATACCTGATTAGGCTCTATCTGCTCCAGCTAATCAAGTTGAGCATTATTTGTTAGTGTTGAACAGTGTTTAAACTAGATGTTGATACCTGATTAGGCTCTATCTGCTCCAGCTAATCAAGTTGAGCATTATTTGTTAGTGTTGAACAGTGTTTAAACTAGATGTTGATACCTGATTAGGCTCTATCTGCTCCAGCTAATCAAGTTGAGCATTATTTGTTAGTGTTGAACAGTGTTTAAACTAGATGTTGATACCTGATTAGGCTCTATCTGCTCCAGCTAATCAAGTTGAGCATTATTTGTTAGTGTTGAACAGTGTTTAAACTAGATGTTGATACCTGATTAGGCTCTATCTGCTCCAGCTAATCAAGTTGAGCATTATTTGTTAGTGTTGAACAGTGTTTAAACTAGATGTTGATACCTGATTAGGCTCTATCTGCTCCAGCTAATCAAGTTGAGCATTATTTGTTAGTGTTGAACAGTGTTTAAACTAGATGTTGATACCTGATTAGGCTCTATCTGCTCCAGCTAATCAAGTTGAGCATTATTTGTTAGTGTTGAACAGTGTTTAAACTAGATGTTGATACCTGATTAGGCTCTATCTGCTCCAGCTAATCAAGTTGAGCATTATTTGTTAGTGTTGAACAGTGTTTAAACTAGATGTTGATACCTGATTAGGCTCTATCTGCTCCAGCTAATCAAGTTGAGCATTATTTGTTAGTGTTGAACAGTGTTTAAACTAGATGTTGATACCTGATTAGGCTCTATCTGCTCCAGCTAATCAAGTTGAGCATTATTTGTTAGTGTTGAACAGTGTTTAAACTAGATGTTGATACCTGATTAGGCTCTATCTGCTCCAGCTAATCAAGTTGAGCATTATTTGTTAGTGTTGAACAGTGTTTAAACTAGATGTTGATACCTGATTAGGCTCTATCTGCTCCAGCTAATCAAGTTGAGCATTATTTGTTAGTGTTGAACAGTGTTTAAACTAGATGTTGATACCTGATTAGGCTCTATCTGCTCCAGCTAATCAAGTTGAGCATTATTTGTTAGTGTTGAACAGTGTTTAAACTAGATGTTGATACCTGATTAGGCTCTATCTGCTCCAGCTAATCAAGTTGAGCATTATTTGTTAGTGTTGAACAGTGTTTAAACTAGATGTTGATACCTGATTAGGCTCTATCTGCTCCAGCTAATCAAGTTGAGCATTATTTGTTAGTGTTGAACAGTGTTTAAACTAGATGTTGATACCTGATTAGGCTCTATCTGCTCCAGCTAATCAAGTTGAGCATTATTTGTTAGTGTTGAACAGTGTTTAAACTAGATGTTGATACCTGATTAGGCTCTATCTGCTCCAGCTAATCAAGTTGAGCATTATTTGTTAGTGTTGAACAGTGTTTAAACTAGATGTTGATACCTGATTAGGCTCTATCTGCTCCAGCTAATCAAGTTGAGCATTATTTGTTAGTGTTGAACAGTGTTTAAACTAGATGTTGATACCTGATTAGGCTCTATCTGCTCCAGCTAATCAAGTTGAGCATTATTTGTTAGTGTTGAACAGTGTTTAAACTAGATGTTGATACCTGATTAGGCTCTATCTGCTCCAGCTAATCAAGTTGAGCATTATTTGTTAGTGTTGAACAGTGTTTAAACTAGATGTTGATACCTGATTAGGCTCTATCTGCTCCAGCTAATCAAGTTGAGCATTATTTGTTAGTGTTGAACAGTGTTTAAACTAGATGTTGATACCTGATTAGGCTCTATCTGCTCCAGCTAATCAAGTTGAGCATTATTTGTTAGTGTTGAACAGTGTTTAAACTAGATGTTGATACCTGATTAGGCTCTATCTGCTCCAGCTAATCAAGTTGAGCATTATTTGTTAGTGTTGAACAGTGTTTAAACTAGATGTTGATACCTGATTAGGCTCTATCTGCTCCAGCTAATCAAGTTGAGCATTATTTGTTAGTGTTGAACAGTGTTTAAACTAGATGTTGATACCTGATTAGGCTCTATCTGCTCCAGCTAATCAAGTTGAGCATTATTTGTTAGTGTTGAACAGTGTTTAAACTAGATGTTGATACCTGATTAGGCTCTATCTGCTCCAGCTAATCAAGTTGAGCATTATTTGTTAGTGTTGAACAGTGTTTAAACTAGATGTTGATACCTGATTAGGCTCTATCTGCTCCAGCTAATCAAGTTGAGCATTATTTGTTAGTGTTGAACAGTGTTTAAACTAGATGTTGATACCTGATTAGGCTCTATCTGCTCCAGCTAATCAAGTTGAGCATTATTTGTTAGTGTTGAACAGTGTTTAAACTAGATGTTGATACCTGATTAGGCTCTATCTGCTCCAGCTAATCAAGTTGAGCATTATTTGTTAGTGTTGAACAGTGTTTAAACTAGATGTTGATACCTGATTAGGCTCTATCTGCTCCAGCTAATCAAGTTGAGCATTATTTGTTAGTGTTGAACAGTGTTTAAACTAGATGTTGATACCTGATTAGGCTCTATCTGCTCCAGCTAATCAAGTTGAGCATTATTTGTTAGTGTTGAACAGTGTTTAAACTAGATGTTGATACCTGATTAGGCTCTATCTGCTCCAGCTAATCAAGTTGAGCATTATTTTTTAGTGTTGAACAGTGTTTAAACTAGATGTTGATACCTGATTAGGCTCTATCTGCTCCAGCTAATCAAGTTGAGCATTATTTGTTAGTGTTGAACAGTGTTTAAACTAGATGTTGTTACCTTGATTGCGTTCCTGTCTTATAACGCTCACGGAATAGATAGGCTTATCTCCAATTTAAAAATCTTTATCGCCCAATTAAAGGCAACTTTCCTACCCTTTTCTCCTCGACCCTTAGGGCACTCCTAACTTCTGGTGACTTGTGTAACTTCGACTCCACGAATACATTATAGCCAGTATCATACAGTAAAACTCTTAAAGTTTTGTTAGACGATTTTCCAAGGATGCAGCAAAGAAGGAAATCTTCGCTTCTTAAAAGTCGTAAAAAGGTAATCAGTCTCCTTAATTAGCAGATTTCCCTGAGCTATTGATGTTGCACTCATGACGTGATTTTCGAAACGATTTCTTCAAATTTCCATCAATCCTACCCAGGAGATGGAGAAAACTTCCGTCACGCAGGAGCTGCGTAAACTAAGCAGATTTCCCGCGTGAAGTTTTGTAATAGATAAATCTACATACCGGTAACACAACACCACCCCGGAATATTAAGTGAATGAATACAAACGATAATAAGTAGTCCGAAAACTTCAGAAGGGGAGGGGGGACACCAGAACATATTTGCATGTATCTGGTATAATAAATGTCTCTTCAAAACAATATTTGGTATTTAAGCTTCGAATGACGTGGTTTATTACTTAACCGTATATTGTTTATGTAACACGAGTAGAGGTGGGGGTTTTCTGAAGGCTGAAAACTGAAAAATGCAAATATCTCAGTTAATATTCAAGACAGGGATAAATGTGTATATCAATATCTATAGTACATTTAATTTTCTACAAGATTGGCTCTATACATTTTTACGATCCGACCTATAGTAAAGGAGATGACGGACGAGATGAGATCGGCTGATGTCGGTTCTATTCGTAAATTTCTGCCGAAAGCTAGTTCGGCCGTTTCCATAACTGTTCGGCTCTCGTGAAATTGGTTTAGATACTCGTTACTACTACTGTTGCTAGTATGCAGATTTCTCTATTGTAAAACTTCACGTGGGATATCTGCTTAGTTTACGCAGTAGACAGCATAACCGACTTTTTTTTTGAAATAGAGAATACAAGGTGAGATGGGATGAGTAGTGCGTCATTCCAACATGTAGGGAATCTGCTTAGTTTACGCTGCCCCTGCGTGACGGACGTTTTTTGACATCGACAAGGAAATCAAACCTGCGGCTTAAATCCGTTATGCATGCGTTGCGAGAACTAAGATTTTTCTCATGTGCTCTAATGTACGACAGTTAGCCTTATTTTGATTCGATTTTTGATATGAAGAATAAATTATCTTCTCGTCTCAAACAATCATTTCATTACTTCTTTCTACAAATTGAAGTATCCGTTTTGACCTTCCCTAAACCAAGCCTAGCTCCTTAATCAATTTAGACAGGTGAGTAAGTATACACCGAAAGACGTACTTAAGTAGCACAGTGGTCCCGATGCCTCCATCATCGTGAAAAAGATGAAAAAGAAACAGGTATTAAATTAAATTTACTATAAATATTGTTATTTACATTTATTCTCTATCTTGAATATTAAAAGAGATATTTGAATTTTTATTAATTGTTTGCTGATAACGGATAAGATGAGATCTGCTATTGTCGGTTCTGTTCTTGAGATTCCGCCGAAAGTTAGTTCGGCCGTTTCCGTAACTGTTCGGCTCTCGTGAAATTGCTTTAGAGACTCAGCTTCTATTTTGTGAGATATATAAAAATACGTTCTGTTGATACCCTCCCCCCCTCCTTCTTTAGTTCTTGGACTACTAAAATTTGAGTGATTGCGATAAAAAGTATTCTGATTCATTATAAATTACAGTTCTAGATATACTAAATAGTTTGTAATAACGTTAATATGTTATATTCAGATATATTTCAGTAATAGCTTTTTCTTTCCGGTGAAGAATATGTCTATCTATCTGTTCAGCTCTGAGTGGTTGGCAGACCTGTTTAGAATTCAGAAGCCGTTTCCGTTTTGAGCTTGTTAAAATTAACTGAGAGATTTCTCATTACCGTTTGTAATTACTCATGTTGGTGTTAAGTATAACCAGTATACAGATGTATCTATTGTATAACTTTACGAGGGAAATCTGCTTATTTTACGCAGCCCCTGCATGACGGACTTTATTATCATCATTTGATTCAGAATGTGTTAATCAGGAGAAGGTCATACTCATTGTAATTGAGTATATTGCTCTGAATCAATACATTATTCTGTTCTATTGTAGCGAGGGTTTAGCTAGTTCTATGTCTTTGATGTCAGTAATAATATAGAACATGCTCTGGTTCCCTTTATGGGAGAAAATTGAAAGAGCACCCGGTGTCTTTATGTATGTATATATATATATAATTGTAACCTCTGTCTGTACATTGATTTTTTTCGCGAAATTTCACGATAACTTTTAGTTTCACATGTCATAGACACCATAACTGCATTTTGTTTCTTTCGTGTCTGTTTGTTTGTTTATTTGTTCCCCCACTCCTACATATATATTTCATTGAACTCTTACTTTGTGAGATATATGCAAAATACGCAATATGTTCTGGTGTCCCCCCTCACCTTCTGAAGTTTTCGGACTACTTATTATCGTTTGTATTCATTCACTTAATATTCTGGGGGGTGTTGTGTTACCGGTATGTAGATTTATCTATTACAAAATTTCACGCGGGAAATCTGCTTAGTTTACGCAGCTCCTGCGTGACGGAAGTTTTCTCAATCTCCTAGGGTAGGATTAATGGAAATTTGAAGAAATCGTTTCGAAAATCACGTCATGAGTGCAACATCAATAGCTCAGGGAAATCTGCTAATTAAGGAGACTGATTACCTTTTTACGACTTTTAAGAAGCGAAGATTTCCTTCTTTGCTGCATCCTTGGAAAATCGTCTAACAAAACTTTAAGAGTTTTACTGTATGATACTGGCTATAATGTATTCGTGGAGTCGAAGTTACACAAGTCACCAGAAGTTAGGAGTGCCCTAAGGGTCGAGGAGAAAAGGGTAGGAAAGTTGCCTTTAATTGGGCGATAAAGATTTTTAAATTGGAGATAAGCCTATCTATTCCGTGAGCGTTATAAGACAGGAACGCAATAAAGGTAACAACATCTAGTTTAAACACTGTTCAACACTAACAAATAATGCTCAACTTGATTAGCTGGAGCAGATAGAGCCTAATCAGGTATCAACATCTAGTTTAAACACTGTTCAACACTAACAAATAATGCTCAACTTGATTAGCTGGAGCAGATAGAGCCTAATCAGGTATCAACATCTAGTTTAAAACACTGTTCAACACTAACAAATAATGCTCAACTTGATTAGCTGGAGCAGATAGAGCCTAATCAGGTATCAACATCTAGTTTAAACACTGTTCAACACTAACAAATAATGCTCAACTTGATTAGCTGGAGCAGATAGAGCCTAATCAGGTATCAACATCTAGTTTAAACACTGTTCAACACTAACAAATAATGCTCAACTTGATTAGCTGGAGCAGATAGAGCCTAATCAAGGGCCACCTTCATCTACGCTCTGTCTTACACATCTCACCCCATCCTAATCCTTAAAAGTCCGTCACGCGGGGGCTGCGTAAACTGAGCAGATTTCTCACGTGTAGTTATACAATAGAGAAATTTCACGAGCCGAACAGTTACGGAAGGGGCCGAACTAGCTTCTGGCGGAATCTCTCAACTAGAACCGAAGTTAGGCGATCTCATCTAGTCCGTTATGCGCACACACTTATAAATTCAAATATCTCGGTTAACATTCAAGATAGAGAATAAATGTATTTAACACTGTTCATAGTAATCTGAATTTGCAATAAGATTGGTTTTATAAAATTTTTCGATCTGACGTATAGTAACGGAGATATTTCGAATTTTCGAAATCCTCTCCTTCTAACCCCCCCTCCCACTGGTTCGATTTCAGGCATTATTGATTATTGTTCTTTATTTTTACATAAAACGATTAAATATCGAGTTTGGTAACGATCAGGCAAAAATTGCAACCTCTAGAGCGTTAACAAGCATATATATATAGTTACCTCTGTCTGTACATTGATTTTTTTCTGGAATAGACACCATTACTGCATTTTGTTTCTTTGGTGTTTGCTTGTTTGTTTGTTACATTTTCAAGCATAAACGGCTGAACTGAATTTTATGAAACATGGTATGTATATTACTACTAAACCAACTTAGACTTTAGGCTATATTAATATTCTCTGAGACGAACAGGAATGGGGGTTATAAGGGGAAGCCTAAAATTAAAAATAGAGAAAGTTTGTTTTTGTATTGCTTTTTCGACAAATATGTACATTACAAAAGTTGTTCATTTTGTTATTTAGAGTAACTTTTGTTATATAAACATTTGTGGAATACCGAAGTATAAATGAGTTATACGCTAAATACTATAAGGGGGATCAACAATTTTATTTTATTTTGCACAAAAGATTCAACCGTACTAAACGAAACTCGTTTGTGATTTGGATTAACACCTCCCTGATTATACGCCATATTAAAATTTCTTGGTTCTAACAGGAGTGGGGGTTATAATGGAGATCTGAAATATAAAATCACAATATTTCGTAACCTATTTATTTTTCCGGAAAGATGCATCTAACAAAAGTTGTTTGTTTTGTTATTTTTGGAACTTTTGTTATATGCGTTCTTGCCTTAGAACGAAGTATAAACAACAATGTTATAGGACACGAAAAACTAAATCTAAATTGTATTTTGGTTATTATTAACGCCTCCTTGACTATAAGCTATATTAACATTTTTAGGAACGAAGAAGAATGGTGTTTGTTAGGGAGCCATGAAAAAAAATCGTCAAATTTCGTTTCCTATTGTTTTTCGGCGAACGTGCAAATGACAAAAGATGTTTAATTTGATATTCAGAGTAACTTTTGTTATATACATCTTTATCAAATATCGGGGTAATATAAAAATATTGTGTATAGGGTAGAATTAAGTACATAACGAATACTTTTATTATGAACATATCCCCAGCACGCCGAGTACTAGGGTGTAAATTATAAGCATTGAGAAGGAAAAATGTAAAAATATTGTACAAAGTAAAGCACAAAAAAAATACAATTATCAATCATCCTGAAATGATTTCCCGGGCGAAGCCGGGTACCCTAGCTAGTATATATATATATATATATATATATATATATATATATATATATATATATATGTAATTTTGAACGGACCTCTTTTTCGTCATCTCCTGGGTAGGATCGATTTACATTTCAAGAAAAGTTTCGAAAATCGCGTCATGAGTACGACCTCAATAGCTGATTTCCCTTATGGGAAAACTGCTAAAATGATTGTCACACAGGGTTTTCGTCAAATAAGCAAATTTCCCGTATTTTGGAATATCTGTTCATAGCATTTCACATTGTATTCTCTACATACGTATAAAAGTGGACTGACGGCGGAAAACGAGGAAATGAACATAAAATAAAATGTAAGCAGGCTTTGAGATATTTAGTGACCGAGGTTCTTTAAGTGAAAATGGAATAAGTAAGAGAATAAGTGGGAGTTTAAAAAAGGCTGAAGCCCAAAAAAATAAAAATAACTCCATTAATATTTCAGTCAAAGAAAACACAATAGTTATATTTTAAAATCTTATATATATAGATATATATATATATATATATATATATATATATGACAAAATATTTGTCAAGCCAAAAATCAGTTCTGGCGAAGCCCGAGACATCGGATTGTGATGGCGAAGGGATCGCTTCTCCACTTGGCGATGCTTAGCTGGCGAAAAGGGGATTAAGGATGCGTAGCCTCCATCCACCGTTAGCTAGTTCTACTTAAACTGAAAACACTCGAGTCTATTATTTTTCTTCTTTTTTGAACTTATGTCCTCTACATACTAACGCAGAATGTGGAGAAATATTATTTTTCTGCACACCCCATGCATATTTGCATTTTATGTGCATTTTATCAAAACTTGTATCAATTTTTATATTATAATATATATACATATATATATATATATATATATATATATATATATAAACATATTGATAGATGTAAATAGAAACTTGAATATAAAATTTTGAGACAAAAAAATTATTAAATATAATCGATTAATGAATAAATATTATAAAATAAATAATAAAAAAATAAACATCAATATTTAATACATATATTGTCGATTTCCTCTCTCAGCTTACATGATATCTTAGGCTAATTGTTTTTATAAAATTTATCAGTGTTTTGGAAATAAAATATGACTGATAGGCGATAGCGGCGGACGATAATGATCTCTTTTAATCTGCATACTTTGTATGTCTTGAGTCAGAGTCTATCATTCTATAAATCAGGTGGGTGAATGTCTATTAATTGTAAGTGTCGCATTCTACCAGTATTTGACAGAGTCAAGCTTTAAAATCTGTGTAAATAAGAGTTTAATATTTCCGTGTCCAATTAGTATTTGGTTTAAGGATAAAATTTATGTCGTGGGATAGTGAGATGTTGGTTTTCGAAACAGCGATTATATCATTTTAATTGTGTATCTTTTATCTATATACTAATCTTAATTATAACGTTGTAATCTCTTATTGGGTTGACGTCCACCGCTGAACCACAAATTTTATTCTTCTTTCTCCTAAGTATAGATTTTTAAGACCAGTTGGTTTAATCTTTGTTATAGATTACCTCTTCTTTCTTTCTTATTTTGCAGGGGTTCACTTTTTGCGTGGATATTGCCTATTTATTCATTTGCGGGCCACGATTCCTCCATGTTTATTCTTATTACACCAAATACCTTCAAATGGCCACTATGAACCTACATAGGAAATTTATATATATATATATATATATATATATATATATATATATATATAAATATATATATATATATATATATGTATATATACGCACGAGAGAGCGAGTGTGTGTGTGAGAGAGAGAGAGAGAGAGAAGAGAGAGAGGAGAGAGAGAGAGAGTGAACAGAGAGAGAGGAGAAGAGAGAGGAGACGAGAGCCAGAGAGAGAGAGAGAGAGAGAGAGAGAGAGAGAGATCAATACCATGAAAGTTTCATACCAAACCAAAAAAAAAAATTGAAGTATAGAAATATCTCGGTAATTATTAATCAGATCAGGATATTCATGGTTTTGTTGAAAACGTAATTTAAAACTACTATTGTATAATAGATGTTTCCTCTAGCTGGAAATTCATTTATTTATATATTTTGTGCTGATACAAAAAGCAAATCAATAGGCTTCTGGTAATGTCATACTGACGGTTTAAATCTAATTAAAATGCCTCAACTCCAGAGATATAAACAATTCAAATTAGCTGTATAACTGAGCAGGACTAAGGGACTAATTAAACACTCATATTGACGAATTGATGCTTTGAGTTACAAGTTAATTTGTGCTCCGCCCAACTATATAGGCAAATAATCTCAGCAGTTATTTGACAAACCTCCCCTAATGTTCCAGGAATCAAACAACATTTGGACTAATGCAGGAAAAGACCAACTCCCAGCAGCATGGGCCGAGTAATGGACTACCTCTCATGTAGTAATCAATATGATATTACAATTTAGCTAGAACTGAATTTGAATAGTATAAAAGTAGCGTTAACTAAGCAGAATTCACACATAAGCCGCGTATTTGCATTTGTCTTAAAAATTATAATTTTATTGAGAACAATATTTGGTATTTAACTTTCGAATAACTCGTTTCATTATATAACAGAGTATTGTTTATGTGACATGAGTAGGAGGGGGTTTACTGAATCCTGAAAAATAAAAAAATGCTAATATCTAGGTCAATGTTAAAGATATAGATTAAATATATATAACAACATTTATAGTACATTTAATTTCCAATAAGATTGGTTCTATACAATTTTTAAATATAAAAAATCTCCACCCTCTAAACCCCCCCCCTCCCCCTTGTCCGATTTCAGCATTTAACGAACTCGAACGGTGACTTAATTGCTTAACTAACTTGATCTTTATTTTTAAATAAAACTTTTAAATATCGAGTTTGCTAACGATCAAACAAAAATTGCGACCACTAGAGCTGTAACAGACAAATATATATATAATTTTGAACGGACCTCATTTTCGTCATCTGCTGGGTAAGATTGATGGTCATTTGAGGAAATGTTTCGAAAATCGCATCAAGAGATACGACCTCAATAGTTGATTTCCCTTAGAGAAAACCTGCTAAAAGAACACGATAGAACTGGCAATTAATGGCGGGCCTAAAAAGTATACTTTCAAGTTTGATCGTTACTTGTCGGGATGGCAGACGGCGGTTATTCTAGTTTAGGGTACCTAACGAGCGAGTATCCAGTTTTTCCCCGAATCGGTAAAGCGATACCCGAAACGGGCAGAGAAATGCGGAATTTCATGTGTCGTGGGGGATAAAAAAAAAATAAATAAAAAAATTCGGAAGGGCTTATGTCGCCGAGAGCGAGAGGTACATCAAATTGGAAAGCAAAAAACGGCAAAGAGCAACAAAAGCCCATCACGCAGGAGCTGCGTAAACTAAGCAGATTTCCCACGTAAATGTTTACAACAGATAAATATACATACAGGTAACACTACCGTGATGTTAAATGAATAAATACAAATGGTAATGAGAAATCATTCAATCAATTTACAATACAAGTTAATAATCTCCACAACGGAAAGCGGCTGAATTGTAAACAAACAGGCTAGCCAAACTTGTAGTGTTGAATAGATAAACAGACCGGAAAGACAAAACATATTTAATGAAATATTTTATCCAGAGTTTTTTCCGACTTTTTCGTAATAGTCTCCTACATCTGCCCCCCCCTCCGATAATCGCCCTGTTCCTATTTTAGCCGGGATCATTGATGCTTTCTTTGTGCATAGTGAACTACTAAAATATCGAGTTTTGGGTAACGATTAAACATTAATTGCGACCGCTAGGAGTGTGAGGGTGGTGTATGTGGCCATTTATGTCGCATTCATGCATATATATATATATCTCATCACAATCTAAATCATCCCCTCCATCTGCACTAACCTATTATCCACACCCTAAACCTATAAACAAAAAAACATCAAAAAATTCCCCTCCCCCCCTTCCCCCGCATCCCCCCCTATTCCTATATATATATATATATATATATATATATATATTTGAACGGACTTCATTTTCGTCTTCTCCTAGGTTGGATCGATGGACATTTGAAGAAACATTACGAAAATCGCGTCATGAGTACGACCTCAATAGCTGATTTCCCTGAAGGGAAATCTGCTAAAACGGTATTTCAATCTCGAAAACATCTAGCGGTTTGAGCTGCACATCTTTCAAAATAATCGGTTTGCGGCATAAAGTAATAGAATTATGTAAAAGCTGAGCTAACATTGGCGGTATATTTATTGATTTGCTCCTAGGGGTAGCTGCCTCCCATCCATGGAGCATTTCTTCCCAATCCAAGTTTCATTTGTTACACATTGTTGAGTAATTATTGTAATGTGTGTATGAGGCTGGGAGCGATTAAGGAGAGCCCTTACTCCTCTTATATATTTACTGGCCCACTATCGACAGCCACCAGTCCGATATAATACCATGCCTCCCTCGATGCATAATCAATTGTAATTCGAGTTGAGCATTAGCTCGCCGGCCCTAATTTCACTAATGCACGATACATAAATAAGATCAGAGTGATTCCGGTTCCAACACAATCAGAATGGCCAGTGGTATTATGGCAACTTCTCGAAACCATGGCTATGATATCATCACTAATTTACCTTAGTATATATTTGTGATACACTGGGATTACGTGTTGAAGAAACGTGGTTAGCGGACAATCATTTCCCCTCCCAAATTATTTACCCTTTTCTACAATTCCTGCTAGAACAAAGCACCCCGGTAGAACAACAATAAAATTACTTTGTAGAACAAATAAAAAGTCCGTCACGCAGGGGCTGCGTAAACTGAGCAGATTTCCCACGTGAAGTTATACAATAGATAAATATACATACAGGTAACACTACTGTAAACGTTCAGTCAATTTACAATACAAGTTATTAATCTCTACAACGGAAAGCGGCTGAATTGTAAAAAAACAGGCCAGCCAACCTCGTAGCGCTGACATAGGAAAGAAAAACTATTAAACAATTTACTAAAGCTAGTGCTGTAATTTGTAATGAATCAGAATCAGTTTTATCTCAATTTTAGTAATCCAAGAACGAAAGAAGGATGGGTCAACAGAACGTATTTGCATATATCTCAGAAAATAAAAGTTCAATGAAAACAATATTTGGTATTTAGCTTTGTAATGAAATAGTTCATTATATAGCAGCGTATTATTAATATGACATTAGTAGGAGGGGGGGGGGGGGTTACTGAAAGCGTAAAACTAAAAAATCCAAACATTTCGGTTAATACTCATTATAGGGAACTTATGTATAGAACTATATTTATAGTAAATTTAATTTTCAATAAGATTGTTTCTATAGAATTTTTTGTTCCGATATAGTAACAGAGGTATTTCGAATTTCCGAAATTACTGCCCTCTAACCCCCACTTCCCCTGGTCCGATTTCAGCCGTTTACAAACTTGATCTTTCTCTTTACATAAACCGACAAAATATCGAGTTTGGTTACGATTAAACAATAATTGCGACCGCTAGACCGGTAACAGAGATATATATATATATATATATATATATATATATATATATATAATAAAGTATGTTTTATTTTGTAAACATTTGAAATAATTTACCATGTTAAATATATAAATAAGTTGATTATCATAATAATATTCTCTCCTTCTACTATATATAACCATACATAAACAAAGGACTTCATAATTCCGTCTGGTGTAGCTCGTGGTCGGTCATTATT
This sequence comes from Riptortus pedestris, assembly GCA_019009955.1. Lineage (NCBI taxonomy): Eukaryota > Metazoa > Arthropoda > Insecta > Hemiptera > Alydidae > Riptortus > Riptortus pedestris. The sequence goes on along the minus strand of CM032233.1, from coordinate 138,505,573 downwards.
TACAAAAATTAATAAATCGGTCATGATAGAATTATAGCCTACAAGATATAAAGCATAACAATAACATTAATATTATATATATATATATACAATATAAAATATATATATATATAATATATATATATATAAAAAGAACATAACAAAGGTTTGAAAGAAAAGAAAAAAAAAAAAAAGAAAAAAAACGGACGCTCACACTCATTTTTCGATTCCCGGACATCTTCTAGGTATGATCGAATGGACATATTGAAGAAAAATTTATTTTTCGAAACACGTAGACTCCCTCGGCGTCATGAGTACGACCTCAACAGCTGATTTGCCTTAATGGAAATCTGCTAAAAATGTATCTTTGGCACATTTAGCTGTTATAATCGTTGTTATAATAAATAGTCTTGTATCCATAAGTTGTATGGAAATGGAATCATAAGACATGAGTAGAGAATAAGTATAAGCTAACATAAATACGTGAAACTGTAGTTCATAAACTAAGAGTTCCTGCTTAATTAATACTTCCTTAAGTTTTACAATTAGTTTGCTGTTACTGATTGAATAAAAATATTTCACAGATGTCACATGAAGTTTGCAAGTGGCCAAAAGATATATTTTTAATACAAAAATCTGCATTGATCTTTTAATTTGTTTTTTTAGAATATATTTTAAATACTAAGAGTATTGAAAAGATAAATAATGTATTAATTAAAAAAAATAAAAATAAAACTAGTTGATTTGAAAGCACAAGTTATATCAAACAGAGCAAATTGAGGAGACACATCGCCGCGCGACTTACACTTTTCTGGCTTTCTGGCTGGTTACATTTTTAAAAAAATAAATGTTTCTGAAATTCAAACGAGGTCATATTTTGCTTTTTCAGGATATATTGATTCAAACACAACAAATTTCTTTTTAACAAAGAGAAAAGAAAAAAAAACAATCATGTGAGGGAAAATGTATTGAAGCTAAGAGAAGTTATGCCGAGCCAAAATAATATCATCATAATAGGTTTTCCTCTTCATTTGCCGCATACCCGAGTAACAGATATTTCATATGTTTCAACGCAATACATTAACAGAGGGTTAATTAAAAATAAAATTAAATACTGAGCTTTTTCCGTTGAAAATTTCGCGTCAGAGCCGACTGTAAATGTTTAAATAGAAACACTCATATTTTGCATTCATTTCTTTTAATTAGACTCCTTTAAAAAAAGAACTTATTACTTTTCTGGAATATGTCGTAAATTTAATATAATGCATTTTTTGTACTGCCGTTTGTTGTATTTTTTTTTAAACCCTGCTTGGCTCATTGTCGAATAAAATAAAATACGTTTGCAGCATTTAGCAGGAGTATGTAAAAATGTGAATACTTTTTAGCCGAAATAAAAAGTGCCTCCCACAGAGCTGCGTTAACTATGAATATTTCGCAGATTCCAAGCACGCTACTCCTCTGCCATCACCTATAATCCATATTAATAGGTAGAAAAAGTCCGTCCCGCAGGGGATCCGTTAACTATGCACATTTCCCACGTGCCTCACCTCAAAATTTGCATTTACCTCAAAACTTAAAATTTCAATGAGAACAATATTCGGTATTTAGGCTTCATAACATAATAGCATATTGATAATATGAGATGAGTAGGAGTGGGAGTTTACTAAAAGCCGAAAACTAAAAAAAACGCAAATATCTCGGTTAATAAGCAAGATAGTGAAACAATTTACATAACAATATTTATAAAACATTATATTTTCAATAAGATTGGTTATATACAAGTTTTCGATCCAACGCATAATAACGGAGATATTAAGAATTTTCCAAATTCTCCCCCTCTAAACTCCCCCTCCCCTGGTTAGATTTCAGCCGTTAACGAACTTGATCTTTCTTTTTTATTAAACAATTACATATCAAGATTGGTATCGATAAGACAAAAATTGCGACCGCTAGAGTGGTAACAGACAAATATATATATATATATATATATATATATATATATATATATATACCTATATATATATATGTATATATATATATATATATACATATATACAGTTTTGAACGGACCTCATTTTCGTCATCTACTTGGTTGGATCGATGGACATTTGAAGAAAAATTTCGAAAATTCGAAATATCTCCGTTACTATACGTCTGATCGATAAAACTGTATAGAATCAATCTTATTGCAAATTAACTTTACTATAAATATTGTTATATACATTTATTCTCTATCTTGAATATTAATCGAGATATTTGCATTTTTCAGTTTTCAGCCTTCAGAAAATGAGTACTTCTACTCATGTTACATAAACAATATTCTGTTATATAATAAACCACATTATTCGAAGTTTAATTGCAAAATATTGTTTTCAAGAGACAATTATTATACGGGATGCATGCAAATATTTTCTGGTGCCCCCCTCCGGCCTTATGGTTTTGGACTACTAACATTTGATTGATTGAGAAAAAAGTAACGCGGATAACGGGGGATGAGATCATCTAACTTCGGTTCTAGTAGTGAGCTTCCGCCAAAAGCTAGTTCGGCCGTTTCCGTAACTGTTGGGCTCTCGTGAAATTTCTCTATTGTAAAACTTCACGTGGGAAATCTGCTTAGCTTACGCAGCCCTGTGAGACGGACTTTTTAGTTTTGCCCAACACTGTGTGTGTGTGTGTGCGTGTGTATGTGTGTGCGTGTGCCAGGGAGTTAATCAATTGTCCTATTAGAGCTAACTACAGGGCGAAAGAACGGATATGACTCCTGCAACGAAGCCAGTTAATAACAGCTAATGAAAAAAGATTTTATGAGCCTCTCCCTGTATAGGAGCTCGGCTCAGCCGACTTTCACTATTAACAGACGCGGTTACGAGCTGGTAAATCAGTTGAGGCACGCCGAGGTCACAGTCATATTTCAAGACAATCACAAACTGGGTTACTTGGTCACCTGGAAAATATGTCTTCTTATGCGGCCTAATCCAAGCAGAATCGGAGAGTTATCGCAATACGAAGAGCATGTTTAGCCCAGATATGGGCAACCTTTGATATGTTGTAGGCCAAACTTTAGTCTCCAAATACGTTTGCGGGCCGCTTTTAAAAATAGTGCATTTTAAAGTAGTGTTCATAATTTTTAACGATAGATACCAGACATGAAATTATAACAACAATGTAATTATAATACAATTCATAAAAATAACAAAATGTCTAATAAATATATTGGAGTGATGTACACATCTGGAATGAGAGTATTTGATGCATCAGCAAGTTGCACTGCAAATGGCATTGCCAGGGGTTGCCATTTGAGGGCAAGGCCAACCTGAAACTTAAAATAGAGCTATAGATGACATTAATGTAATGACATAGGAAAGCTATGTCGGGCCTTGTTCACCTTTCCGAGCTGAGCAAGGTAGTCAGTGAGTAATACTAATATAGGATGATGAAATTAAACTATATGCACTTGTCGATGAGTGCACTTAGCTAGCCATTATTCATTCCTTAAGGCGCAGAATGTCTCCAGCCTACATACGCATATTTCATCCCAATCAAAACTCCATCATTAATACATTTCATTTACTATCTTTTTAGCTAAACTAGCTCAAAGCGGGCTTTAATTATTATATTAAATAAAAGTGTGTTCAACAAGTAAGAAGATATAAAAAAAAGTCGTAATATAAATAAAGCCGTTCAATCGTAATATTATTAAATCGTTAAACGTCTAAATGCGTGAGGATAAGGAAAAATAGCACTTATTTATAAAAGAAAATTGGTTTTATTTATTATTATTATCAATAGATTTTAAGGAAGTTTAGGCTCGACCTGAATATTATAAGAAGGTTTAGGCTCGACTCAATGATTTTAAGAAGTTTTAGGCTAGACTCAATAATTATAGCAAGGTTTAAACTCGACCTGAATATTATGAGAAGGTTTAGGCTCGACTCAATGATTTTAAGAAGTTTTAGGCTAGACTCAATAATTATAGCAAGGTTTAGGCTCGACCTGAATATTATAAGAAGGTTTAGGCTCGACTCAATGATTTTAAGAAGTTTTAGGCTCGACTCAATGATTTTAAGAAGTTTTAGGCTAGACACAATGATTATAGCAAGGTTTAGGCTCGACCTGAATATTATAAGAAGGTTTAGGCTCGACTCAATGATTTTAAGAAGTTTTAGGCTAGACTCAATGATTATAGCAAGGTTTAGGCTCGACCTGAATATTATAAGAAGGTTTAGGCTCGACTCAACGATTTTAAGAAGAGTTAGGCTAGACTCAATGAATATAGCAAGGTTTAGGCTCGACCTGAATATTATAAGAAGGTTTAGGCTCGAATCAATGATTTTAAGAAGTTTTAGGCTAGAATCAATGATTATAGCAAGGTTTAGGCTCGACCTGAATATTATAAGAAGGTTTAGGCTCGACTCAATGATTTTAAGAAGAGTTAGGCTAGACTCAATGATTATAGCAAGGTTTTAGGCTCGACCTGAATATTATAAGAAGGTTTTAGGCTCGCGACTCAATGATTTTAAGAAGTTTTAGGCTAGACTCAATGATTATAGCAAGGTTTAGGCTCGACCTGAATATTATAAGAAGGTTTAGGCTCGACTCAATGATTTTAAGAAGTTTTAGGCTAGACTCAATGATTATAGCAAGGTTTAGGCTCGACCTGAATATTATAAGAAGGTTTAGGCTCGACTCAATGATTTTAAGAAGAGTTAGGCTAGACTCAATGAATATAGCAAGGTTTAGGCTCGACCTGAATATTATAAGAAGGTTTAGGCTCGAATCAATGATTTTAAGAAGTTTTAGGCTAGACTCAATGATTATAGCAAGGTTTAGGCTCGACCTGAATATTATAAGAAGGTTTAGGCTCGACTCAATGATTTTAAGAAGTTTTAGGCTCGACTCAATGATTTTAAGAAGTTTTAGGCTAGACACAATCATTATAGCAAGGTTTAGGCTCGACCTAAATATTATAAGAAGGTTTAGGCTCGACTCAATGATTTTAAGAAGTTTCAGGCTCGACTCAATGATTTTAAGAAGTTTTAGGCTAGACACAATGATTATAGCAAGGTTTAGGCTCGACCTGAATATTATAAGAGGTTTAGGCTCGACTCAATGATTTTAAGAAGTTTTAGAGGCTCGACTCAATGATTTTAAGAAGTTTAGGCTAGACACAATTGATTATAGCAAGGTTTAGGCTCGACCTGAATATATAAGAAGGTTTAATAGGCTCGACTCAATGATTTTTTAAGAAGTTTTAGGCTCGACTCAATGATTTTAAGAAGTTTTAGGCTAGACACAATGATTATAGCAAGGTTTAGGCTCGACCTGAATATTATAAGAAGGTTTAGGCTCGAACTCAATGATTTTGTGAAGAAGTTTTTAGGCTAGACTCAATGATTATAGCAAGGTTTAGGCTCGACCTGAATATTATAAGAAGGTTTAGGCTCGACTCAATGATTTCAAGAAGAGTTAGGCTAGACTCAATGAATATAGCAAGGTTTAGGCTCGACCTGAATATTATAAGAAGGTTTAGGCTCGACTCAATGAATTTTAAGAAGTTTTAGGCTAGACTCAATGAATATGAAGCAAGGTTTAGGCTCGACCTGAATATATAAAGAAGGTTTAGGCTCGACTCAATGATTTTAAGAAGAGTTAGGCTAGACTCAATGAATATAGGCAAGGTTTAGGCTCGACCTGAATATTATAAGAAGGTTTAGGCTCGAATCAATGATTTCAAGAAGTTTTAGGCTAGACTCAATGATTATAGCAAGGTTTAGGGTCGACCTGAATATTATAAGAAGGTTTAGGCTCGACTCAATGTTTTTAAGAAGAGTTAGGCTAGACTCAATGAATATAGCAAGGTTTAGGCTCGACCTGAATATTATAAGAAGGTTTAGGATCGACTCAATGATTTTTATAAGAAGTTTTAGGCTCGACCTGAATATTATAAGAAGGTTTAGGCTCGACCTGAATATTATAAAGAAGGTTAGGCTCGACTCAATGATTTTCTAAGAAGTTTTAGGCTCGACCTGAAATATTATAAGAAGGTTTAGGCTCGACTCAATGATTTTAAGAAGTTTTAGGCTAGACTCAATGAGTATCTCAAGCTTTAGGGTCGACCTGAATATTATAAGAAGGTTTAGGCTCGACTCAATGATTTTAAGAAGTTTTAGGCTAGACACAATGATTATAGCAAGGTTTAGGCTCGACCTGAATATTATAAGAAGGTTTAGGCTCGACTCAATGATTTTAAGAAGTTTTAGGCTCGACTCAATGATTTTAAGAAGTTTTAGGCTAGACACAATGATTATAGCAAGGTTTAGGCTCGACCTGAATATTATAAGAAGGTTTAGGCTCGACTCAATGATTTTAAGAAGTTTTAGGCTCGACTCAATGATTTAAAGAAGTTTTAGGCTAGACACAATGATTATAGCAAGGTTTAGGCTCGACCTGAATATTATAAGAAGTTTTAGGCTCGACTCAATGATTTTAAGAAGTTTTAGGCTAGACTCAATGATTATAGCAAGGTTTAGGCTCGACCTGAATATTATAAGAAGGTTTAGGCTCGACTCAATGATTTTAAGAAGTTTTAGGCTCGACCTGAATATTATAAGTAGGTTTAGGCTCGACTCAATGATTTTAAGAAGTTTTAGGCTAGACTCAATGATTATAGCAAGGTTTAGGCTCGACCTGAATATTATAAGAAGGTTTAGGTTCGACTTAATGATTTTAAGAAGTTTTAGGCTAGACTCAATGATTATAGCAAGGTTTAGGCTCGACCTGAATATTATAAGAAGGTTTAGGCTCGACTCAATGATTGTAGCAAGGTTTAGGCTCGACTCAAAGATTTTAAGAAGTTTTAGGCTAGACTCAATGATTATAGCAAGGTTTAGGCTCGACTCAATGATTTTAAGAAGGTTTAGGCTCGACTCAATGATTTTAAGAAGTTTTAGGCTCGACTCAATGATTTTAAGAAGTTTTAGGCTAGACTCAATGATTATAGGAAGGTTTAGGCTCGACCTGAATATTATAAGAAGGTTTAGGCTCGACTCAATGATTTTAAGAAGTTTTAGGCTAGACTCAATGAATATAGCAAGGTTTAGGCTCGACCTGAATATTATAAGAAGGTTTAGGCTAGACTCAATGATTTTAAGAAGTTTTAGGCTAGACTCAATGATTATAGCAAGGTTTAGGCTCGACCTGAATATTATAAGAAGGTTTAGGCTCGACTCAATGATTTTAAGAAGAGTTAGGCTAGACTCAATGAATATAGCAAGGTTTAGGCTCGACCTGAATATTAAAGACAAAGGTTTAGGCTAGACTCAATGATTTTAAGAAGTTTTAGGCTAGACTCAATGATTATAGCAAGGTTTAGGCTCGACCTGAATATTATAAGAAGGTTTAGGCTCGACTCAATGATTTTAAGAACTTTTAGGCTCGACCTGAATATTATAAGAAGGTTTAGGCTCGACTCAACGATTTTAAGAAGAGTTAGGCTAGACTCAATGAATATAGCAAGGTTTAGGCTCGACCTGAATATTATAAGAAGGTTTAGGCTCGAATCAATGATTTTAAGAAGGTTTAGGCTCGACTCAATGATTTTAAGAAGTTTTAGGCTCGACCTGAATATTATAAGAAGGTTTAGGCTCGACTCAATGATTTTAAGAAGTTTTAGGCTAGACTCAATGATTATAGCAAGGTTTAGGCTCGACCTGAATATTATAAGAAGGTTTAGGCTCGACTCAATGATTTTAAGAAGTTTTAGGCTCGACCTGAATATTATAAGAAGGTTTAGGCTCGACTCAATGATTTTAAGAAGTTTTAGGCTAGACTCAATGATTATAGCAAGGTTTAGGCTCGACCTGAATATTATAAGAAGGTTTAGGCTCGACTCAATGATTTTAAGAAGTTTTAGGCTCGACCTGAATATTATAAGAAGGTTTAGGCTCGACCTGAATATTATAAGAAGGTTTAGGCTCGACTCAATGATTTTAAGAAGTTTTAGGCTCGACCTGAATATTATAAGAAGGTTTAGGCTCGACGAAATGATTTTATGAAGTTTTAGGCTCGACCTGAATATTATAAGAAGGTTTAGGCTCGACTCAATGATTTTAAGAAGTTTTAGGCTAGACTCAATGATTATAGCAAGGTTTAGGCTCGACCTGAATATTATAAGAAGGTTTAGGCTCGACTCAATGATTTTAAGAAGTTTTAGGCTAGACTCAATGAATATAGCAAGGTTTAGGCTCGAAATATTATCACAACGTGTAGGCTAGACTCAAGGATTTTAAGAAGTGTTAAGGCTAGACTCAATGATTTATAGCAAGGTTTAGGCTCGACCTGAATATTATAAGAAGGTTTAGTCTCGACTAAATGTTTGTAAGAACTTTCTGGCTCGACCTGAATATTATAAGAAGGTTTAGGCTCGACCTGAATATTATAAGAAGGTTTAGGCTCGACTCAATGATTTTAAGAAGTTTTAGGCTCGACCTGAATATTATAAGAAGGTTTAGGCTCGACTCAATGATTTTAAGAAGTTTTAGGCTAGACTCAATGATTATAGCAAGGTTTAGGCTCGACCTGAATATTATAAGAAGTTTTAGGCTCGACTCAATGATTTTATCAAGTTTTAGGCTCGACCTGAATATTATAAGAAGGTTTAGGCTCGACTCAATGATTTTAAGAAGTTTTCGGCTAGACACAATGATTATACCAAGGTATAGGCTCGACCTGAATATTATAAGAAGGTTTAGGCTCGACTCAATGATTTTAAGAAGTTTTAGGCTCGACCTGAATATTATAAGAAAGGTGTAGGCTCGACCTGAATATTATAAGAAGGTTTTAGGCTCGACTCAATGATTTTTAAGAAGTTTTAGGCTCGACCTGAATATTATAAGAAGGTTTTAGGCTCGACTCAATGATTTTAAGAACTTTTAGGCTCGACCAGAATATTATAAGCAGGTTTAGGCTCGACTCAATGATTTTAAGAAGCTTTAGGCTCGACCTGAATATTATAAGATGTTTTAGGCTCGACCCGAATTTTATAAGAAGGTTTAGGCTCGACTCAATGATTTTAAGAAGTTTTCGGCTAGACTGACTCAATGATTATAGCAAGGTTTAGGCTCGACCTGAATATTATAAGAAGGTTTAGGCTCGACTCAATGATTTTAAGAAGTTTTAGGCTCGACCTGAATATTATAAGAAGGTTTAAGGCTCGACCTGAATAGTACTAAGAAGGTTTAGGCTCGACTCAATGATTTTAAGAAGTTTTAGGCTCGACCTGAATATTATAAGAAGGTTTAGGCTCGACTCAATGATTTTAAGAAGTTTTAGGCTCGACCTGAATATTATAAGAAGGTTTAGGCTCGACTCAATGATTTTAAGAAGTTTTAGGCTAGACTCAATGATTATAGCAAGGTTTAGGCTCGACCTGAATATTATAAGAAGGTTTAGGCTCGACTCAATGATTTTAATAAGTTTTAGGCTAGACTCAATGATTATAGCACGGTTTAGGCTCGACCTGAATATTATAAGAAGGTTTAGGCTCGACTCAATGATTTTAAGAAGTTTTTAGGCTAGACTCAATGATTATATCAAGTTTTAGGCTCGACCTGAATATTATAAGAAGGTTTAGGCTCGACTCAATGATTTTAAGAACTTTTAGGCTCGACCTGAATATTATAAGAAGGTTTAGGCTCGACCTGAATATTATAAGAAGGTTTAGGCTCGACTCAATGATTGTAGCAAGGTTTAGGCTCGACCTGAATATTATAAGAAGGTTTAGTCTCGACTCAATTATTTTAATAAGTATTAGGCTAGACAAAATGATTATAGCAAGGTTTAGGCTCGACCTGAATATTATAAGAAGGTTTAGGCTCGACTCAATGATTTTAAGAAGTTTTAGGCTCGACCTGAATATTATAAGAAGGTTTAGGCTCGACTCAATGATTTTAAGAAGTTTTAGGCTAGACTCAATGATTATAGCAAGGTTTAGGCTCGACCTGAATATTATAAGAAGGTTTAGGCTCGACTCAATGATTTTAAGAAGTTTTAGGCTAGACAAAAAGATTATAAGAAGGTGTAGGCTCGACCTGAATATTATAAGAAGGTTTAGGCTCGACTCAATGATTTTAAGAAGTTTTTTAGGCTCGACCTGAATATTATAAGAAGGTTATAGGCTCGACTCAATGATTTTTAAGAAGTTTTAGGCTCGACCTGAATATTTGTTTCAGAAGGTTTAGGCTCGACTCAATGATTTTAAGAAGTTTTAGGCTAGACTCAATGATTATAGGCAAGGTTTAGGTTCGACCTGAATATTATAAGAAGGTTTAGGCTCGACTCAATGATTTTAAGAAGTTTTAGGCTCGACCTGAATATTATAAGAAGGTTTAGGCTCGACTCAATGATTTTAAGAAGTTTTCGGCTAGACTCAATGATTATAGCAAGGTTTAGGCTCGACCTGAATATTATAAGAAGTTTTAGGCTCGACTCAATGATTTTAAGAAGTTTTAGGCTCGACCTGAATATTATAAGAAGTTTTAGGCTCGACCTGAATATTATAAGAAGGTTTAGGCTCGACTCAATGATTTTAAGAAGTTTTAGGCTAGACTCAATGATTATAGCAAGGTTTAGGCTCGACCTGAATATTATAAGAAGGTTTAGGCTCGACTCAATGATTTTAAGAAGTTTCAGGCTAGACTCAATGATTATAGCAAGGTTTAGCCTCGACCTGAATATTATAAGAAGGTTTAGGCTCGACTCAATGATTTTAAGAAGTTTTAGGCTAGACTCAATGATTATAGCAAGGTTTAGGCTCGACCTGAATATTATAAGAAGGTTTAGCTCGACTCAATGATTTTAAGAAGTTTTAGGCTAGACTCAATGATTATAGCAAGGTTTAGGCTCGACCTGAATATTATAAGAAGGTTTAGGCTCGACTCAAAGATTATAGCAAGGTTTAGGCTCGACTCAATGATTTTAAGAAGTTTTAGGCTCGACTCAATGATTTTAAGAAGTTTTAGGCTAGACTCAATGATTATAGGAAGGTTTAGGCTCGACCTGAATATTATAAGAAGGTTTAGGCTCGACTCAATGATTTTAAGAAGTTTTAGGCTAGACTCAATGATTATAGCAAGGTTTAGGCTCGACCTGAATATTATAAGAAGTTTTAGGCTCGACTCAATGATTTTAAGAAGTTTTAGGCTAGACTCAATGAATATAGCAAGGTTTAGGCTCGACCTGAATATTATAAGAAGGTTTAGGCTAGACTCAATGATTTTAAGAAGTTTTAGGCTAGACTCAATGATTATAGCAAGGTTTAGGCTCGACCTGAATATTATAAGAAGGTTTAGGCTCGACTCAATGATTTTAATAACTTATAGGCTCGACCGTAATAGTATAATAAGGTTTAGCCTCGACCTGAATATTATAAGAGGTTTAGGCTCGACTCAAAGATTTTAAGAAGTTTTAGGCTCGACCTGAATATTATAAGAAGGTTTAGGCTCGACTCAATGATTTTAAGAAGTTTTAGGCTAGACTCAATGATTATAGCAAGGTTTAGGCTCGACGGGATGATTTTAAGAAGGTTAGGCCTCGACTCAATGATTTTAAGAAGTTTTAGGCTCGACCTGAATATTATAAGAAGGTTTAGGCTCGACTCAATGATTTTAAGAAGTTTTCGGCTAGACTCAATGATTATAGCAAGGTTTAGGCTCGACCTGAATATTATAAGAAGGTTTAGGCTCGACTCAATGATTTTAAGAAGTTTTAGGCTCGACCTGAATATTATAAGAAGGTTTAGGCTCGACCTGAATATTATAAGAAGGTTTAGGCTCGACTCAATGATTTTAAGAAGTTTTAGGCTCGACCTGAATATTATAAGAAGGTTTAGGCTCGACTCAATGATTTTAAGAAGTTTTAGGCTCGACCTGAATATTATAAGAAGGTTTAGGCTCGACTCAATGATTTTAAGAAGTTTTAGGCTAGACTCAATGATTATAGCAAGGTTTAGGCTCGACCTGAATATTATAAGAAGGTTTAGGCTCGACTCAATGATTTTAAGAAGTTTTAGGCTCGACCTGAATATTATAAGAAGGTTTAGGCTCGACAAAATGATTTTAAGAAGTTGTCGGCTAGACTCAATGATTATAGCAAGGTTTAGGCTCGACTGAATATTATAAGAAGTTTTAGGCTAGACTCAATGATTTTATGAAGTTTTAGGCTCGACCTGAATATTATAAGAAGTTTTTAGGCTCGACCTGAATATTATAAGAAGGTTTTGCTCGACTCAATGATTTTAAGAAGTTTTAGGCTAGACTCAATGATTATAGCAAGGTTTAGGCTCGACCTGAATATTATAAGAAGGTTTAGGCTCGACTCAATGATTTTAAGAAGTTTCAGGCTAGACTCAATGATTATAGCAAGGTTTAGCCTCGACCTGAATATTATAAGAAGGTTTTAGGCTCGACTCAATGATTTTAAGAAGTTTATTAGGCTAGACTCAATGATTATAGCAAGGTTTTAGGCTCGACCTGAATATAATAAGAAGGTTTAGCTCGACTCAATGATTTTAAGAAGTTTTAGGCTAGACTCAATGATTATATCAAGGTTTAGGCTCGACCTGAATATTATAAGAAGGTTTAGGCTCGACTCAAAGATTATAGCAAGGTTTAGGCTCGACCTGAATATTATAAGAAGGTTTAGGCTCGACTCAATGATTTTAAGAAGTTTTAGGCTCGACCTGAATATTATAGCAAGGTTTAGGCTCGACCTGAATATTATAAGAAGGTTTAGGCTCGACTCAATGATTTTAAGAAGTTTTAGGCTCGACCTGAATATTATAAGAAGGTTTAGGCTCGACCTGAATATTATAAGAAGTTTTAGGCTAGACTCAATGATTATAGCAAGGTTTAGGCTCAACCTGAATATTATAAGAAGGTTTAGGCTCGACTCAATGATTTTAAGAAGTTTCAGGCTAGACTCAATGATTATAGCAAGGTTTAGTCTCGACCTGAATATTATAAGAAGGTTTAGGCTCGACTCAATGATTTTAAGAAGAGTTAGGCTAGACTCAATGAATATGGCAAGGTTTAGGCTCGACCTGAATATTATAAGAAGGTTTAGGCTAGACTCAATGATTTTAAGAAGTTTTAGGCTAGACTCAATGATTATAGCAAGGTTTAGGCTCGACCTGAATATTATAAGAAGGTTTAGGCTCGACCTGAATATTATAAGAAGGTTTAGGCTCGACCTGAATATTATAAGAAGGTTTAGGCTCGACCTGAATATTATAAGAAGGTTTAGGCTCGACTCAATGATTTTAAGAAGTTTTAGGCTCGACGAGATTATTATAAGAAGGTTTAGGCTCGAACTCAATGATGATGTTAACAAGTTTTAGGCTCGACTCAATGATTATAGCAAGGTTTAGGCTCGACCTGAATATTATAAGAAGGTTTAGGCTCGACTCAATGATTTTAAGAAGTTTTAGGCTCGACCTGAATATTATAAGTAGGTTTAGGCTCGACTCAATGATTTTAAGAAGTTTTAGGCTAGACTCAATGATTATAGCAAGGTTTAGGCTCGACCTGAATATTATAAGAAGGTTTAGGCTCGACTCAATGATTTTAAGAAGTTTTAGGCCCGACTCAATGATTTTAAGAAGTTTTAGGCTAGACACAATGATTATAGCAAGGTTTAGGCTCGACCTGAATATTATAAGAAGGTTTAGGCTCGACTCAATGATTTTAAGAAGTTTTAGGCTAGACTCAATGATTATAGAAAGGTTTAGGCTCGACCTGAATATTATAAGAAGGTTTAGGCTCGACTCAATGATTTTTTAAGAAAGAGTTTTAGGCTAGACTCAATGATTATAGCACGGTTTAGGCTCGACCTGAAATATTATAAGAAGGTTTAGGCTCGAGACTCAATGATTTTAAGAAGTTTTAGGCTCGACCTGAAATATTATAGAAGGTTTAGGCGCGACCCCAATATTATAAGAAGGTTTAGGCTAGACACAATGATTTTAAGAAGTTTTAGGCTCGACCTGAATATTATAAGAAGGTTTAGGCTCGACTCAATGATTTTAAGAAGTTTTAGGCTAGACTCAATGATTATAGCAAGGTTTAGGCTCGACCTGAATATTATAAGAAGGTTTAGGCTCGACTCAATGATTTTAAGAAGTTTTAGGCTCGACCTGAATATTATAAGAAGGTTTAGGCTCGACTCAATGATTTTAAGAAGTTTTAGGCTAGACTCAATGATTATATGAAGTTTTAGGCTCGACCTGAATATTATAAGAAGGTTTAGGCTCGACTCAATGATTTTAAGAAGTTTTAGGCTAGACTCAATGATTATAGCAAGGTTTAGGCTCGACTCAATGATTTTAAGAAGTTTTAGGCTAGACTCAATGATTATAGCAAGGTTTAGGCTCGACCTGAATATTATAAGAAGGTTTAGGCTCGACTCAATGATTGTAGCAAGGTTTAGGCTCGACTCAATGATTGTAGCAAGGTTTAGGCTCGACCTGAATATTATAAGAAGGTTTAGGCTCGACTCAATGATTTTAAGAAGTTTTAGGTAGACTCAATGATTATAGCAAGGTTTAGGCGGTCGACCTGAATATTATAAGAAGGTTTAGGCTCGACTCAATGATTTTAAGAAGTTTTAGGCTAGACTCAATGAATATAGCATGGTTTAGGCTCGACCTGAATATTATAAGAAGGTTTAGGCTCGACTCAATGATTTTAAGAAGAGTTAGGCTAGACTCAATGATTATAGCAAGGTTTAGGCTCGACCTGAATATTATAAGAAGGTTTAGGCTCGACATAATGATTTTAAGAAGTTTTAGGCGAGACTAAAAGAATATAGCAAGGTTTAGGCTCGACCTGAAATATTCATAAGGAGGTTTAGGCTCGACTCAATGATTTTAAGAAGTTTTAGGCTAGACTCAATGATTATAGCAAAGGTTTAGGCTCGACCTGAATATTATAAGAAGGTTTAGTCTCGACTCAATGATTTTAAGAAGTTTTTAGGCTAGCCCTGAATATTCTAAGAAGGTTTAGGCTCGACACCAATATTATAAGAAGCTTTAGGCTAGACTCAATGATTTTAAGAAGTTTTAGGCTCGACCTGAATATTATAAGAAGGTTTAGGCTCGACTCAAATGATTTTAAAGAAGTTTTAGGCTAGACTCAATGATTATAGCAAGGTTTAGGCTCGACCTGAATATTTATAAGAAGGGTTAGGCTCGACTCAATGATTTTAAGAAGTTTTAGGCTTCGACCTGAATATTATATAAGTAGGTTTAGGCTCGACTCAATGATTTTTAAGAAGTTTTAGGCTAGACTCAATGATTATAGCAAGGTTTTAGGCTCGACCTGAAATATTATAAGAAGGTTTTAGGCTCGACTCAATGATTTAAGAAGTTTTAGGCCGACTCAATGATTTTAGAAGTTTTAGGCTAGACACAATGATTATAGCAAGGTTTAGGCTCGACCTGAATATTATAAGAAGGTTTAGGCTCGACTCAATGATTTTAAGAAGTTTTAGGCTAGACTCAATGATTATAGCAAGGTTTAGGCTCGACCTGAATATTATAAGAAGGTTTAGGCTCGACTCAATGATATTATAAGAAGTTTTAGGGCTAGACTCAATGATTATAGCACGGTTTAGGCCTCGACCTGAATATTATAAAGAAGGTTTAGGCTCGACTCAATGATTTTTAAGAAGTTTTAGGCTCGACTCAATGATTTATAGCAAGGTTTAGGCTCGACCTGAGAATATTATAAGAACTGGTATTAGGCTCGACTCAATGATTTTAAGAAGTTTTAGGCTCGACCTGAATATTATAAGAAGGTTTAGGCTCGACTCAATGATTTTAAGAAGTTTTAGGCTAGACTCAATGATTATAGCAAGGTTTAGGCTCGACCTGAATATTATAAGAAGGTTTAGGCTCGACTCAATGATTTTAAGAAGTTTTAGGCACGACTCAATGATTTTAAGAAGTTTTAGGCTAGACACAATGATTATAGCAAGGTTTAGGCTCGACCTGAATATTATAAGAAGGTTTAGGCTCGACTCAATGATTTTAAGAAGTTTTAGGCTCGACTCAATGATTATAGAAAGGTTTAGGCTCGACCTGAATATTATAAGAAGGTTTAGGCTCGACTCAATGATTTTAATAAGTTTTAGGCTAGACTCAATGATTATAGCACGGTTTAGGCTCGACCTGAATATTATAAGAAGGTTTAGGCTCGACTCAATGATTTTAAGAAGTTTTAGGCTCGACCTGAATATTATAAGAAGGTTTAGGCTCGACCTGAATATTATAAGAAGGTTTAGGCTCGACTCAATGATTTTAAGAAGTTTTAGGCTCGACCTGAATATTATAAGAAGGTTTAGGCTCGACTCAATGATTTTAAGAAGTTTTTAGGCTACAGACTCAATGATTATAGCAAGGTTTAGGCTCGGCCTGAATATTATAAGAAGGTTTAGGCTCGACTCAATGATTTTTTTAAGAAGTTTTTAGGCTAGACCCTAATATTATAAGAAGGTTTAGGCTCGACTCAAAGATTTTAAGAAGTTTTAGGCTAGACTCAATGATTATAGCAAGGTTTAGGCTCGACTCAAAGATTTTAAGAAGTTTTAGGCTAGACTCAATGATTATAGCAAGGTTTAGGCTCGACTCAAAGATTTTAAGAAGTTTTAGGCTAGACTCAATGATTATAGCAAGGTTTAGGCTCGACCTGAATATTATAAGAAGGTTTAGGCTCGACTCAATGATTTTAAGAAGTTTTAGGCTAGACTCAATGATTATAGCAAGGTTGAGGCTCGACCTGAATATTATAAGAAGGTTTAGGCTCGACTCAATGATTTTAAGAAGTTTTAGGGTAGACTCAATGATTATAGCAAGGTTTAGGCTTCGACCTGAATATTATAAGAAGGTTTAGGCTCGACTCAATGATTTTAAGAAGTTTTAGGCTAGACTCAATGAATATAGCATGGTTTAGGCTCGACCTGAATATTATAAGAAGGTTTAGGCTCGACTCAATGATTTTAAGAAGAGTTAGGCTAGACTCAATGATTATAGCAAGGTTTAGGCTCGACCTGAATATTATAAGAAGGTTTAGGCTCGACATAATGATTTTAAGAAGTTTTAGGCTAGACTCAATGAATATAGCAAGGTTTAGGCTCGACCTGAATATTATAAGGAGGTTTAGGCTCGACTCAATGATTTTAAGAAGTTTTAGGCTAGACTCAATGATTATAGCAAGGTTTAGGCTCGACCTGAATATTATAAGAAGGTTTAGTCTCGACTCAATGATTTTAAGAAGTTTTAGGCTCGACCTGAATATTATAAGAAGGTTTAGGCTCGACCTGAATATTATAAGAAGGTTTAGGCTCGACTCAATGATTGTAGCAAGGTTTAGGCTCGACTCAATGATTTTAAGAAGGTTTAGGCTCGACTTAATGATTTTAAGAAGTTTTAGGCTAGACTCAATGATTATAGCAAGGTTTAGGCTCGACCTGAATATTATAAGAAGGTTTAGGCTCGACTCAATGATTTTAAGAAGTTTTAGGCTCGACCTGAATATTATAAGTAGGTTTAGGCTCGACTCAATGATTTTAAGAAGTTTTAGGCTAGACTCAATGATTATAGCAAGGTTTAGGCTCGACCTGAATATTATAAGAAGGTTTAGGCTCGACTCAATGATTTTAAGAAGTTTTAGGCCCGACTCAATGATTTTAAGAAGTTTTAGGCTAGACACAATGATTATAGCAAGGTTTAGGCTCGACCTGAATATTATAAGAAGGTTTAGGCTCGACTCAATGATTTTAAGAAGTTTTAGGCTAGACTCAATGATTATAGCAAGGTTTAGGCTCGACTCAAAGATTTTAAGAAGGTTTAGGCTCGACTCAATGATTTTAAGAAGTTTTAGGCTAGACTCAATGATTATAGCAAGGTTTAGGCTCGACCTGAATATTATAAGAAGGTTTAGGCTCGACTCAATGATTTTAAGAAGTTTTAGGCTCTCGACCTGAATATTACACAGAAGAGTTTTAGGCTCGACCTGAATATTATAAGAAGGTTTTAGAGCTCGACTCAATGATTTTAAGAAGTTTTAGGCTCGACCTGAATATTATAAGAAGGTTTAGGCTCGACTCAATGATTTTAAGAAGTTTTAGGCTAGACTCAATGATTATAGCAAGGTTTAGGCTCGGCCTGAATATTATAAGAAGGTTTAGGCTCGACTCAATGATTTTAAGAAGTTTTAGGCTCGACCTGAATATTATAAGAAGGTTTAGGCTCGACTCAATGATTTTAAGAAGTTTTAGGCTAGACTCAATGATTATAGCAAGGTTTAGGCTCGACCTGAATATTATAAGAAGGTTTAGGCTCGACTCAATGATTTTAAGAAGTTTTAGGCTAGACTCAATGATTATAAGAAGGTTTAGGCTCGACTCAAGGATTTTAAGAATTTTTAGGCTAGACTCAATGATTATAGCAAGGTTTAGGCTCGACCTGAATATTATAAGAAGGTTTAGGCTCGACTCAATGACTTTAAGAAGTTTTAGGCTAGACTCAATGATTATAGCAAGGTTGAGGCTCGACCTGAATATTATAAGAAGGTTTAGGCTCGACTCAATGATTTTAAGAAGTTTTAGGGTAGACTCAATGATTATAGCAAGGTTTAGGCTCGACCTGAATATTATAAGAAGGTTTAGGCTCGACTCAATGATTTTAAGAAGTTTTAGGCTAGACTCAATGAATATAGCATGGTTTAGGCTCGACCTGAATATTATAAGAAGGTTTAGGCTCGACTCAATGATTTTAAGAAGAGTTAGGCTAGACTCAATGATTATAGCAAGGTTTAGGCTCGACCTGAATATTATAAGAAGGATTAGGCTCGACTCAATAATTTTAAGAAGTTTTATGCTCGGCTCAATGATTATAACAAGGTTTAGGCTGAACTATAAATAGAGAATATAAGGTGAGATGAGATTACAAGTGTGTTAACCCATCAGGAGGGAAATGTGCTTTGTTCAAGCAGCCCCTGCATGGCGGACTTTTATAATAGCTATGTGTATGAAGTGACTAGAGACAAACAACATTTCTTTTATTTCATTTATAAGAATAAAACTCAAGTTTAATTCGAATCCTTGACTAGAAGGACAAGCGACTGATTTCCTCAAGCTTACATAATTGATGTATCGTTGGTTGATAGTAAACGGCGTTTTACTACAATTAAACCCATTGGGGCTATAATGCTCCTTCTTGAAAGTTATTTCAATTCCAAGCCAATATATAGGTGTAGAGGGGAGGAGGGGTTCATTCTTCAAGGTGTTTAATAGTGGCTATAACCTCGACATAATCGTCGATTTTTCTCCTTGACGCAGAGCTGGGGGCGTTGTGTAACATCTGCACGGCTCCTTACAACTCTACCTTCAATTCGCTAATTGCACCCCCACCATCAGAGATGCTCTCAGGACGGCCTAATCTCCATCCATCTTACCTACCGTAGCACTCAATAAAAATATCTAAGGAACACCTTAACACCTAGCCTGTCATTAACTAAGCACTTTAAGAATAAAGTACTATAGGCCTAGTATGCATTATACGTAACGTGGCGTACATTCGACCGGGAAAATGACGTTCCATTACACTCATAAACAAAAAATAAATTCGTCGGATATCGTGGTATCCAACACTTGTTTTTAGAAAATTTTGCAAACCGTTTGTGGTTATCAACCACCGTTTTTTCAATATCGGGCATTAACCATTTATATATGTTCAACATTGTATCAAGGCAAACAACTTGCAGACAAGTTGCAGTAGAGCACCTATTGCTGAATACAGTACTTATTAACATAAACTGTATAGCATCATCTAGTTTAGGGTATAATACACAGGTATAACCTAAAGTTCTTTGATTTAATTAAAGCATTTCTTGGCTGTAGACTTGCGTTTGTACTGAGCATTTGGGATTTGGGGCTGAAGCATGCAGGAGTAGTCAGCCAACATTGGTCCACTCCATCGACCCTGATAGCGGGACTCCATCACCGAGATGTCCTGATGAAATCATTCGCCATGTTCATCACTGACAGAACCTAGCTCCTCGGGAAACAAGTCGAGATGTGAGTCGAGGAGATGAATCTTGAGGGACATGTTGCAACCCATCAAGCTGTATGCACTAATGCACTTCTGCACAATATTTACATAGTCAGGAGATTTATAATTTCCAAGGAAATTGGCTACAACAGGCTTGAATGCCAACCATGCACCTTTTTCAGTATTGCTGAGTAAGTCTTAGAAGTGACTGTCTGCAATGATCTTCCTTATTTGTGGGCCTGTGAACACACCTTCTTTCACTTTCGAATAACTCAACTCGGAAACTTGTTGGATAGGTTTTGATAATATATATTTGTCTGTTACCGCTCTAGTGGTCGCAATTTTTGTTTGATCGTTACCAAACTCGATATTTAATCGTTTTATGTAAAAAGGAAGATCAAGTTCGTTAATGGCTAAAGCCGGGTCAGTGGGAGGGGGGATGGCTTAAGAGGAGGGGATTTTTGAAAGCTCTAAATATCTTCGTTACTATACGTCGGATTGAAAACTTGTATAAAACCAATCTCATTGAAAATTTACTAAAAATATTGTTATATACAATTATTCTCTATCTTTAATATTAACCGAGATATTTGAATTTTTCAGTTTTGAGCCTTCAGCAAACCCACACTTCAACTAATGTTATATTAGCAATACTCTGTTATGTAATAAAAACATTAATCGAAGCTTAAATACCAAATATTGTCTTCAATAAAATTTATACGTTACATTAAGATATAATTTCAGTAATTACTTTTCTTTCCAGTCTATCTATCTATTCAGCGCTACGAGGTTGGCTGCCCTGTTTGTTTACAATTAAGCCGTTTTCCGTTGTAGAGATCATTAACTTGTATTGTAAATTGACTGAAGGATTTCTCATTGCCGTTTGAATTTATTCGCTTAACATTCACGGTAGTCTTACCAGTATGTAGATTTATCCATTGTAAATCCTCACGTAGGAAATCTGCTTAGTTTACGCAGCCCCTGCGTGACGGATTTTATCTATATACTCGTATATATATATATATATATATATATATATATATATATATATATATAAATTGTAACCTCTGTCTGTACATTGATTTTTTTTCTCGAAATTTCACTATAATTTTTCGTTTCAAATGTCATAGACCCCATAACTGTATTTTGTTTCTTTGGTGTCTGTTTGTTTGTTTGTGACCTTTTCACGCATAAACGGCTGAACCAAATTTTATGAAACTTGGTATGTATATTACTACTAACCCAACTTAGACTTTAGGCTATATTAATATCCTCTGAGACGAACAGGAGTGGGGGTTATAGGGGAAGATAGAAATTAAAAATAGCGATATTTCGTTTCCTATTGGTTTTTCGCAAATATGAACATATCAAAAGTTCTTTATTTTGTTATTTAGAGTAGCTTTTGTTATATACACTTTTTTCGTATACCGAATTATAAACGAGATATACGCTAAAAGCTATAGCGGAAGTGAACAATTTTATTTGGGACAAAAGACCCAACCGAAATAAATAAAACTCGGTATATGTATTAGCACTAACGCTTTCATTATAACAAGCCATACCAACATTTCTAGGGACGGGCAGGAGTGGGGGTTATAAAGGAAGCCAGAAATTAAAAATAGCGATATTTCGTTTCCTATTGGTTTTTCGGCAAATATGAACATAACAAAAGTTGTTTATTTTGTTATTTAGAGTAACTTTTGTCATATTCATTTTTGTCTTTTAACAAAGTATAAACGAGATATACACTATAAACTAAAGTGGGAGTCAACTATTTCATTGGGCGCTAACGATTAAACCGAACTTAAAAAAACTCGGTATGTCAATTAGCTTTAATTCTTCCATGATTATAAGCTATATTAAAATTTTTAGGTTAGAACGGGAGTGGGGGTTATAAGGGAGGCCTGAAATAAAAATTCGCGATATTTCATTGTCTATTTGTTTTTCGACAAACATGCACATAACAAAAGTTGTTTACTTTGTTATTTAGAGTAACTTTTGTTTTATTCATTTTTTCTGAAACAATGTATATAGCAAGTAATTTGCTCAGAAACATTGATATGCTCAACAATTCTTTCCAATATGAACTACCAGGTACCTCACCTGGAAAAGTTAATTCAAATCAATGTTAATATTTTGTCCTTAATAATTCAAATCTATACATAATGCACAGAAGACGGAATATGACAATTTGGAGGACAGTGAAGACTTTCATAAAAAATTAATTTTATTATTAACAAATGCCAACAACGGGTATTAATCCTAAACACTGGAACGGGTAAATGTCAAAGTATTGTGCAAAGGAAAGCCTTGCCAAAGAAATACCATCGCCATTCAGCCTCAAATCAAATCCCGGGCGAAGCTGTATCTGAGCTAGTATATATATATATATATATATATATATATATATAAAATTGTAACCTCGGTCTGTACATTGATTTTTTTCGCGAAATTTCACGATAACTTTTCGTTTCACATGTCATAGACACCATAACTGCATTTTGTTTCTTTGGTGTCTGTTTGTTTATTTGTTTGTTACCTTTTCACGCATAAACGGCTGAACCGAATTTTATGAAACTTGGTATGTATATTACTACTAACCCAACTTAGACTTTAGGCTATGTTAAAATTCTCTGAGACGAACAGGAGTGGGGGTTATAAGGGAGGACTGAAATTAAAAATAGCAATATTTCGTTTCCTAATGCATTTTCGGCAATTATGCACATAACAAAAGTTGTTTATTTTGTTATTTGGAGTAACTTTTATCGTATACCTAAGTATAAATGAGTTATACGTTAAAAACTGAGTTATACGTTAATATTTTGTCCTTAATAATTTAAATCTATGCATAATGCAAAGGAAACGGGAAATATGACAATATGAAGGACAGTGAAGTTTTACATAAAAAATTAATTCTATTATTAACAAATCCACAGAAACGACGGGTATTAACCTTAAACACAGGGAAGGGTAAATGTCAAAATATTGTGCAAAGCAAAGCCTTGCCAAAAAAATACCATAAGCATCCAGCCTCAAATGAATTCCCGGGCGAAGCCGGGTATCTGAGCTAGTTTTTCATATAATTATGTTAATATGTTATGAGTTCCAGAGTATGATGTATATGTGTCAATATAATTTTGGACTTAAGTGCGTTTAGGACATTATATTACAGCATAAGCTTGTCTATGTTTGTTTTAGCAGATTTCCCTTAAGGGAAATCAGCTATTGAGGTTGTACTCATGACGGAATTTTCGAAATTTTTCTTCAAATGTCCATCGATCCTACCTAGTAGATGACGAAAATGAGGACCGTTCAAAACTGTATATATATATATATATATATATATATATATATATATATATATATATATATATGTCTGTTACCGCTCTAGCGGTCGCAATTGTTGTTTGATCGTTACCAAACTCGATATTTAGTCGTTTTATGTAAAAAGAAAAATCAAGTTCGTTAACGGTTCAAATCAGACCAGTGGGAGGGGGGGGGGGGTTAGAGGGGAGGATTTCAAAAATTCAAAATATTCCCGTTGTTTTTTATCGGATCTAAAACTTGTATAGAATCAATCTTATTGAAAATGTAATTTTATATAATTGTCGTTATATACATGTTTTTTCTATATTTTAGTTTTCGGTCATCTGAACTGAAGTGAGCTTCCTGCAATTTAGGGAGTACACCTCACTTTCATCATTCAAATCATATTGATGTCTAGGATCCCATATCATCTCCAAGTAGAACATGACAATATTGAGTCGACTAGCAGAAAGTTAACTAAATCCATATTGCCCTGTTATTATGTTGACAGCTATACAAATAAGGAGAAAGCGATAAAGAGATGCTATGAAACGGTCATATTAAATATTATACTATTATACTACTACTATCTCCGTTACTATACGTCGTATCGAAATATTGTACAAAATCAATCTTATTTCAAATGAAATTTACTATAAATATTGTTATATACATTTATTCTCTAACTTGAATATTAACCGACATATTTGCATTTTATTAAATCTGAGCAGCTAACGGACGAAGTGACTTTCCCGCCAAAATCTAGTTCGGCCGTTTCATTAACTGCTCAGCTCTCGTGAAATTTCTCTATTGTAAAACTTCGCGCGGGAAATCTGCTTAGTTTACGCAGCCCCTGCGTGACGGACTTTTCTTTTTGCATTCTTATGCTGAGATATGATTATCATTTCTTTATATAGGCTTTATGTTTTGTTAGGTTCTATATCTAGTATTTGTGTTTCATTATATACAAAGTGGTGTTTATTGTTTATTCTATTTAGTACGAGTGCACTAATTGGTTTGTTTATTTCGGTGTCTGCTTCAATGTCCTGTCATTGTATTGTTTATGTATTAGCTAGCTTCTCCAATGTATACTGTGGTGCAGTTTTGCAGCGTTTTGAATGGACCCTCACTGAGAGAGGTACATGCAAATACTTTGCCTGAAGATGTCATCAATTCAGATTTTAATTTTTTAACTCGAAAATGTTTATTTGATCTATAGCATATGTGGGCAACCCCCGGCCCGCGAGACATTTTGAAAAACCCAATTAAACAAAAATATTACACTACTTACTCCAAATGAGGAAAATGAGGAGAGATTTGTGCGTTTGGCAGTACTTATAAATGCCAACTGTTCTTTTCATTGATGAAAGTTAATAAATCAAAACATCGTACAAGGCTAACTGACGATAATTTGGAAAATTCTTTTCGTCTTTGTATCAGTGGAATTAATCCAAACATTGATGGATTTATAAATTTATATATATATACATTCCTCTATTAGCAAGTCTGGATTTTGGTTTGATCGTTACTAAATTCGATATATAAGTGTTTCATGAGAACTATAGGTGAAGTTGGTTAATGGCTGAAATCAGACCAGTGGAAGGGAGGGAGGGGGGGGGGAGGAGGAAGGGAGCTTAATTATATATATATATATATATATATATATATATATATATATATATACATATATATAGTTTTGAACGGACCTCATTTTCGTCATCTACTAGGTTGGATCGATGGACATTTGAAGAAAAATTTCGAAAATTCACACTATCTCCGTTATTATATGTCGCACCGAAAAACTGCATAGAACTGCATCTTATTGCTAATGTACTACAAACATTGTCATATACTTTATACTAGAATATCATGAACCACTTTATTCTAAGCTTAAACACCAAACACCGTTTTCAAGAGACCTATATACTTGCAAATTCGTTGTGTGTTGACGTCGTTAATCATAAGTTTAGGTTCTTTTTCCGAAAATTTATATTTGATCTATACCATACTCGATATTTAATTGTTTTAGTCAATCTTAAAGATCATATTTTTTATAGGTAGAAATCGGACGAGAAATAGGGGGGGGGGTGTATAAAGGAGGCAATTATTTCTGTTATTATGAGAAGGATCGTAAAATGTTATAGAGCCAATCTTGTGAAACTATTGATCAGCTACAATTTTTGTTCTATGCATTTTTTCGTAAGTATTAAGAGAGTTATTTCTTGGTCTCAGCCTTCAGTTGTGGTCAGACGAGATGACAGTGTGTTGTGAATGAATTTTTTTTAATACCGCGTGAGTGCAATAGATGATTTGGCTGAAGTCAGCTCTGCTAATATAGTGCCACCGTTCGACCTACCACATAAAAATGTGCCTTTACGCAGGGGCTGCGTTAACCAAACAGATTTCCAACTTGTTGAAGTTGTGACCTATAATAACGGAGATATTTCGAATTAATAAAATTTTCCCCAACTAGCCCCCCTACTCACACCAGGTCCAAATTCAGCCCTACACACACACACACACACACACACACACACACACACACACACACACACACACACACACACACACACGCATACATACATACATATATATATATATATATATATATTTAAAATTTTAAACGGATCTCAGTTTCGTCATCTCCTAGGTAGAATCGATGGACATTAGAAGAAAAGTACAACCACAATAGGTGATTTACCTCAAGGAAAATCTGCTACAACGCACATTTAAATTACTCCCTCGTCGGGACACACCGCAGTTTAGTTTTCTATTCGAAGCACCATTTAGCGTAGGAAACATTGTGTAACAATTAGTCAACGATTAGATATCTATCTTTGAGAAACTAAAATGACTGATTAATTGGAGTGAAACTCGTCCAAGGATTGTCCATACAGGCAGGGGCCATTACTCCTTCATCAATATTAATAGGCCGTAATGCTAAAACCCTAATAACAAATTATTAACCTGTTCACATGCATTATTTCTCAAGATGGAAAAGGCAATATGGACCAAGGGCGACATGCTTTGCAAGCTACAAGGTTCCTGGATGACAGCTCCAGTTGCCCTGCTCAATCATAATTCACTCTAAGCCAGCTTCCTAAAAGGAAATCGGCTATTGAGATTGTACTCATGACGCGATTTGTGAAAAATGTTTTCAAATGACCATCAATCCTACATAGGAGATAATGGAAAACTCCGTTGTGCAGGGGCTGCGTAAACTAAGCAGATTTCCCACGTGAAGTTTTACAAAAGAGAAATCTGCATACTAGTAACAGAAATAGTATCGAGTCTCTAAACCGATTTCACGAGAGCCGAACAGTTACGGAAACGGCCGAACTAGCTTTCGGCTGATACTCACGAATAGACCCGACATCAGCCGATCTCATCTCGTCCGTTATCCGCACGCAATTAATAAAAATTCAAGTAGCTCGGTTAATATTCGAGATAGAGAATAAATGCATATAACAATATTTATAGTAAATTTAATTTTCAATAGGATTGGTTCTATACAAGTTTTCTTTCGATCCGACTTATAGTAACGGAGATAATTCGACTTTTCGAAAATGCCCCCTCTTAGCCCCCCCCCCACTGGCCATCAGTTGCAAGGAACACGTGGACAATTAGTACCAGAAACAGAGTAATTTTTTACAATACTCTTTATCCAGCAATAGTTGCATATGCAGCTCCTGCTTGGTTCTCGAACCCAACCAAGACTCAAGTGAAGATGCTAGTAAAGAGCCAGAGGAAGGCATTGCTAATGGTGACCAGAGCATACAAAACAGTATCTACGGACGCACTTCAAGTGATTGCAGGGCAACTACCAGTCCAACTCGAGTTGCAGCTAAGAATAGCCAAGTACAATCTGCAGTGTGGTATGGCGGCTAGAATCGGGAGTCGAGTTTTTATGGCTGACATGTGCACATACAAAGAGCAGAAGGATACCTTGTCTAATTCAGCAATGCTTCAGAGGCAAGAGCGGTGGCATAATTCTTCAAAAGGAAGAATAACATATGAATTCATTCCAGACGTACGTGATCGCATCAGTAGGTCTGAGTTGCCTTTCCAGCATGAAGTAGTCCATCTCTTTACAGAACACGGAGACCTCAACTATAAGCTGCACTATTTCAAATTGAGGGCTGAGCCGAAGTGTAGATGTGGGGCTGTAGAAACAGTGGAGCACATTATATTTGAGTGTCCGATCTACTCCAGACCAAGACTTCTGCTAGCGGGGGAATACTCGCTAATCGAATGGCCTCGGAATTTACTGAAACAGCTGATCCAGACCGACGACGTTATAAAGGCTTTCATGAAATTTGCAAGAAAAGTACTAAATGCCAAAAAGCACTCGTAGTAAATAGGTATGTTAGGTTATATGTAAATAGGTAAGATAGGATATATGTATAATATATAGCCAATATAGTGTAATTAGGGTATTAGGCAATTATTGGAGTTTCACTGAACATAGGCAGCGAGGCTCCAATTGCAGGCACCCATTTGAAACTTACGGCCCGCGATGTAAATATGCAGCAAATGGCTGCGAGGAGGTCTAAGCTGCTCACAAGGACTCATGTGGGTGGCTGTGGGACACGGACTACCTGGTAGATGGAATTCAAAATTTAAAGATTATAGAAATTGGATGAACTGCTGGTATGGGGCTGCCCCAAGGTACAGCGGGGGGAAGAGAAGGATAAATAAAAAAAAAAGACGGGCTGTTAGACAAAAGAAAATGCCCAGAGCAGGCTAGATCCCAGACAAGGTATCGGCGAGAACATTCTTTGGCCCAAATACTGTTTTCATCGGTAGGTTCCTTTCATCTACATCATACTTCTCGAATACAGGTTAACTCTGTATAATTTTACACGTAGGTAGTTTTGGCAACAATATTAAGTTTCCTTCTCTTGGAGGGCTTACCAAAATCTATCTGGCATCACTGGTTGCATGACAAGTACCCTCATCCTTCCAACTATGGTATCCTACTGTTTCAAACGTGTATGGAGAATTTGAAAAGGACAAAACAACAAAAAAGAAACTTTGAAAAGGGAAATTCATTTCCCAAAGTATAAGATTTGGTGTCAATGAAGTTCTCGGAAGAGGAAATGTAATTAAAATCTTAGAGGGAAGTTGGGGGGGGGGAGTGAAGAGCCACTAGGTTTCAAGATAATTTATTCTGGAAGCATCTAGCCCTCTCAACAGATAGCTATTGTAAGCAAAATAAACTTTCTTCGGTGACCGTTCCTGACAGAAACCAACATAATCACTCATTTCATTAATGATTATGCCACTCAGGATAGGAAGTTGGCCCGCTCTTCCTGAATAAATACAACTTCCGCTCTTGATCCCATTAGTAGTGTAAAAATTCCGTCACGCAGGGGCTGCGTAAACTAGGCAGATTTCCCTCGTGAAGATTAACAATAGATAAATCTACATACTCCTAACACAACACCACCGTGAATATTAATTGAATAAATACAAACGGTAATCAGAAATCTTTTAGTAAATTTTAGTAATCTCCTGGTGGGAAGCTGCTAAAAAGTAAATAAATAGGTCTGTCAACCTCTCACCGGACAGAAAAACCATTACAGAAATATATCAGAATATGACATATTACTTTTATTGATAACTATTTACTATATCTAGTACTGGAATCTATAATGAATCAACATAACTCTTATCCCAATCAATCATATTTTAGTAGTTCAAGAACTTAAGACGGGAGGGGGGATCACCAGAACATATTTTCATGTATCTCGTATACTAAAGGTTTCTCGAAAACAATATTTGGTATTTAAGCTTCGAATAAAGTGGTTTATTATATAACAGAGTATTGCTTATGTGACACAAGTAGAAGTGGGGATTTGCTGAAGGCTGAAAACTGAAAAACGCAAATATCTCGGTTAATATTCAAGGTTTTCGATCCGACGTATAGTAATGGAGATATTTCGAATTTTCAAAATTCTCATCTCTAAACCCCAACCTCTTGTCAGATTTCAGCCGTTAACGAATTTGACCTTCCTTTATACATGAAAGAAGTAAATATCAAATTTGGTAAAGATCAAACAAAAATAGCGACCGCTAGAGCGTTAACAGAAATATATATATATATATATATATGTATTGATGGACATTTGAAGTAATATTTCAAAAATCGCGTTATGAGTACAACCTCAATAGCTGATTTCCCTCAAGGGAAATCTAAGTCCGTCACGCAGGAGCTGCGTTAACTAAGTAGGTCTCCCTCGTGAACTTTTACAGTAATACATCTATATACGGGTAACACTTAACACCACTGTGAATATTAAGTGAATAAATACGAACACTAATGAGAAATGTTTCAGTCAATTTGCATTTTAATATGTTCCACAACGTTCATTTTTCAAAATCCCCCCCTCCTCTTCCTTTATACATGAAACGATTAAATATCAAGTTTGAAATATATCAAACAAAAATTGCGACCACTTGAGCAGTAACCGACAAATATATATATATATATATATATCTATATATATATATATATATATATATATATATATATATATTATACACACACACAATTTTAAACGGACCTCATTTTCGTCAGGTAGGTTCGAAGGAATTAGGCGTCAAATTTCGTAACTCTACTAGAAACAACTAACTCATTGGTGGTCTTCCTTAGTTGAGGTGGCTTGATCAGTGACTATTTCAAACTGTCAACAGGAATCACTCCTATGGGCCGGCCAAACATCTCCAAGTTCTTTAATAGAATCGGCAACAATAACAAGACAGACCGCCATTTAATTGAATTCATTATATTCCAGAGAGCATCCTTTTATTTAATAGGAATTCTAATTCATTGCATTTCCGGAACAAATAAATCTATAATTGATTTTTTACGTTCCTTGCAAATGAATTGGAAATATTTCTTTTTAATAACAGAGGTATTCGAAAGTATTCAATATGGATATCAGTAAATAAGTTGACGAACCTTTAGAATTAGTGCTAGAGCCGGAAATAGGGAAATTCCAATCCTGTATTTTATCGATCATTAGAAAGGAAATAGCCCTTTAGAAAATAATTATAGTTTAATCACTTGTAGCCGTGATGGGAAATAGTTGGTGAGGAGAAGGCGTACTCTGCTTCCAGTAAACCACCTATAATCGACACATATTGCCCTCATATGCTCCGCACCTACTATACTCAGCCAAATCCAGAAGATGCTTCATGTCTCCGGAATAGGATTTTCTAGGCCTGTCTCTTGTCCTATGACCAAGGGCCTTACCTTCAAATATATTGGTAATGAAGTCGTTATGCCTTATGATATGCCCGACAAGTATTGGGCTCGGGAAATATTGAACGGACCTCATTTTCGTCATCTCCTAGGTAGGATCGATGGACATTTGACGAAAAATTTCGAAATTCGTGTCATGAGTACTACATCAATAGCTGATTTCCCGTAAGGTAATCTGTTTTAGAAAACACAACTGTTAATATTTTAATATATCTTAATATATATAAATCTCCTGTCACGATGTTTGTCCGCGATGGACTCCTAAACTACTTAACCGATTTTAAATTAAGTTGGCACACCGTGAGCAGTCTGGTCCAACTTGAGAGATAGGCTATATTAATTTTCTCTGAGACAAACAGGAGTGGGGGTTATAAGGGAGGCCTGAAATTAAAAGTCGTGATATTTCGTTTTCTATTGTTTTTTTCGCAAATATGCACATAACAAAAGTTGTTTATTTTGTTATTTAGAGTAACTTTTGTCATAAACACTTTCATCGTATTCCGAAGTTTAAATGAGTTATACGTTTATGACTATAGCGGGAGTCAACAATATTATTTGGGACAAAAGACCCAACCGAAATAAATAAAACTCGGTATGTGTATTAGCACTAACGCTTTCATTATAAGAAGCCATACCAACATTTCTAGGGACGGGCAGGAGTGGGGGTTTTAAGGGAAGCCAGAAATTAAAAATAGCGATATTTCGTTTCCTATTGGTTTATCGGCAAATATGAACATAACAAAAGTTGTTTATTTTGCTATTTAGAGTAACTTTTGTTATATACACTTTTTTCGTATACCGAATTATAAACGAGATATACGCTAAAAATTATAGCGGAAGTGAAAAATTTTATTTGGCACAAAAGACTCAACCGAACTAAATAAAACACTCAGTATGTGTATTAGCACTAACGCCTTCCTTATAAAAAGCCATACTATTTCTAGGGACAGGCAGGAGTGGGGGTTATAAGGGAGGCCTGGAATTAATAATAGTGATATTTCGTTTCCTATTGTAGTTTCGGCAAATATGCACATAACAAAAGTTGTTTATTTTGTTATTTAGAGAAATTTGCTCAAGAATTCTTTTCAATATGAACTACCAGGTACCTTACCTGGAAAAATTAATTCAAATGTATGTTAATATTTAGTCCTTAATAATTCAAATCTATGCATAATGCACAGGAAGCGGGAAATATGACAATTTGGAGGACAGTGACGTCTTACATAAAAAATTAATTTTGTTATTAACAAATCCACAGAAACGACGGGTATTAACCCTAAACACTGGGACGGGTAAATGTCAAAATATTGTGCAAAATAAAGCCTTGCCAAAAAAATACCATCAACATTCAGCCTCAAATGAATTCCCGAGCGAAGCCGGGTATCTGAGAAGAAAGAAGTAAATATCAAATTTGGTAAAGATCAAACAAAAATAGCGACCGCTAGAGCGTTAACAGAAATATATATATATATATATATATATATATATATATATATATATATTGATTGACATTTGAAGTAATATTTCAAAAATCGCGTTATGAGTACAACCTCAATAGCTGATTTCCCTCAAGGGAAATCTAAGCCCGTCACGCAGGAGCTGCGTTAACTAAGTAGGTCTCCCTCGTGAACTTTTACAGTAATACATCTATATACGGGTAACACTTAACAACACGTATATATATGTGTGTGTGTGTGTGTGTGTGTGTGTGTGTGTGTGTGTGTGTGAATTGTAGCATTAACAAACAAATTAAAACATGCCACAAGACCAAAACCTTTTTTTGTTTCCATCGACAGCATATTGAGGATGTCACACTTAATGTTTTAGCAGATTTCCCTTAAGGGAAATCAGCTATTGAGGTTGTACTCATGACGGAATTTTCGAAATTTTTCTTCAAATGTCCATCGATCCTACCTAGTAGATGACGAAAATGAGGTCCGTTCAAAACTGTATATATATATATATATATATATATATATATATATATATATATATATACCTAATGTATATATATATATATATATATATATATATATATATATATATATATATATAATCTTATTGTACATTAAATTTACTATAAATGTTGTTCTATACATTTATTCTGTATCTTGAATATTAACCGAGATATTTGCATTTGTATTCTGCGTGTGGTCGGTAGGACTCGGCAATGTACGGCCTTTCCGCCGAGAGCTCTGGCGGCCGTTTCTGTAACAATTCGTCCCTCGTGAATAGGTTTAGAGGTTTCTTACTACTACAGTTGTTATTAGGCAGATTTCTCTATTGTAAAACTTCACGTGGGAAATCTGCTTAGTTTACGCAGCCCCTGCGTGACGGACTTTTTTTTTCATCTGCTAAAAGCGACACCCGTTTCTGGCCAACTATAGCTAATGGCCCATAATTTAACTCAGCCAATAACCATCTAACACCTTATGGTGATGTCCTGTAGTAAAACATATACAATACTTTTTTAATCTCAATGTTGACAATTTAATATCGTTTATATTTATCTCATTCTTGCTCATAGTATAATATTTAATATGACCGTTTCATAGCATCTCTTTATCGCTTTCTCCTTATTTGTATAGCTGTCAACATAATAACAGGGCAATATGGATTTAGTTAACTTTCTGCTAGTCGCCTCAATATTGTCATGTTCTACTTGGAGATGATATGGGATCCTAGACATCAATATGATTTGAATGATGAAAGTGAGGTGTACTCCCTAAATTGCAGGAAGCTCACTTCAGTTCAGATGGCCGAAAACTAAAATATAGAAAAAACATGTGTATAACGACATTTATATAAAATTACATTTCCAATAAGATTGATTCTATACAAGTTTTAGATCCGATAAAAAACAACGGGAATATTTTGAATTTTTGAAATTCTCCCCTCTAACCCCCCCCCCCTCCCACTGGTCTGATTTGAACCGATTACGTTTAAATACGATCAGGGAAACAATGGCAATCACTAGAGCATTAACAGACAAATATATATATATATATATATATACTAGCTGAGGTACACGGAGCGGGAAATCATTAGAGGCTGTATGATGATGGTATTTTTTTTGGGTGGGCAGCTTCAATGTATACAACTTCACTTCCCGTCTGGGTGTATTGTTTCCCAGTAAGAGTTGGGTAGAATAGAAATTTTAGTTTTGAAGAATAAATGAAAATAAGTCCCCAGTCAATCCCTCTCCACTGTTTGACACACCTCTAGCTAAGGTACCCGGCTTCACCCAGGAATTCATTTGAGCCTGAATGATGATGGTATTTTTATTTTTTTTGCAAGGCACTACTTTGCACAATATTTTGACATTGCTCCGTCCCAGTGTTTAGGGTTTATGCCCATCGTTGCTGTGGATTTATTAATAATCAAATTATTTGTTATGTAAGGCTTCACTGTTCTCAAAATTTTTATATTTCCCGTCTCCGGTGCATGTAGTTTTTTTTTTTATAACCTAATGGAACATATAATAATCTTAGAAAGTATTCTGCCTTCCAAACCATGTATGAATAAAAGTTCTTTTCGCTTGATGCGGTAAAAAGCCCAGTGTTGACAGCTGTTTTATGTACGTAATATCCGTTGTTAAAATACTCTTTTGTAAGTCTCGATTGTAAACTGTATATTCATATTGGTACATAGTGTGTTCAGTAAAGTATATCATGTATTAACGGAGCAGAGTTAATAAATACCAGAAATAAGTCGGTGTACGTCCCCAGCGTTCATCCTTTTAAATTACTTATTTATGATAATTTAAAAAAAATCACATTCCTGACAATAACACTCCGTTGCTAAAAATATAAGGACTAAGCAATATGTAAACATAGAGCAATATGAAGTCGTCCGGGGAGGGACTGGAAAGGGATGGAAGGAAATGAATTAGTTTCAATAGTATATGTAGCTAAAACACTAACAAAATTATATAATTTGAACTTCGTTGCTTTGAGAAAAATTTAAGCCATGAGTTTAATTTCTACATGGAATATCTTCCATTTTCCACAGTGGTCTTTGACACATTATCAAGGGGCTTCAGTATAAAGCTTTTATTTATCCGAAATTCATGCAGGCTAGCTTGTTCCAAGGAAGCTGTGAGCCTCCTCTCGAACAACTTATATTCTTCAGGTAGCGTCAAGGAATATTCATTAGTAGTAAGAAGCTATGCAAAATTTACGATGCAATTATTTAAACGGGGCGCATAAATCACGTCATCCTATAAGACCATAATTAAAGAGAAATGAGTAAAATAACGCAGTTATCTGAGGGGAGCGATCGAACTTAATCCCCAGCCTCAACCATATTAGATAGGAAGATAAACATTTTAAGAGAAGCAACTGGGTCACACCTTACAACACAACCTCCATTACCCTCCGTCACGCAGGGGCTGCGCAAACGAAGCAGAGTTCTCTCGTGAAGGTTAATAATAGGTAACCCTACATACTACTAACACAACACCATTGTCAATATTAAGTGAATAAATACAAACGGTAATAAGAAATCTTTCCCCTGCCGGCGGGAACAAACAAACAGGTCTGCCAACGGCTCACCGGAAAGAAAAACGTTAACTGAAATATATCAGAATATAAAATATTCATTTTATTGAAAACTATGTACTATCCCTAGTACTGTAATTTATAGTGAATCAGAATAATTTTTATCTCAATCAATCATATGTTAGTAGTCCAAGAATTTAAGACGGGAGGGGGAGTCACAAGAACATATTTTCATCTATCTCGTATAATAAAGGCCTCTGGAAAACAATATTTGGTATTTAAGCTTCGAATAATATGGTTTATTGTATAACAGAGTATTTTTTATGTAACATGAGTAGAAGTGGGGGTTTACTGAAGGCTGAAAACTGAAAAATGCAAATATCTCGGTTAATATTCAAGATAGAGAATATATTTATATAGCAATGTGTATAGTAAATATAATTTGCAATAATGCAATGAATTTTCAAATGTCTCCCCTCTGAATCCCCCCCCCTCCCGCTTGTCCGATTTCAGCCGTTGACGAACTTGATCTTTCTTTTTGCATGAAACGACTAAATATTGTGTTTGGTAACGATGAAACAAAAATTTATAGAAAGAACAAAAATATATAGATAGATAGATCTATGTGTTTGTATATATACACATACATACAGTTTTCAACGGGCCTCATTTTCCTCATCTACTAGGTAGGATCGATGGATATTTGAAGAAAATATTCGAAAATCGCGTCATGAGTACGACCTCAATATTCCACCTAAGGAAAATCTGCTAAAAAAGTCCAGGCGCTGCGTAAAGTAAGCTTATTTCCCACGTGTGTGCATTTGTATCAAAACGTAAAAGTTCAATGAGAACAATATTTGGTATTTAGGCTTCAAATTAAGTGGTTCAGAATATAATTGTTAATAAGACATGAGCCGGAGTGGGGGTTTACTGAACCCCGAATATTATATATATATATATATATATATATATATATATATATATATATATATATATATATATAAAATTTTGAACGGCCACATCTAAGTAGGGTCAATGGACATTTGAGAAATTTTTTCGATAATCGCGTCATGACTGCAAGCTCAATAGCTGATTTTCCTTAAGGGGAATCTGCTAAAAAAAAGTTCGTGACTTAGGGGCAGCGTAAACTAAGCAGTTTTCCCTGGTGCTAGTATTACATAGCTGTGATCTCATCGACATATTCTCTACTTATATGTACTAACTGATGAGTAGACGGGGGGTGGGTCTTACTGAAGGCACAGACTACAACAGACTACGAATAACTCCCTTATTCAGCATACAACAACAATTGTAGAGCATCAATAGTTTAACACGATTAATTCTATAACATTTTACGATCCGACTCATAATAACGGAAATATTTTGAATTTTCGAATCACCGCCTCTATACCCCGACTATTCCAGGTCCGATTTCCGCCAATAACAATTATGATCTATAGAGTTGAGTTAAACGGTTAAATATCGAGTATGCTATAGATATAATGAACATTTTCCAGTAAAGAACGTAAAGTCTAAATTGATGACGACGTCATATAACGTATGTGCATGTACCTCACAAAATAAAAGTTCAATGATAACCTTATTTGGTATTTATCCTTGGAATGAGGTGATCCAAGACTTAAGAGCTTATTGTTAATATGGCATGAGTAGGAGTGGGGGCTTACTGATGGCCAAAAACAAATATGTGGAAATATCTCGGTTAATATTCAATATAGAGAAAACATGTACATAAAAATAGTTTTAGACAATTACACTTACAATAAAATTGATTCTATACAATTTTTCGATCTGACGTGTAATAACTGAGATATTTTGAATTTTTGAAATTCCTTCCCTCTAAATCCTCCCCCCCCCCTTCTGCTCTGATTACAGCTGTTAACAAACTTTACTTTTATTTTTACATAAAATGTTTAATATCGAGTTTGACAAAGAGGGCTGAACAGAAAGATTGGACTATTCCTCACCGGAAATAAAACGAAATTACTGAAATATATCTGAATATAATATAGTATATATTAATTTCATCGCCAACTATTTACTATATCTAATACTGTAATTTATAATGAATCAGAATAATTTTTATCTCGATCAATCAAATTTCAGTAGTCCAAGAACTTAGGACGAGGAGGTTCACCAGAACATATTTGCATGTATCTCATATAATAAAGGTCTCTTTAAAACAATATTTGGTATTTAAGCTTCGAATAAAGTGGTTTATTATATAACAGAGTATTGCTTGTGTGACATGAGTAGAAGTGGGGGGAGGAAGGTTGCTGACTGCCCTTAAGGGAAATCTGCTAAAAGAAAAACAAATTTAGGCTACAATGATGAATTAAATAATTTAGTTAACTGTATGTGATATTTAAATAATTCGTGCAGTTATCCATTTCTTCAGCATATTTTCTTAATTGTGTACTGTATTTATAGAATACAAGTTTTTCCTCGACAGGCCAATTATCTTTTCGGCGTTTTACTTCCGTTTTAAATACTTTTCTTTGGTCCGTTAGTAGTCTGCAGTCTTAGAGCAAGTGTCTGTATGTCTGTTCAGTTGTAAAGTCGCATTAACAATTTGGTTGATCTGTGAGGCCATAACGATTAAAATATGAGTGTGATATTCCATGGCCTGTTAATAATTGTGTCAAGCAATAGTCTG
This sequence comes from Riptortus pedestris, assembly GCA_019009955.1. Classification (NCBI taxonomy): domain Eukaryota; kingdom Metazoa; phylum Arthropoda; class Insecta; order Hemiptera; family Alydidae; genus Riptortus; species Riptortus pedestris. Next base: position 138,467,744 of record CM032233.1, on the reverse strand, counting down.
TTGATGTTAATTTTTGTCCTAAATATTCTTTAATGTCTGGAATAAATAGTTTTAGATGTTGTCCTTTCGTAGCCATATACCATTTCTGTTGCCATTTATTAATTGTGTGTGTGTTCTAAGTAATTGTGTTTTTAAGTATGATTTGGTTATTTCGTTGTAGCATTCTTGTGGTATCTTTTGAGGCTGATTATGCTGAAAAATCAGCGAGATCGTTTCCCAAAATTCCAAAATACCCTTTGATCCAGGTAAAGTGTATGTGTACATTTTGGGGGATGGAAATTTGAAGATATTTTTCAAAAAATAGCGTTAGTTGTATAGGTGTAAGGTGAATAGGTGATTTGTCGGTAAAAGAAGCCGATTGTAGGTGTAGGGAGAGAGGGAATTGTCGAGGGAAAGATTCGGCGAGGGTGAGGGTGGGGATGAACACCCCCTAGGAGAGGAGTGGGGATGAACGGCCGTTGCCAGGGGGTGGGGGTAGAGTCGCCTCACTCTCTGCCCTGTTCTCAGCAATGCAGGCTCCAGAGCCCTGGCCGCCCCCACCAACACACGACTTAGGCAGCTCCAAAATTGCCTCCTACTATTTACTCCCCTTTCTCCAACGCAAAATATAATAAGGAGGTAAGGGAATCTTCGAAACTTAATTTCATCTGCTTTTGTTCTCCCCTCACCCGCAATAATTGTTTGATGAATGTCCGCTCTCCCATCTCCCCTTTGATTGTCACCTATGGTAAACACAAACTGCTACAGTATTGCTACCGCTACCCTCCAAATTATTAAATTTTCGAGGCCTACACTACACTAATTTATCAATAACACGTGGAATTTGTTTTATATTCTATATACATATGCTGTGCTCAATAAAAATTTCGAAAATCGCGTCATGAGTACGACCTCAAAACAAGCTTTTGTTCAGAGTTTTATTTTCTCTTCGCCTCTAAACAAATCCTAAATTTAATATTTTAAATATATATATATATATAATTTTTATTTATTTCCTGGATGAAGTAGCCCTCCAGAGAGAGAGAGAGAGAGATTATTTGGTACAGGTCGCGTACAATATAGTACATTACACGTATTTCTAGATTAATATCGAATAGCTTACAAACATACATTTTTTTTTTTGTTAAAGATATGTAATGAAATGGACATGGCATTGCATAAGCCCATTATAAATGAATATATATTTTATATTGTGAGTATTCCCAGCACAGAGCACATTAAGATTATTATGTATGAATGCTTAAATGTATTGTTTTTACCTTCAAATAAGAATTATATCCAATTTGGAGTGAAGTCACCATGTGCTCTACCATTTTCATAGATAACGCCGATGGATTTTGATAATAATATTATATTTTCAAAGGTGCCTCTTCATTTTAATTATTAATAATTATTATTGGAGAATATTTTAATTATAAATAAATTTATATATTTGAATTTTGACTTGAGTCGATTGTTGGTGGCCCTTCCTAAATTCTTGTTAGTGGTTTGGTTGTGGGATTTTTCATATATTTCAGCTTCCACTGCTTATCGCCGCAGCCAGATCGCAACAGATATATATATATATATATATATATATATATATATATATATATATATATATATTGAAATTTAACTCTAATATATAAATAAAAACATTGTCGAACAAAACATTAAATGATGAATGATTGAAAATAGAATATTTAACTATAGTATACCATCAATTTAGCAATAATAGTTATTCAAATAACTTCCTGTCTAGTATAACGCTTCCCGAGTCCTGTAGTGCACTTGTAGAATACAATTCTACCCTCAACAGGCCAACGGTTTGTTGTTTTCTGAACTGTATCCTTTTATTTGTTCCTTTCGTTTGAAAGCAGTGCACAGTCATGTATGAGATGGCTGTAAGTTAAGTGTACGTTCAGTAGTAAAATCGCATCGACAGAATGGGTTATTAGGCAGTTTATGTTCTCTCTCTCTCTCTCTCTCTCTCTCTATATATATATATATATATATATATATATATATATATATATATATATATATATATATATATATTGCACGATACAATTTCTAAATACCGTGTTGCAATGTGCTATATACATAATGTGTAAGCTGATCTTAGCCCTGATGAAAATAAAATAAAACTCCAGAAATGTAGGCCTAAGCTAAAGCTTCTTTTATCAACATTTACCACAAGCACAAAAAAGAAAACATCAACACCATCTGTAATAAGAACATGCTCGAAAACATTTAAGCAATTCTATGTATACGTAAAAAGATGTGTAACAATGCAAATGATTAAAACCTACAATGCTTGCAAACTGCTTGGTGCTATGTCGTGGAACAGTTTGTAATTAGGAGTTAGCATGTTTTCTTTAAAAAAAAAAAAAAAAAAGTCCGTCAGGCTGCGTTAACTAACGAAAAATTGTGTATAATTGTTATGCCATGAAGCTGTTTATTTGAAGCCTCATTTCCATATATTGTACTCATTAAGCTTTTAGGTTCTGAGATAAATTCAAATACGAGACGCACGTGGGGAATGTGCTTAGTTAACGTAGCCCCTGCTTGACGGACTTTTTTTCAATTTCCTAGAGACTAAATCTCTAAATGGAATGGTGATTATATTTTTGATATTTACATTTTCCGGAGTCATTCCTTCTTCGGAGCAACAGAAATCAACAAACGTTAAGTCCTAACTACTTCTTTTAAAAAATATTTTGCCGTCCATTGACGAACTGTACAAAAAAATTAATTGATAAATTATTTCCATTGTATTCTTATACAACGTTCTTTCATTATTGAAGCTCTGAAGAATGTACTGATGAAACTATCAAGTACCAAAGTGTAATTATTTTATGTTTGATTGTGTCTCTAAATCCAACATCGGCCAACTTACTTTCTGCAAATTGTATGTAACAATGTCAAAAACTGATTTTACTCTTCCTCGCATTAAGGCATCGGGGACATACTTTGGTGACATGTTTCCATGTAGCCAATTTCAAAGGCTACCATGTAGGAAACAATAAATTGTAAAAATGCCTAAACTTAATAAAGAATTAAACAAAGTATTCATGTGATTGGAAAGCTGAACAAATGGTTATTTCCAATATTGATTCATGTAACCCCGAATAATAAAAAGTCCCTCACGCAGGGGCTGCGTTAACCTTCCCAAGATTTTCCACCTGCCTCACGTAGTTGCATTTATCTCAAAACGTAATAGTTCAACGAAACCAATTAGGTAGTAGTTAGGCTCAAAACATAATGTTCTTCATAATATAACAGCTTATTCTTAATATGACATGAGTAGGAGGGGGGGGGGGGGGGGTACTGAGAGCCGACAACTAAAAAATGCAAATTTCTCCGTTAATAATGAAGATAATGAAAAAAATGTACGTAACAACATTGATAGAACATTGCATTTACAATGAGGTTGGCCCAACGCATAATTATGATGATATTAAGAATTTTCGAGACTTTAAGAAATTTCCTTCCTCTAACCCCCCCCCCTTCTGGCCAGCCATTAACGGACTTGATCTTTAGTTTTACATAAAACGTTTAACTGTGGAGTTTGGTAACAATCAAACAATAAATGCCGACAATTAGAACGTTGACAAATATATATATACATATATATATATATATATATATATATATATATATATATATATATATATATATATATATATATACACACACATACACATATATATATATACACACACATATATATATACACACACACACAGATATATATATAGTCACACACACAAACACACACACATATATATATATATATATATATATATATATATATATATATATATATAGTTTTGAATAGGCTTCCTTTTTGTCTTGTGGATAGGATCAATGGACGTTTGAGGAAATATTTCGAAAATTTCGCCATGAGTACAACCTCAATAGCTGATTTTCCTTGAGAGAAATATGCTAAAACTGATTTCAAAAACTCGAAAGCAACTTATTCTAAAGAGCACCCACCAAAAACACTAAAGCATTACCCCGTTAATCGTTAGTTGTACGGAAAAATAACAAAGATCATTTTCCGATTGAATAAGTTCTCTTGTCGATTCGCAACTCTTCTCTTCGCCATTGTTACACAAAGTCTTATAGATAATAAATTCATGTCGTTGATATATTTGTGTTACTGAAGGGCTCGAAAAAGGGGTATAAATTACAGGGAAAGATGGGCAAAGCCGGAGCAGTTTGTGATTACCGACGACCATCCCAATAAAAAGCATGAGCAATTACTTCACCTTCAATGTCAACTATGCATGAACGTTTTACCATTTTCAAAATCAAAGCCACCACATTTTGAGAGGAAACCTAATATCATATTAATGAGCCATTTCCATTCTGGGGGTATTATCACTCTTTCTAAAGTCAATCATAACTTAAGAACTGCAGTAAATAAATGGTAAAACATCAGCTATTCAATTGGAAACACATACAAATGCTAACTGTCACAAATTTCAGCTACTTAAACATTTAAAATAAACTATAACAAGAGAGAGAAAAAAAGGATGGTGTTTATATCAGTGAAAAAGTTTACTCAATTCAGACTCAAAAAGTAGAAACTTTTTGTTTGTGTGATTCCAGTAGAATGATATAAATATAAATGCTCATTTTCTTGAGCGATATACATAAAGCTGAGCCCTTTTAGCAGATTCCCCTTAAGGCAAATCAGGTCCTACTCATGACGTGGCTTCCGAAATATTTCTTCAAATGTCCATCGATTCTACCTAGGAGATGACGAAAATGAGGTCCGTTCAAAACTATATATATATATATATATATATATATATACTAGCTCAGACACCCGGCTTCGCCCGAGAATTCATTTGAGGCAGAATAGTGATGGTATTTTTTGGCAAGGCTTTACTTTGCACAATATTTTGACATTTACCCCTCCCAGCGTTTAGGGTTTATACCCGTCGTTGCTGTGGATTTAATAATGATAAAATTAACTTTTTATGTAAGACTTCCCTGTCCTCCATATTGTCATATTTCCCGTCTCCTGTCCATTATTCATAGCTTTGAATTATTAAAGACAAAATATTAACATAGATTTGAATTAACTTTTTCAGGTTAGGTACCTGGTAGTTCATATTGGAAAGAATTGTTGAGCATATCAGCATTTCTACGCAAATTACTTGCTTCATACATTGTTCCCGAAAAAATGTATAAAACAAAAGTTACTCTATATAACAAAGTAAACAACTTTTGTTATGTGCACGTTTTTCGAAGAACAATTAGGCAATGAAACATCGCGAATTTTTATTTCAGGCCACCCATATAACCCCCAATCCCGTTCGATTGACATACCGAGTTTTCTTAAGTTCGGTTCAATCGTTAGTGACCAATAAAATTGTTGGCTCCCGCTAAAGTTTTAGTGTATATCTCGTTTATACTTAGTTATAAGACAAAAATGAATATCACAAAAGTTACTTCAAATAACAAAATAAACTACTTTTGTCACGTGCATATTTGCAGGATAACGAATAGAAAACAAAATACCGCTATTTTTAAATTCAGGCCTCCCTTACAACCCCCACTCCTGCCCGTCCCTAGAAATGTTGGTATGGCGTATTATAATGAAGGCGTTAGTGCTAATACACAAACCGAGTTTTATTTAGTTCGGTTGAGTCTTTTTTCCAAATAAAATTGTTCACTTCCACTATAGGTTTTAGCGTATATCTCGGTTATAATTCGTTATACGAAAAAAGTATATATAACAAAAGTAACTCTAAATTTTATATTTCATAAATAATAAGTTCATATTTGCCGAAAACCAATAGGATACGAAATATCGCTATTTTTAATTTCAGGCTTCCCTTATAACCCCCACTCCTGTTCGTCTCAGGGAATATTAATATAGCCTAAAGTCTAAGTTGGGTTAGTAGTAATATACATACCAAGTTTTATAAAATTCGGTTGAGCCGTTTATCCGTGAAAAGGTAACAAACAAATAAACAAACAGACAAACATATACGAAAGAAACAAAATGCAGTTATGGTGTCTTTGACATGTGAAACGAAAAAGTATAGTGAAATTTCGGAAATAAAAATCAATGTACAGACAGAGGTTACAATTTTTTATATATATATATAGGATCGTTTGTATTTATTCTCTTAATATTCAAGCTGGTGTTATGTTAGCAGTATGTAGATTTCTCTATTGTAAACATCACGTGGGGACTCTGTTTAGTTTACGCAGCCCCTGCCTGACGGACTTCTGTCGTATTACCTACCTCTTTACAATTGCTTATTTTTATAACCTACTCCTTCATTCTCCCTTCACGACTATTTCCGTCACCGATGTTTTTGTTCACGAAAAATTAAAAGTCCGTCACGCAGGGGCTGCGTTAACTAAGCAGATTTCCCACATGCATTTTGGGCAGAGCGTTAAAGAGACTTCTGATAATGATACGTTTTTCTCGAAGTATTTATGTTTTTGATTGAGGGCTTGGAGTATATGCCTGTATCTCTTGTTATGATTAGGTGATATTTTTGTAAAAAAAAAGTTCATGTTTTGTTTCCATAAACAATATTGTTTGGTACATATATATATAAAAGTCTAACCTCTGTCTGTACATTGATTTTTTTATCGAAATTTCACGATATTTTTTCGTTTCACATGTCATAGACAAGGTATCTCCAATTTGTTTCTTTGGTGTCTGTTTGTTTGTTACCTATTCACGCATAAACGCCTGGATCGAATTTTACGAAATATGTATATTACTACTAACCCAACTTAGACTTTAGGCTAAATTAATATACTCTGGAACGAACAGGAGTGGAAGTTATAGAGGAAGCCTTAAATTAAAAATAGCGATATTTCGTTTCGTATTGCTTTTTCGCCAAATAAGCACATTACAAAAGTTGTTTATTTTGTTATTTAGAGTAACGTTTGTTATATTCACTTTTGTCGTATACCTAAGTATAAATGAGTTATACACTAATAACTACAGCGGGAGTCAACAATTTTATTTTGCACAAAACACTCCACCCAACTAAACAAAACTCGGTATGTGAATTAGCACTAACTCCTCCATGATAATAAACTTTACCATCGTTTCTAGGGATGAGCAGGAGTGGGGCTTATAAGGGAGACGTGAAATTAAAAATAGCAGTATTTCGTTTCCTATTGGTTTTTCGGCATGCACATGACAAAAGTGGTTTATTTTGTTAATTAGAATAACTTTTGTTATATTCAATTTTGTCGTATAACAAAGTATAAACGAGGTATACACTAAAAACTAACGCTGGAGTCAACAATTTTATTGGGCATCAATGATTGAAGCGAACTGAACAATAATTGATGTTGAATTAGCATTAATTCTACCATGATTATAAGCAATATTACAATTTTTAGGTTCGAACGGGAGTGGGGGTTATAAGGGAGGCCTGAAATAAAAATTCGCGATATTTCATTGTCTAATTGTTCTTCAGATTATCGTGTGTAGGAACTTTTATTCATACGTGGTTTGGAAGACAGAACACTTTCTATGATTATGAATTATACTGTTCATTACGTTATAAAAGAAACTACATGCGCACGAGACGGGAAATATAAAAATATTGAGGACAATGAAGCCTTGCAGAACAAATCAGTTTTATTATTAACAAGTTCAAAGCAACGACGGGGATAAACCCTAAACACTGGGACGGGGAAATGTTAAAATATTTTGCAAAGTAAAGTCTTGACAAAAGAATACCATCATCATTTAGCCTCAGATGAATTCCCGGGCTAATATATATACACACATACATATATACGGTTTTGAAGGGACCTGTTTTGTAAATGGCGTCATGAGTACGAGCTGAATAACTGTCAGAAAGAGAATATTGTAGTTTTTCTGCAATGTACTTAGGATAGACAGGTTAGACATTGGAAACAGCCCAAAATCCACAATCTAATATTTCAATTGGGACTGTCACTAATGTGGTTAATATAAATATTTCAACGAGTCAAATATTATCTTCAGTCAGTTTGCCCAACAAGAATATATTAATGCTTCTGCGGGATGTTAGTTGTCAAATTCAATTATGGTTTGATGCCATGTCATTACCAATATCTTGGATTCTGAATGTTCGAGGTAAGTTGGGCTAATGCTTCATTGACAAGCGTACGTCATTTACAAATCATAGTTAGCCACTAGGAAGGCTATTTATTATAAGATAAAAGTCCGCCACGCTGGGGCTGCGTAAGCTAAGCACATTTCCCACGCCAAGGTTTACAATATGTATAGTAAATTTGCAATAAGATTTGTTCTTTACAATTTTTCGATCCGACCTACAGTAACGGAGATATTTGGAATTTTCGGAAGTTGCCTCCCCTCTAAACCCCACCTCCCGCTTTTCCGATTTTAGCCATTAACGATCTTGATCTTTCTTTTTTCATAAAGCGACCGCTAGAGGGTTAAAAGACAGAATGAATATATATATAATTGTGTTGATGTTTTCGAACAGGTTATATTTATATATGGTGTGTTATTCTTTTCGGAGTTTTGGTCAATGTTGGTGAAATAAATCTTAGTTTATGCTGATATTTCCAGATATCGAAATATTGTGTAATAACAATGTGCAATATTATAAAGTAGTACATGTAATTTTACAGCCCTGAAGAAGAGAAAATAAAGATTCTCGAAATATCGGCATAAACTAAGATTTATTTCACCAAAATTGACCAAAACTCCGAAAAGAATAACACACCATATATATATATATATATATATATATATATATATATATATATATATATATATATGGAGATGGATGGACTGGCTGAAATAATTTATGGTATAACACCGATAGTAAACTTAGAGAAATCAAATCAAACACGCTCAACTGGACTTCAAGTAATAGACACTCTAGAAGAGAAGAAATTGTACTTACACGCCTAGGCACAGAGCAGACTAGACTAAGGCATTCATGCATCTACTGAGCAGACAAGATGAACCTATATGCCGCTACTGCAGTAGATCGCTGACTGTAATACACACACTAACTGACTGCAGACAAGTAATAACGTAGCCATGGCCCACATAACTACTAGCCGACAGTAGCCAATTTATAGATGATGTTTTTATGTATTAAAGAAATAATGGATTATTTGATGAAATATAAAAGCTATATTATTTACCATTATGGAAGTTATACATAGCAAGCACTGTACGTCGAATATAAGTTTTGACTCCTAGTTTAACTATTTATAGTTTTTCTTTTAGTTTTTATTTTCTCCCCATGTTGTAAATATACTAACAATTTATATTTAGTGATGCCCATTCTATTTATTTTGTACATTTGTAAAATTTAGCTTTGTAAAAAATTTTATATTTATTTAATTTTGTAAAATTATATTCTAATATGTTAAAAGATGAATGGCCATTGTAGCGGCATCTCAAATAAATAATAAATAGAAGTATAAGTCAGATGGAGAAATTGAAACCAATCTTATTGCAAATTAAATTACCTTTAAATGTCGTTATATGCATTCATTCTTGTGTGTGTGTGTGTGTGTGTGTGTGGTGTTTGTTGTGTGCGTGTGTGTGTGGTGTGTGTGTGTGTGTGTGTGGTGTTTGGTGTGTGTGTGTGGTGTTTGGTGTGTGTGTGTGGTGTTTGGTGTGTGTGTGTGTGTGTGTGTGGTGTTTGGTGTGTGTGTGTGGTGTTTGGTGTGTGTGTGTGTGTGTGGTGTGTGTGTGTGTGTGTGTGTGTGTGTGGTGTGTGTGTGTGTGTGTGTGTGTGTGGTGTTTGGTGTGTGTGTGTGTGGTGTTTGGTGTGTGTGTGTGTGGTGTTTGGTGTGTGTGTGTGGTGTTTGTTGTGCGTGTGTGTGTGTGAGAGAGAGAGAGAGTGAGGTAGAGAGTGTGTATTAGTGAGCGAGAGCGAGTATGTGAGAGTGAGTGGTATGTGTAGGTGAGAGAGAGAGGGTGAAGGGGGGAGGGGGCTAGGTAGGAGGGTGGGGTGGGGGGTTGTATGTAGCGATCCCTCCTTCTCTACCTCCCTCCTCTACCTCCCTCTCCCTGCCTCCCACCCACCCTCTACCAGCCTCCCCAACCCCAAACCCAGCGGGCCTTCAGTTAGTGCCTCACTCCCGAGCCTCTCGCACGTTGGCCATCTCTCGCCAGCTCGACACCAGCTCCAGCTAGCTAATTCTAACTCTCCACTAGTCCCCTCCGAGCCATTTCTACCCGGGCTCAACACCTAACAGAATAGCCAGTGTTCAGTGTTAATGGAAGGCGCATCCACTACTCCACTGCCTCTACACGACTGAAGAGAATTCCTTTATGCTGATGCACCATGAAGAAGAAATATGTGTGTAGCGTGTGATTGTGTGTGAAAGATATGAAAGTGGCCAGCAGGTATGTACAAGACATCATTTATTCTTATAAAACCACTCCGAACATATTAACAGAAGCCAACGAGCTAAATAAGCACAATAATTGTTCTCATTGTTCAAACATATAAAAACGGCACTATTTAAGCATATACAGTAATATAAATTCACAAGCTTATTAAAAAAAGTAATGCATTCCTCGCTTAAACGAAAATCGAAAAATAAATTCGCTTGAACTTGCTTAATCCATTTTTTTTTTTTTAAAAAAAACCCACAGAAAGGGGGCTCAAACATATTAACTTAAACAACCCAAATCCTTCTTCTTAATACACAAACCTAATAAGAGTACGCCATAAATAAAAAATAACTCGTAAATATTTATCATGTAAATTGAATAATATAAACTTAATTGGCCCAAAAGAATAAATCATCCCTCCCTCAAACCATAAAACAGGAAAATATTCACTAAATTTGAACTTCTTGACCAAATCATAAAAGGACGCTTAGAATGTAAGCCCAAACACAGGAAGAGCCACCGATTCCCTACCGCATATACAAAACACCAACTTCCTTTATATACTAAACTCCTGGAGAAATTTGTTAGACTAAAAAATTAATATTAATAATAATAAAATCATAATATACTTTGAAAAAAAAATCTTCATGAAAAATTATACATTGTCCCTTTGAAAAGGAAACATGCTTTCACTAAATTGACTAAGAAGTTCAACCAATTCTAGAATAAGGCTCGCGAAAGGAGACCAAACGCCAACCAAAAAATCATAACCACATCCACACAATAATTATCATATATATACAAAACTAAAATATTGCAATTAAAATAAGTACATTGTTTAAATCGTATAATATAAACTTCACCCGCATGGAAAACATTAGCATAAAAGTTATGAACATACCAACAATACAACTAAGATAAACAAACGTTAAATAAATACGAATGGATAATATCATAGAACAAATAAACTAAAGGAACCGTCATAAACATCATAGTAGGAGTATAATAGCATTAGATAACAAATCAACTATGGAGCCTTGGCTAAGAAACATAATCGTAATTCAGGCTAATAATAATAAACAAAACATATTCACTAAATTACAAAAAATGAATCAGATAAATACAAAAACTAAATCAACTAACCAAAAATAAGTAAAATTAGAATAGTTTATTCCAATAGAACCATCAAACGATAAAAGTTGAAAACTGAAAAGGAAATATGATGAACTTATTAGTCATAACGTATATAAACTAGAAGCACATAAGACTAATTATAAAGAACGCCAAACAAACAAGGCTGAAACGCTTATTTAATTAAAGCGGTAAAATTCATATGCCATCTTCGTGTACGAAATTAACTTAGTAATATACAAATACCTTTACGTTCAGTATTCTATTAAGATGCTAGGCATTTCATGAAATTTGCCCCTAAGAAAGAATGTAACAACCAAAACTCTTTATTTCATCTCGTTAATTGTATTGAGTGAATAAGCTAAATTGTATTAGAAATAACAATTAAATGGTACATAGCTGAACAATTCAATAAATAGTTAACCTTACCAATATTAAAAAAAAAATTACTTTTCTCATACTTAATCTATAGAAGTAAATTACTCGAAAGGAAATAGGCATATAGCTGGAGCCATGCTTCAAAATACCTCTAATCAGATTGTTTCTTAGAATTTTAACTTCGAATCTATCATGAGTTTCTTTTTCATTTCAATTACAAACATTTATTGATTCACTCAATAATTTTAATAATATATAGATGGAAGTATTTGGAAAAATAATGAACTATGCCATTAAGCCCAATTTAAAGAAGAAATAAGCAAAATTAAAAGAGTTTATTCCAATAGATCCATCAAACCATAAAAGTTGTAAACTGAAAGGAAAATATTCTATTCATGAAATTTGAACTTAAAAAAAATGTAACAACTAAACCTGCACATAATAACAGCTTATTGTAAATGTATTTACAAGTTTAAACTGAATTCGTGACCGGAACTCAATCATTTACTTAAAATGAATAACGCAAGTGGTCGTATTGAGTTTTACGTTTTTCTCAACTAGCTATAATAGTAACCCAAAAAAAGAAGTGGGTATTTGGATAAAATAAAAATTTAAAAAAAAATAATAAAGCTAAATACATAAACGTAAAAAACAATACTTATCACAAGTCCAATAAAATAATTAAGTATACCGTAGCCGCAGGATAACAGTAGTATTTCTTCAATTGAAAATATTCTCACTACCTATGCTTTTTAATAGAAATATTTTACTAGCAAAGTAAAATTACTTCACTACTCCAACATACATAATCCCAGCTTTTATATATATATATATATATATATATATATATATATATATATATATATATATATATATTTCCTTCCTGAAGTAAGCCTACATGTGTTTATTAGCCAAACGTTCCGTACAACTATTTGTACATAACGTGTGCTTGATACATCAAATTTTTTTAACAATGAATAAATTAAAATATTTGTAAAATAAAATTATTTACAACAGAAAGAAAAGGAGGAAAAAAAGTTATTATTATTATTATTTATTAACGTCCACTTTTTGCAACTTAGGCTAATCGGGACGGGTTGTCTGCAGGTTGCCACCCTTTTCTAGCCAGGCTGGGATTTTAGGACGTTATTTAATGAATTTTGGCACTAAATAATTTCCTTTGCCCAGCCAAGAATCGAACTTGCCACTCTAGGTTTACCATGTGAGATAAAGGTCAACGCTTTAACTTGCATCGCTAACCTGAGCAAAACAAATTTAGGTTTCAATGATGAATAAATATTTAATTTAACTGTATTTCAGTTTTAAAAAGTTCAGGTAGTAATACATTTTTACAGCAAATGTTTTTAATTGTTTATGGTTTCTATAAAATATACGTTTTTCCTCAACAGGCCAATTATATATATATAACAGAACAAGAAATTTATACCTCACAGTAATCATATGACATCAAAAACTAAATTCAAGAAAAATTGTTTGATGTAAACAAAAAGTGCTTACTCACTTAAAAAGCAGCATTATAAATTATACGCCCCAACGAAGATTGGCAGAAATGTACATTTTCAAACTAAGATATTTAAGCAAAACTTTGGTAAATTTCAAGAAAATGAAGTTATTCGCAATATAAAACACCATGTGTGGGTTTAAAATAATCCTCCAATAGTTAAATAATAGTATAAACTAAAAAAAAAATGTTAAAGAACACAATTAAAAACTAACAATGGAATTATAATTCATGAATATAAAAATACTTTATTAGCCACTTAAAAAAATGAATCAAAGAATGTGTTGCCGAAATAGAAAGGATGCCTTTTAACTAAATTAGGTTATTTCACCAAAGAATCATTTTCGTCATCTCCTTGGTTGGATCGATGGACATTTGAAGACGTTTTTCGAAAATTGCGTCATGAGTACGACCTCAATAGATAATTCCCCCTAAGGGAAATCTGCTAAAAGGTCATTTGAAATTAAAAATATTAAAGAACACACTAAATGGAACTAAGACAATTAAATACTAACAATGGAATTATAATTCATGAATATAAAAATAAAAACATACTTTATTAGCCATTAAAAAAATGAATCAAAGAATGTGTTGCCAAAATAGAAATACATCCCTTCGACTAAATTAGGCTATTTCATCTCGAGTATTGAGTGAATAAGCTAAATTGTATTAGAAATAATAATAAATTTGTACAGAGCTAGAGATCTATCATGAGTTCCTTTTTCATTACAATAACAAGCATTTATTGAATCACAAAGTAAATAATATATAAATGGAAGTATTTGGAAAAATAGTGAACTATGCCATTAAGCCCATTTAAAAAAAAGCCCGTCACTCAGAGGCTGCGTTAACTAAGCTAAGATTTGCCACGTACTTGCATTTATCTCAAAAAGTAAATGCTCAATGAGAACAATAATTGTTATTTAGGCTTCACATAAACTGATGCATAATATAACAGCTTATTATTAATATGACGCTAGTAGGAGTGGGGCTTTACTGAAAGCGTAAAACTAAAATAATCCAAATATTTCGGTTAATAATCATTATACTGAAAATATGTATAGAATGATATTTATAGTACATTTAATTTGCAATAAGATCGACTTTATACAATTTTTCAATTCGACGTATACTAACGGAGATATTTCGAATTTTCGAAATTCCTTTCCTCTAAACACCCCTCCCCATGGTAAAATTTTAGCTGTTAACGAACTTGATCTTTACTTTTACATAAAAAGACTAAATATCGAGTTAACGGCTGAAATCGGACGACGGGGAGGGGGGGGGTGTTCAGAGGCGGAGAATTTCGAAAATTCTTAACATCTCCGTTAATATGCGTTGGATCGAAAAATTGTATAGAACCAATCTTAGTGCAAATGTAATGTTCTATAAATGTTGCAAAGTACATTTTTTCACTATCTCGATTATTAACCGAGATATTTGAATTTTTCAGTTTTTGGTCATTTGTAAACCCCCACTTCTACTCATCTCATATTAACAATTTGCTATTGTGTTATGAAGCACTTTATTTGAAGCCTTAATTCCAAATATTGTTCTCATTTTTACGTTTTGAGATAAATGCAAATACTTGGCTCACGTGGGAAATCTGCTCAGTTAACGCCGCCCCAGCGTGACGAACTTTTCAATAATACAGAAGTAAATTTTATAAAAGAATACATGAAGAAGCTCAAGTCTTTGTCAAATATCATCTTCAGAATTCAAATAAAAATGTTATTTTTGGATATAAAATATGTTTATTGGCTTAAATAAACCGAGTGCTATTTGTGAAATAATCTCTAGTTGATATAATAGTTAGTAGTTGATGAGCCCATTATCTTACTAAATAACCAAATACTTACACAACTTCTGTTATAGAATTACAAAAAAAAAAATTCTTTTAAGAAAAATAAAAAGATTCATAACTAGATTTATTCAGAAATAGCTCACTTATATTTTTTCTGTGCCTTCTGATTAGATTACGAATTTCAATAATGTAATACTAGTTTGAGATTTTTATTACGAGGTTAACATAAATGATAACCCATCGTCAGCGAAGGCTGAACATTCATGTTCCCTTTCGGTTTGTTTTTAATTCCAGTTGACGAATTTTTTAATTCACCTTCCCAATTATTGATCAGCACAGTATCTAAACATTCCCTATATTACAATTAATACAGCAAATTTTTCTCATTTGATCACTATTTGAAAAGTTTAATCTGTTATTTTCTAACTACTTTTGGTGTTTTCAGCAGATTTCCCTTAAGAGAAATCAGCTATTGATGTACTCACATGTACATATGTATATATATATATATATATATATATATATATATATATATTTGTCCATCAACGCTCTAGTTGTCCTAAGTTTTGTTTGATCTTTACCAAACTCGATATTTAAACGTTTTATGTAAAAATAAAGATCAAGTTCGTTAATGGCTGAACTCGGCCAGGGAGGAGGGGGGGGGGTTAAAGGGGAAGACTTTCAAAAATTCTTATGCCTCCGTTATTACACGTCGGATCGAAAAATTGTATAATCAAGTTGATTAACGCCAACCAGTCTTATTGTAAATTTAATTATCTATAAATGTCGCTATATAAATATTTTTTTTCTAAAATGAATAATAACCAAGATATTTGGATTGTTTAGTTTTCAGCTTTCAGTACACCCCCACTCCTACTCATGTCATATTAATCAATGAACTGTTGTACCATGAACCATTTTATTCTAAGGTTAAATACCAAATATTGTTTTCACGAGACCATTATTATGCGAGATAAATGCAAATTCTTTGCGTGATGACGCTATCAATTAAGATTTTAAGTTCTTGTTTTGAAAATGTTTACTCGGTCTATACCGCACTCGATATTTAACTGTTTCATTCAACACTAGAGATCGTATATGTCATTGGCTGAAGTCGGGCCTGAAATAGTGGGGGTTTAGACGGGGGGGGGGGAGTTCAAAAATTCAAAATATTTTCGTTATTATGAGTCTGATCGTCAAATGTTATGAACCATTCTTGTTAAACTATTGGTGTTCTACAATAGTTGTTCTATTTATTTTTTCGCAAGTCGAGTATTAATCGAGTTGGTTTTGTCTAGATTTCAGTAGGAATTGGCAGCGAGATGAGAGCACGAGTTTGTTATATCAGCAGGTGGGAAATGTGCTTAGTTTACGCAACCCCCTGAGTGACGGACTTTTTTTTCACATAAACTGATTCATAATATAACAGGTTTTTATTAATATGTCACTTGTAGGAGTGGGTGGTTACTGAAAGTGGAAAACTACAATAATCCAAATATCTCGGTTAATACTCATTATACGGGAAATGTGTATCGAATGATATTTATAGTACATTTAATTTGCAATAAGATCGGTTCTGTACAATTATTTGAGCTGATGTATAGTAACGGAGATATTTTGAATTTTCGAAAATCCCCACTCTAACCCCCACCCCCACTGGTGTCCGATTTCATCCATTAACCAACTTGACCTGTCTTTTTACATAAAACGTTTAATTATCGAGTTTGGTAACGATCGAGCAAAAATTGTGACCGGCTAGAGCGTTAACAGACAAATATATATATAATTTTGAACGGACCTCATTTTCGTCATCTCCTGGGTAGGATCGATGGACATTTGAAGAAAATCGTGCCATGAGTACGACCTCAATAGCTGATTTCCCTTAAGGGGAATCTGCTAACACATCCCTGTGAATTAAGACATTACTGAGCACTTGTGAAATTATTTCTATTCATTGTCGGCAAAGCTAACACGAGTTAAAGCTTCATTGTGACTTTGCAGTTAATGGCTCGAAAGACAATCTGTCGGCTGACTAGTAGTGGAGTAGTAAAAAGGGTGACGTGATAACTTTATGTGAAGGAAGAAAGAAGTGTATTTAAGAGTTGAATAGCGTGTAATTGATATAGTGAGCAGCAAACTGGGCTGGGAGCAAGTTTATTCCTTGATGGCGACATAAAACTAATTGACTCCAGTACAGGCTCCTGCAATAAATGCTTCCTCTTTCAGGCAGGCATAACTTCAGATCCATTCAGTTTCTATTACAATTGTATGAATCAACTCTCGTAGCAGCCTCACAACCAAACAATCTCACAATAAAAAGCCCGTCACACAGGGGCTGCGGAAACTAAGCACATTTCCAACTGGAAGCTTTGCAACAGATAAATCTACATACTGCTAACACCACTGTGAAGGTTAAGCGAATAAATACAAACGGTAACAAGAAAGCTTTCAGTCAATTTACAAGTCAATATCTACAAGGGAAAGCGTCTGAATTGTAAACAAACAGGGCAGCCAACATCGCAGCACTAAATAGATAGAATATAGACTGGAAAGAAGAACAATTAACTAAATATATCTGAATATAACATATTCATTTTATTAAAAACTATTTACTACATGCCAGGGGAGAACAACTATGACTATTACTACTGTAATTTATAATCAATCGAAACAATTTTTATCTTAATCAAACAAATTTTAGTTGTTCAAGAACTTAAAACGGGTGGGGATCACCAGAACATATTTGCATGTATCTCGTATAATAAAGGTCTCTGGAAAACAATATTAGGTATTTCAGCTTCGAATAATGTGGTATCTTATATTGCAGAGTATTATTTATGTAACATGAGTAGAAGTGGGGGTTTCCTGAATGCATAAAGCTGGAAAATGCAAATATCTTAGTTAATATTCAAAATAGAGAATAAATGTTTATAACAATATTTATAGTACATTTAATTGGCAATAAGTTTAATTCTATACAATTTTTCGATTCGACGTGCAGTAACAGAGGTATTTTGAATTTTCGAACCTCCCCCCCCCCCCACTGGTCCGATTTCGACCATTAACCAACTTTTTCTTTCTTTTTACATAAAACGATTAAATATCGAGTTTGGTAACGATCAAACAATAATTGCGACCGCTAGAGCGGTAACAGGAATATATATATATATATATATATATATATATATATATATATATAATTTTAACCGGACCTCATTTTCGTCATCTAGGTAGGATCGACGGACATTTGAAGAAAAATTTTGAAAACCGAGTACCCCCTCAATAGCTGATGTCCCTTAAGTAGCCCATCTCGGTGGTTAGAAAATGAAAGCCCTTCAGAATGATGATGATGATGCTTTTATTTGTTAAGGCAAACCGTTTGACTCACTTGCTGCTGGAGCTGATTAACGCTGGAGATATATGTTGCTACTCCAGGCTCCCAAGTGGAGATAGGGGGAGGGAGAGAGAGAGAGGGCACAAGTGTATGCGAGAGAGAGGAAGAGCGAGTGTGTGTGTGAGAGAGAGAGAGAGACCAAGCATATGCGAGAGAGAGAGCGAGTGTGTGTTTGTGAGAGAGCGTGTGCGAGAGAGAGAGAGAGAGCAAGCATATGCGAGAGAGAGAGAGCGAGTGTGTGTTTGTGAGAGAGCGTGTGCGAGAGAGAGAGAGAGTGTGTGTTTGCGAGAAAGAGAGAGAGTGTGTGCGAGAGAGAGAGCAAGCGTATGCGAGAGAGAGAGAGAGAGAGAGAGAGGAGAGAGAGAGAGAGAGAGAGAGCAAGAGTATGCGAGAGAGAGAGCAAGAGTATGCGAGAGAGAGAGCTAGTGTGTGTGCGAGAGAGAGGGGGGGGGGTAAACACAGGAATAGAGAGCGGTAGAGTAAAGCTAGAGAGGGAGATGAAGTGTAGCGAGATTGGCAGAAGAGAGATAAGGACAAAGGAAAGGAAGGAATAACTGGCTGAGGGAGTAGTTGCCTACTGCTAGCAGGTTCAAGCCAACTATGGTCGGCGGCATTGCAAGAGAACGGCTCGGCTCATGTCGCCATCACACGCTAAAAGGGCCTCCACGTCTTTTAGCAATTTCCTCTGAGGCAAATCAGCTATTGATGTCCTACACATGACGCTATTTTCGAAATTTTTCTTCAAATGTCCATCGATCCTACCCAGGAGACGAAAATGAGGTCCGTTCAAAACTGTATATATATATATATATATATATATATATATATATATATATATATATATATATGTGTGTGGTGTGTTGTTCTTTTCGGAGTTTTGGTCAATGTTGGTGAAATGAATCTTAGTTTATGCCGATATTTCGAGAATCTTTATTTTCTCTTCCTCAGGGCAAGACTAAATATATCTATAGACTATCATATATTCTTATTGCACTATGACTAGGGTTGTCTATAGTCTATAGATATATTTAGTCTTGCCCTGAGGAAGAGAAAATAAAGATTCTCGAAATATCGGCATAAACTAAGATTCATTTCACCAACATTGACCAAAACTCCGAAAAGAACAACACACCACATATAATTACAACCTGGTCGAAAACGTCAGCACAATTATATATATATTATATATATATATATATATATATATATATATATATATATATATATATATATATATGTCTGTTACCGCTCTAGCGGCCTCTCAATTATTGTTTAATCATTACGAAACTCGATATTTAGTCGTTTTTTGTAAAAAGGAAGATAAATTCGTTAACAGCTAAAATCGGACCAGTGGGAGGGGGGTTTAGAGGAAAGGAATTTCGAAATTTCTCTGTTTCTATACGTCGGATTGAAAACTTGCATAGAAACAATCTTATTATCTTATATGCTGTAAATATTGTTCTATACATATTGTCCGTGAGTATTAACCGAGATATTTAGATTTTAGTTTTCCGCTTTCAGTATAGCACAACTCCTACTTGTGTCATATTAATAATAAGCTGTTATATCATGAACCACTCCATTACGAGGTTGAATACCAAATATTGTTTGCAACAAAGAATTATTGTACGACATACAAACACATTTGTTTTGTTGACCCCCCTTCTTTTGTTTTTGGACAACTAAAATTTAACTGATTAAGATAAAAATGATTCTGATTCATTACAAATTACAACACTAGCTTTAGTTAATTGTTTTCCAATAAATTTAATATGTTGTATTCAGATATATTTCATTAATTGTTTGTCTTTCCGGACTACCTACCTATCTATTCAGTGCTACGAGGTTGGCTGGCCTGTTTGTTTACAATTCAGCCGCTTTCCGTTGTAGAGATTATTGACTTGTAAATTGACTGAAAGATTTCTCATTACCGTTTGTATTTATTCACGGTAGTGTTACCTGTATGTATATTTATCTATTGTAAACCTTCCCGTGGGAAATCTGCTTAGTTTACGCAGCCCCTGCGTGACGGACTTTTGTATATCAGGTGAAATTACTAGTGAGGCCCGGAGAATGGACCGGGGGGGGGGGGGGTATGGTTTATAAATTAGCCCGAAAAATGAAGCTGTTGGGCATTGTTTAAAACTGTCTTTGAGCGGAGCTAGCAAACTGTGTCGCAACTATGAAATAGTTAGCAGCTTGCCTACAACTTGTCCTGTCAGTCCTCCCTTTAGCAACTTTAAAATGGGATCAATTCTCCCCTGGCAAAGTTATTATTTCCCCAACCAGCCTAAACTTATTTAACATTACGCCTTGTTTCAATTTATATTTCACAACAGCTCTCTAACTATTTTACTATTCGGGTGAACTAGCGCGACGGCCACTAACACGCCATGAAATTCCCCTGTTTCGCCAATCCTAAATACTCCAAACAAATTATAAATTAATTTTGCTGAACTGATCTATGGCGGAAGGTCGATGAAAGATATTGAATTTATCACTTGGAAATATCCAAACAGAGTAAAAAATAGCTTTAGCTATATAAATGGTAAATTAAAATCAATAGATACCAAATATAATCTTTAAAAAATAAACTGTATGTATTGTAATCGAAGTTATAGAGGGGAATCCACACAATTCCTCAATAGACTCAATCAGACAACACCTGATAAATGTTAATGATAAGAATAATATAACGTCCCAAGCCGGGCACACTATTATATATATCCACTACTTGGATTTTGAGTACCTAAGCATAATAGAAATACTGCCTAAACTAAGCAGATTTCCCTCGTGAAGTTCAATAAAAGATAAACCTACAAACTGCTGACACAACACCACCCTGAATATTAGGTGAATAAATACAAACGGTAATAAGAAATATTGCAGTCAACAGGTCTGCCATCGGGCCAGCGGAAAGAAGGACAATTAATGAAATAGATCAGAACATGACATTTGTTTTATTGTAATATATCTATTACTGTAATTTATAAAGAATCAGAATAATAAAGGTCTCTGGAAAACAATATTTGGTATTTAAGCTTCAAATAAATAATGTGGTTTATTATATAACAGAGTATTGTATAGAGAATAAATGTTTATAACAACATTTATATTACATTTAATTTGCAATAAAATTCATTCTATAAACTTTTTCGATCCGACTTATAGTAACGGAGATATTTCGAATCTTCAAATTTCTCTCCCTCTAACCCCCCCCCCTCTGGTTCGATTTCAGCCGTTATCGGTGCAGTTATGGTGTCTATGACATGTGAAACAAAAAGTTATCGTGAAATTTCGAGAAAAAAATCAATGTACAGACAGAGGGTACAATTTGATGTATATATATATTTGTTTTTTGCCGCTCTAGCGGTCGTAATTTTTATCTTATTGTTACCAAACTCGATATTTAATCCTTTTACGTCAAGATAAAGATCAAGTTCCTTAAAGGCTGAAATCGGAACAGGGGGAGAATTTTGAAAATTCCAAATATCGCCGTTATTATGAGTCGGATCGAAAAATTGTATAGAATCTATCTTATTGTAAATGGAATGTTCTATAAATGCTGGTATATACATTTATTCTCTATCTTGAATATTAACCGAGTTATTTGTATTTTTCAGTTTTCAGCCATCAGCAAAGCTCATGTTACATGCACAATACTCTGTTACACGTAAATGTATTTTCACTATCTTGATTATTAACCTTGATATTGGCACTTTATAGTTTTCGGCCGGGTTCAGTAAGCCACCCCCGCCCCTTCACCCCCGCTTACTCATATCATATTAACAACAAGCTGTTATATTATGAAGCACATAATTTGAAGAATAAATACCAAATATTGTTCTCATTGAACCTTTACTTTTTCAGGTAAATGCAAATACATGGGACCTTTGCTTAGATTACGCAGCCCATGCGTGGCGGATTTTTTTTAGTCCAACTTGTTCTAGTGATTCTACGCCAGATCCACATTTCCATTGCTTCCAACCTATTATGTACCCTTTCGTGGAGAGTCCAACTTTCGCTCCCGTAAAACAGTTCACTCCAAACGAAATACTTAGCAAACATGTTTTGGGTATCCATGCTTACATGCTTATTAGTTAAAATGCTCCTTTTGCTTTGAAAGGGTTGTTTAGCAAGTGCTATTTTTCTATCGACTCCAGCTCTACTATCATTGTGTTCAGTGATGATCCTCCCTAGCTAACAAAACTCTTTCACTTTTTCAAGCAGAATGTTTCCACTTGGTGAGGCAATATGGAGTGATGTATGTCGCTGATAGATGCTGTCCAGCCATGCTGGGTTTGCCTGTGGGTTTTGGCGGGCCTTCCCCATCGTCGGCGACAGCAGTGGATATTGGCGCCTCCTCAGGAAGCAGGTGCTCACCCCAGCCCCGGAATTGTTTTAGAATCCGTTGTATCGGCCTCCACTCTAAACATCTCACACCTCTTCCCATCTTTCCTTATATCAGCCTTTACCTCTTAACACTCCAATATATATTTCTGTACTTATCGGTTAACGGGAGTCCATTCGTTTACAGACGATTTTTAAAACATAATAAAAAGAAAATCACTTTATTATTAAATATCACAATTCTAGAATTTACAGTTAATTACGATCCTTAAATCATAATAAAAAGAAAATTACTTTATTATTAAATATCACAATTCTAGAATTTACAGTTAATTACGATCCTTAAATCATAATAAAAAGAAAATTACTTTATTATTAAATATCACAATTCTAGAATTTACAGTTAATTACGATCCTTAAATCATAATAAAAAGAAAATCACTTTATTATTAAATATCACAATTCTAGAATTTACAGTTAATTACGATCCTTAAATCATAATAAAAAGAAAATTACTTTATTATTAAATATCACAATTCTAGAATTTACAGTTAATTACGATCCTTAAATCATAATAAAAAGAAAATCACTTTATTATTAAATATCACAATTCTAGAATTTACAGTTAATTACGATCCTTAAATCATAATAAAAAGAAAATTTACTTTATTATTAAATATCACAATTCTAGAATTTACAGTTAATTACGATCCTTAAATCATAATAAAAAGAAAATTACTTTATTATTAAATATCACAATTCTAGAATTTACAGTTAATTACGATCCTTAAATCATAATAAAAAGAAAATTACTTTATTATTAAATATCACAATTCTAGAATTTACAGTTAATTACGATCCTTAAATCATAATAAAAAGAAAATTACTTTATTATTAAATATCACAATTCTAGAATTTACAGTTAATTACGATCCTTAAATCATAATAAAAAGAAAATTACTTTATTATTAAATATCACAATTCTAGAATTTACAGTTAATTACGATCCTTAAATCATAATAAAAAGAAAATTACTTTATTATTAAATATCACAATTCTAGAATTTACAGTTAATTACGATCCTTAAATCATAATAAAAAGAAAATTACTTTATTATTAAATATCACAATTCTAGAATTTACAGTTAATTACGATCCTTAAATCATAATAAAAAGAAAATTACTTTATTATTAAATATCACAATTCTAGAATTTACAGTTAATTACGATCCTTAAATCATAATAAAAAGAAAATTACTTTATTATTAAATATCACAATTCTAGAATTTACAGTTAATTACGATCCTTAAATCATAATAAAAAGAAAATTACTTTATTATTAAATATCACAATTCTAGAATTTACAGTTAATTACGATCCTTAAATCATAATAAAAAGAAAATTACTTTATTATTAAATATCACAATTCTAGAATTTACAGTTAATTACGATCCTTAAATCATAATAAAAAGAAAATTACTTTATTATTAAATATCACAATTCTAGAATTTACAGTTAATTACGATCCTTAAATCATAATAAAAAGAAAATTACTTTATTATTAAATATCACAATTCTAGAATTTACAGTTAATTACGATCCTTAAATCATAATAAAAAGAAAATTACTTTATTATTAAATATCACAATTCTAGAATTTACAGTTAATTACGATCCTTAAATCATAATAAAAAGAAAATTACTTTATTATTAAATATCACAATTCTAGAATTTACAGTTAATTACGATCCTTAAATCATAATAAAAAGAAAATTACTTTATTATTAAATATCACAATTCTAGAATTTACAGTTAATTACGATCCTTAAATCATAATAAAAAGAAAATTACTTTATTATTAAATATCACAATTCTAGAATTTACAGTTAATTACGATCCTTAAATCATAATAAAAAGAAAATTACTTTATTATTAAATATCACAATTCTAGAATTTACAGTTAATTACGATCCTTAAATCATAATAAAAAGAAAATTACTTTATTATTAAATATCACAATTCTAGAATTTACAGTTAATTACGATCCTTAAATCATAATAAAAAGAAAATTACTTTATTATTAAATATCACAATTCTAGAATTTACAGTTAATTACGATCCTTAAATCATAATAAAAAGAAAATTACTTTATTATTAAATATCACAATTCTAGAATTTACAGTTAATTACGATCCTTAAATCATAATAAAAAGAAAATTACTTTATTATTAAATATCACAATTCTAGAATTTACAGTTAATTACGATCCTTAAATCATAATAAAAAGAAAATTACTTTATTATTAAATATCACAATTCTAGAATTTACAGTTAATTACGATCCTTAAATCATAATAAAAAGAAAATTACTTTATTATTAAATATCACAATTCTAGAATTTACAGTTAATTACGATCCTTAAATCATAATAAAAAGAAAATTACTTTATTATTAAATATCACAATTCTAGAATTTACAGTTAATTACGATCCTTAAATCATAATAAAAAGAAAATTACTTTATTATTAAATATCACAATTCTAGAATTTACAGTTAATTACGATCCTTAAATCATAATAAAAAGAAAATTACTTTATTATTAAATATCACAATTCTAGAATTTACAGTTAATTACGATCCTTAAATCATAATAAAAAGAAAATTACTTTATTATTAAATATCACAATTCTAGAATTTACAGTTAATTACGATCCTTAAATCATAATAAAAAGAAAAATTACTTTATTATTAAATATCACAATTCTAGAATTTACAGTTAATTACGATCCTTAAATCATAATAAAAAGAAAATTACTTTATTATTAAATATCACAATTCTAGAATTTACAGTTAATTACGATCCTTAAATCATAATAAAAAGAAAATTACTTTATTATTAAATATCACAATTCTAGAATTTACAGTTAATTACGATCCTTAAATCATAATAAAAAGAAAATTACTTTATTATTAAATATCACAATTCTAGAATTTACAGTTAATTACGATCCTTAAATCATAATAAAAAGAAAATTACTTTATTATTAAATATCACAATTCTAGAATTTACAGTTAATTACGATCCTTAAATCATAATAAAAAGAAAATTACTTTATTATTAAATATCACAATTCTAGAATTTACAGTTAATTACGATCCTTAAATCATAATAAAAAGAAAATTACTTTATTATTAAATATCACAATTCTAGAATTTACAGTTAATTACGATCCTTAAATCATAATAAAAAGAAAATTACTTTATTATTAAAATATCACAATTCTAGAATTTACAGTTAATTACGATCCTTAAATCATAATAAAAAGAAAAATTACTTTATTATTAAATATCACAATTCTAGAATTTACAGTTAATTACGATCCTTAAATCATAATAAAAAGAAAATTACTTTATTATTAAATATCACAATTCTAGAATTTACAGTTAATTACGATCCTTAAATCATAATAAAAAGAAAATTACTTTATTATTAAATATCAACAATTTCTAGAATTTACAGTTAATTACGATCCTTAAATCATAATAAAAAGAAAATTACTTTATTATTAAATATCACAATTCTAGAATTTACAGTTAATTACGATCCTTAAATCATAATAAAAAGAAAATTACTTTATTATTAAATATCACAATTCTAGAATTTACAGTTAATTACGATCCTTAAATCATAATAAACAGAAAATCACTTTATTATTTAATATCACAATTCTAGAATTTACAGTTAATTACGATCATTAAATCATAATAAACAGAAAATTACTTTATTATTTAAAATAGCACTTCTAGAATTTATAATTATCTACGATTATTAAACCAGAATAAACAGAAAATCACTTTATTATTTAAAATAGCACTTCTAGAATTTATAATTATCTACGATTATTAAACCAGAATAAACAGAAAATTACTTTATTATTTAAAATAGCACTTCTAGAATTTATAATTATCTACGATTATTAAACCAGAATAAACAGAAAATTACTTTATTATTTAAAATAGCACTTCTAGAATTTATAATTATCTACGATTATTAAACCAGAAAATAAACAGAAAATTACTTTATTATTAATTAGCACTTCTAGAATTTATAATTATCTACGATTATTATTAAACCAGAATAAACAGAAAATTACTTTATTATTTAAAATAGCACTTCTAGAATTTATAATTATCTACGATTATTAAACCAGAATAAACAGAAAATTACTTTATTATTTAAAATAGCACTTCTAGAATTTATAATTATCTACGATTATTAAACCAGAATAAACAGAAAATTACTTTATTATTTAAAATAGCACTTCTAGAATTTATAATTTATCTACGATTTAATAAAACCAGAATAAACAGAAAATTACTTTATTATTTAAAATAGCAGTTCTAGAATTTATAATTAACTACGATTATTAAACCAGAATAAACAGAAAGTTACTTTATTATTTAAAATAGCACTTCTAGAATTTATAATTAAACTATTATTATATGGGAATAAAAAGGAAAATCACTATACTGTTTAAAGTAACACTTCTACAATTTATAATTAAAGACCATTATTATATCAAAATAAAAAGGAAATCACTTTATAATTTTAAATGACACTTCTTGAATTTATAATTAAATTCGATTATAATATCAGAATAAAAAAAATCACTTTATTATTTATAATAGCACTTCTAGAATTCATAATTAATGAATTTATTATATCAGAATAGAATGGAAATCACTTTACTATTTAAAATAACGAGTTTGGAAACGATTAAGCCAAAATTGCGGCCACTAGAGCTGTAACAGACAAATATATATATATATATATATATATATATATATATATATATATATATATATATATATATATACGATTTGGAATGGACCTCATATTCGTCATCTACTAGGTATGACCGATGGACATTTGAGGACATTTTTTGAAAATCGCGTCATTAGTACGACCTCAATAGCTGATTTCCATTAAATGAAATCTGCTAAAATTTTCAATATAAACTAAAATGGTTCTAAAGAAAAATTTGTATGCCCAATATGTGGGAAGTAATTGGCATTTTGTTTATTTCTACCCACTCCCCTTATGTGAATTTTCATTGAAAAGTGGAGGTGTAGTACTAGACAGTAGGATAGTTCTAAATAGAAAATCTCAATTTTCTAATATCCTTTGCGAGTTAAGCGAAATATATACGTCACTCCGAAAAAGTCCGTCGCGCAGGGGCTGCGTAAACGAAAAAGATTTACACTAGATAAATATACACACGGGTAACACTACCATGAATAAGTGAATAAATACAAGCGGTAATGAGAAATCCTTCAGTCAATTTGCAATACAAGTTAATAATCTCTACAATGGAAAGCGGCTGAATTGTAAACAAACAGGCCAGCCAACCTCGTAGCGCTGAATAGATAGGTAGACCGGAAAGACAAACAATTAATGAAATATATCTGAATACAACATATTAAATTTATTGGAAAACAATTAACTAAAGCTAGTGTTGTAATTTGTAATGAATCAGAATCAGTTTTATCTCAATCACTCAAATTTTAGTAATCCAAGAACAAAAGAAGGAAGGGCGCGGGGTCAACAGAACGCATGTGCATATATCTCACAAAGTAAAAGTTTAATGAAAACAATATTTGGTATTCAAACTTGTAATGAATTTGTTCATGACATCGCAGGCTATTGTTAATATTACATGAGTAGAAGTAGGGGTTTTCTGAAGGTTGAAAACTGAAAATTCAAACATCTCGGTTAATAACAGTTTTGAACGGAACTCATTTTGGTCATCTCCTAGATAGGATCGATGGACATTTTAAGAAAAAATTCGAAAATCCCGTCATGAGTAGGAGCTCAATAGCTGATTTGGCTTAAATCTGCTAACTAGTCAAAACGGCTAATTTTTCTTTTGAAGCCTGAAAGGCGCACATTTTCCCGATTACAACACTCGTTTGCTTCTTAGAAGCGATTAAAAACAACTAGATGCTATGTGCTAATGTCGGTATTGTGAAAAATTGGCTGTTCTGAAGACAAAATGAAAAAGTATACCAAGGCAGGGACTGGGTGTTCTGTTTCCTGCGATGGCGGGCAGAGTAATTAGAAGGAGGAAGAGATAAATGATGAAGGACTCGTTTGTATTTTTATAGCCGCCATTAATAGGCCTTTACTTGGAAATATGATACAGCCAATGATGAAGTCTCGACTCCCAACTAATCACATCAATGAAATCTCTTCCATGAACTCAAAACCTTTTCCCACATGCTTCCATCTTCTTTCGTCCTTTTCTTCTTCCCAAATTGAGCTAGCAACCGAAAGAAATAGTCCGTCACGCAGGGGCTGCGTAAACTAAACTGATTTCCCTTGTGAAGTTTAACAGTCGATAAATCTACATGCTGGTAACACAATACCACACACCCAATTAACTACCGACGGGAAGCTCCTGAAATGAAAACAAACAGGTCTGCCAACTTCTCCCCCGCAAGAAAAAAAATTAATGAAATATATCAGAATATAACATATTGATTTTATTGAAAACTATTTACTATATATAGTACAGCAATTTATAATGAACCAGAATAATTTTTATCTCAATCGATCAAATTTTAGTAGTCAAAGAACAACACTGGGGGAGGGGAGGGGTCCCCAGAACATATTTGCATGTATCTCGTATAATAAAGGTCTCTTCAAAACAGTATTTGACATTTAGGCTTAGAATAATGTGGTTTATTATATAATAGAGTATTCTTTTTGTAACATGTGCAGAAGTGAGGGTTTACTGAAGGCTGAAAACTGTATAATGCAAATATCTTGGTTAATATTCGAGATGCAGAATAAATGAATATAAC
Source organism: Riptortus pedestris (assembly GCA_019009955.1). Classification (NCBI taxonomy): domain Eukaryota; kingdom Metazoa; phylum Arthropoda; class Insecta; order Hemiptera; family Alydidae; genus Riptortus; species Riptortus pedestris. Next base: position 138,437,956 of record CM032233.1, on the reverse strand, counting down.
ATTATTTATAGTACATTTAATTTGCAATAAGATTGATTCTATACTATTTTTCGATATGACCTTCCACTGGTCTGCTTTCGGCAATTGACGAACTTGGTCTTTCGTTTGACATAAAACGATTATTCTTATTAAATTATTTATTAACGTCCACTTTTTACAACTAAGGCTAATCGGGATGGCTTATCTACGGGTTACCACACTTTTCTAGCCAGGGTGGGACTAAGGATTTTATTTAATGAATTCCGTCACTAAACAAATTACTATTGCCCAGGCGGGAATCGAACTCGCCACTCTAGGTCAATCATGTGAGATTAAAGTCAACGGTTTAAATCACATAGCTAACCTGAAACGATTAAATATCGAGCGTAATTTTGAGAGGACCTCATTTTCGTCAACACCTGAGTAGGATCGATGGACATTTGGAAATAATATTTGAAAATGGCGTCATGAGTAGGACCTCAATAGCTGATTCCCCTTCAGGTAGATCTGCTAAGAAGTATCTTAGATGAAACACACTAATGACGGGATTCGATTCACAAGTGACATAATTTCTCGAAAATACCATCATGTCCTGAGGAAAAGGAGTAAATGATGGCCCAAATACAATATTCCTTCGAAATGCTTATTACATCTATATATTCCGGTTGGCATATAACGTTTTATAAGGTTCTGCAACCAACAAAGGCAAGTTATTACATAAAAACTTGCAGCTTTTCAACATGTTTACTTTTTACTAACGATCATTTAAATTGATTCCGACTACTCGTGTATGAAACTCAATCTAAATTAGTCCTCAAATAGGACAATTTATTTATTTTTTAGGCTTGAACAATTTTTATAAAGCTATGGTTTCAAAAAAACATTTTTGTTAAAATCCAATTTAAATTCATTTGACTAATACTAGTAAATTCATTTGCCCGCGTTATTTAGCTATATACACCTTTTTATTTTGTATTGTATTTATTAGTTTAGATATTTTTTAAATAGGAAAATAGTGAGTTATAACTTCATCGACTATTGATTTTTTTTTTTTTTTTTATATTCATAAATAAATTTCTTATTTATTGAGTAGAAGTGTGGTTTTACTGAAGGCTGATATCGTTTTCAACAGACCATTTTTCCATATAACTAGAGGATATATTTTGAGGTGAGGTGACCAGTATGCTGTAGCATCATCTGCCGGCTAGGCCTTGTAGTTGCAGCCATTGTGCTGTATCAGCTACTGCCTCTTTTCATATTACTATACTCAGCCAAATCCATAAGATGCTTCATGTCTCCAAAATAGGATTTTCTAGGCCTGTCTCTTGTCCTATGCCCAAGGACCTTATATATTTGTGATGAAGTCGTTCTGCCTGATGATATGCCCAACAAGTTTCACTCTTCCTTTTTCCATTGCCTTGATAAGACTTCTGTTCTTACTTACCTTTTTTTTTGCGTCCAACTTGTTCTAGTGATTCTTCGCCAGATCCATATTTCCATTGCTTCCAACCTATTATATTCCCTTTTGTGGAGAGTCCAACTTTCGCTCCCGTAAAGCAACATACTCCAAACGAAAGACTTTTTTTTTTAATATCCATGCTTATTAGTCAAAATGCTTCTTTTGCTTTTTGGAAGGCTTGTTCAGCAAGTGCTATTCTTCTATCGACTTCAGCTCTACTATCATTGTGTTCAGTGATGATCCTCCCTAGCTAGCAAAACTCCTTCACTTCTTCAAGCACAATGTTCCCAATTTATATTTCATCGACTTGCTTGTTTCTATACAACCAAAACTTTTGTTTTATGTGCATTTATCTAGAGTTTATTAAACTGATCTAGGGTGTACTTTAGGAGTTGGAGCATTCAGCAAATCTGATGCAATTAATAGGTGGTTTACAGGGGGAATTTAACAACAAATTCAAAATACCTCCGTTATTAGGCGTCGGAACGAAAAAACTGTATAGAACCAATCTTATTGCAAATGTAATGTTCTATAAATTTTGTTGTAAACGTATTTTCACTATCTTGATTATTAAGCGTTATATTGGCACTTTATAGTTTTCGGCCGGGTTCAGTAAGCCACCCCCCCCCCTTCACCCCCGCTTACTCATATCATATTAACAATAAGCTGATATTATGAAGCACATTATTAGAAGCATAAATACCAAATATTGTTCTCATTGAACTTTTACTTTTTGAGATAAGTGCAAGTGGATGAGCTTAGTTTGAGCAGGGGTTGAATGTTGTAGAGAGTAGATGGTATATGTGAGCAGGTGTTAGGTGCGGCCTTCCACGAGTAGATTGCTGGCCCGGGGACGTTCACCCAGCCTCCTTACCCCCACTCCCCACTACCTTCCTCCACGCTCAAATTTTACCTCCTATTCAGCTAGCCATTTCAGACCTTCATCCTACCTGCTCCACAACAAAAAAGTCCGTCACGCAGGGGCTGCGGAAACTAAGAACATTTCTCTCTTCAAGTTAAATCTACATACTGATAAAAGGACAGCACCATCAATATTGAGTAATAAATGCAAATGATAAAAAGAAATATTCCGGCGGGAAGCGTCCGAAATGCAAACGAACAGGTCTGCCAACTTCTTTCCGGAAAGAAAAACAATTCCTGAAATACTTTAATATGGTAGATTCACCATATTCATTGCCAACTATGTACTATATCTAGTACTGTAATTTATAAGGAATCAGAATAATTTTTTTCTCAATCAATCAAATTTCAGTAGTCCAAGAACTTGAGACGAGGAGGTTCACCAGAACATATTTGCATGTATCTCATATAATAAAGGTCTCTTGAAAACAATATTTGGAATTTAAGCTTCAAATAAAGTGGTTTATTATATAACAGAGTATTGCTTGTGTGACACGAGTAGAAGTGGGGGGAGGAAGGTTGCTGACTGCCCTTAAGGGAAATCTGCTAAAAGAAAAACAAATTTAGGCTACAATGATGAATTAAATAATTTAATTAACTGTATGTGATATTTAAATAATTCGTGCAGTTATACATTTCTTCAGCATATTTTCTTAATTGTGTACTGTATTTATAGAATACAAGTTTTTCCTCGACAGGCCAATTATCTTTTCGGCATTTTACTTCCGTTTTAAATACTTTTGTTTGGTCCGTTAGTAGTCTGCAGTCATAGAGCAAGTGTCTGTATGTCTGTTCAGTTGTAAAGCCGCATTAACAATTTGGTTGATCTGTGAGGCCATAACGATTAAAATATGAGTGTGATATTCCATGGCCTGTTAATAATTGTGTCAAGCAATAGTCTGTTGACTCCTAAATACTCATTAATGTCTGGAATACATAGCTTTAGATGTTGTCCTTTCGTAGTCATATACCATTTCTGTTGCCATTTATTAAATGGACCCCCCCCCCTGTACAATGGTTGTTTTATAGATTTTTTTTTGTGACTTAATTATTAAGCGAGTTATTCGTAATTTCTTGTTTTCAACCTTGAGTAACCGCCCTCCCCTTCCCCACAACCCTTTTATCCTCGCTTTTACCATATATGTGTGTATATATATATATATATATATATATATATATATATATATATCTGTTAACGCTTTAGCGATCGCAATTATTGTTTGATCGTCGATACTCGAAATATAAGCGTTTCACGTAAAAGGAAAAATCGTTAACGGCTGATATCAGACCAGGGGAGGGGGGGGGTTGAGGGGGGAAATTTTGAAAATTCTAAATATCTCCGTTACAATACGTCGGATCGAAGAAGAAAAGAATCAATTTTATTGCAAATTAAATGTACTATATATAGTGTAATATAATTAATTCTCTATCTGGAATATTACAGGAGATATTTGCATTTTTCAGTTTTCAGCCTTCAGCAAACCTCCACATCTACTCATGTTACATAAACAGTACTCTGTTATGTAATAAACCACATAATGGGAAGCTTTAATACCAAGTATTGTTTTCAAGAGACCTTTATTATACGAGTTACCTACAAATATGTTTTGGTGAACCTCCCCTCCCCTTCTTAAGTTCTCGACTACTATAATTTGATTGATTGGGATACAATTTATTCCGATGCCTTATAAATTACAGTACTAGATATTATAAACAGTTTTCAATAAAAGTAATACGTTGTATTCTGACATATTTCAGAAATGGTTTTTCTGAGGTCGGCAGATCTGTTTGCTTACATTTCAGACGCTTCCCTTCGGGAGTTTGTTCAAATTGACTGAAAGATTTCTTATTACCGATTGTATTTATTCACTTAATATTCACGGTGGTGTTGTGTTAGCAGTGTGAAGATTCATCTATTGTTAAACTTCACGAGGGAAATCTGCTTAGTTTAAGCAGCCCCTGCGTGAAGAGGCTTTAGCAGATTCCCCTTAAGGGAAATCAGCTATTGAGGTCGTACTCAATGCCGCAATTGTCGAAATATCTCTTCAAATGTCCATCGATCCTACACAGGAGATGACGATATATTTGTCTGTTAACGATCTAGCGGTCGCAATTTTGTTTGACCGTTACCAAACTCGATATTTTAATGTTTTATATAAAAAGACAGATCAAGTTCGTCAATGGCTGAAATCGGACCAGTGGGAAGGGAGATTTTCGATAATTCGAAATATCTCCGTTACTATACGTCGGATCGAAAAGTTGAATAGAACCAATCTTATTGCAAATTAAATTTACTATAAATATTATTATATACATTTTTTCTCTATCTTGAATATTAACCGAGATATTTGAATATTCTATTCGTTTTCGGCGAAAGCTAGTTCTTCCGTTCCCGTAACTGTTCGGCACTCGTGTGGAGATTTCTCTATTGTATAACTTCACGAAGGAAATCTGCTTAGTTTAAGGAGCCCCTGCGTGAAGGGCTTGTGCCTTCTCCTCGTAAGCCAACTCGGCCCGATTTTGCAACTGTGCCTTCATCGTTTGCGAGTCATGCATTGCTTGCCTATCTTAGAGTGGCAGATCCCAGCGCAGCTGGTGTTGCATACGAGATGTCACCATTGCTGGCTCAGCTAAGGGGCTCATTTCCAAAGGTTATCTTCCATCTCAAATGTTATCGGAGGTTAGAACCGGGGCAAGGTGAACAAAGCCAGGACCCATTTCCCTTGATAGGGACCCCTACTGCTAAAGGCTCTATTTACTCATTACAAATTCCTACGTATGCCTCATATATCAACAATTCGAGATCAGAAAACCAATGGAATTTTAGATTGGATTTATTTTCGTGGAAAAATGTGACTGAGGGCTTCCTATAACATTAAAAATCTGTGAATAAGCCTTATTCATTTTAGCAGAGCAGCAGTCCATCGATCCAACCTAGTAGATAGCGAAAATAAGGCCCACTTAAATTTATATATATATATATATATATATATATATATATATATATATATATATATATATATATATATATTGTCTGTTAACACTCGTTTTATGCAAAATGAAAGATCATCAATGGTTGAAATCGGACCAGTGGGAAAGGGGATTTTCGAAAATTCGTAATATCTCCGTTAATATTCACCGGATTTTTTTAATAAAAATTATAAAAACGGTTAAGAACAAATCTTATTGCAAAGTAAATTTGCTCTAAATATTGTTCTATACATTTATTCTCTATCTTGAATATTAACTGAGATATTTGCATTTTTATTAAGGGTGTAGATAACGGGCAAGATGAGATCGGCTATTGCCGGTTCTGTTCTTGAGATTCGGCCGTTTCCGTAACTGTTCGGCTCTCGTGAAATTACTTTAGAGACTCGTATAAGCTACTACTATGTGAAATATATGCAAATAAGTTGTGTGGATGCCCCCCTTCTTTAGTTCTTGGACTACTAAAATATGACTGATTGCGATCAATATTATTCAGTATAAATTGCAGTACTAGATATAGTAAATAGTTTGCAATAAAGTTAATATGTTATATTCAAATATATTTCAGTAATTTTTTTCTTTCCGGTGAAGAATACGTTCAGCTCTATATGTTCAGCTCTGAGTGGTTGGCAGACCTGTTTGTTTACAATTGAGAAGCCGTTTCCGTTGGGGGCTTAATTAACTGAAAGATTTCTCATTACCGTTTGTATTTATTCACGTTGGTGTTAAGTGTTAGCAGTATGCAGATTTCTCTATTGCAAAACTTCACGTGGGAAATCTGCTTAGTTTACGCAGCCCCTGCGTGACGGACTTTATAGTTATTAGAACATTTTTACTAGGGTTTCTTAATAATAGGGTAAAATACTAGCCCACCATTTGTATTTATAATAATGGCAGAAAACATGATATTTACGTCTAAGGCATATTTGGGCAACCCCCGGGCCGCGGTAAGGTTTGATACGGCCTCCGAGACATTTTGAAAAACCCAATCAAACAAAAATATTACACTACTTACTCCAAATGAGGAAGATGAGGAGAGATTTGTGCGTTGGGCAGTACTCAAATGCCAACAGTTCTTTTCATTTGTGAAAGTAAATAAATCAAAACATCGTAAAAGGCCGACTGACGATAATTTGAAAGATTCTTTTCGTCTTTGTATCAGTGGAGTTACCCGTAATCCAAACATCGATGGATTAGTTTCCCAAATTCAAGCTCATTGACTGTACCATGTTTTACCTATTTTTTTCATTTCATTTTGTTATTTTAATAAATTGTATTATAATTACATTGTCGTTATAATTTCATGTCTGATATATATCGTTAAACATATTGAACAGGTCTTTAAAATGCACTGCTTTTAAAAGCGGCCTACGAACGTATTTGCAGTCTAAAGTTTGTCCCGCAACATGGCAAAGGTTGCCCACACCTCGTTTAGGGCATAGAACCACTCTTTTATGTTCATTTTGATAGGCACTTAAACAATAAAAATACACATTTTTCGAAATGAGTAAACATTTGAGGAGTGGTAAAAAAGTTTCTTCAATCTAGAAATAAAAGTAGTAATACATTTTATAGTAATAACTAGTTTACCACTTTAATAATATATAATTAATTTTCATCGTAGCTTAAAATGTATCTTTAGCTAATTAATTAAAATTATATATTTGAGAGTTGATAGCTTCTCCTGTTTTGCAACAATGCTCCTCTACTAATACACTTAGATTATTGAATGCTTTTATATTTGTCCATATAACACTGATAACACAAGCCATACACATCTCGCATCATGTTTACTTTTTCTAATGCACTTTTTCATGCTGATTACAAATATGAAAACTGTTTTGCTCTATCACGACAGGTTTTTTTTTTATTTTTTTTTTTTGGTACCCCGAATTTTCCCAATAACGCCATACGGGTTTTCTTTAAATCGGTCTAGGCCATGTACTAATTGTGCTAGGAAGGTGGGGCGGTGTCATTCTACTCTGCTAAGCATGGCCTTTCATATGAAATGTAACAAACATTGGTCATAATACAAGTTTATTACTAAAACTCGAAATTTTTATTTTGATTGTTTTGAAAAGTGCCGCTCTAAAATGCTGGGACTCATGAAGAACTTTGTGAAGGCACTAGACAACAACTCAGATGCTTTTCGGTTCCTATCCAACAAGTTTCCAGGGTTGAGTTAGGAGAAAGTGAAAGGTGTGTTCGTAGGCCCACAAATAAGGAAGATCATTGCAGAGTTCCAAGACTTACTCAGCAATACTGAAAAAGATGCATGAATCTCTTGATTGTATATATTGTGCATAAGTGCGTACAGCTTGATGGGTTGCAACATGTCCCTCAAGATTCATCTCCTCGACTCACATCTCAACATCTTTCCCGAGGTTCTGTCAGTGATGATCATGGCGAATGATTTCATCAGGACATCTCGGTGCTGGAGTCCCGCTATCAGGGTCGATGGAGTGGACCAATGTTGGCTGACTACTCCTGCATGCTTCAGCCCCGCATCTCAAATGCTCAGCACAAACCCAAGTCTACAGCCAAGACATTCAACCAAACTAACTTTAAATTAAGGAACAATGTGTTACACCTATGTATTTTATATATGCATTATATCTTAAACTAGATAATGCTATACAGTTAATATGGATTAGTACTGTATTCAGCAATCTGTGCTCTACTGTAACTTGTCTGCGAGTTGCCTTGATACAATGTTAAACATATGTAAACGGTAAATGTAAAAGAGACAAACGGTTTGCATATTTTTAATCAGCATGTCTGAATTGCCTTGAAACAAGTGTTAGATGCCACAAGTTTTTTTTGTTTACCAGTGTCTTATACTGATCAGAACGATGGCGCATATATATTAAGCATACCACAAGAATGGTTTTGGACTCAAAAATGTTGTTTTACCTATGAGTAATTTGGTTTCATGTTTAATCTTACAAAATTGGAACGGTATTAGCCAATGTAGCATTTTTCTATTAAATTCCTTAGTGGCTTCGGAAGTATGATGTATTTTCCCCTATATTCTTCTTATGTTTCTAAATATATCACTCGTTGAAAGTACGTTTGTTTGTTGTTTGTTGGTTTTTGCATTTTTAGTTTTCAGTTTATTAGTCAAGAACAAATGAAAAAAAGAAAATAAATTATTCACCTCACAACAGTAGTGCTTATTGGAATATTTTGTCTTTATCAGTATATTTTATGGCTAAATGGAAATTTAAGTTATACATAGCCGCATTTTATTTAATAAATCAGCTTCCAAGTGTTAGATTGTAGGAGATTTCATTTCCTTTTTGCTGAAGCACAAGTGAAAAATTCTTCTCCTCAGCCACTGTGCTTAATTGCATTTGAAGGTTGCACTGCTTTGTAGTACCATGTATGAGCTAGAACAGGGCGTGCAACAAAACTTCAACCGTCATATTTAATTACCTCCATTTCCATCCTGACACAATACAAAAGCTCCCACATTGAAATATGAATTTATTTTTCCCAGTGGTATAAATCTAATATACTCTCCACTGATATATTAAGTTATTTAAATTCATACATGTCGCAATAATATTAATCGGAATAGTATTTTATAAAATCATTCTTACTTTAAAGTAATTTTTTCCAGTACTTTAAGCGATTTAACTTTTGTATTTTTAACTTAGTTTTATTAATGCGCTTGTTCCGTTTGTTGTTTTTTTTTTTTTTGTTTATTTCATTTTTAAATAGTGGATATAGTAGGACTATCGCCAGAGAAACCTCCTAATGTTTCAGCTTCAACCCATACACCTACCATTTACTTCACATTTCCAAGAAATTGTAAATATGTGTGTGCGGTTGTATATATATATATATATATATATATATATATATATATAAAATTTGTTTCCTTCCCATAGTAATCCTATAAGAAGGCCGTTCATGCATGGCTCATACAAGTTAGCGTATCACATGCATTTGAAGTTTGTTACTGATAAATTACATGTAAATAATTAAAAGAATACAAGTTATATATTCTTATTAATTTATTTATTTTTGCATAAATACATGGGCGTTGCCAGGAGTCAGGCCATTTTATGTTAGTATCGCTAGGTATTCTACTTAAGTAATTTACAATTCGACAATTTCGAATACTCTTATAATATAATAAGTAATATATAACAATAGATAAGCAATATATAATAGCTCTGGAAAATCAACAAAAACAAAACAGCAATTAATGGTTAATAAACTGGCAATAATATACTCTTAATAAAGGAATATATGTTATTTAGCTTTTCAATATTGTTAATATTTAGCATAAATTCCAATGAAAGTTCGTCCCTGTTTTTAACTATATATGATTGTAAATATTGTTTTCTGAGATTTCCAACTGCAGGCCAATGTAGCATTACATGCTTCAGGATATTATAAATTTATTTTTTACACCACTTACATATTTCGTCTGATTTTATGATATGGGCTTTACCTGTTCGGATATTTTAATGCATTCGCTATTACAGACTCTCAGAAGGCTTATGGTTCTTAACTTTTCTATGCTGACGTTAAATTGGAGGTAATTCGCTGGTTCCGGATGTGAGAAGTTAAAGAATAGTCTATAAAACGGATTGTATTTTGAGTTGAGTGCCCGCTCAATATCTCTACAATCTATTTGTGGCTTTTACTATTAAATTATTTTTATTAGCAAGTAGTGTTTGAGGGTTAGATTGAGTGGTAAAATATTCCCGTAAAAAATTTGAAGCTGCAAACATTTTAATTTGAGTAACCCAGTTAAATGCGTCTGGCTCCCTGCTATCCAAAACAACCGATTTTTCAAAGCACCTGCACGGCAACCGATGTTCTGCGAGGGATAATATTTTTATACAAAAATTAATTATTTTCTTTGGAACAAGAATAGCTATCGGGCAACGGTCTGATACAAGTTATATATAAACAATTAACAACAATAACGTTAAATGAAAAAAAATATGTAAACGGAAAATTATTAGCCCTAAAACAAGAATTATAGATTATTCGTAAATACTTTAAATATAGTTCTTTTTATCAGCTGTAATGAGTATTCAACGTATTAATTTCATCATAAGCATGTTCTGCTAATATTTTATAATAGCTTATCTTCTTCAATTGGAAATGAGTCTTTTTATCGTTCAATGTCCCGTTTTAGTTTTTGTTGGTCGTTAATATTCGTCAATAGTCTGCAATCGTATATTAAATGTTGGCATGATTGTGGAGTTGTCTAATCACAAGGGGCAAATATTGTTGTCTTATATGCTGAATCGGTAGTAGTAAGAATTTAGTGAACCATGTACTGTTACTAATTGTGTAATGTAAAAGTCTGTCTGTATGTATATGCTGTTGGAATATGTGTTAATGTTGTCCTTTATTAGTTACAGTCCACCGTTGTTGCCAATATTCAATAAGATGGGGGATATATTTTACATGGGCTTCGGAGATTTTATCGTAACATTCTGGTGATTGGGAATCTTTTGAAGCAGACTTAGCAGCTCTATCTGCAAATTCCTTTCTAAAATTGCCATAATGTGCTTTAAACAATGAAATATATGTTAATATGATTTAGTTCTCTGATTTGTGTTGCTAAGGACCTAGCTTGTGCGGTTCTTTAGCTTTTAGCTTATTGCTATTGAGGTCGTACTTATTTTTTGAAAAAGGTCCTCAAATGTCCATCGATCCTACCTAGGAGATGATGAAAATTAGGTCCGTTCAAATTTTCATAAAGACATATACATATATATGATGAAAGAGAGAGAGAGAGAGAGAGAGAGAGAGAGAGAGAGAGAGAGAGATTTATATATTTGTCTGTTAACTGTGCTCTAGAGGTCGTAATTTTTATTTGATCGTTACCAGACTCGATCAAAGTTCGTTAATGGAAATATTCTTAGTTTACGCGCGTGCCTGTGGCGTGGATTTTTTTTTTAAATAGCACATAATTGAAAAAATGTCGTAAGGAAGATGTTTGAGGTTAAAGTAAGAGATTAAAAGAAGGTAATTGTGATTTGATGTGACTAATCGGTGAGCCTGTGTGTAATTGGTATTGTTTGAGTAGTGAGAGCTATTATGCTATCTTTATGGCTGCTTTATGTGTTGGCTGTACGGCCGAAGCCAATGGGAATAGCAGCCGAGCTCCTAGCACACTTTTTTAGCCCCCTTTTATAGGCCATTATTCTTCATCTGCCCGCTCCACCATTTCTGCCTCTTTTACACATTTCACATATTTCCAAACCAAGGCCTGTATCCCTCTATCCCTTTCGACCATATTATAGTAAAAATCTCCGGTGAGCACCACATGCCGTCCTAGTACTTCCATAAAATTAAAAGACCGACGCGCTGGGGCTGCGATAACTAGGAAGATTTCCCACGTGCGCCACGTAATTGCATTTATCTCAAAACGTAAATGTTCAATGAGAATAATATTTGATATTTACGCTTCAAATAAAGTGTTTCATAACATAACAGCTTATTGTTAATATGGTATTAGTAGGAGTGGGGGTTTACTGATGGTAGAAAACTAAAATACGGAAATAAATACGGATTAATAACCGAGATAGTGGACAAATGTCTAATACGAACATTTATAGAACAATAGATTTACAGTAAGATTGGTCCTACCCGACGCATAATAACGTATGTATATATTAAGAATTTTCAAAGTTACCGCTCCCACAGGTCGGACTTCAGCTATTGACGAACCTATAAGCAGTTTTGAACGGACCATCTCCTGGGTATGATCGGTGGACATTTGAAGACATTTTTCGAAAATCACGTCATGAGTACGACCTCAATAGCTGATTTACCTTAAGGGAAGTCTGGTAAAATGCAAATATCTCCGTTAGTATTAAAGGTAGTGGCAAAACGTAGATAACAACAATTCCTCGATAACAACTGCTGCATATGGCATATCAACAATAAGCTGTTATATTATCAAACCCTTTATTTGAAGCGTAAATATCAGATATTGTTCTCATTGAACCTTTACGCCCTGAGATAATTGTATATACGCCACGCACTTGTGAATCTGCTTAGTTCACGCAGCCCCTGCATGAGGAATTTTTTTTTTTGGCATTGATGTTCATATTTATATTTTTATTTTTTCTCATTTGTTATTTGAGCAATATCGGCACGTAGCGAATGCTCCAAAATAAAAAAAGTCCGACACACATGGTCTGCGTGAACTAAGCAGATTTCCCACGCGAAGGTTTGCAATAGATAAATATACATACCGGTAACACTACCGTGAATGTTAAGTGAATAAATACAAACGGTAATGAGAAATCTGGAATAACGGAAAGCAAACCGGCTGAATTGTAAACAAACAGGCCAGCCAACCTCGTAGCGCTTAATAGATAGATAGACCGGAAAGACAAACAATTAATGAAATATATCTGAATATAACTCATTAATTTTATTGAAAAGAATTTATTAAAGCTAGTGCTGTAATTTGTAATGGATCGGAATCAGTTTTATCTCAATCACTCAAATTTTAGTAATCCAAAAACAAAAGAAGGGGGGGGGGTACACAGAACGTATTTGCATGTATCTCAATTAGTAAAAGTTCAAACAATATTCCTTATTTAACCTTGTAATGAAATGGCTCGTGATATCTCGGTTAATATTCATGATACAGAAAATATGTATAGAACAATATTTATAGCTCATTCAATTTTCAAAAAGATAGGTTCTCTTCAATGTTTCGATCCGACGTATAGTAACAGGGATATTTCGAATTTTCAATTTCCCCCCTTTAACCCCCCCCCTCCCACTGGTCCGAATTCAGCCATTAACCAACTCCATCTTTATTTTTAGACAAAGCGATTAAATATCGAGTTTGGTTATGATCAAACAAAATTTGCGACAGACAAATATATATATAATATTGAACGGACCTCATTTTCGCCATCTCCTATGTAGGATGGATGGACATTTGAGGAAATTTTTCGAAAATCGTGTCATGGTTAGGACCTCATAGCTCATTATTTTTAGCACATTTCCCTCAAAGGAAATAATATTTTAGAACATTTATGGTTATTATTAGTTTGCTTCTTTAATAATTTGAAGGTTAAGTTTTATTTTTAAGAAATCGGACCAGTGGAAGGTAATTACAGTACTAGATATAGTAAAGAGTTCTCAATAAAATTAATATGTTATATTCTGATATATGTCAGTAATTGTAATGTTCAATTTATAAAAGTTATTTAAATTTTATAAAATGAGTTATTATGAGTTGAAGAGGACGAAAATCAAAGTCCTGATATAAAAAACAAGTCAATTTAGCTGACAGCTCTTTAGGGAATGTTGGCCCTGGGGCATAGGACAAAGCGTTGCTGAATAGCTGGCGGTGGGTACAGACTGGATTGCTAGGGCTCCTCATAAAAGTCGCTTCACTTCATTTATGCCATAAAGGATATCCTATAAATAATATAGTGTTTATTTTTATTTGAAATAAAGGAATAGAAGAGGGAAGCTAAGTGAAAAGGTAGGAGAAGAGCAAGTTGGAGGCTGTGTGTTGGGAGCTGCTTCCTAATAACGACAACAATTGGCCAACCTGTGTCCTTCCTGACAACTTTTAATGAGTTTTATCCCATTTTCCTCAGACATTCGCCAACATAGCACAAAGCATCTCTTCAATATATATATATGTATTAGAAAGTAAAATAAATAAAGTTGCTCACACTCGGAATTAAAGAGTACGACTTAAAAAGTTCAATTTCGATATCTTTTTTTTCTCTAAATATTTTCTCCATTAGTTAGTGTGAAAGGCATGACGAGAAATTACTGCCAGTGGGTAATTACCAGATGGTTTTTTTTCCTGCTACTAACCCTACGAGGAGTTATTTATTTGAATACATGTTACAGTCCCACATGGCATATTACATGTATGATTATGTTTAAATACATTTTTATTTTACAATATATACGTTAATCAACCATATCATCAAAAATAATAATAATAAAATAAAATATTAAAATAAGTAAGATAATTACAAATAATTTAATAAATGAAATGAAAAATAAATATATAAAATAAAAACCAAATCAACTAAAGTTAAACTGAACCGATGTTTAATTAGCGAGTCTATTTGAGGTAAATATATTGAATTATAATTCTCATTCCTCTCAATCAACTTTACATTCCAATGTATTTTTGCTACATCCATATCTATACTTTTGATAAACTTTATAAGTCCTTTATTATATTTATTAAATATGATATGAGGTGATTCTGGCCAATTACCTCCTTTTAAAATTATGTTCATTATTAAATTTGATCTATTTTGATTAAATGTTGAACAGTCATAAAGTATATGTAAAAACGTTTGTGTTGTCTGTGAGTCGCAAGTCCATTTGTCATTGTCTTGAATTTTAAACCTTGTTAAATAATGTCCTGCCTGTCCATGTTCCGTTAGAAATTGTGTGCATTTGTGATGGTGACTCTTAATTGTGTTGTAGTTGTTGTGAGTTATATTTGGTATGTATTGATGTAAGCTGTAAGATTTGTTACATGTCGTCCATTCTCTGTTCCACTTATGTATTGTGTCGCTACCTAAGTCTTTTTGAATGTATGAGAGAGGTACGAGAGAGAATTCTGGGATTATTTTCGTATCTTGAGCTGTTTCCTTTGCTAACGTGTCAGCTTGTTCGTTTCCAATACTTCCTGAATGGGCTTTTATCCAGTCTATGTGTATGTGTAGATATAAATGTATAATTTCCAGAATATTTTGTCTAATGTTTTCTGTGAGCGGGTCGTGTATAGTAGGGTTGCGTATTAAGTAAATGAGAGTCGTGTTGTCTGTGTGTGTGTGGTCGTATATGTGTATAGGCTATGTGGGGATTTTATAATATATTCGGTAGGTTTCAAAACGGCGTATTTCTCAGCTCACCATATGGTTGAGGCAGCAACTAATGATTCAAATTTGGGTAGATTTTCCGTTCAGTGAAATCAGCTATTGCCCTTGTACTCGTGACGGGATTTTCAGAAAAATGTCCTCAAATGCCCATCGATCCTATTTAGCAGATAAAGAAAACGAGAATCGTTCAAAATAATTTATGCTCTTCAAAGTTTTCAGGCAGCGAAACCACCAATAAAATACCTTTTCTCTCTCAAACATTATTGATACTGGCCTACATGATTCGTGGTCTATACCACCTCTTCAGGGGCTCTCCCTTTCCAAAAATGAATAACATTAATTCAGCAAAACCCTATGATAATTCTTTACTAGTTAGAGTATTAATAAGTGCCTACTTATGTATATATTTACTAAATCTAAATCCAGATAGCTACTTACATTTCTGAAGTGCTCGTTTCCCTCTTAGGTTCGTTGCGACTGCCCTCACTGGGGAGGTCGGGAATACTGAGGTTCCCCAAGTAGGTTAAGTCAGCTGATTACAAATCGATTATTTACATTTAAATGTCTTGTGTCGAATTAAAGATATCGGGGGGGAGGGGGTATTTGAACATTCCAAATATCACCGTTATACATTTTCTCATTACTCAAACATTAATCGAGTTCTTCATACTCTCTTGGTTTCAGCTCTCAGTAAGTCACCATTACTACTCGTCGGATTTGGATTTTAAAAATAGGGAAAATCTGGCATTGCCAGTTTCCAGCACATGGGGACTCTGCTTAGTTTGCTCAGCCCCTGCCTGAGGGACTTTTAGCAGCGACTTATTCAGGTCCTACTCATGACGCCATTTTCGAAATTTTTCTTCAAATGTCCATCGATCCTACATAAGAGATGACGAATATGAGGTCCTTTCAAAATTGTATATATACTCATATTTGTCTGTTACCGCTCCAGCGGTCGTAATTACTGTTTAATCGTTAGCAAACTGGATATTTAGTCGTTTTATATAAGAAGAAAGATAAAGTTCGTTAACGGCTGAAATCGAAACAGGGAGGGGGGTTTAGTGGGGAGAAATTTGGAAAATTCGAATATCTCTGTTACTATACGTGGGATCGAAAAATTGTTTAAAAATAATCTTATTGCAAATTAAATTTACTATAAATATTGTTCTATAGAGATATTTGGATTTTTTAGTTTCGCGGAGTCAGTAAAGGCCCACTCCTACTAGTGGCATATCAATAATAAGCTGTTACATCATGAAACACTTCATGACAAGACTAAATACCAAATTTCGTTTTCATTGAACTTTTATTTAGTGAGATATGCACATTAGGTTTTGTTGACCTCCCCTTTTTTCTAAAATTTGAGTGATTGAAATAAAACTGATTCCGATTCATTACAAATTCAGCACTAGCTTTAGTAAATTGTTTTCTATTTAATCAATATGTTATACTCAAATATATTTCGTTAATAGTTTGTCTTTGCGGTCTACCTATCTATTCAGCTCTACGATGTTGGCTGCCCTGTTTGTATACATTCCAGCCATTTTCCGTTGTACAGATTATTAAGTTGTATTGTAAATTGACTGAATGATTTCTCACTACCGTTTGAATTTATTCACTTAACATTCACGGTAGTGTTACCTGTATGTATATTTATCTATTGTAAACCTTCCCGTGGGAAATCTGCTCCGTTTACCCAGCCCCTGCGTGACGGACTTTTCGGTCTCGAGATACTGCGTGCAAAAGGTAAGCAGCAAACATAGCAGATGGAATTAATGCGATTCAAGTCATACGCTATACAGTCGTAGAAAAGCCGGCGCCGACGAATCTTGGTCAAAATTTACGATTTGGTAGTCAAAATGAAGGGCGGAAGGGGAGGCTTAATGGTGAAGCACTCCACTCTGCGGGCACAACTTTAATATGGCCGTCTCGTCCCGTTTGAAATTCAAATGGTCACCAAGGACCTCTGCTTCGACTTGAACCACTCACCTCACTCCCCCTCCCCATTAAAATTTAATTCGAGTGACATCCCAAAAAATGTCTCCCAACTAACCGGCCAGTCTTTATGAGAACCCCTTCCTCATTTCAAACACGTTTTGTCTACAGCTCATTTTCTAAGTCGAATCCTATTCTTTAATATTCCATTTTTGTTTTCGGCATATTTGCCTATTAATGTCGTACTCATGACGCGATTTCCGAAACAATTCCTCAAATATCCATCAATCCTACCCAGGAGATGACGAAAATGAGGTCCCTTCCAAACTCTGTATACAGGTTCGTCAATAGCTGAAATCCGACCAGTGGGTGGGGGAAAATCGTTATTATGCGTCGAATCGAAAAATCGCATAGGACCAATCTTATTGCAAATCTATTGTTCTGTAAATGTTGTTACGAACATTTTCCCACTATCTCGATTATTAACCGAGATATTTCCGTATTTCAGTTTTTGGACATCAGTAATCCCCCACTCCTACTGATACCATATTAACAATAAGCTGTTGTATTATGAAGCAATTTATTCGAAGCCTAAATACCAAATATTGTTCTCATTGAACTTTCGAGTTCTGAAATAAATGCAAATAGCTGACTCGCGTGGGAAATCTGCTTAGTTTATGGACATGCCGTGCTTGTATAGACAGAGAAATCTAACATGGGTGTATTGGACATTCCCAAATTTCAAATTATTCTTTTTCAAAATAATCCAGGGATTAAAAGAGAATTCGAATCCACCGGTAGAACAATACGAATAGAATATTGGAGGGATCGTCAAAGGGAAATTGTTAATTTCCTTATGATTCCTTCGAAATCCCTTTGAAATCAGTTTCGAAGCTGGAAACAAATGGCCCCAACTGAAGGCCGATCCACACATCGATCAATCTGAAGGGGGAAACACTCGGGCAAAAATTCATGCTTATGAAATTCTGTTTTTAGCTGTCAAAACTGTAAGGGTAGGTGGTCGAGCTAGCATAATGGGGCCAGGCACGCAAGCTCAATCTCATTATTTATGCCCGAACTAAATATGTATTAGTTTTTTGTTTCACGTGATACGTGTACACCACTAAATGGTGATAAAGTAATCTGGAAAATTGAACTCACCTTCTTAATCTTAATTGCATATGCCGTGTTATTCAGATAAAAACTACCACACATACTTCGGCCTTTAGAACTCATGCCAAAGGAATATGTATATCTAGATATATTTACGAATACAAAAATAGGTTGTATTTTACTCATGTTAATCATTTTTTTAAAGATTCAGTAGCCTTAGTCAGAGCTTTATCTCGTCATAACAGGACGGGATAGAAGTGAACTGGGCTCAGAAATAAACAAGTCAGTCACCCAGGGGCTGCGTAAACTCAGCACATTTCCCACATGATGCTCTAAGACACTTGTCATCTCATCTCACCATATATTCTCTATTTATATTTAAAAAACACGCGAGGGGGTTACTGAAGGCACGTAAAATGTTATAGAACCAATTCAACTGGTATTTAAAATGCCCGAATCCCCCCCCCCTCTAAACCCTAACTATTTCATGTCCCATTTCTGCCAAGAACAAATATGATCATCAGTGCTTCAGTATCTTATAGAAAAAATAGACATTTTAGGTAAAGAACGAAAATTCTTACATAACGTATTTGCATTTATATCACAAAGTAAAAATTCGATCCGACGTATAGTAACAGAGATATTTCGAATTTTCGGAGTTCTCCTCCTCTTGGTCTGATTTCGGCCGTTAACGAACTTGATCTTTCTTTTTACATAAAACGGCTAAATATCGAGTTTGGTAACGGTTAAACAATAATTGCGACCGCTAGAGCGGTAACAGACAAATAAATATATATATGTACTAGCGGACCCGGCATACGTTGTGTCCTGCATGATATTTCAAGCTATTAAGGTATTAAATTTAATAATATTATGTTTAAAACAAAAGCTAATTTTAATAACACTAAAAACAGCTTTTGTTATGTGCACGATTGCCTAAAAACAAATAGAAAATGAAATATCGCGATTTTTTTATTCAGGCCTCCCTTATAACCCCCACTCCCGTTCGAACCTAAAACATTTGATATAGCTTATAATCATGGAAGAATTAATGCTAATTTGCATTTGTTAAGTTCGGTTCAATCGTTAGTGCCCAATAAAATCGTTGGCTCCTACTTTAATTTTTTTTGTGTATATCGCATTTATACTTTGTTAGACGACAAAAGTGAATATAACAAAAGATACTCTAAATATCATAAACATAAACAACTTTTATCCTGTGCATATTTGCCGAAAACCCAATAGGAAATAAAATATTGCTTTTTTTAATTTTAGGCCTCCCTGTAGGGGGGGGGGGGGGTTGTAACCCGCACTCCTGCTCCATCTGCCATGCTGATTTATGAATCTAAACCATCCAGGGCGTCACCCAAACGCATACAAAAAAATTCCTTCAAGTCGGTCCAGCCGTTTAGGAGTTCAGTGGCATACACACGTGCAGTAGAATTATATATATAAAGATATATATATATATATATATATATATATATATATATATATATATATATATATAATTATGAACGGACCTCATTTTCGTCATCTACTAGGTAGGATCGATGGACATTTGAAGAAAAATGTCGAAAATCGCGTCATGAGTACGACCTCAATAGCTGATTTCCCTTAGGGGAAATCTGCTAATATCACTTCTACATTTATCAGCATAACATCAGAACCAATTTTAAGATAAATTGTCTTGAAATGCATGTTCCACACAGGTCACCGATCCCTGTGAACTTTTCAGAATACACTTCAGTAAATTTCCTACTGCTGAAAGACCAAATGTTTGCCAGTTTTTGCCGTTGGTGAATAATTTCAGCCTTAAATATGCAAATCGTAATTTCAGAGTATGAATATTGTATCAGGTGAAACGCTTCCCTAATCAAAGGCACATTAAATATGGCAGTTAAAGCAAGTAGAACAATTTGTATAAGTTTTTATACTCGTCCACTGAAATACGTTTGCCGGGAATAATTTATTGCTTCCCTTTTATATTGTGTTGAATAAATCATAGTTCAACAAAGCATAAATAAAGAATTGAAAGGGAATTAGGTAATGGATAAATCCGACATCAGATATCGCTAGGCTTTTATTTATTAAGTACCCATTATATTTAGAGCAAATAAACACATTGTTAACTACATTTATGAGCCACATTCCAATAGAATTGGATCGCTATAACTTAGTAATATTTATTCATTTTATTGTTTTTTCAGGGTTTTTAGCTGATTTCCTTTAAGGGAAATCAGCTATTTCGACATTTTTCTTCAAATGCCCATCCATCCTACCTAGGAGTCCGTTCAAAATTTTATATATATACAGGGGGAGAATTTTGAAAATTCGAACTATCTCCGTCACCATACGCCGGATCGAAAAATGGTATATAATCGATCTTATTGATAATTAAATGTACTATAAATATTGTTATATACATTTATGCTCTATCTTGAATATTAACCAAGATATTTGCCTTTTTCAGTTTTCAGCCATCAGCAAACCCTCACTTCTACTCATGTTAAATAAACAATAGTCTGTTATATAATAAACCACATTATTCGAAGCTTAAATAGCAAATATTGTTTTCCAGAGACCATTGTTATACGAGATACATGCAAATATGTTCTGGTGACCCCCCCCCCCGGTTTTAGGATCTTGGACTATTAAAATTTGATTGATGGAGATAAAAATTATTCTGATTCATTTTATATTACAGTACTAGATATAATACATAGTTTCCAATAAAATGAATATCTTATATTCTGATATATTTCAGTAATTGTTTTTCTTTCCGGTCTAAGGTAGACAGGCCAGTTGTTTCCTTTCAGACTCTTCTCGTCGGGATTCTCAGGGTGGTGTTGTGTTACCACTATGTAGAATTATCCATTGTTAAACTTCAGGATGGAAATCTACTTAGCTTACGCAGCCACTGCGTGACGGACTTTTTTCTTTTGTTTTTTATGGAGCAATTAAACGCATCCCAGATTATTATGTTTTTCATTGGGGACAAAAAGAGTGTTTATTTTTCTGTGTGTAATAACCGTGCCAACTTCGAAACGCCTATCTTAGAGTAATACTAATTTTTCAACCAGTCTCATAAGGCTGCATCAAAATACTAACGAAATAGTAGCAGAAAAAGTAGAATAGCCTGTAGCCTACATGAATTGGGCACATCCTGGACTGACACCCGACATTGTAATTATTACAGAAAATACAAATCACTCATACCAATATAGAATTTACACAGAGGGTAGGAAGGAAGGACAGGACACATGCTCTGGCTTTATCATTTTTGTAGGAAATAAAACTCACGATGTTATAAAATGTGAGACATTTAAATTAGGCAACCATTGTTCTAATAACCAGGCAGAAATTATTGCCGTCTTACAGGCTCTAAAGTATGTAAATGAAATGGTCTTGCAACCAAACACTTACATTCTACTACACACAGACAGTCAAATGCTTTTACACAAACTAGACAACATGAAAAACCACGACGAACATATAGAACAAATACACCATAATATAACACAATTAAAAAACAGACTGACTTTCATTCACTTCAAAAGGGTCAAGGCACACGCAGGAATTATGGGGGATGAAATAGTCGATATCCAAGCCAAGAGTTCCTCTAAAAGTAGTGAAGAAGTAATTTACAATAAATTTATTCCAACTGTGTTAAAATCTTTACTAAGAGAAAAAAGAATTAATTGGTGGCAACAGAGATGGAATCAAACTGATAAAGGATTACATCTAAAATTATATATCCCTGTTTTAAAGACTAATATCTCACTATCCCAACATACATTTTATCTAACACAAATACTAACTGGTCACGGAAATACAAACTATTACTTGCACAGATTACTTACTGACTAAAATACTTGTAAATGCGCCAGTTACACTGAACAGACATTCACCTACCTGATTTATGAATGTAGACTGACTCAAGACATACAAAGATAGTTAAAGACTCATATTCCCGCATCGTCTATCAGTCATATTTTATTTCCAAAAAAACTTAAATTTATTAAAAACACTAGCCAATGATATCCTTAAGCTGAGAGAGGAAACGATAATATATTAAAATTATGTAATTTTTTTATTATTTATTTTAATTGTAGTCCTTAATAGTTAATATTTAATGGTTTTTTTGTTGTCAAGTTTTATTTTCAAGTTTCTATTTACATCTTTTAATATGTTTATATTTATTATTATATAAAAACTGTTACAATTTTTGACCAAATACACACATAATGCAAATATGCTTAGGATCAAAATAAAATCCCTCCACGAAGGGCTACTATACAAAGGAAATAAAAAAAAAAGTTAATAAATGCTTTGAAATAAGGCCCTACTGTTCTATAAACAGTTAATTGTTTCAAGCATGTGAACTGTCGATCATTTTCAAGTTTTCGACAAAATGAAATTGAGGGCGAAATTATTAGGAGGCTTAGCCAGACTTAATAGGCTCTTTGAAAAAAGTTAGGCCCAGCGATGAGCCTGCCCCGGCCGAGGTGGGAATCACAAAAAAATATTATTCAAATTATTTGCCGTCGTAAGTAGTTTTTAATGGAAAACTAATGAGTTTTCATTAAAATTACAGCCGGGAGACAGTATGAAAAAGCCGGAGCGACTAACTTTTCCCTTCCCAGCGGCTCCTTTCTACCCTTATTATTCAAACAATTTTTTTTGTATTAAGCACGGAATGTCTATTTAATATTGCCTTTTTTAATGAATTTGATTAAGCGAGTTTATCCTAAATATAACTTCGTAATATATGCTTTTATTCGCAGTAGCTCTTTCAATTCGTGAAAAATAAGGTTAGGATTTTGGAAGTTGAAATGCAAATCGAATTATTTAATATTTCTGCAAGATTGGCATTGAATTAATACGGCTAAACTTTGGTTTTATTGCTGGAAATTAAATCATTAAAATATAAAGCTCTTGGCGCAGGGCCTGGGTAAATCAAGCAGATTTCTCAAGTGCTCGTTTAACATACTTAGTTACCTAGTCTCAGCACATATTCTTTATTTCTATGCAAAACGCCGATGAGTAGAAGGGGGGGCGGTAAATTGTAGAGCATCAAAAGTTTAACAAGATCTCGATTCTATAACATTTTACGATCCGACTCATAATAACGGAAATATTTTGAATTTTCGAATCACCGCCTCTATACGCCGACTATTCCAGGTCCGATTTCCGCCAATAACAATTATGATCTATAGAGTTGAGTTAAACGGTTAAATATCGAGTATGCTATAGATATAATGAACATTTTCCAGTAAAGAACGTAAAATCTTAATAGATAACGTCGTCACATGACGTATTTGCATATAGCCACCAAAATAAAAGTTCAATGATAACCTTATGTGGTATTTATCCTTGGAATGAGGTGATCCAAGACTTAAGAGCTTATTGTTAATATGGCATGAGTAGGAGTGGGGGCTTACTGATGGCCAAAAACAAGAATGTGGAAATATCCAGGTTAATATTCACTATATCAACCCCCCCCCACCCTCTAAACCCCACTATTCCGGGCCCGGTTTCAGCAACTAACAAATATGATCTTTAGTATTAAATAGTCCGTCACGCAGGGGCTGCGTAAACTAAGCAGATTTCCCACGTGAAGTTTTACAATAGAGAAATCTGCCCAATAACAAGTGTAGTAAGTAGTAAGGGATCACTAAACTTACACACGAGGGACGAATAGTTACGAAAACGGCCGCCAGAGCTCTCTTCGGAAGGTTCCAAACCGGAAAGTACCAGCTCACTCCTGCCGACCAATGCAGAATACAAATGCAAATATCTCGGTTAATATTCAAGATACAGAATAAATGTATAGAACAATACTTATAGTAAATTTAATTTGCAATAAGATTGATTCTATACAACATTCGATCCGACGCATAATAACGGAGATATTTTGAATTTTCCGAAAATCCCCCTCTAAACCCCCCCCCTCAGACTGGTCCGATTTCAGCCATTAACGAACTTGATCTTCCTTTTTACATAAAACGATTAAATTCCGAGTTTGGTAACGATCAAACAAAAATTGCGACCGCTAGAGCGTTAACAGAAATATATATATATATATATATATATATATATATATATATATATATATATATATATACAGTTTTGAACGGACCACATTTTCGTCATCTCCTGGGTAGGATCGATGGACATTTGAAGAAATGTTTCGAAACTCGCGTCATGAGTACTACCTCAATAGCTGATTTCCCTGAAGGGAAATCTGCTAAAATACGACTTTTAGAGTGTTAACAGACAAATAATATATATGTATATGGCGTTGTTGTTGTTTCTTGGAGTTTTAGCCAATGTTGGCGAAAATATCTTAGTTTATGCCAATATTTCGAGAATATTTATTTTCTCTTCTTCAGGGCTGTGAAAACTCCAACAAACAATAACAACACCATATACAAATATAACCTGGTTCGAAAAACAACACAATTATATATATATATATATATATATATATATATATATATATATGGTGTTGTTGTTTTTTTGGAGGTTTGGTCAATGTTGGTGAAAAAAATTTCTTAGTCGATCTGCCGATATTTACAACATAAGAATAGCTTTAATAAATTGTAGCAATGGTTGTGATAACACACAGCAATAAATGTTGTAACATAATATATATAACAATAACAGTTGTAGCATAATAAAATAGCAATAACATAAATATTTTCATATAACACGAATATAACTATGATAAAATATAACAATAATTGTAATAACACATAACAATAGTTCCAATATAATATAATAGCTAGAATAATAATTATAAAATAGTTCAATAAATAAAAGACAATATACTGTAGATATACAAGAACATAAGGCTGTGGCCCTGCTGAATGTAAACAGACCAGGGAAGGTTACTGTAACCACTAACTCTAGAGCAATATCTATAGTAATTTTTAAGTATCTTTTGTCTTGGTAAGTAAAAATAGCATAAACACCACCTGTTACACTCTAGTTTTATGACAATGTGCAATATTATAAAGTAGCAACTGTATTTTTACAGCCCTGAAGAAGAGAAAAGAAAATTCTCGAAATATCGGCATAAACTAAGAACATCTTCTTCCACCAACATTGACCAAACCTCCAAAAAGCAACAACACCATATATAAATCTAACCTGGTCGAAAACATCAACACAAATATATATATATATATATATATATATATATATATATATATATATATATATATAAAATTTTGAACGGGCCTCATTTTTTTTATCTGCTGGGTAAGGTCGATGACATTGAAGAAATTTTTCAGATGACGTTTTATGAGGTTGGAATATGGATTGGATGCGTCATGAGTACGACCTCAATAATTGATTTCCCTTAAGGTAAATCTGCTAAAAATGCGACCGCTAGACCACGACAACAAACAAGTATATATATACAATTTTTGAACGGGCCTCATTTTGATTATCTCCTAGGAAGGATGGATGGACATTTGAAGAAATGAAAATGAGTAGCTGGTTTCTGTGTCAGTGAAATGTACTGTAAAGGTTGTAGGTTAATAGGAGAGGAGAATATGGCTAGGGTCGGCAGCTATTGTGCTCGCCGACTGGCCCCAAATACCCACCTGGCTGGGGCTTATCAGCATAAATCTCCTCGGGCAGAGCATAACTCCCTCAGCGTTAAACGCCCCCATAAAAAATGGGGCAAAAGGAACAGAAAGAGCAATGTCTAATTGCCGGGTTCCAAGACTCTACATAAAGCCTTTTGCAAGCTATTAAAGTGATAAAAGCCGAGACTTGAGCCGTGCATGCGATCCTTTATCACGGGCAGCACTAAACCTTACCGAACTCCTGTTGCAAATCAGTCTCGTAGAAAGTTTTAAATATTCGGAAATGGAAGATGTTATCGTTTCCGAAAACTGACAACGAGAAACAGTAAATCCCGAATAAGACTGGTTCCGCTTCCCATTAATGCCTAGGGTAAGAGTCACACACATGTCTCTAGCATGGCTAGACATTCTGCCATACAACCCTAAGCCTGTCACGCAGGGGCTGCGGAAACTAAGCTCGATTCCAACCTGCTTATAATAATGATAACTACTTCAGCAATCATCTGATGGGCAACTTAAATTTGAAATGTCTGTTTTTGACGTCAATTGATGGCAATATTTGTTCGATTTGAGTGAGAGCGGCCAGAACAAAGCTGGTTAGCCTAGGAGCCGAACATACCCCAGCTTGCCCTTCCACTAGCCTTGGCTCCGTTATAAGTCCATCCCTTTGCCTCGGCCCTGTTTCATGTGTCTCATTCGTTCCATTTGCATTACAGAAAATAAAAAAAAAGTCCGTCGCGCAGGGGCAGCGTAAACTAAGTAGATTTTCTAGCGAAATTTAACAATAGTTAAATCTACATACTAGTGGAATATTCCACCGTGGATAAATACAAATGATAATAAGAAATATCTCGACAGGAAGCGTCTCAAATGTAAACAAACAGGTCTGCCATCCTTTAACCGGAAAGAAAAACAATTACTGAAATATATCAGAATATCGCATATTAATGTTATTGAAACCTATTTACTACATCTATCACTATAATTTATAATGAATCAGAATAATTTTTATCTCAATCAGTCAAATTTTAATAGTCCAGGAATTTAAGATTTTAAGGGGAGGGGGGGGGGGTTCAGAAGAACATATTTGCATGTATCTCGTATAATAAAGCTCTCTGGAAAACAATATTTGGTATTTAAGCTTGGAATAATGTGGTTTATTATATAACAGAGTATTGTTTACGTAACACAAGTAGAAGTGGGGCTTTGCTCAAGGATGAAAACTGAAAAATGCATTAAATATCTCGGCTAATATTCAAGATAGAGAAAAAAATGTATACGACAATATTTATAGTACATTTAATTTGTAGTATGATTCATTTCATACACATTTTCGATCCGACTTATAGTAACGAAGATATTTCGAATTTTTGAAAATTCTCCCTCTTTTAACCCCCCCCCCCGATTTCAGCCGTTCACGAACTCGATCTTTCTTTTTGCATAAAACGACTAAATATCGAGTTGGTAAAGATCAAACAAAAATTGAGATAGCTAGAGCGTTAACAGACAAATATATATATATATATATATATATATATATATATATATATATATATAGAGAGAGAGAGAGAGAGAGAGAGAGAGAGAGAGAGAGAGAGAGAGATAGAGATAGAGATAGATATAGATAGGTATGGATATATCCGGCGGGCCGTTAGTTGCCCATATACGATCTATATCCATACTCGATATTTAACTGTGACATTCAACACTGAAGATCATCATTATAGTCAATGGATAAAATTGGATGAGGAAAAGAGGGGTTGCGAGAAGGGGCAAATACCACCATGTGCTTAGTTTGTGGGTGACGGGCCTTTTGCAATGCAAGAGAGTTATTCGGAGTTGTGAATGTGGCTATTCAATTTAATATCCCAAAACTATTAAACATTTTAGTAGTGCGTCGAGGACAATTTCCGGGAAGGGGCAAACTGCTTATTTCCTCCGAGGCTCACCTTAACGTCCTCATGTTCAAACTAAAAATGAGTAATTAGCTAAGGCTAATCGAACAGTAGCCTATATAATAATCTATGAAGAGAATTTAGAAAGGGCGGCAGTCTAATCAGCTGGCATGCTTGCCAAAGGCTATAATATGCGTATGTACCGCCCGGAAAATTACTACCACCCGGCCACTAATTTTTAATTTTACATTGGGATGTGAATGCGAGCCTGATCATTATCTGTGAAGTAATAGCCGTTAAATTGCCGTTGAGGAAATGCGGCTGGCTACCCAAAAGCCGTTCCCGTCCTCTACTAATCGGACATACAACCTCGAATGCATCACAGAAATATTTGCAAAAGGCCAAATGCAAGTCAACACCTAGTTCTCTCGAAAAGATCACCTAACACTTCTTCCCACTCATTCTGTTAGCTGATTTCCTTTAAGGCGAATCAGTTATTGAGGTTGATCTCATGACGCGATTTTCGAAAAGGTTCTTCAAATGTCCATCGATCCTACCTAGTAGGTGACGAAAATGAGGTCCGTTCAGACATAAAAGTTATACATATTTTCTCTATCACAAATATTAAGTGAGATGTTGGTAGTTTTTACCCCACTCCTACTCATGTCATATTGACAACAACCTGTTCTTATATCATGCACCACTTGATTATAAGCTTAAATACAAAATATTGTTCTCGTTGAACTTTTTTTCAGATAAACGCAAGAAGGGAGTGGCTATTGTTATATCGTCAAATCCAAATAGTTAATTTTTTCGTCTTCTTCTATTTCCAGAGTGAAAGAAATGGTTCAGTGACAAGAATTGAGATATTTTAATAATTCGTTTAACTCCTTTTTAGAGCCACTAAAACAGACCAATATGTCATCTAGGTACCTTAGCCAGTATACTAATCTGCTATGGAACGGATTGCGACTATTCATTATGCAGCGCTGTTCCAAATAGTCCATGAATATCTCCGCCACCAGTCGGCTTAAAGAGGGCCACATTCCTAATGAATTGTTCTGTAGACAACCTCTTGAAAAATGCAGTAATTCTGGTCCAGGCATATCTTTATAATCTTTAGTAGCTGCTGGGAAGCCAAAGGATCACATTTCTTTGCCAAGAGGACATGGCGCATGAGCTCATGTACGGCGGCATATCCAAAAGGTGCACAACATCCAATGATGCCTACAGATATTCAGTGGGTATTCTTTTTCCATTTGAAACATCTACCGATTTCTTATTATTCATCAGCCAATAGCCAGGTCTGTACTCCGGCATAGGCAGCGACAACCTTTCATAGCATCTGAGTAGGCGCTGAACAAAATGACACTATTGGTCTCATGGACCCTAGGTAGTGAGTATATTCGAGGGGCGAAGGGATTTTTCTTAAAATGGATTCTTTTTGTCCTTGGGAAGTACATATACAAAGGATTTACCACTTCCCTGACGATTTGATTGTACTGCTCTCATGGATCTTTTTTCATCACCTCATAACCTCCTTCAGTGAGCAATGTCAATGTTTTGTTGGTGTACTCTCCCTTGTCCATTATTACCGATGAAGGGCCCTTATCGACCTTTGTAACAATAAGATTATTTTCCCTTATTTTTTGTTCAATATGTTTTATGATTTTTAAGGACGAGTCCGGTTTATATTTCACCAAACTGCTCTCATACAGCACCTCTTGGTCTGAAACGGTGCTTTCGATAGAGGCCATTTAATTTAAAATTTATTTTTTCCAGTAAGTCGGTTTCGGGCAATATTTAAAACCCTTATTTAAAACTTCCAGATCTCTCTGAGTAAAATCAATTTACTGTTTTAGTGGCTCTAAAAAAGAGTTAGAGGAATTATTAAAATATCTTAATTCTTGTCACCGAACCATTTCATTCACTCTGGAAGCAGAAGAAGAAGGAAAAATTAATTATTTTGATTTGACGATATTCCGGAAGCCAACTGGAAGCGATATTGCAATAGCCGAGAATGAATGTGTTTAGTTAAGGGAGCCCTTGGCGTGGCAGACTTTAGAATTGCTCTGATCGCAATTCTTTTCTCCAGATGTAGCCTTCTGAAGTGGAGCTGAGGGGAATGGCTCCCGGCGTTGCCAACCCCCATCTCATACAATCTACCCATCCTCTTACTAATCTTGTCAATATCTCATTCAGCTATGAACAGATCGTTTCAATAGGGCAAACGCTCACTTCTCAAACACATTTATTAGTCATCACTACACGATTCACTTCCAAGCGGTTCAGAAATCGATTGAGTATGTAGCAAAGATTTGAGTGGAATCAGCATATTTCAATAGTCAGCTGATTTCTCAAGATTCTGACATTTTAGCAGATTTTCTCCAAGGGAAATCAAGTACTTATGTCTTGACGAGATTTTTGAAACATTTCTACAAATGCCCTTGGAACCTACCTAGAACGCATAACAACTCCAACATGTTGGTATGCCACAATACTGATCAAATCTCTCTTTCCGAATAAGGAAAATCCGCTGAGTAAAAGTAGGGGATTTGCTGAAGGCTGGAAACAAGAGAGCACGAGAACAACAATTGTAGAACATCAATCGTTTAACAAGAAAGGAGTTTTGGAGTAATTTCTGAGGATCCGCCTAGTGAGAGGATATCGTGCTCATCTACCGGACGTTGGATGACCGCTGGGCTTAAATCACCTAGAGGATATTTCTTCAAATTTTAGAAGGGAGGAATTCCGAAAATTCTTAATATCTCCGTTATTATGCGTCGGATCGAAAAATTGTATAAAACCAATCAAATGTTGTTATGTACATTTTTTTCATTATCTTTAATATTAACCGAGATATTTGAAGTTTTTAGTTTTCGGCCTTCAGAAAAACCCCACTCCTACTCATTTCATATTAACAATAAGCTGTTATATTATGAAGCACATTATTTGAAACCTAAATACCAAATATTGTTCTCATTGAGCTTTTACGTTTCGAGATAAATGCAAATAGGTGGTAAATCTGGTTAGTTAACGCAGCCCCTGCGTGTACATGGGATGATAATGAATGGAGAGAGAGGCGGTGAGAGTATGGCTAGACTGTTGGTGGGTCTAGGTAGGTGGATGGGGTCGTCCTTGGTTCCTTCTCGGCGAGTGGGGGGGGGCATACTCTCTCAAGGTCCTTCAAGTTCATCTACTCCAAAGCCCAATACCTGCCCTAATCAGACCTGCCCAGCTACAAACCCCAACTCTACTCTACGCTCTTTGCTCAAACTCCACAATTACCTTAAGAGAAATCAGCTAAATGTAAAATAATTTTAGTTTATGCCAATATTTCGAGAATATTTATTTTCTCTTCTTCAGGGCTGTAAAAATACAGGTACTACTTAATATATATTGCACATTGTTATTAAACTATAGTGTAACAGATGGTGTTTATGTTATTCCTACTTACCAAGACTAGAAATACTTACAAACTATTGTACATTATGCATTGGACTTGTGGTTACATTAGCAACACCTTCCTTGCTCTGTTTACACTCAGCAGGCTCACAGCCTTATGTCTTTGGATATCTATTATGTATGTCTATAGTTTATTGTCTTTTGTTTGTTGAACTATATTATAATTATTATACTACAACTATCGTAGTAATAAACTATAGACATGCATAATAGATATCCAAAGACATAAGGCTGTGAGCCTGCTGAGTGTAAACAGAGCAAGGAAGGTTCCAACCAGTGTTGCTAATGTAACCACAAGTCCAATGCATAATGTACAATAGTTTGTAAGTATTTCTAGTCTTGGTAAGTAGGAATAACATAAACACCGTCTGTTGCACTATAGTTTAATAACAATGTGCAATATATATTAAGTAGTACCTGTATTTTTACAGCCCTGAAGAAGAGAAAATATTTATTCTCGAAATATTGGGATAAACTCAATTTTTTTTTCACCAACATTGAACAAAACTCCAAGAAACAACAACAACACCATATATAAATACAACCTGGACGAAAACATCACCACAATTATATATATATATATATATATATATATATATATATATATATAGTTTTGTATGGACCTCATTTTCGTCATCGCCTAGGTAGGATTGATGGACATTTGAGGAATGTTTTTGAAAATCGCGCCATGAGTATGACTTCAATAGCTGATTTCCTTTTGTTTTCTAATAAAAATAAAATCTTAGAGCTTTGGGTGTGTGGAGGGTAAGATCTAACAGCTGCCATCTGTGCTGATCAAAGGAGCAGATAAAACTTTCTATCGCCGACCAAGAACGTTATCAGATTATCTTGGAGAAGATGGCAACAAACACCAATACATAACGGTATACAGCATCTGCTTCAACACAGTTGAAAACAGAATTATTCAAATATATATATATATACACACACACACAATTTATTTATTAATGGACACCACATCGAAGGTGATTTGCCATTTCAAAAGTAATAACAGGTAACAATAACAAAAAAAAAACATACCTTAACAACAAGCAACAATAATAAATACCTTAGCAAAAAGTAATAATAACAAATACATTAACAACAAGGGACAATAATAAATACCTAAACAACAAGTAATAATAGCATATACCTTAACAACAAGCAACAATAATAAATACCTTAGCAACAAGTAATAATAACACATAACTTAGCAATAATACTAAAAAAAAAAAAAAATAAATAAAAAAAAAATTACATATACAGTTGGTGGATGATTAATGCATGTTAAATGTTATCATATATTTCAATTTTGTGTAAGGATGAGAATATATTGTTAATGTGTGGGCTGCCTTCCGTCAATAGTTCTTGTAAGTCGTAGGGGAAGTCCTGGTGTTGTCGTTTTCGGCATTCTGTCAGTATATGTCTTATCGTCAAGGGAGTGTTACAAGTTGAGCTAGTAGGCCTGTCAGTCTTTGTCATTAAGTATGAGTGTGTTAATTTAGTGTGGCCGATTCTAAGTCTCGAGAGAACTACTTCTTCTCTCCTAGAGTTTCTGAAACTTGATGGCCACATGCAAATAGTGTTCTTTATAGCTCGAAGTTTGTTGTCAGTACTTG
This sequence comes from Riptortus pedestris, assembly GCA_019009955.1. NCBI lineage: Eukaryota > Metazoa > Arthropoda > Insecta > Hemiptera > Alydidae > Riptortus > Riptortus pedestris. The sequence continues at coordinate 138,405,127 of CM032233.1, read as the reverse complement.
TGTTAGTATATATATATATATATATATATATATATATATATTATATATATATATATATATATATATATATATATAAATATATATATACAATTTTGAGCGTCCCTCATTTTCGTCAACTACTGGATAGGATCGATGGACATATGAGCAACTTTTTCGCAATGAGTACAACGTGAATACCTCTTAACGGAAATCTGCTAAAACGGTTTGCAAATATAGATTCGATAATTGTGCAAATATTTCGGATGATTTTTTCCCCGTGCTGGCTATTGACGTATATTGGAAGAGGGTTAGGATGGTTCGGGGAGGTGCCTAGCGATGTTTGTATTGGAGGCAAACAAGCCCAGGGAGAGGGAGCAAATATTAGAATATGCAAGGGCGGCCACCTACAAAGCACGCCGCTCTTTTCTAATCTATGCCAAGTTTTTCTCGCTTCCTCTTATCTGAATTATAAATGTTGTTAAGGGCGAGAGCTGGGCCGACTAGCATAACAACAGCCCTATGCATATTCTAGAAACTGCCTTCTCCTCCCGACAACACCTTAGCCCGCTCCCTGCTCTTCTCAGTAATAGCTGTGGCTCTTTCAGCACGTATTTCCTCAAGGGAAATCAGCTATTGAGCTTATACTCATGACACGCTACTTTAGAAATAAAGACCATCACGCAGGGGCTGCGTAAACTAAGCAGATTTCCCACGTTAAGTTTTACAATAGAGAAATATGTATACTTTAACAGTAGTAGTAACAAGTGTCTAAACCTATATGACGAGAGCCGAACAGTTACGGAAACGGCCGAACTAGCTTACTCCGGAAGCTCACGACTAGTGCCGAAATCACCTGATTTCATCTCGTCTGTTATCCGCACACACTTAATAGAACTGCAAATATCTCTTTTGATATTCACGATAGAGAATAAGTGCATATGACAATATTAGTATTAAATTTGATTTGCAATAAGATTGGTTCTATACAAGTTTTCGATACGACATATAGTAACGGAGATATTTCGCATTTTCGAAAATTCCCCTCTTAATCCCCCCTCCCACTGGTCCGATTTCAGCCATTATCGAAACCGATCTTTCTTTTTACATGAAACGATTAAATATCGAGTTTGGTAACGATCGAACAAAAATGGCGAACCCTAGAGCGTTAAAAGTCAAATATTATGTATATAATTTTGAACGGACCTCATTTTCATCATCTCCTGGCTAGGATCGATGGACATTTGAAGATATTTTTCGAAAATCGCGTCATGAGTACGACCTCAATAGCTGATTTTCTTTAAGTACCCTGGTACTCTGGTCTCGGGAAATCTGCTGAAATGCAAGTATCTCGGTTAATAATCAAGATAGTGAAAATATGCACATAGCAACACCTATAGAGTATTACATTTGCAATAAGATTGGTTCTATACAATTTGTCGATCTGATGCATAATAAGGGAGATTATTTCCGAAATGCATCCCCTCTAACCCCCCCCCTCCCTCTTGCTGGTCGGATTTCACCAATTAACGTACTTGATCTTTCTTTTTGCATAAAACGCATATAAGACGAGTTTGGTAACGATAAGACAAAAATTGTGACCGCTAGAGCAGAGGTAACAGACAAATATATATTTAATTTTGAGCGGACCTCATTTTAGTCATCTGCTAGCTAGGATCGATGTATTTGTGAAGAACGTTTTTCGAAAAACGCCCCATCAGTACGATTCTAATTTATTATAAACGACAGCGCTAGAAGTAAATAGTTTTCAGTAAAATTAATATGTTGTATTCTGATACATTACTAGTAAATTACTAGTAATTGTTTTTCCTGCCGATAGTTGGCAGACCTGTTTGTTTACATTTCAGACGCTTCCCGTCGGGAGATTCCTTATTATGGTTTGTATTTATTCACTTAATATTCACTGTGGTGTTGTGTTACCATTGTGTAAATTTATCTATTGTTAAACTTCACGAGGGAAATCTGCTTAGTTTACACAGCTCCTGCGTGACGGACTTTTATGATGGAGCTTAGAATGTGTCCGCTGGTTGGTTAGTGATTATTATTCCAAGTTGGGCTGCCGTGCTCAATGGTGTAGGGCAGATTAAAATCAAAACGCACTAGGTTCTCATCAGTTTAATTTTAGCCAATTTTCCACTCCTTCATTCGATTTTTTTTCCGTGCTTCAGCAAGTTAAACCAGTTTTGTTGTGAGGGCCGCAGCCGACGTTGCTTAGCTTAATGGCCCAGGACGGCTATTTCACCTCACTTAATGACTTTCTATGCCGAAACCGACTCTTACTAGTCCCTCAGTGTCATTAACACTTTCTGGCTAGCTCACCTAATTAGTTTTCCCTTAAAAGTGAATAGTTTATTTCTTCCACGATTTTTATTATTTTTCGATATTTACAAAGCAGAAGAAGGAACATTTAAACCAAGTGTATTCTTTGAATTCTTGCTCTTAAAGGCCTGCTTTTAATATAAAAATCCATCACGCAGGGGCTGCGTAAACTAAGCAGAATTCCTACAATAGATAAACCTACATACCAGTAACATAACAGCACCGTCAAAATCAAGTGAATAAATACAAACGATAATAAGAATCCTCCCGACGGGAAGCGCCTGGAATATAAACAAGCAGGTCTGCCAACCTTTTACCGGAAAGAAAAACAATTACTGAAATATATCAGAACATAAAATATTAATTTTATTGAAAACTAATTACTATATCTAGCAGTGTAATTTATAATGAATCAGAAGAATTCCTATTTCAATCAATCAAATTTTAATAGTCCAAGAACTTAAGAAAGGGGGGGCGGGTCTCCAGATCATATTTGCATTTATCACGTATAATAAAGTTCTCTTGAAAACAGTATCTGGTATTTAAGCTTCGAATAATGTGGTTTATTACACAACCGAGTATTGTTTATGTAACACGAGTAGAAGTACTCATTTGCTGGCGGCTGAAAACTGAAAAATGCAAATATCTCGATTAAAATTCAAGGTAGAGAATAAATGTATATAACAATATTTATATTTAATGTAATTTGCGCTAAGATTGGCACTATACAATTTTTCGATTCAACGTATAATGGCGGAGATATTTCGAATTTTCGAATCCCCCCTCTATTCCTCCCCTTCCCCCTGGTCCGATTTCAGCCATTAACGAACTTGATTTTTCTTGTTGTCATACCTTTCGGTGGAGACCGTCGTCACTGGCTGATGGTCGAGTACAGCTGGCATTGTGTTGTAGATGCAATGCCACCATCTTCAAGCCCGTCAAAAAGTTTTCTTTTTACAGAGAATGATTAAATATCAAGTTTGGTAACGATTGAACAAAAATTGCAACCGCTAGAGCATTAACAGACAAATAAATTCCTACTTACTATTACTACTACTCATGGGTTTGTTGTTAGAGAATAGAGGGATGAGATGATACAACTATTGAGCTATAGGAGAAGGTGGGAAGTGTGCTTAGTTTACGCAGCCCCTGCGTGAACATCTATCACTATGGTAGGGGTCGAGCCCTCCTACATTTGAACTTTCAAAAATTCTATACAAGTCGAAAAGGTTTTATTGAGATCATAATTTGATGATAATTGTGTGGGAGGGTAATAGGCCAAGATTTAGTTTGGAGCACATTCATGCCTACTTAGAGAGCGTATAGGAAGGGAGTGTTTAGGGCTGTTGGAAGTTGTGGGGCAGGTCGTAGGGCTTAGTAGCTAGTCGATAAAGCCCTTTGGTGATTTTCCAGCTAATGCTTAGTTGCCGAGAAGTAAGCCAAAAGCACATTATGCAAATGAGTCGGAAACACTTAGAGCCCCTAACAAACTAGAGCCTTAAATCCTCAAATGCAATTTTTGGTCCAAGATTTATACAGGACTAAACTATTTTTGAACACGCTACACCAGCCTAATAATAACAAACATATTTCGCCTGTTTACTAAAACCAGATATCCAGCTTGAACTTAGCTAGAGGTTTTCCAAAATTTTCTTTCTCCTTCTCCTGTTGCTAAAATATGAAAATGAAGTTGTTCTGAATGTGGACTTGGTGTTCTCAGCAAGTTGATTATTGGAGGAAGAGGCATTTCGGCTCTAACATTCCATCAGGAGATAACTGGTCCAAGAATAGCCGAGTTATTGGGCTAACTAACGCCATCTATTCTTCTCCTACGAAACATTTCTTCAAATGTCCATCGATACTCTCCAGGAGATAACGAAAATGAGGTCAATTTAAATCTCTGTGTTCAACACCACCACAATTACCACATCTTAACCCGATCCGACATTTATGGGCCTCAATCGACTTAAAAATTCGAAAACATAGCTGTACTTCATGTTTATCAATTGCTTATTAAGTGTATGAATCATTTTTTTGCTTTTAACAATTCGAATTTAAATAATTAAAAAAATTGTATTTATTTTTAATTTTTGCCAATGAATACATTTAATGGGGAACGTTGATGCTTTTCGCTATCTGTCTTTATACCAAGTTAAAAAATGAATACACAATATTATTGGCGAATAAACTTAAGGGAAATCAGCTATTGAGGTCGAAGTCATGACGCGATTTTCGAAACATTTCTTCAAATGTCCGTCGATCCTACCCAGTAGATGACGAAAATGAGGTCCTTTCCAAACTGTATATATATATATATATATATATATATATATATATATATATATATATATATACATAAATATATTTGTCTGTTAACTCTGCATTTTGCATTTTTTGTTTGATCGTTACCAAACTCGATATTTACACGTTTTATGTAAAAAGACAGATCAAGTTCGTTAACGGCTGTAATCGGACCAGTGGGAGTGGGGTTGATTTTCGAAAATTCGAAATATCTCCGTTACTATACGCCTGTTTAGTATATAATCAATCTTATTGCAAATTACATTTACTATAATTATACATATATACATTTATTCTTTATCTTGAATATTAACCGAGATATTTGTATTTTTCAGTTTTCAGCCTTCAATAAACCCCCACTTCTACTCGTTTTACATAAACAATTCTCTGTTATATAATAAACCACATTATTCGAAGCTTAAATACCAAACAGTGTTTTCCAGATAGATGCAAATAAGTTCTTGGGCCCCCCCCCCCGTCTTAAATTCATGGACTACTAAAATTTAATAGATTGAGATAAAAATTAATTTGATTCATTATACTCGTAAATGTCAGTACTAGGTATAGTACATAGTTTTCAAAAAAATGACAATGTTATATTCTGATATGTTTCAGTTATTGTTTTTCTTTCCGTTGAGCCATTGGCAGACCTGTTTGTTTACATTTGAGACGCTCCACGCCGGCCGAGGAAAACTTTCTTGTATTTAATATTCAGGGTGGTATTGCGTTAGCAGTATCTTGGTCTATCTATTATTAATCTTCACGAGGGAAATCTGCTTAGTTTACGCAGCCCCTGCGTGACGGACTTTTTTTAGGTGGGTTTTTAACGTCCACATTCTGGTAGTAGGCTAATGAGAAGAGGTTATCGACAGGTTATCAGCCTTCCCGGTGCCATCAAATACATTCCTATTGACAGCTAGTGAGACTAATAGCAAAGCGGTAACTCACATGGCTGGCTCACTAAATGGGGGCGGCAAGAAAAAATGATTGAGCCCCTCCCACTAACATATTTCTATATTTGAAGGTAGAGCTGGAGCCGGCTGATTGAACTGAGGTAATCCGGCCAGTTGGTTGACAATGGCCCTAATTTGCCCTTTATTCTCTCCCCGGATTGATGTCAACTCCCTACTCCCGCTCTTCAAAGCAAATTCACCATTTTGGGGTTTGTTTGTTTTTTTTCCAATTAGCAGATTTCCCTCGAGGCAAATCAGTCATTGAGGTTGTACTCATGACGCCATTTTAGAAAATATTCTTCAAATTTCCATTTATCCTACCCAATGACGAAAACGAGGTATTTTTCAAAATTATATATATATATATGTATATATTTGTCTGTTAACGCTATAGCGGTCGCAATTTTTGTTCAATCGTTACCAAACTTCATATTTAATCATTCTTTGTAAAAAGAAAGATCAAGTTCGTTAATGGCTGAAATCGGACCTGGGGGAGGGGGAGAATAGAGGGTGGATTCGAAAATTCGAAAAATCCGCGTTATTATATGTTGGTTTAAAAAAAAGTATAGTACCAATCTTATTGCAAATTATATTTACTATAAATATTGTTGCATACATTTATTCTCTACCTTGAATATTAACCGAGATATTTGCATTTTTTTAGTTTTCAGCCTTCAGCAAAGCCAACTTCTACTCACGTTACATAAACAATACTCTGTTATGTAATAAACCAAATTATTCGAAGTTTAAATAGCAGATATTGGGAGGTTTCTTATTATCGTTTGTATTTATTCACTTAATATTGTGAGTGCTGTTATTACTGGTGTGTAGATTTATCTTCTGGAGGGAAGTCTGTTTAGTCTACGCAGCCCCTGCGTGACGGATTTTTATATTAAAAGGAGGCCTTTAAGAGCAAGAATTCAAAGAATAAACTCGGTTTCAATGTTCCTTCATCTGCTTTGTAAATTTCGAAAAATAATAAAAATAAGAAATAATAAAAATAAGAAACATTTATTTCGCTTCAAAGTCAATTGCAACTGCCCCACATGTTTGGTGGTTCATTTGCCACCTCTTCATGGGCTATCCCTTTTAACCTATGATGGAAAAGAATTATTAAGGGATGTGTTAAATTAATGTTATTAATAATTTTTTTTTAACTTTTTAAATGGTATAGCCCCTCAAGAGGTGGCAAATAAGCCACGAAACATGTAGAGCAGTTGCAATAAAGTTTGCACCGAAATGAATATTTTTTTATTTGAGACACTTGCCATAAAATTTGAAGACTATATATAAAATTTTGGACGGAGCTCATTTTCGTCACATCCGACGGAGAATCGATGGACATTTGAAGAAACATTTCGAAAATTGTGCCATGACTACGACACAATTCTGCTAAAAGTAGAATATTGTTGAGAATAACTATAAATAACACTCCAAATCTATATAGGCATGCAATAGAACAAAACTCCTTTCTGCTGAGAAGAGAAGAGATCATTTATTGCCCTTAAAGTGGGACATTCATCTTCATTTTATTCCTTGTCAAATCAAATATATATCTCCAAAGGGAATAAACTAAATATATTTGCTTTCAATTACCTTTTATATTATCATTATTATGATATCTTTCCTATTGTACAGTTTGTATAAAATTAACTATTCTCTCGGTCAATAATAAATAATATTTATTATTTAAAAAAATAAATAATATTTTCAAAAAATAAATAATATTTTCCAAGATTCTTTGTGACAACAATTAGACTTTATGCTCTCAAATAAATGAAGATCAACGCGGTATAACCTTTTCGAGGAGAGAGAGGGAATTTTGAAATATCGCATATATACTTCGGATCCAAAACTTCTATAGAACCAATCTTATAGTAAACTAAATTGCCTATAATTGGTTTTATATACGTTTTCCCTAAAGGCAAATCAGCTATTGAGGTCCTACACATGACGCGACTTTCATCAAATATCTGGCGATCCTACCTACTAAAAGACGAAAATGAGGTCCGTTCAAAATTGTACACACACACACACACACACATATATATATATATATAAACATACAAACAAATAACAAGCTGCCCCCATTTTGAGGGTACCAGTTTGGCTCAGCCTCCTAATCAGCCCACCAGGGTATATAGGTAAAATAAAAAATTATTGTTTTTAAATGTTTTATATATATATATATATATATATATATATATATATATATATATGCATACTTCTTTTTTGTAAGGAATTAAATTTAGAGCTGGTGAGTGACTAGTTTTCTGAGGACAGCTTTTGTTGAGCTTTATTTTATTTTATACAAATGATTGTTAATGATTCTAATGCTTTTCTTTAAAACTGATGTTGACATTTGGCATACAATATATCTTCGGCCTTCAGTCCATAGTCCGTTTTTTTGGGATTACTCCTCTTGCCCCAAACAGCAATCCGTCGACGCTCCAATTTTGAACTTGGTATTTTTCTTTCAGATTCCTACAGCAAGGTTCATAAATCTCTTTTTTCTCTAGATCAACTTCAATTACTTGAGAATTTCCTGTTTCAAACCTTACTGTGGGATCTAGTATATGTCCTGATTTGCCCTTCTTATTAATTGTAATGATGTCGGCACGTCTCTGAGAGTCATCTTCTGACATATGGGTGATATATATATATATATATATATATATATATATATATATATATATATATATATATATATGCCTCTTACCGCTCTAACGGCGCAATTCTTGTTTGATCGTTACCAAACTCCATATTTAGTCGTTTTATGTAAAAAGAAAGGTCAAATTTAGAGGGGGAGAATTTTGAAAATTCGAAATATCTCAGTAACTATACGTCGGATCGAAAAGGTCTATAGAATCAATCTAATTGCTAATTACATGTACTATAAATATTGTTGTGTACATTAATTCTCTATGTCGAATATTAACCGAGATATTTGCATTTTTCAGTTTTGAGCCTTGAGCAAAGCCCCCCTTCTGCTCATGTCATATTAACAATAAGCCGTTGTGTCATGAACCACTTCATCACAAGGCTAAATACCAAATATTGTTCTCGTTGAACTTTTACGTCATGAGATAAATGCATATTCGCGATCGGACTTTTATAAGAAACAATTTAATTTTTAACAAATTCCTGTCCCTGAATGGTTTCTTTTGTAAAAATAAAAAAGAGAATGGTTTGGACGAAGCTGTTCTTATTAATTGAATTATTCATAAAAGTCGGTCTTTTCCTTATAGTACATAATTTTTAATCTGAAAAAGAAAATGGTGTCTAATAAAAAATGCAAAGCGTGAAGTATTAAATAAGAAATTTGCAGGCTTTAATAAGAGTTGCATGATTCGTTGCCTACTCCGGTTGTCGGTGTAGATTAGAGTAATTAAAGAAGGCGTTGGTAAGCAGGTCCTATTGGCCAATTACTTGACCATCACCACAGTTATATAGAAGCTCCAGTTAATTCTCCCCCTCCCCAACCTTTTAATGCTTAATCAATATTACATTTTGCTCGTATCCTTCTAAATTAATTTTAAAAGGAGTTTATAAGGGATTTGTGTGATAAATCTGCGGAAAAAAGTAATTATAATTTTTCTCTGAGTAAAGTCGCACATGCTGTCTTTATAGCCGCTGGCTCTCATTTATCTCGAGAATGGCTCTTTTGCTTTCTTTTTTCCTTTTAATTGGGGGCCCGTGAAACCGCGTACTTGGCCGGACTTAGCCGTTTTATGCCTCCACCACCACTCCCGAACAACTCCGCCAGAAATTTTATACATATATTTTTTTCTTTTCTTAATTCTATTGTCCGACATTTTAAGCCCTTATGAACAATATATCATTTTAGCAGATTTAGAAGAGAAATCAGCTGTTGAGGTCGTACTAATGACGCGATTTTCGATCCTACCCAGGAGATGAAGAAAATAAGATGTACCTGCAACACGAATTTTTCTATGGACTTTTTAGATCCAATGTATAATAACAGTTCATGACTCGAATAGGTTTATTCGATCGACACCATATTTGGTACTAACCTTCTCAGTCAACACTAATCATACAAGGAAGTAAAAAACACCACTCAAAAGTGTTGTAGTTTGAGGTTGTGTGAAGATCCAGAGTTGTAGGGATTTATAAACTGAATTAGAAGGAAAGAAGGGAATGGTTATCCGAAGTTTTGGCTGCAAGTAAATAAAAAAGTCCGTCACGCAGGGGCTGCGTAAACTAAGTAGATTTCCTTCGTGGAATTAAACAATAGATAAATCTACATATTGGTATCATAACTGAACCGTGAATAAATACAAATGGTAATAAGAAATATTTCCCCTACCAACGGGAAGCGTCTGAAATGTAAACAAACAGGTCTACTAACGGCTCACCGGAAAGAAAAATAATTTATAATGAATAATTCTTACCTCTATCAATCATATTTTAGTAGTCCGAATTCAGCCATCTCTCTCTCCGAACTCTATCTTTATTTTCACATAAAACGTTTAGATATGGAGTTTGATAACAATCAAGAAAAAATTGCGACCGCTAGAGCGTTAACAGACAACTATATATATATATATATATATATATATATATATATATATATATATATATATATATATATATGGTGTTGTTATTCTTTTAGGAGTTTTGGTCAATGTTGGTGAAAACATTTTAGTTTATGCCGATGTCTCAACAACACCATGTATAAAAATAACCCGGTCGAAAACATCAACACAATTATATATATATATATATATATATATATATATATATATATATATATATATATACACATATACACTTTTGAACGTGCCTCCTTTTCGTATCGTCTAGGTAGGTCCGATGGTCATTTGAAGACAAATTTCGAAAATTGCGTCATGAGTACGGCCTCAATAGCTGATTTGCCTTAAGGGAAATCTGCTAAAATTGTAACTAATAGCAGGATGAAGCCAAACCGTAGAACCGAAGAGATAGCTAGGGAATGATTACAAATAGCTCAAGTTGATTGGAGTATCCTGTCCTTTCTTGGCTGTAAAAACCTTGGGGGAGTTGGGGGGGGGGGGAGGGGCGCAAAACGAGAACCAATCACATGAAGCCAAAGCCGGGATTTCACGGTTGTACAATTTGCCCTCAACGACTTGCGCATGCAAATATGCACAAGTAAATGTTGCATGAAATGGAAAATGAATGATTTAGAGAGTTGGGCCTCCAGTAAAATATAGCCCGTCATTTACTTTGCACGGGGCAGCGGTTGCCTGTAATGCATCAGCTCCTACGCGACACACAGGCCGAATGCATTTACTTTGCACGGGGCGGCGGTTGCCTGTAATGCATCAGCTCCTACACCACACACAGGCCGAATGCATTTACTTTGCACGGGGCAGCGGTTGCCTGTAATGCATCAGCTCCTACACCACACACAGGCCGAATGCATTTACTTTGCACGGGGCGGCGGTTGCCTGTAATGCATCAGCTCCTACACGACACACAGGCCGAATGCATTTACTTTGCACGGGGCAGCGGTTGCCTGTAATGCATCAGCTCCTACACGACACACAGGCCGAATGCATTTACTTTGCACGGGGCAGCGGTTGCCTGTAATGCATCAGCTCCTACACCACACACAGGCCGAATGCATTTACTTTGCACGGGGCGGCGGTTGCCTGTAATGCATCAGCTCCTACACGACACACAGGCCGAATGCATTTACTTTGCACGGGGCGGCGGTTGCCTGTAATGCATCAGCTCCTACACGACACACAGGCCGAATGCATTTACTTTGCACGGGGCGGCGGTTGCCTGTAATGCATCAGCTCACCCAGTCATGCATTTCTAATGAGTCCCCACACAAATGATAATACTCTAATAACTATTTTCGTTTCTTGCACCGTTGCTTTAATATTAAATGGGAATATTTTACATGAAAATGTTAAAACTTTCCAAGTAGAACCAGTTTTATAAAGGATTCCCTTGCCCGTCGAGAATACAACTATAGTAATGCTGAATCTCAGCATTATGACATTCATTCATTTATTACGAATCCTATTCTTTCATTTATTATTACCCTCCCCTCTCACTTGTCCGATTTCAACCATTAATGAAATTGATCTTTCTTTGTGAATTTGAATCGATTAAATACCGAGTTTGGTGACGACCAAACCTAAATTGGGACCGCTAGAGTGTTATATATATATATATATATATATATATATATATATATATATATATATATATATACATATATACATATAGACATATTTATATATATTTGTTTGAATTTGCCTCGTTTTCGTCATCTCCTTGGCAGGATGGTCATTTATCAAAAATCGGGTCAAGCTGAATATTTGATAGTGAAGCTGAGAGCACTTGGAATGATTGGCTGGAGCCGACTTGTAATTAACATCACTCTGCTTCTTGGAGAGTACTTTTTAATCTTATCTTTCTTTTCGGCAGGCCCAAGTTTCATGCTTGCCTTGGATAATTTATTGCTGCAGACGATCTAGGCTGAAGTGGGGGGGGGGCATAAATACATTACTTGCTTTTTTTATTTACATGCAGCCAAAACTTCTGTTAACCATTCCCTTCTTTCCTTCTAATTCAGTTTATAAATCCCTACAACTCTGGATCTTCTCACAACCTTAAACTACAACACTTTTGAGTTCCGTATGCTGTGTTTTTTACTTCCTTGTATCTTTAGTCTTGACCGAAACGGTTAAATACCGAATATTGTGTCGATCGAATAACAGGCCAATATATATACAGTTTTGAACGGACCTCATTTTCGTCATCTCCTACGTAGGATCGATGGACATTTGAAGAAAGTTTTCTAAAATCACGTCATGAGTAGGAGCTCAATCTGCCAAAACAAGCATATATGTTCTCCAGTGAGTGTGAGTGGCTATAAGCTACTGTAGCTGACTCACCCATTCGACATCTGCCATCAGCCCCCCTTCGGGGCCCAACCCAACCCCAGGCTAGTCCCATATCAGCAGTTTTCCCTTAACGAAAACCAGCTATTCAGCCTGTAACTACGTGGGATATTTGGATTCTAGCAGATTTCCGTTAAGGGAAATCAGCTATTGAGGTCGTACTCATGACGCGATTTTCGAAAAATTTCTTCAAATGTCCTTCGATCCTACCCAGGAGATGACGAAAAGGAAGTCCGTTCAAAATTGTATATATATATATATATATATATATATATATATATATTTGTCTGTTAACGCTCTAGCGGCCGCAAGAAGACATATCAAGTTGGTTAATGGCTGAAATCGGACCAATGGGAGCAGGGGAGAATAGAGGGTGGATTCGAAAATTCGAAATATCCACCTTATTATATGTTGGATTGAAAAAGTGCATAGTACCAATCTTATTGCAAATTATATTTACTATAAATATTGTTATATACATTTATTCTTTATTGAATATTAAAGGAGATATTTGCATATTTCACTTCTCACTGGGGAGATATTTCACCCCACTTCTACTCATGTTACATAAACAATACTCTGTTATGTAATAAACTACATTAATCGAAGCTTAAATACCATAAATTGTTTTAAGAGGCCTTTGTTAAACGAGATACATGCAAATATGTTATCGTACTCCCCCCCCCCTTCTTACGTTCTTGGAGTACTAATATTTGATTGATTGAGATAAACATTATTCTGATCCATTATAAATTACAGTACTAGATATAGTTAATAGTTTACAATAAAATTATTATGTTATATTCTGATATACTTCCGTAATTGTTTTTCTTTCCTGTGAGAAGTTGCCACATTTGTTTGTTTACGTTTCAGGTGTTTCCCGTTGGAGGTTTCTTATTATCGTTTGCATTTATTCACTTGATGTTGTCGGTGGAATGTGTTACCAGGATGTAAATTTATCTATTTTTAAACATCACGAGTGAAATCTGCTTAGTTTACGCAACCCCTGCGTAACGGACTTTTTTAGTTCTTGGCTGGAAAATGTTTATTTGATGTTCAACTCGATATTTAACAGTTTGAGTCCAAACTGAAGGTGATCTGAGCGATGGCTGGAATCGGGCCTCGAATAGTGGCGGTATTGGGGAGGGAACATTACAATTATCTCCGTAATTATAAAAGCTCACAGAAGCAACGGTTTTTACATATATGAATATGTGTGAGAATATGTGTTAAGATGAGTGAATATGATGTTATTCCAGCACTTGGGGGATCAGCTTAGTTTACGCAGGCCCACGGTACGTACGGTAGTGTTTTAATGAGTTCTGCTCCTGAAAATGATACCCTTTTTCGAAATATTTCTATGATAGCGAGAAATCGAAGTAAAACTGTAGATGTGGAATGTTCTCGTTGGGAGGAGAACGGGAAAGAGAAAGAAGCATCGAGTGATTGGGATGTGTGCTATAAAGTGCTCAGCGTAAATAAGAACCTTGCTGCAATAAAACTGTCAGCGAGCATCTGGAGACTACCCTAATGGATCCCATAAAAATTTAACGATCCGTTTAGTGGACTTTTTCTGGCTAGTGCTTACAACGCTCCTAGCTTCACTCCAATCTCCCAAAGCTGAAAATGAAAAAGAACGAATAACTCGGCCAGTACTCGAGTTACAAAAAAATTCCCGGGGGGTAAAAGTGTAGAGCTTCAATAGTTTAACCAGATCGATTCTGTAACATTTCACGATCTGACTTATAGTAACGGAGATATTTGGAATTTTCGAATCCCCCTCCGTGTTTTAACTACCCCTATTTCTATCTATCACAAATATGATCTTTAGTCTTGAATAAAGATGTTAAATATCACCTATGGAATAGATCAAATAAAGATTTTCGGGACAAGAATGTTAAACCTTAATTGATGATGTCATTGCACAACGAATGTGCATGTACTGCTGTAATGACTGAAATCGGACCAGTGGGAGAGGGAGGGGGGGGGGTTGAAATCTCCAAATATCTCCGTTACTAGACGTCGGATCCTTTTAAATGAACGCTGGGGAGGTGGACCCAGTTACTTCGGGGGTTTACCCGAAGACCCCCCCCCCCCCCCCCGATGATGTACTTTACTCAACACACTGTCTACCAATATGAATATTCAGTTTACAATCGAGACTTACACTTGGCATGCCTTCCTAGCACAGGGGAAATTCGCTTAGTTTTAGCAAACCCTGCAAGACGGACTTGATGTTCGGTATAGCTTGTACTTATGCTAAGCCTCACAGTGCGAGTCTCCTCCAACGATATTGCTTTTGTAATTAATAATTTCCTGTTTCAAGCCTTGCAGCTAATAATGATTTGTGTGTGTGTCGCGGGTAATATGGGCGTTATGAATTGGGATTAACATCTCTTGGAGCTCGGCGAACACAAATATTGGCAAAGTTGGCCAAATATACCTTCGCTAGGCCATATTGGCCCAGACACAGTTCACCAACTATATACTCTCATCTCTCATCTCTCTCTCACTTCCTCCTCTCTCTCACTTCCTCCTCTCTCTCACTTCCTCCTCTCTCTCACTCCCCCCCCTCTTACTCTCCCCTCTCTCCCCCCTCACCCCCTCTCACTCCCCCCCCTCTTACTCACCCCCTCTCCCCCCCCTCACCCCCTCTCACTCCCCCCTCTCTCTCCCCCCTCACTCCCCCTCGTTCCCCCCTCACTCCCCCCTCTCCCCCCCCCGCACTCCCCCCCCTCTCTCCCCCCCCTCTCTCCCCCCCTCTCCCCCCTCTCTCTCTCTCCCCTCTCTCCCCCCTCTCCCCCTCTCTCCCCCCCCCTCACTCCCGCTCTCTCTCCCCCTCACTCCCCCTCTCTCCCCCCTCACTCCCCCCTCTCTCCCCCCCTCGCTCCCCTCCTCCCCCCTCTCCCCCTCTCTTCCCCTCTCACCCCCTCTCATCCCCCCTCCCCTCACTCCCCCCCTCTCCCCCTCTCACTCCCCCTCTCTCCCCCCTCTCTCCCCCCTCACTCCCCTCTCTCTCTCCCCCCTCACCCCTCTTCCCCCCCTCACTCCCCCTCTCTCCCCCCCCCCCCCTCCTCCTCCCTCCCCCCCCTCTGCCCCTCTCCTCCTCCCCCCTTTGCCCCTCACCCCCCCTCCCCCTCTCCCCTCTCTCCCCCTCACTCTCCCCCCCAAACTCCCCCCTCTCTCCCCCTCACTCTCCCCCTTTCTCTCCCCCTCACTCCCCCCTCTCTTCCTCTCCCTCCCTCCTCTCACTCCACCCTCTCCCTCCTCACTCCCCTCTTTCTCCCCCCTCACTCCCCTCTGCCCCCCACCTCTCTCCCCCCTCTCACTTCCCCCATACAAGATTGGTTTTGAATATATTTTGTTACATTGAAGTATTGGCTTTAAATTGAGTGGGGGCCCTCTCCATGTGGCAGCCGTTGGCCCTTCACCAGCTCTCCCACTACCCGACTTAGATCTATTTAGTTTCTGCGTTAATATTCCGCAATCCTAGGCCATCTTTTATTCATACTCTTTTCGAATAATGCATGCTAATTCATTGTTTCAATAAAGTTACAGGATTAGTTGTGGAATAGAGAGAGGCTCGTTACTCCGGCAACAGCCCTCCTGTTTAATGAAACTTGTAATTGAAAGCAAACAGCTTTAATTGTTTAATTATCTTCTTTTTTCCATTATAATTAATGTTTGCATTTTGTTCTATTTTATTTTTTTCTTCTGTTTCAGGAGTAGAACATTTCTTTGTTCTTCAATATTGAAGGTAAGTACTGGCTCCATTTTCGTCAGTTGTACATTAATGCCGTAATTAATATTAATATCAAGAGTGGCTTCATTATGCTCCACGACTGGTCTTGCTCTATTACAGTTTTTGTTTTATATTTTGAAAACGGTTTCAGGCACTTAAAACGAAATTCAAGAAAAAGTTCCTTTCTGGCTCGAGATCAACTTTTGTTTGCGTTAGCTCTTGGCTTAAAATCTTCTTTGCGCACAACATGCTGTGTTTTAAAAGAAATTCAATCAAAACTCAAAGAGTCGGAGGTCAGTTTGGATCCCTATCAACTAACTGTTTCAATCCCATCAAGGACTATTCTAAAATCAGTGCAATCTTGTTTCGAGTAAGCTAGCAAAGTACACCCTGATAACAGTTTTGCAATTAAGAAATTCTCCATTGCAACTTCTTTAAAAAATTATTTTCATTAAAAGAATTGTGACATTAACAAACTACTGGCAGTATGTCACAGAATATTTCTTTATATACCCTCTAACGGATGGAGCATTTCTCTCTGGAGTTTTATTTTTTCCTCGACTTTGTATTGGCTGAGTTATTGCTTATGGGTTATGGGTTAGCTGAGACCATAAGCTCCTCACACCAATCAATGTCTTACAACCCTCCTCTAAATAATATTGAAAAGTGCCTTTTTTATTTTCCTGTCGTCACGTTTAGTATTTTTTTTTCAGCATTTCTAGCATTAAAGCGTTTATTGTGTAATAAACCTGCTTTATTACTCTAGTTACGATTCAATATATTTTAACTAAGAATTACGTTGACAGAAACAGTCTTGCAGCATAATAAATCACTAGTAAGATTCTCGATGTTACTTATACTGTACTGTATTAAGGTTTTTATGTTTAATATATATTCTTCATATTTTATGGAAAGGGTCACCGATAAAAATATTTTTTTCACTGCAAACTTTATTGAAACTGCCCTACATGTTTCGTGGCTTACTTGCTACCTCTTCAGGGGCTATTCCTTTTAATATATATATATATATATATATATATATATATATATATATATATATATATATATATTAATTTAACAAATCCCTTAATTATTCTTTACTAGATCTTCTTTCATTATACATTGGCTTATTGTTAGTTATTGTATTTTGGGATTCCAGAATTTTTGTTCAAATGTAGAACAATCACAATATGAACTTAATCAACGACTGAAGGTGGGCATAGTTGGATAATTAGAATGAATCTAGGACGATACGTTTGCCGGTGAGCTTCATTTAGTTCCATTGTGAGAGAGGATTTGGAGTGTGGGGTTCTTGGCTGGCTGGTATCTGGTCCATAGAGTGGCTCGTTAGCCTATCGCAGCCTCCAGCTCTACAAATCCTACCTACACCATCACCTTATCGCCACCTTGTCAGCCACCTAGAGGCTGCGGCAACTAAGCACATTTCCCACCTCCCGATACAACAAACTAGTCATCTCATCTCGACACCTATTCTCTAACAGCATCCGGAGGGGGGTGGGCTCTCAACCAAGGGTTAAAACAACAAACTACGAATAATTCGCTTAATACTCGAGTTAAGGAAAATAAAAGTCCGTCACGAAGGGGCTGCGTAATCTAAGCAGATTTCCCTCTTGAAGATTAGTAATAGATAAACCTACATACTGCTAACACAACCCCAACGTGAATATTAAGTGAATAAATACAAACGGTAATAAGAAATATTTCCCCTGCCGGCGGGAAGCGTCTCAAACAGGTCTGCTAATGGGCCACCGGAAAGAAAAACAATGACTGAGACATATCAGAATATAACATATTCATTTTATTGAAAACTATGTAGTATACTATACCTAGCACTGTAATTTATAACGAATGAGAATAATTTTTATCTCAATCAATCAAATTTTAGTCTGTCAAGAAAACATATTTGCATCTATCTCGGTAATTAAGGTTTCTGGGAACCAATATTTGGTATTTAAGCTTCGAATAATGTGGTTTATTATATAACAATATTTATAGTACATTTAATGTGCAATAAGATTCATTCTATACACTTTTTCGATATTTCGAATTTTCAAATTTCCTGGTCCAATTTCAGCCGTTAATGAACTTGATCCTTCTTCCTACACAAAACGACTAAATATCGAGTTTGGTAATGATCAAACAAGAATTGCGACCGCTAGAGCGGTAACAGACGCAGATATATATATATATATATATATATATATATATATATATATATATATATATATATATACGGTTTTGATCGGACCTCATTTTCATCATCTCCTGGGGAGGATCGATGGACATTTGAGGAAAAAATTCGACAATTACGCCATGAGTACGATTTCAATAGCCTTAATTTTAAGTGAATAAGTACAAACGGTCATAAGAAATCATTCATCAATATCATTCTTAATCTCTACAACGGAAAGTGTCTGAATTGTAAACAAACAAGGGAGCCAACATTGCAGCGCTGAATAGATAGAATTACTCTAGACCAGAAAGATGAACAATTAATGACATATATCTGAATATAACATATTAATTTTATTGAAAACTATTTACTACAGCTAGTGTAATTTGAAATGAATCAGAATAATTTCTATCTCAATCACTCAGATTTTTGTAATCCAAAAACAAAAGAGGGGGGGGGGTCAACAAAACGTATTTGTATGTATCTCGTATAATAAAGCTTTGTATAATAAAACAATATTTGGTATTTAAGGAACTTTTGTAGCTATTTAATTTGAATCAAATATTTTAGTTATATGTAAGTCAAATCAGAAGAAAGTACTTGAGCCTAACATCTAATAGAGTTTTCTAAAAAGATGGAGTGAGGCAAAGTAGAGCTGCTAGCTGGTAGGTTCCCAGGCTAGTCTCTCTATTCTGCACACTCTGCTCAATCGATTCTCAGAACAGTTACTGATGATTATTAAAACAGGATACGGAAAAGGGACTAAAACTCAATTCAGCTAATCCAAAGAACAAATTTCATTTACTGAACATTCCTCTTAAGGCAAATTAGCTTTGGGGTCTTACTCGTGACGCGATTTTCGAAAATTTTCCTCAAATGTCCATCGTCCTACCAAGGAGATGATAAAAAAGTCCATATTCACACACATATATATACACACACACACATATATATATATATATATATATATATATATATATATTTGCCTGTTCCCGCTCCAGCGGTCCGTAACCATTTGATCGTAACCAAACTCGATATATAAGCGTATCATGTAAAACTATAGGTTGAGTTGGTTAATGGCTGAAATTGAACCATTGGCAGAGGTTTTCTAAAATATCTCCATTATTATATGTCAAATCAAAAAATTTTAAAGAATCATTCTTATTGCAAATGTAATGTTCTATAAATGTTGTTAGTTTTCTCTATATTGAATGTTATCCGAGATATTTCCATATTCTAGTTTTCGGCCATCAGCAAAGCCCCACTCCTACTCATGTCATATTAACAATAAGCTGTCACATCTTGAACCACTTTCCAAGGTTTAATATCAAATATTGTTTTCATTGAACTTATTTTGAGGACTGACATTACTGACACCAATTTCTTTAAATATCACTAAATTCATGTAGTTAAAACTTTTCTAAATGCTCTTTTTCTAATCGCAAGGTGTAACGATTTTTTAACTAAGAATGAATTGTTAACAAGTGTTAATTAGTTAAGCGATCGCACGGAAATAAAATATCTATTAATGATTCAAATACAATTAAGTTATAGTGTTTGGTGGGATGGCGTATTTCTGAGTAGAAAGGGTGTCTTCCAGCTTGTCGGCTACGCTTATACTGTCTCCAATACATACAAATACCTTTTGTAATTGCCTATATAATGAATAAATAAGTCATTCTATAGAAATATTCGTTGATCGTTATGATGAGGAAAGGGGATGAGGAGTAGTGAGTGATATGCTATAGATGGCAAAGGGAGCTGACACACTCCTCCAGTCTCACTGAAGAAAATTAAACCGACCTGCGGTTCCAAAGGGAAAAAAATATGTCGGTTCCAAGTTGGAAGTAGGGCGCAATTCTTATCTCCAGCCGTATTACTAATGGAATGTGTAATGGAAGTGGAGCTGTGGGACTCCTCTTAACTTTTCAATATACCATATGCCAACCAATTTAAAGTTAAATCGAACCTTTTTATTTTGCCCCCCCCCCTCAACCTATGGCTGGCAAGTAATGAGCTACCGCGCTCACATGTAATTTCAATAGGAATCCAAACACAATTTCTTCAATAAAAGCAATCTACTAACAAAGGAAGATTGAGAAGGGTTCAACAATGAATTTGAGCGGAAAACAATAAGACATAGAATGGAGTGGAGCATATTTCTCACCGCTGGGAATAGTGCTCCACGATGACAACTGTTTTACAAAGTAAATTGCTTTCATTTCGCTCTCTGTAGGTGGTTACGCTTTTCTCCAGATTTCTCTGACAGCCAAATCAGCTATTGAGCATTTAATCGTTGGACGATGTTTGAAGAATTTCCTCAAATGCACATCGATCCTACATAGTAGATGACGAAAATGAGGTCCGTTCAAAATTATGTATGTATATATCTATATATATATATATATATATATATATATATATACTCGCTCAGATACCCGGCTTCGCCCTGGGAAGGGAATTCATTTTGAGGGCTGAATGGCTAGATGGTATTTTTTTGTAGCAGGCTTTACATTGCTCACAATATTTTGACATTTACCCGTCCCAGTGTTTAGGATTTGATACCCATCTTCTGCCGTGGATTTGCTAATAATAGAATTATTTGTTCAAGATAAGGCTTCACAGTCTTCGATATTTTATATTTCCCGTCTTCTCTACTACATGTAAAAATATGGTGAATTTTATATTTACGGCCTCCCTTTTTAACCCCCTCCCGTTCTCGAAACCTAAAAATTTTAATATAAACTTAATAGTATCATGGAAGAATTAATGCTTAATTTACCGTGTTTTGTTAAGTTCGGTTCTCAGCCGTTAGTGCCCGCTAAAGTTTTAACGTATATAACTCATTTAATACGTAGGTATAACGACTCAAAAGTGTATATATACAAAAAGTAACTCTTGAAATAACAAAAATAAACCAACTTTTGTTATGTCCATAATTTGCCGAAAAACCGATAGGAAAGCACGAATATATCGCTATTTTTAATTTCTGGCCTCCTTACAACCCCCACTCCTGCCCGTCCCAAAGAAATGTTGGTGTGGCTTGTTTTACATGCAAGGCGTTTAGTACTAATTCACTTGCTCAAGTTTGGGTTAGTTCGGATTGAGTCTTTTGTGCCAAGTATAAATTTGTGGACTCCCGCTATCAGTTTTAGAGCGTATAACTCATTTATACCTTCCGATATTCTGCAAAAAAGTGCATATAAGATCAAAGGTTTTTCTCTAAATTACAAATATAAACATCTTTTGATATGTACATATTTGCTGAGAAAAAAGCATATAGGGAAACGAAAATAATCGTATTTTTGAATTTCAGGCCTCCCTCTTTAACCCCCACTCCTGTTCGTCTTCTAGAGACTATTAAATAATAGCCTAAAGTCTAAGTTGGGCTAGTAGTAAATTACAATATTCACCAAGATTTAAAAAATTCGGTTCAGCCGTTTATGCGTGAAAAGGTAACAAACAAACAAATAAACAAGCAAACAGACACGAAAGAAACAAAATGCAGTTATGGTGTCTATGACATGTGAAACGAAAAGTTATCGTGAAATTTCGCTAAAAAAATCAATGTACAGACAGAGGTTACAATTTTATATATACATAGATATATAATTTCACGGACCTCATTTTCGTCACTCGTCGGTGAGATGGATGTACACTTGAAGAAATATTTCGCAAATGGCGTCATGATGACGACGTTGAATAGGTGATTTGCCTAAAGGTAATGGGACAAAAACAGGAAATTAAATAGAAGTCTTGGCTGAGAGCAAAGAGGGCTATTTAAATGGAGGAGAAAGGCATAGCGGAGGAGGTTGACTGGTTAGGTTTCCATCACAAACACATTAGACTAGGCATTGGAGAAGCCATAGCAAAAGCCGGACAGCAGACAAATAACTAAAACAATCACCATTTATTAACAGCATTAGTTGCTCCAATATTAGCTAAAACTTTATTCTCTAGCACTGTGATCCGTTGGAACACTTCAAGTTTTAGAAAATTTTAGTCGAATTCTCTCGATGCAAATCAGCTATTGAGGTTGTCTTCAAATGTCCACCGATCCAACTACCACCAACCAATTTCCCAAGCGCCTCACCTAGTTGCATTTACCTCAAGACGTAAAAGTTCAATGAGAACAGTATCTGGTATTTAGGTTTCAAATAAAGCTTCATTATATAGCAGCTTATTGTTAATATGACATAAGTGGGGGTCTACTAAAGGCTGAAAACTAATAATAATAATAATGCAAATATCTCGGTTAATAAGCAAGATATTGAAAAAACCAACATAACTACATTTATGGAACATTATATTTGCAATAGGATTGGTCCTATACAATTATTCTATCCCAGGCATAATGACGGAGATATTTCAAGATTTCGAAATAAATGTTTTTATATACATGTATTCTCTATCAGGAATATTAACCGAGATATTTGCATTATTTAGTTTTCAGCCTTCAGTCCACCCCCACCCCACCCCCTTCTACCCATGCCATATTAACAATAAGCTGTTATATCGTGAATCATATTATTCTATGTTCAAATACTAAATATTGTTTTCATTGAGCTTATACTGTGTCAAATACATGCAAATACCTTCTCTGATGATGTCATCATTGAACATTTTACATTGTTAACTCGTAAATGTTTATTTTATCTGTACCATACTGAATATTTAGCCGTTTCATTCGACACTGAATATCATATTTGTTATTGGCTGAAATAGGTGTTTAGAGGGGGTGGATTCAAAATATCTCCCTTATAATGAGAAATGAGTCGCTTCGTAAAATGTTATAGAACCATTCCTGTTAAACTATTAATCGTCTACTATAGTTGTTTTATGGATTTGTTTCGCAACTGAATCTTATTCGTATTTTCTTGATTTTAGTCAGAATTGGCAGTTAGATGAGATCACTTGTGTGTTATACGACCATGCGGGAAATCTCCTTACTTTACGCAGCCCCTGCGTGGCGGACTTTTAGCAGATTTCCCTTAGGGAATTCGAAATATCTCCTTTACTATACGTCGGATCAAAGAAGTGTATATATTCAATCTTATTGCAAATTAAATGTACTACAAATATTGTTATATGCATTCCTTTTCTATCTTGAATATTAACCGAGATATTTGCATTTTTATGAAGTGCGGATAACGGACGATATGAGATCGGCTAATTTTGGTTCTAGTCGTGAATTTCAGCAAAGGTTGTTCGGCCCGTGAAATTTCTCTATTCTAAAACTTCTCGTGGGAAATCTGCTTAGTATACAAAGCCCCTGCGTGACGGACTTTTTAGCTCTTAAATCAAGCGTGAGGGGATTGTGAAATAATTCTTTCAAGGGATGGGGCTCAGTTAAGCCCACACAGTCCCATATAAAAGGCAGATATATGCAGATGGAAAAAATTGTAATACTAAATTTATTATGAAATTTTCCAAGTGGAGTGAGTAAAAGGGCGACGGAGAGCGATTGGGAACAGGATTAAATTACTTATGCATGTAAATGGAGAAATGAGTGTTTTGTTTCGGTCTGTATGAGGTGGATCGGCTCTCGACTAGCCGCCTACTTAGCCCTCAGATTCATTTCATTTCGGAATAAACCTCTCCTCGCTCCACCTCAATACGATACTCAACGCACATCAGATCTTGGCGTTGTTCTCATGACACGGTTTTTGAAACAATTCCTCAAATGTCTATAAATCCATCCAGGTGATAATGAAAATGAAAAGTCCGTCACGCAAGACTGCGTTAACTAAGCAGATTTTCAACGTGCGTCACGAATTTGCATTTATCTCAAGATGTAAACGTTGAACGAGAAATATATTTGGTATTTAGGCTTCAAATAAAGCTTGATAATATAACAGCTAAGCTAATAACTACAAATATCTCGGTTAATAATCAAGATATTGAACAAATGTACATAACAGCATTTATAGAATATTACATTTATATTTGCAATACGATTGGTTCTATACAATATTTCTATCCGACGCAAAATAACGGAGATATTTCGAATGTTCGACATTCACTCCCTCTAAACTCTCGCTCCCACTGCTACGATTTCAGCCATTAACGAACTCGACCTTTAGTTTTATATGAAACGCTTATATATCGAGTTTGGTTACGATCAAATAAGAATTGCGACGGCTAGAGCGTTAACAGACAATTTATATATATATATATATATATATATATATATATATATATATATATATATATATATATATACTAGCTAAGCTACGTGGCTTCGCCCGGGAATTCATTTGAGGCTTAATGATGATGGTATTTTTGGCAAGGCTTTACTTTGCACAATATTTTGACATTTCCCCGTCCCAATGATTAGGGCTTATACCCATCGTTGCTGTAGATTTGTTAATAATAAAATTATTTGTTATGTAAGGCTTCACTGTGCTCAATATTTTTATATTTCCCGTCTCCTGTGCATGTAGTTTTTTTTTGTTTTTTTTTTTATAATGTAATGGACCATGTAATTCATAATCATAGAAAGTATTCTGCCTTCTAAACCATGTTTGAATAAGAGTTCCTTTCCCTCGATGCGGTACAAAGCCCAACGGTGACAGATATTTTAGGTACGTAATAACCGTTATTTAAAACACGCTTTTGTAAGTCTCAATTGTAAACTGTATATTCATATTGATTATTGAACAAATTCACATTCCTGAAAATTAAACTGCATTGTTAAAAGTTTAAGCGCCAAGTAACATATAAACATAGACCAATATGAGGTTGCCAGGGAAGCGGCAGAACTGATAGGACAAAGGAAGTATCCCACACCTCCCTATGCTCAATGTTGCCAACCTTATTGCCAACTTATTTAGGATTTCAATCCTGTAATACATTAAATTATATTAACAAATCTGTTTACATAATCTTTACAAGACTAAAACTGTTTGTTCAATTAATTTTCACGTTTTAGCAGATTTCCCTTAAGAGAAATCATCTATTGAGGTTGTACTCATGACAGAATTTTCGAAATTTTTCTTCAAATGTCCATCGATCCTACCTAGTAGATGACGAAAATGAGGTCCGTTCAAAACTGTATATATATATATATATATATATATATATATATATATATATATATATATACTAGCTCAGATACACGGCTTCGCCCGGGAATTGATTTCAGGCTGAATGGTGATGGTATTTTTTTGGCAAGGCTTTACTTTGCACAATACGTTGACATTTACCCGTCCCAGTGTTTAGGATTAATACCCGTTGTTGGCATTTGTTAAAAATAAAATTAATTTTTAATGTAAGTCTTCACTGTCCTCCAAATTGTCATATTTCTCGTCTCCTGTGCATTATGCATAGATTTCAGCTATTAACAAAGATTTGAATTAATTTTTCCAGCTGAGGTACCAGATAGTTCAAATAGGAATGAATTGATGAGCATATCAATATTTCTACGCAAATTACTTGCTCCACACATTGTTCCTGGAGAAATGTATATAAAAAAAAAAGTTAATCTAAATAACAAAGCAAACAACTTTTGTTATGTGCATGTTTGTCGAAAAACAAATAGACAATGAAATATCGCGAATTTTTATTTCAGGCCTCCCTTATAACCCCCACTCCTGTTCTAACCTAAACATTTTAATATAGCTTATAATCATGGAAGAATTAATGCTAATTGACATACCGAGTTTTGTTAAGTTCGGTTCAATCGTTAGCGCCCAATAGAATAGTTGGCTCCAGCTTTAGTTTTTGGTGTATATCTCGTTGTTTATACTTTGTTATAAAGCAAAAGTGAATACCACAAAAGTTACTCTAAATAACAAAATAAACAACTTTTGTTATATTCATATTTGCCGAAAAACGAATAGAAAACGAAATACCGCTATTTTAAATTCAGGCCTCCCTTACAACCCCCACTCCTGCCCGTCCCTAGAAATGTTGGTATGGCTTATTATAATGAAAGCGTTAGTGCTAATACACATACCGAGTTTTATTTATTTCAGTTGGGTCTTTTGTCCCAAATAAAATTGTTCACTTCCGCTATAGGTTTTAGCGTATATCTCGTTTATAATTCAGTATACGGAAAAAATGTATATAACAAAAGTTACTCTAAATAACAAAATAAACAACTTTTGTTATGTTCATATTACCAACCATGAAACGAATAGGAACATATTACGAAAACCAATAGGAAACGAAATATCGCTATTTTTAATTTCAGGCTTCCCTTATAACCCCCACTCCTGTTCGTCTCAGAGGATATTAATATAGCCTAAAGTCTAAGTTGGGTTAGTAGTAATATACATACCAAGTTTCATAAAATTCGGTTCAGCCGTTTATGCGTGAAAAGGTAACAAACAAACAAACAAATAAACAAACAAACAAACACAAAAGAAACAAAATGCAGTTATAGTGTCTATGACATGTGAAACGAAAAGTTATCGTGATAATTCGCGAAAAAAATCAATGTACAGACAGAGGTTACAATTTTATGTATATATATATATATATATATATATATATATATATATATATATATATATCTATATATATATTGTTGCCGTATCTCATTTTCATGTCCTCAGTAAAATCGTTACAAAAATTTATTTTCTAATATGGCGTTTCTTCATTTAAACATAGGACTAGTTTATCCATTTTCGTTGCCTAAAATTTTGGCCAGCCGTCAACCAGTTGTAGGTTGCTAACAAGCTCCACCAAAGCCGGCTCGTGTGTGCATAATTTGTGGGGTTTATGTGAAACTTGGACCCTTGTACAACTCCCGAATTAACTGGATCTGCCTTCCCGGCTCCGGTTACATACAGCCTTACTATCCAGTCGGCAGGGACTACGCTTCTTTTATGTAACTTCTAAAATCGTTTCTTTCTTTTTTTTAAAAAAAAAAGACCGTCAGGCAGGGGCTACGTAAACTAAGCAGATTTCCCACACGAAGTTTTACAATAGAGAAATCTTCTTACTGCTAACACTTTACACCACCATTAGTAAATACAAACGGTAATGAGAAATCTTTCAGTTAAGTTTGAAGCTTCCAACGGAAACAGCTTCTGAATTGTAAACAAATAGGCCTCACTCAGAGCTGAACAAATAGATTGACATATTCTTCATCCGAAAGAAAAACAATTACTGATATATATCTGAATATAACACATTAACTTTATTGCAAACTATTTACTACATCTAGTACTGCAATTTATAATGAATCAGAATAATTTATATTTTAATAACTCAAATTTTAGTAGTCCAAGAACTAAAGAAGAGGAGGGGGGGATGAACAGAAAGTATTTGCATATATCTCACAAAGTAAAAGCTTACACAACAAGAACGGTTAGAAGAAGCTTACACGAGAGCCGAACAGTTACGGAAACGGCCGAACTAATCCGGAAACTTACGACAATACCCGATCTCATCTCGTCGTTGATAAAACAAAAATTGCGACCGCTAAAGCCTTAACAGACATACATATATATATATATATATATATATATATATATATATATATATATATATATATATATATATATATATAAAATTTTGAAAAGACCTCATTTTCATCATCTCCTGGGTAGGATCGATGGACATTTGAAGAAATATTTCGAAAACGCGTCATGAGTAGGATCTGAATAGGTGATTTGCCTTAGGTAAGCTGGGACTGGTGGCTAGGTAGACGGCGGAGGTATACCTGGTAGGCCACCCTCTTCCGCTCTCCCCCAGCTCCTCATTAGTCCCTCCTCTCACTCTAGGGGGATAACAGCCCTAACCCATCCAGAAGGATTGTCCTCAAGCCCAAAACCTAATGACTATTACAGTCCCTAATTCTGGGCACAAGTACATCCGCACCCTCCCAAATATTCCTTCTTTATTGAGCTACAACCGGAAGCAAACCCATTAAAATCTAAAAATCAGTAACGCAGGGGCTGCGTGAACTAAGCAGATTTCCCTCGTGAAGTTCAACAATAGATAAACCTGCATACTGCTAACACATCACCACCGTCAATATTAAGTGAATAAAAATACCAAACGATAATAAGAAACCTCCCGACGGGAAGCATCTGGAATGTAAACAAGCAGGTCTGCCAACCACTTGCCGGAAAGAAAAACAATTACTGAAATATATCAGAGTGTAACACATTAATTTTATTGAAAACTATTTACTACTGTAATTTATAATGAATCAACAAATTTTAGTAGTGCAAGATGTTAAGACAGGGAGAGGTGGGGAGTCACCAGAACACATGTCCATGTATCTCGTATAATACAGATCTCAGGAAAATATTTATTTGGTATTTAAGCATCGAATTATGCGGTTTATTTTATGCAAGAGTGTTGTTTATGTAACATGGGAGTGGAGGTTTGCTGAAAACTGAAAAATGCAATTATCTTGGTTAATATTCAAGGTAGAGAATGAATGTACATAACAACATTTATAACATGAGCAATAAGATTGATTTTATACACTTTTTCGAGCCGACGTATAGTAACGAAGAATTTTCAAAATTCTCCCCCTCTAACCCCCCCCTCCCCCTGGTCCGATTTCAGCCGTTAACGAACTCGATCTTTCTTTTTACATAAAACGATTAAATATCGAGTTTGGCAACGATCAAACAATAATTGCGACCGCTAGAGCCGAAACAGACGAATATATACACAATTTTGAACGGACCTCATTTTCGTCATTTCCTAAATAGGATCGATGGACATTTGAAGAAAAATGTCGAAAATCGCGTCATGACTACGACCTCAATAGCTGACTTCCTTTAAGAGAAATCTGCTAAAATATCTCCTTTTTTATGAGTCGAGTTGAAAATGGTTCCAGAACCAATCTTGTTTAACTGTTGCAGTTCTATGCATTTTTCCGTAACTTAAATTTTAAAGTAAATTTGTACTTACTGGTTGTCAGCCTGAATTTGTGTTGAGATAAGATGAGTAGTGTGTTAGAGGATGAGGTGGGAAATCTGCTTAGTTTCCTGCGTGAGGCACATATTCATCATGAGTAGAAGGTGCATAGCCGACAGCTAGGTTCGGCTTGCAATTGCTACAAGAAGGAAGGTTGGTTGAGAGCCATTGGTCCCATATGGTTTCTACCATCTGCTCTCTCCTTCCAGCCAGCTCCTCTCCATACTCTAATCGCAGGGATAAATCTTAATAAATTTCTCAAATAAATCATAACCGCTAGTAAAACCAGTTCGGCCGGCTGAGCTCAGCTCGCTCCCCTATCCCAAATGTCACATAAGGCCTCTAAACAATTCTACAAGCTCCCAATAAATTCCGGTTATTATGTTTTCTCTTGTTCTTTTAATTTAGCAAATTGATTTATTTAATCATAGACAGAAAAAGTTCCACGCTGTGTTTCCTTCTTATCTTATTTCTTTTTGGCCAATGGAATGTTTTACAAAAAACAGATTTCCCTCGTGAAGTTTAACAATAGATAAATAATGGTAACACAATAGCACCGCCATTATTAAGTGAATAAATACAAACGATAATCTAAACCCCCTGACGGGAAGAGTCTGGAATGTAAACAAACAGCTCTGCCAACGTGTGACCGGAAAGAAAAACAATGACTGAAATATATCAGAATATATCATTAATTTTATTAAAACTATTTACTATATCTAGTACTGTAATTTATAATCAATCAGAATAATTTTTATATCAATCAATCGAATTTCCTAATCCAAAGAACAAATAATTTCATATACTGAACATTCTTCTTAAGGCAAATCAGCTATTGAGGTCTTACTCATGACGCGGTTTTCGGAAAATTTCCTCAAATGTCCATCGATCCTACCTAGGAGATCCCCCACAGGGGCTGCGTAAACTAAGCAGATTTCCCTCGTGAAGGGGTTCACCACCGTGAATAAATACAAACGGTAATAAGAAATGTTTTTCCTCCCTGCGGGAAGTGTCACAAATGTAAACAAGCAGGTCTGCTAACGGGCCACCGGAAAGAAAGACAATAACTGAAACATATCAGAATATAACATATTGATTTTATTGAAAACTATTGACTATATCTAGTACTGTAATTTATAATGAATCACAATAATATTTATCTCAATCAATCAATTTTTATTAGTCCAAGAATTTAAGACGGGGGGTCACAAGTACATATTTGAATGTATCTCGTATAAGAAAGGTTTCTGGAAAACAAATATTTGGTATTTAAGCTTCGAATAATGTGGTTTATTATATAACAGAGTATTGTTTATGTAACACCAGTAGAAGTGGGGGTTTACTGAAGGCTGAAAAATGCAAATATCTCGGTTAATATTCGAGATAGGGAATAAATGTATATAATTATAGTACAATTAATTTGCAATAATATTTATTCTATACACTTTTTCTATCCGACTTATAGTAACGGAGATATTTCGAATTTTCAAAATTCGCATCATGAATACGACTTTAAGGGAAATCTGCTAAAAATGAGGATCACTGAAAAATGCAAATACCTCGGATGATATTTAACATAGGTTTATTTCAAAATTTATAGTAAATTTTTATTAATATACATTCTATACACCTTTTCGATCCGACATATAGTAGCGGAGATATTTCGAATTTTCAAATTTTCTGAATATAACATATTAATTCCATTAAAAACTATTTATTATACCTAGTACTGTAATTTATAATTGATCAGAATCATTTTTATCTCACGCTCTCAAATTTCAGTAGTCCAAGAACAAAAGAAGGGGGGGGGGGATCAACAGAACGTATTTGCATATATCTCACAAAGTATAATTTAAATGAAAACATTATCTGGTATTTAACTTTGGAATGAGGCGATTCATGATATAACAGCTTATTATTATATCACATGAGTAGGAGGGGCTTTGCTCAATGCTGAAAACTGGGAAAAATGTCAATATCTCGGTTCATATTGAACATCGTGAAAACATCTATATGACAACATTTATAGAACAATTCATTTTCAATAATATTGGTTCTATACAATTGTTCGATCCGTTGTATCGTAACGGAGTTATATCAAATTTTCGGAATTCCCCCTCTCCCTCTGCTCCCAATTCTGCCATTAACCAACTTGATCTTTTTATTTTGAATAATACGATTAAATATCAAGTTTGGTAACGATCAAACAAGAGATGCGACCGCTAGAGCATTAACTGGCAAGTATATGTGTGTGTGTGTGTGTGTGTGTATGTATACATATATATATATATATATATATATATATATATATATATATATATATGTGTGTGTGTGTGTGTGTGTAATTTTGAACGGACTTCATTTACATCTCCTGAGTAGGGATCGATGGACATTTGAGGAAGTTTTTCGAAAATCGTGTCATGAGTACGCTCTGCTAAAAAGACAGGCAGATGTTCACGAAGCTCCAATTTTATTTTTATCGACGTGATTTTTTTTTATCTCGGGTTTTAGCTAAAGTAAAAATAAACTTTTTATTTTTTTTATTTTCGTGTATCGATTAAATTGTGACGCGAAGTCTAAAGAGATAGGAGAAGAAAAAATGCCTGCGCCGAGTTAGAGGGGTTCATTACATTAGCTGTCCCATGGCTCGGCTCACTCATTAATATTTGGCCGGCCGTCATTTCCCCAGTCTGTATTATTTACTGTAAATCCAAGTCTTTTAAAAATATTATTTTCCATTCAAACAATATTTGTTTATATGAGAGTTACACAGGCACTATAAATGTGATTAGCAATGTTTTTTTGGTTATTTTGCAAGCTTCTTTCTCCATTATTCTCCAAACTGAAACACCACTTTATTGTTAATCAAGATATTTGCATTTTTAGCAGATTTCCATTAAGGGAAATCAGCTACTTAGCTCCCACTCATAACGCGATTGTTAACATTTTTCTTCAAATGTCCACCGATCCTGCCCAGGAGATGGCGAAAATGAGGTACGTTCAAAATTATATATAATAGAAACAATCATATTACAAGTTAAATTTACCATAAATATTGTTATATATATTTCCCGTATAACGAGTATTAACTGAGAGATTTGGATTTTATAGTTTTCCGCTTTCAGTAAAGCCCCACACCTACTAGTGTCATAGTAATAATAAGCTGTTATATCATGAACCACTTCCTTAAAAGGTTAAATACCAAATATTGTTTTCAATAAAGCGTTATTATACTAGATACATGCAAATGTTCTGTTGACCCCCACCCCTCCTTCTTTTGTTTTTGGATTACTAAAATCTATGATTGAGATAGAAATTATTCTGATGCATTTCAAATTACTCCACTGGCTATAGTAAATATTTTTCAATAAAATTAATATTTTATATTCAGATATATTTCATTAATTGTTCAACTTTCTAGAATAATTCTATCTATTCAGCGCTGCGAAGTTGGCTGCCCTGTTTCTTTATAATTCAGACGCTTTCCGTTGTAGATATTATTGACTTGTAAATTGACTGAATGATTTCTTATTACCGTTCGTATTTATTTGCTTAACATGAAGACTTTTCTGTTGTAAACATTCCCTTGGAAAATCTGCTTAGTTTACGGAGCCCCCGCAGGACGGACTTTCTCCCTCATATGAAGGATTTTTAACGAACAATATAAGTGTTTTGACGACAAAATATTCGGAGTGATGGCCCATATGGGAATGTTATCCTCTGAGAGTCTTGGCTCAGCCTCCATTCATTAATCAACTGAGTGAAGGTCTGTTCAGTGTAACTGGCACATTTACAACTATTCCACAGCGAAAGTTCCAATCTGTGTAAGTAGGAGTTAGCATTCAAGTCTCCAGTATGTAGTTGTGATAGAGAAAATGTAAGTTGGGATTGTGAGATACTAGGTATTAGCAGATTTCCCTTAAGGCAAATCAGCTATTGAGGTCGTACTCATGACACGATTTTCGAAATTTTTCTTCAAATGTCCATCGATCCTACCCAGGAGATGACAAAAATGTGATCCGTTCTAAACTGTATATATATATATATATATATATATATATCTATATATATATATATAACTTGAATATTAACCGAGATATTTGCATTTTTATTAAGTGTGTGCAGACGAGATGAGATCGGCTAACTTCGGTTCTAGTCGTGAGTTTCCGCCGTAAGCTAGTTCGGCCGTTTCCTTAATTGTTCGGCTCTGGTTAAATTCGTTTAAAGACTCGGTACTACAACTGTTACTAATATGCATATTTCTCTATTGTAAAACTTCACGTGGGAAATCTGCTTAGTTTACGCAGTAGTCTGCATGACAGACGTTTTTTCTCCTACTAAAGATTGGAGTAACTTTACTGTAAATTGCCTCTTTGTTACTTATAGATGAACTGTTGGCGTGGATATCGACTATTTCATCGCCCATAATTCCTGCATGTGCCTTGACCCATTTGAAGTGAATGAAAGAAAGTATGTTGTTTAATTGTGTTATATTATGGTGTATTTGTTCTATATGTTCGTCGTGGTTTTTTATGTTATCTAGTTTTTTTTTGGTACTTATATACTCCTTCGTTTTCACTGATCATAACAAAATAACTTCTGATCGATGTCGAAGTTGCGTCAATGATGGGTTCTGCATCAACGTTTGAACTGGTTAAGTGACTTGGCTGACAGAAATTTCACATGAAAGAAGAAACGGGATTCCTTTAAATGGGATTTCTGAGTTGTCCCCCCCCCCAAACCTAATCATAAGGTATAATTGGACGATGGAAGAGGAGCAAGGAGTCGAGCCAAATCCTTCAATGGTTAATTTCTTATTTACCTTATCTCGGCTCCTTTCCTAACCTCATTCCAGATCCATTAAATGACCAAAAAAAAATTGAGTGCTCCCACTAAGCCACTTATGCATCCATGAATAATTCAAATATTCTTAAAGTTCAACAATTATTATTATTCGGCGATGAAAAACACCCAGTTTCCATGTTTCTTTTTTAGCAAAATTCCCTTAAGGGAAATCAGCTATTGAGGTTGTAATCATGACGTGGTTTTTCGAAAAAATTTCCCAAATTCCCATCGATCCCACCCAGGAGATGACGAAAATGAGGTCCGTTCAAAATTATGTCTTTTAATACTCTAGTGGTCCCAATTTATGTCTGGCTGTTACCAAACTCGATATTGCTGTAAAAAGGAAGGTGGAGTTTGTCAATGGTTGAATGGGAGGGCTGGGGAATTCGTTCCGAAATATCTTCAGGCAAATACCTATTTTCTCAGTTGTTTTTAATTTTTTTTAACTTGGAAAAAAACTGACCCCATAAATCTTGTTCCGGTCAATTTATATAGATTTTCAAAATATTCCATTTTGCAAGAATCGGCTCGGTGATGAGAGTGGTCCGTCCTGAGCAGAAATAAATTACACCAGCTGTACAAATAATACATCAATGGTATGCATACATTTATTGGAAATTCGATTAAAGAAATCTACTGGGCGATGTAAGGACACGGTGGCGAAACATAATGCTTCCCTCGACTGTCTCGGCGAGAAAAGGATTTTGTTAACTGTAAGATTGTCTCTGGGAGCAATAAATACAGATTGTCTAAACAATAAAGGCTCCAAGAATGTGGGTGGGGCGCTCGAGTCAGCTTTTCCCCAATCGGCAGAATATAGTTGCTGGCACGTACTCCATCTCAAATCATAGCAGATCTCACACATCCTCAATAAGAATCGAAAAATAGAATCGAAAAGAATTGTCTCGACGCCTCCTGGATGCTGATTATCCCAACGGCAACTACACCCCTCCAAATCGGCTTACAAGGCAGTTACCATCTAAAGCAATTATCATTCTAGGTGAATTAACGATGAGCTTTAAACGAAAGGAGTTGGTTAGTATTTGAGGTGGAGTGGTGAGCGAAGGAGAACTGCGACGAGAATTGGACACATCCTCGACTAAACCCCAACCCTATATAGTTTGTGTAGGAGTAGGGCTTTACTCAATGCTCAAAACTAAACAATCCGAATATCTCCGTAATGTTGAAGATAGACCATAAATATATCTAACAATATTAATAGTAAATTTTTTTTTTTATTTATTTATTTTGGCATAAATACATGGGCGTTGCCAGGAGTCTGGCCATTTTATGTTAGTATCGTTAGGTATTCTACTTAAATAATTTACAATTCGACAATTTCGAATACTCTTATAATATAAGTAATATATAACAATAGATAAGAAATATATAATAGTTCCGGAAAATCAACAAAAACAAAACAACAATTAATGGTTAATAAACTGACAATAATATACTCTTAATAAAGGAATATATGTTATTTAGCTTTTCAATATTGTTAATATTTAGCATAAATTCCAATGAAAGTTCGTCCCTGTTTTTAACTATATATGATTGTAAATATTGTTTTCTGTGATTTCCAAGTGCAGGCCAATGTAGCATTACATGCTTCAGGATATTGTAAATGTTTTTAGCTGACGTTAAATCGAAGGCAATTCGCCCGGTTCCGGATGTGAGAAGTTACAGAATAGTCTATAAAAGGGATTGTATTTTGAGTTGAGTGCCCGCTCAATATCTCTGCAAACTGAATTATTTCTGGCTTTTACTATTACATTATTTTTATTAGCAAGTAGTGTTTGAGGGTTTGATAGATTAGTAAAATATTCCCGTGCAAAATTTGAAGCCACAAAAATTTTAATTTGAGTAACCCAGTTAAATTCGTCTGGCTCCCTACTATCCAAAACAACCGACTTTTCAAAGCCCCTGCGCGGCAACTGATGTTCTGCGAGGGATAATATTTTCATACAAAAATTAAATATTTTTCTTCAAAACAAGACTAGCTATCGGGCACCGGTCTGATTCCAGTCTGACTATGTACTCGGTTATACTCAAGTATCCCATCTCAATTATAATAGCAGAGGAGTGCTCTGAGCAGGAGTTAATGGTCAACATAGAGGAAATATGTACATAACAACATTTACAGAACATTGCATTTGCAATAAGATTAATTCTATACAATTTTTCGATCCAACTCATAACAACGGAGATATTTCAAATGTTGGAAACCCCCCACGCGCCCTCCCTCCCACTGGTCCGATTTTACCTGGCAACTATATTGATCTTTGTTTTCACATGAAACATTTGAATATGGAGCTTGGTAACGGACAGACACAAATTGCGATCCGATAAGTATTTTCAACCGAGCTCATTCTCGACATCCTAGGTGTCGATGGACATTCGAATACATTTTTCGAAAATGTCATCATGAGTAAAGGCTCAATAGCCGATTTGCCCCGAAGGGAAATCTTATGAAATGTGGGCTGTGATTCTGTAAAGTTTTGACACTGAAGCTCCCAGGGAACATTCTATTAGCCAGCTTATGCAACTCTCCGATATCATAAATATATAACTGACTGGGAATATCTTTTCTTTCAAGTAAGAAGGTCGTAGAGATTGGGGGGGGGGAGGGGGGATAAATATAGAAGAAGCGATTCGAGGGATATGGGTGGCAGCTAAAATCCTTTCTTCCCTTGTCCGACCAGGTAAAGTCTGCCTTCTCTACCTAAGATAATCTTCTTACTGGAACTTTGGGCTACGGCCAACTTTACAGATATTACTGAATACTCCCCGAATATTGATCTGTCGCTAGGGGGCAGAGATATTTCACAGCAGAGCCAACTTTAGCGGAAATTTCTCTCAGGAATTATTTTTCTGGAGGAGAAAAAAAACTCCCTATTTCCTTAAGGAGCGGGTAGACGTTTCTTCGTTATGCTTGTACATTCAGGGACAACTATTTAATGATACACTGGGGAAAAATCTATACGCATTAAAACTAAAGATCAAGTTCGTTAATGGCTGAAACAGGTCCAGGAGAAAGGAAGGTCATTAGGGGATATATATATATATATATATATATATATATATATATATACTTTTGTGTTAACCACTTGTGTGTAGATCAAATTCTTTAACGATTGAAATCGGTCAATAGAAATATATATTTAGCTGTTAACGCTCTAGCGTCTTTCTTTGATCGTTACCAAACTCCTATATTTGATTGTTTTATGTAAGATTAAGTTAAATCAAATAAAGGGTTGGAACCGCCAGTATAGAGGGTAGTGTAATCATATCTGTCGGTGCATACCGTCTGGAACTCGAGACGCCTTCAAGATGTGATGCCTTCGCATCTACAATGCCAACTGTGCTCGACCATCAATCAGTGGCGACAGCTATGCCTACAGTAAGATGGAGTTGGTTAATAGCAGATATGGGGCCGGTGAGAGGAGGGCTTTAGAGGGGGCAATTTCGACAATTTCCTATTAAATTACCTTTAAATGTTGTTATTTACATTCTTTCTCTATCTTAAATATTAACAGAGATATTTGCACTTTTAGCAGATTTCCCTTAAGGTAAATCAGCTATTGAAGTCGTACTCATGACGAGATTTTCGAAAGATTTCCTAAAATGTCCATCAATCCTACCTAGTAGATGTCGAAAATGGGGTACATTCAAAATTATATATATACATATATATAAAATAAGCAGTAGCAATTCTTATTTGATCGTAAGCAAACTCAGTATATAACCGTTTCATGTAAAACTAAAGGTGGAGTTCGTTAATGGCTGAAATCAGACCAGAAGGTTTAGAGGTGGATAATTTTTAATATTCAAGATGTCTTTGTTAATATGAGTTGGATCGAAAAGTTGCATGGCACTACTTTTGTTTCATATTATTGTACTATGAATGTTGTTATATTTACCGTTAACATTAACCGAGATATTAGGATTTTTTTTATTTTTCAACCTTCAAGTAAACCCACTCCTACTCAAGTCACACAAACAATACTCTGTTGTATAATGAAACACTTTATTCGTAAGTTAAATACCAAATATTGTGTCTCATTTAAGTTTAATTTTTAAGGAGATTGTAAATAGGTGGCTTAAGTGGGAGAGAGAGTGCCCCCCCGGGCTTTTGTAGAGCTATTAGACAAGACAAGGTGATGGTGAGTTGGCTAGCGTGCAGAACAATTGTTAGTCGTGAGAGGAGGGGAGGCTACATCCCTACCCACGCCTCTCCAACCCAGGCCCACACTTACATACAGTCTGGCCCAAATAGAAAAAAGTCCGTCACGCAGGGGCTGCGTTCACTAAGCACATTTCCCACATGCTTCGCGTATTCCCATTTACCCAAAACCTAAAAGTAGAATGCGATCAATATTTGGTATTTAAGTTTCAAATAATGTACTTCATTATATAAGACAGTGTTGTTTATGTGACATGAGTAGAAGTGGGGGTTTGCTGAAGGCTGGAAACCAAGAAATGCAAATATTCAAGTCAATATTGAAGCAAGAGAATAAATGTATATAACAACAATTATAACATAAAATGACTAAATATCTAGATTTGTAACGATAAGACAAAAATTGGGACCGCTTGGCAAATATATATATATATATATAATTTTCGTCATCTACTAGGTAGTATCGGTGGATATTTGAAGACATTTTTCGAAATCTCCTTCAGGGGAATTAAAAATTGAATTAATTATTAATCAAATTTCCAGTAAGCTGTTATATTATGAAGCTTTATTTGAACCGTTAAATAGCGAATATTGTTCTTTGGAAGTCTGCTTAGTTTATAGAGCACCTGCATGACGGACTTCTTATTCACTACTAAATTTGTTATTACAGGATAGTGCATCTAACTAAAACTCCCTCCTGGGATGACGCTGCATCCTTTTCCCAGCCAATCCTTCAAGCGGGGTATTTCATTTCGGCAAATTTGGTTTGGGAATGTTTGTTGTGCAAAGCTCTAAAGGGACTTTGTAGCCAAAGCTGAGAGTTGCCGACCCCACTAGAAACAATTGTTAAACACTAGTAAATTGTTGCTTCCGAGAGTTTCGTCAATATTGAAGAGTGGAAGCGAATGAGAGGGCGTATGAAGCTGCCTTCTGTTTAATAATGCATAGAGTCGATGTCGCCTGCGTTGCATGATTGGCAACCTGTATTAACACAGTCGAGCACCTGTTTGAAAAATTATTTGTATGAAAAGTCAGGTCTTACACTTTTTTTTTTCTTTTAACACGACTTCTAACTTATTCTGAGTAGTTTTTCGCGTTTTTCCGAGTCGCCGCTCGTTTGGTCAGGGCTTAATATGAATTATTAGGCGGGCAAGTCACGCAAGAAGCTGATTTCTGTAAACCATTTTAATTTGCTAGGGGAGCTTTTATAGCTTTATTATATATTAAACTTCCCCTACACATACAGTACACGTTAATTTATTGTAAATGTGAATGCAATTAACCCAGTACCGTTTTATTCGGATTTTTTTTTAAAAATGATATGTAGATACCATTTTCGCAACACGGAATATCATTGTGTCTGAATATAAATGGCTTGATATCTATTAGTAATTTACATAACATGTATTATGAAATCAAAACTGCTTTGGAAAAGTTGAAAACTGCTCATAATGGTAAGACAAGAAATTGAGCCTTGGCCACGACACCACATTCCTATAAATTTTACAATAACCATGGGGAAAAAAATGGGTAAGTTTATTGTGTTTCAATCATCTGTACGTATGTGACATAAATGAAAGAGCCCAAGTGTGCTATAGCTACCTGCAGGTGGGAAATCTGCTTACGTTCTCCAGTTGCTGCCTGACGGCCTTTCTTCTCGAGCCCTCTTCCAAAGCAAAATGTGAGACAACACAAACAACTGATATACTTTTTTCTGAGCTTAGTCCTTTGGCTAGAATTATGTACGGCTTATATCCAAGCGGTCAGAACGGATTCTAAAACCTGTAGGAGTTCATAATACTTTTTTGGCATAATTATTAAAAGTCCGCCACACAGGAGATGCTTGAAATTTTACTATAGATAAATATACATACTGGTAACACTTATCACCACCGAGTATATTAAGTGAACAAATACAAACGACAATGAGAAATCTTTCATTCATTTTTCATTTTAATAACCTCTACAATGGAAAGCCTCTGAATTGTAAAAAAAAAACAGGTCAACCAACCTCTCAGAGCTGAATGATAAAAATTATTCTTAACCTCAAGGAAAAACAATTACTGAAATAAATCGGATTGAAAACTATTTACGATATCTACTGCTGCAATTTTTAATGAACCGGAATAATTATCATCTACATCACTCTAATTTTAGTAATCCTTGAATAAAAGCTGGGGAGGGGTCATAATGCATTTGCATGAATCACATCTAGAAAAGATTTGTTGAACACAATCATTGTCGGTTTATGACATATTGGCTAATTCAATACGGTGATGGCAAAAAAGGGCCCTTTACTAAACACTCAAAACTTAAAAAAATAAAAATATTTCTGTTAATATTCAAGATAGAGAAAATATCTATAGAACAATACCTATAAGTAATTAAATTTACAATAAGATTGGTTCTATAAAATTAGTTATACTCATGAGGGGATTTTCGAAAAATGGCAAGTGTAAATCAATCCTAACTAGTATATAATATAGATGAGGTCGTTCAAAATTATATATATATAT
The DNA here is from genome assembly GCA_019009955.1 of Riptortus pedestris. NCBI lineage: Eukaryota > Metazoa > Arthropoda > Insecta > Hemiptera > Alydidae > Riptortus > Riptortus pedestris. The sequence goes on along the minus strand of CM032233.1, from coordinate 138,364,276 downwards.
ATATATATATATATATATATATATATATATATATTTGCCTGTTATCGGTCGCAATTTCGGTTTAATCGTTACCAAACTCGATATATAAGCGTTTTACGTAAAACTAAAGATCAAGTTCGTTAGCGGCTGAAATCGATTGGGGGGGGCTTAGAGGGTGGGGATTTCGAAAATTTGAAATATTTCCATTGTTATGCGTCGGAACGAAAAATAGTATAGAATTAATTTTATTGCAAATGCAATGTTCTGTAAATGAGGTTGACATTTATTTAATTACATAGAACACGTTAAAAATTAAATGTCAATAATTCAAAGAACTTTTATTTATTTATTAATATTAAGTAATCGCTCTAGTAGCATAATATTCCAAAAAAAAAGTAGTCGCTCGATTCGATCTCGAGATTTCGCGGTTACAAAAGCCGCAATCAACTCGGCCACCGAAGCTCCTTGAATTAAGCTTCTTCGGAACAACTCAAGATTTTGCAACATTTTGTTTTAAGAGGAACGCCTGAGAAGTGCAGCCTCCGCTTGACGGTTTTTTTTTTTTTTATTTTATTTTTCCTTCTAAAATGTCTTCTTTTTTTTAAATTCATGTTTACACAAGTAGTATTTATTTAAAAATTGAATCCATTGGGGGGGGGGGGGTTGTCGGCGGTAAGTCCCGAGTGATCGGCAGCTATCGTGATGGGAGGGTGTGAGTTGATTCTATGCTTGCCCTATTATCCTGAAGCACGCAACACATTTGCTAACAGCTTACTCACTACCGAATATTACCAAGCCCTGCCATATGGTCAGAAGGTTATCCAACATCACGCCATCTTAATGCTCCAAATCATACAGTCCCTACAGCGGCAGATTTATTCAAAGAAAGTAATAGGCTTAACCGCGACCCCTAATACCCTCAATTATATTCATGAATAGAATTTAAGTGTATAAAGAAAGCCAAGTCCGTCACTCTGGAGCTGCATAAACTATGTAGATTTCCCAAGTGCTGCTATAACACACTTGTGATCTCATCTCACCACCCGTTCTTAATTTATATGAAAAAAAACCCGAAATGAATAGACTAAGTGAAGGGGGGGGGGTGTCACTGAAGGCAGAAAGTCCGTCACGCAGAAGCTGCCTATACAAACAGTAACGAGATTTTTTTCAGTTAGAAGTTAATAACAAACAGGCCAGCCAACCTGAATTCTAGACCGGAAATAAAAACCGTTAATGAAATATATCTTAATATAACATATTAATTTTATTGAAAACTATTTACTGTATCTAGTACTGTAATTTGTAAAGAATCAGAGTAATTTTCATTTCAATTGCGTAAATTTTCTTAATCCGAGAACAAAAAAGGGGGGATCATCAGAATGTATTTGCATATATCTCACAAAGTAAAAGTTCAATGAAAACAATATTCCTTATTTAACGTTGTAATGGAGAGGTTCATGATATAACAGCTTATTATTAATATAACATGAGTGGGAGTGAGGGTTTATTGAAAGCGGAAAATTATAAAATCCAAATATCTCGGTTAATATTCATGATGCAGAAAATGTGCATAGAATAATATTAATAATAATAGAATAGAATAGAATAATAATATAGTTCATTTAATTTGCAGTAGGATTGGTTCTTTAATATTTTTCGATCCGACGTACAGTAGCGGAGATATTTCAAATTTTCAAAACTACCCCCTCCAACCCCCCCTCTCCAACCCCCCTCCAACCCCCCCCCCTCCAACCTCGAAATGTTGGTACGGCTTATTATCATGAAAGATTTAGTACTGATTCACATACCGAGTCTTGTTTAGTTCAGTTGAGTTTTTTTCTGCTAAATAAAATACACGCACTGTAAAACCTGCTAACCTGATAATTTTGAACGGACCACATGTTCGTCATCTACTAGGTAGGATCGAGGGACACTTGAAGATCTATTTCTAAAATGGCGTCGTGAGTAGGAGCTGAATAGGGATCGCTATGAATGATATTTATTGGCTTGCATGTAATACTGTTCTACAGTTATCCTATTTAATAGTGGCTCTGGTCGATTTATTATGTACAATTGCCTTTAAAAAAAAAAAAAAAAATCCTTTAGAGCAGTATGTAGAGCTTGAGTGAGTGTCTCATCCAAAAATTTTGTGTTCAGACTTATTGACAATTTTCAATGTTCATAGAAATCCGAATAACTCTGGAGAATATATTGTTAATTTTATCGAGTAGACATTTTGAAACTACTGCAAGTTCTATTCGATTTGTTTTCGAAGCATCGTCCAATAGCTTATTATGGTCCTGATGTATGAGCCATTGCTTCGTGAGACAATGATCAACGAAGTACCTTTTCATTTGTTGAGCCGTTTAAAAATTCGGAAAGTGAAAAGCGTGGAGTCTTAGCGTTTATCTGGGAGTCAAGTCCCGCTGTACATATGAAAGTGCGTAACGACTTTATGATGAAGCAGTTGGAGCAAAGCGGACTTAGGCCATTAGCAAACTTGATGATGGGGGTTTTAGTGGAAGGAGCCTCGAATTGAGATGCCAGTCGCTACCCACCGCCCCATCTGCTAGTAATAGCAGACCGAAACTATACTTCCAACAAAAGCCAACTGTCCCCCCCCTCTCTGCATAATGAATAATGGGGCAATCAATTTGGATATTAAAATAGGACTAGACAAACAATAGGCGGCTCGCTGCTCCCATGCCAAATGAGCCTTATATTGGCCGACAGGTGGTTAGGCACTTTGTCAACTGTGACCAAACGAAGCTTAGCCAGCGACTATAATGAGTTATGGGCTATGGCTGAAGTTGGAGGTAGGGCCGGCCGAAGAAAACTCATTGATTTACTAGATAGGACCTGTAACGGAAGCTGCTAAATACAAACGGTGCAGGGATTGCCCTGCCCCATTGAAGAACCAATGCTAGGGTTACAGTCCCAACCTCCAACAACTGTTCATATTCTGGAGGGAAGCTCGCTTCACAAACCACCAACTAAACTGCTCCGACATTTGAAAAGTCTTCTCGAACGAAAAACAGAAATATATGGCCTAGACCATAATGTGGGCAACCCCCGGCCCGCGCTAAGGTTTGATCCGGCCCGTGAGACATTCGAAAAACCCAATCAAACAAAAATATTACACTACTTACTCCAAATGAGGAAGATGAGGAGAGATTTGTGCGTTGGGCAGTACTTATAAATGCCAACAGTTCTTTTAAAAGATGAAAGTTCATAAATCAAAACATCTTTCAAGGCTGACTGACGATAATTTGAAAAATTCTTTTCGTCTTTGTTTCAGTGGAATTAATCCAAACATCGATGGATTAGTTTCACAGATTCAAGTTCATAGATTTTGGTGTCGCTATTTCACTTTCGTAGTTTTTAATAATTACAATGTTGTGCCTATTTTTTTTCATTTCATTTTGTCATTTTAATAAATTGTATTATAATTAAATGTCTGATATCTATCGTTAAAAATTATGAACACTACTTTAAAATGCACTACATTTAAAAGCGGCCCGGGAACGTATTTGCAGACTAAAGTTTGGCCGCAACACGTCAAAGGTTTGCCCATACCTCGCCTGGACAAATAAAACAGTGACATTAATAAATGAAAGTCCTTCACTCAGGGGCTGTGTAAACTAAGCAGATTTCTCACTTGCTGGTATGAGAATACCATGTACCTAATGTGCAGAAATTTCTTTTCTTACCTTTTATAGGTCGGAAGAAGGATGGAAACTTTCAAAGATTAATCTATCATAAAAAAATCCATGACCCATTGAAATAAATCCTATTGCAAAAAATTTCGACATTCTACGTTAATTAATTTTCAAGATATTAGGAAAAACCTTGACACCAAATTAGTAATTATTAAATTACAAGAGAGTTTATAATCGACATGTTTTCTGAGATTTTCAGTTCAATTTAAAAGGGGGGGAGGGGAATGAAGAATGGGGGGGGGGGTGGAGAGAGAGAGAGGACGTTAATTTGCGACAGTGATAAATTTTACAAGCTATAAAGCAACAATGAGATTTTTTTTCCTTAGCCGATATGGTTAATTGAAAGAGTCATGGCTCATTCCTATCTTTCTTTTCCTCTGAGAGCAATGTCAGTTATATAACAAATTACAGCAAATCTATTTCAATTTTTCTTTTCTTTTAAAACACGTCCTAGGAGCAGATGTAGAGGCTCATCAGAGGATGTAATTTCCTCTGGTCCCTGGCGGAGGAATTAGGGGCGCATAATCCCCGGACAGGGCACCCAAAGACAAATCCACGAGGCCGACCATGATAAAGGATGGAAGATGAAAGGGAGGCAATTTAGAAGACATAATAATAGCAAAACAAAAGGAGCAACGGGGAACATTACCGATATCAACATTGAAGAACATGACACAAAAAGTAAAGGAACCTTTTATTTTGTGGCTCCCGACTCAGGTCTAATTTTTACATTCTCCCTCCTTTTGTTCCCTCGCCGGAGCAACGCCAACCATATAATTTCTACTAGCCTTTTATTAACTACTCTATTGCCTTTGATAAAAAATGTCTTTAAGACCTTATATAGCTTCCAACCTCAATGCAACTATTATATTAAAATAATTCAATCTATTATTATGAGAACAGATTGAAAATCTACCATCTGTTATTAAAGGCTGCTCAATGTTGGGCTGGAAATTATTCAGCTTGGTAATTATTTATACGTCTGAATTAATCTCCTAGGCAGAAGAGCAAATGTGGACAGGCTGGATTGGACAACACGGCTTTTAGCCTTAAGGCAAATCAGCAATAGAGCTCGTACTCGACGCGATTCTCAAAATTTTCTTCAAATGTCCATCGATCTTACCCAGAAGATGACGAAAATGTGGTAATATATATATATATATATATATATATATATATATATATATATATATATATTTGTCTGTTAACGCTCTAATGGTCTCAATTTTTGCTTGATCGTTACCAAACTCGATATTTAAACGTTTTATTTAAAAATAAAGATCAAGTTCTTTAATGTCTGAAATAGGACCAGTGTGAGTGAGATTTTAGAGGAAAGGATTTTCGAAAATTCATCTGTAGAAGTCTGTCTGTATGTATTTGCTGTTGAAATATATGTTAATGTTCGGAATGAAAAGTATTAAATGTTGTACATTATTAGTTACAGTCCTTCTTTGATGCCAGTTTTTAATCAGATGGGTTTTTAACATATATTTTACATGGGCTTTGGATATATATATATATTTATATATATATATTTATATATATATATATATATATATATATATATATATATATATAGGGGTTCCTAATGTAATCAGAAGTGCAATAAATAATGTACCATAGTTTTTAAGTAGTTCTAGTCTTGCCCTGAAGAAGAGAAAATAAATATTCTCAAAATATTGGCATAAACTAACATTTGTTTTCTCCAGCATGGACCAAAACTCCCATTAACAATAACAAACAACGCCATATATATAGACACAGGCACATAAAAATGTATTTTTAGTCTCGATATGTATATGTATATTCAAACTTGATATTTAAACGTTTAATGTAAAACTAAAAATTAACTTCGTCAATTGCTGAAATCCGACCTTTAGCTCCTTTATTATGCGTCGCATCGAAAAATTGTATAGAAGGAATTGTATTGCAAATAGAATGTTCTATAAATGTTGTTATATGGGTTTTTTCACTATGTTGATTGCTAACCGAGATATTTGCATTATTTGGTTTTTGGGGTTCAGTAAACCTCCACTCCTACTCATGTCATATCAACAATATTCTGTTATATTATGAAGCACTTCATTTGAAGCAAATATTGTTCTATTGAACTTTTACGTTCTGAGATAAATGCAAATACGGGACGCACTTGGGAAATGTGGTTAGTTAAGGCAGCCATGCCCCAGCGTGACGGATTTTCATTGTCTAGAATAGCTATTTACTCTTTTGTATAATTGGAAAAGGGACTACTTTTATGAGTGGAGGTCTTCATAGCTGATGGGCTCCATAACGTTCATAATAGGCCCTGTTTTGGGAAAGGGACTGCTACGTGACGAGTTGTTAAGGGCTGGGACATGGCTCACAAATATGGGGGACACTTTGAAAGTGTTTAGCTGTCCATAAATGGGAAGGTTGAACCAGGAGGCTGGCCTAAGGCAAATAGAGCTGTTGGCCTGGGGTGCAGGTAGCCCGCCCGGGGGACAGCTGCTCCTTTTGAAAGAAATACTTCCAGTTAAGAGAGAGGCTTGCTTATTTAGTTTTGTCTATCTGCTTTCCTTTACAAGGATAAAAGCTCTGCTTTACAACAGTCCACCTACAGCCACAACATGACTAGCCCAAGCAGCCCTAAGTCCTTGCTAATTGAAAGTCCGTCACGCAGGGGTTAACTAAGCACATTTCCCACGTGCCTCACCTCAAAATGTACAATTTCCTCAAAACGTAAATGTTCAATGAGAACAATATTTGCCACAAATGAATATATGCTTCATATAAAGTGTTTCATGATATAACAGCTTGTTGTTAATATGACATGAGTAGGAGTGGGGGCTTACTAAAGGCCGAAAACTAAAAAAAAATGCAATTAACTCGTTTAATAATCAAGATAGTGAAAAAAGTCCGTCACGCAGGGGCTGCGTAAACTAAGCAGATTTCCCACGTGAAGTTTTACAATAAAGAAATTTCACGAGAGCCAAGCCAGAGTCAAGGAAACGGCCGAACTAGCTTTTGGCGGGAAGTAACTCTCGTCCGTTAGGCTCCGAGATTAAATTAAAAACTATTCAATCTCAAAAAAACAACAAGAACACAAAACATGGACTTACCTTTAATGATAGCAGTGCTCTGAACACTTATTACACCAACACTAAATAGTACCACAGAATATCTATTATTTTTAAAACTTAATACTGCTGTGAATATTAAGTAAACAAATAAAGGCAAGTCAAATGGTAAGAACCTTCCTGATAGTAAACTGTCTGAGTTGTAAACAATCAGGTTAGCCAGCTTTTACCGGAAATAAAAGCAATTACGGAAATATATTTGAATATAAGTTATAAATTTTATTCATAACTATTTATTATATCTACTACTGTAATTAATAATAAACCAGAATAATTTTAATCACAACCATTCCAAATTTAGGAATCCGGGAAGAAAATAGAAAGGGGGGGGGCAAAATACGATTCAGACGGTTATGAGATTTTCACATGATTAAGGAACAAACAGGTTAGCGAAGGTTTACAATAGATAAATATACATACAGGTAACACTTCCGTGAATATTAGTGAATAAATACAAACGGCAATGAGAAATCTTTCAGTGAATTTACAATATAAGTTAATAGTCCCTACAACGTAAAATATTAATTTTATTGGAAACTATTTGCTATAGTTAATGGAGTAATTTGAAATGAATCAAAATAATTTCTATCTCAATCACTCAGATTTTTGTAGTCCAAGAAAAAGGGGGGGGGGGGAGTTCAACAGAACGTATTTGTTTGTACCTCGTAAATAAAGCTTTGTTGAAAAAAATATTTTGTATTTAACCTAATAATGATGTGGTTCATGAGATATCAGCTTATTATTAATATGCCCCTAGTAGGAGTGGGCGTTTACTGAAAGCGGAACTCATTACAAAAAATACAAATATCTCGGTTAATACTCATTATACGGAAAATATGTATAGAACAATATTTATAGTAAATGTAATTTGCAATAAGACTGATTCTATACAATTTTTCGATCCGACGTATAGAAACGGAGATATTTCGAATTTTCGAAAATCCTCCCCTCTAAACCCCCCCTCCCACTGGCCCGATTTCAGCCGTTAACGAACTTGATCTTTCTTTTTACATAAAACGACTAAATTTCGAGTTTCGTAACGATCAAACAAAAATTGCGACCGCTAGAGCGGTAACAGACAAATATATATATATATATATATATATATATATATATATATATATACAGTTCATTTTCGTCATCTACTAAGTAGGATCGATGGACATTTGAAGAAAAATGTCGAAATTCCGTCATGAGTACAACCTCAATACGCAACGCATAAAAGAACATTTATAGAAATTTAATTTGCAATAAAATTTGTTATATACACCTTTTCGATCTGACGTACAATAATGGAGATATCGAAAGCCCCCCCCCCTCCCCCTGGTCCCATTTCAGACATTAACGAACTTGATCTTTATTTTTGCTTAAAACGTTCAAATATCAGGTGTGGTAGCGATCAAACAAAAATTACGACCGCTAGAGCGTTAGTAAGTGGGTGTCCCAAGTTCCCATGCCACCACCCTCAAAATCGCCAATTGTATTAATAAAAGGCTGAGACTTGACATGCAATAATTGTGGCCCCTGATAATCTTTTCAGTCTCCAGCGCCCATAACTTTTTTTTTTCATTTCAGAATCCACTCCTTTTCCCACAGACTTGTTCCAATGATAATTTTGTTCTCTACAACTGTGAATTTTACAGCTAAAGGGTGCGTTAAATCGAAAAATTCACCGATGTAAACTCGTTTTAGAATTTGATTTTCATCAAGAATCCGCCATAAAAATGATAGTATTCCATTGAAAATTCCAACGTTGTGGTCGCTGGAGAAGTTTAGGAGGTTGAATATGAACTGAAAAGATTCTGGAGGGGTCACAATTATGTCACACCTAGTCTCAGGCTCCGACTAATACAATTGGCGATTTTAAGGATAGGTGGCACGGGAACTTGGGACACCCTGTATGTATATATATATATATATATATATATATATATTTGTGACGGACTTGTTATCAGCTCGGCATTCAACATTTAACCGTTTTTAACTGAAATACTAATGATTATATTAGGCAATGGCTAAAATCGATTTTGAAGAAGTGAGGGGGGGGGGGAGAACGGGGAATTTAATTGAAAATTAGAAAAATTTCCGTTACTGTGAGTCGGATTGCCAAATGTCTTGTGGAATCAATGTTGTTCTAATTTCAATTTACTTCAACTATTGTTCTATACATGTTTTCTCTAACTCGAATATTAAGGGGGTTTTTTGTATATTTTACAGAGCCCTGTTTCTGTTAAAACTGTTTAAAGATAGTGCCACTAGTAGGAGAGTGCTCAGTTGAGTTGGCGTAAGGGGAATTTGCTAGGAGCTCTAGGACTAGTTCCTAATCGGCCTGCGGTACTAGGTCAAAGGCAGAGTGGTAATAAGATAATTTTTTCATCAGAGAAATAGTTTAACAAGAAGGGGAACCTTTGTTTTATTTGTCGTAGTTAAAGGAGCCATTAAACTAGGTACCTACCGTTCGTATATGGGCTCCGGCTGGAGATGAGCATCGTAAAACGGAACAGAGTCATTTTCAATTCTGAACGCTGATCCCCCCGGCAGGCCGTGCTTTATTATAGCCATCCCGGCTCAAGCCCCTAATTAAAAGTAAACAATTTCAACGCCGTAATTTGCTTTGTGTAATTAGAGTCGAGAATGCCGTTTGTCGATGTCTTATTTAGAACATTAATAGCATATTTTAAATGGCTAATAGATTCATCCATCTGTAGCCCTTTCACGCCACGCTATTAAATAAAAAGTTCCTCACGCAGGCGCTGCGTTTAACTTTACTAAGCAGAATTCCCACATGCGTCACATTTTTTTAACAATATTAAATATTACAATCAAATGATATAATTGATAATAAAAATTGGCTTGATTGTCGACTTGAGGTGAGAAGTTGTCCATCGACAATAGCCACATTGGAGGGAACATTGTACTATATGGAGTAATACTGTGCACTACACAAGATCTCTGGGCCACTTACGCTTCAGACGTCGTCTTGGCTTTTCTGGAATATGGCTAGATGAAAGTGATTCGACTAAAGGATTAGGATGTGCGGGAAGGAGAGAGTGGAATTGCTGATATCGAGATTTGGCAAGGCTAAGGACAAAAGGAATGTTGAGGTCATTATGGAGAGTAAAATTGTATACGTAAAATGAGGAATCTGTAATTTTGCCGAGTATTCTGGATTGGAGGGTTTGGATTTTGGAGGAATTTGAAGGTTTAGTGGAAGCCCAAAGTTCAAGTCCGTATGCTCATATTGGTCTGAGAACTGTTGTGTAAATCAATCGTTTGTTGTGTAGTGATAGTTTAGATCTGTTGTACCTTCGATTCAGTTCTTGTCTTTTCAGTGTGATGTGAGGTTTCCAAGTTAGTCGCTTATCTATTGTGAGTCCCAGATACCTAATTTGTGATTTCTGTGAAATTAGTGGGCTGTTGAGTGTTAATGGAGGGCAAATGGAGCATCGGAGGGTAAATGTTACATGGGATTCAAGCAGAGCTAGGTGTTCTTTTAGAGATGCCGATGTCATATTTGGGTCTGAGTTGGACGTCAAGATTGCAATATCATCTGTATACGCGAGAAGGGAAGTTAAAGGATGTGATGGGATGTCGGCAGTATAGGTAAGGAATAGGAAAGGACTTAGGTTGCCCCCCTGTACTACACCTGCCAGCTGGGGAATAAGGATGAGGCTGAGGATACAAATGAAACTTGGAAAGGTATGATTTAAGGATGAGGTAGTAGGTGAAAGGGAGTGTGTTTTTTAGTTTGGACAGTAAACCTTGGTGCCACACCTTATCAAAAGCTTGGGCTAAGTCAAGGAAGACTCCAGTGCAGTACTTCTTGTTTTCGAACGAGGAGGCGACAAACGTGCGTCACGTATTTGTATTTCCTTGTTTTGAGTCTTGAGTAGGTTAGTAGTGTGCCATAGCAGCACGTGGGAAATCTGCTTAATTTACGCAGCCCTTGGCTAACTTGAGGCACCCTTTTCTTTTGCACCTGATATCTTCTATATATATATATATATATATATATATATATATATATATATATATATATATATATATGTATATAACATTGTAACCTCTGTCTGTACATTGATTTTTTTCTCGAAATTTATAACTGCATTTTGTTTCTTTGGTGTGTGTTTGTTTGTTTATTTGTTTGTTTGTTGGTTACCTTTTCACGCATAAACGGCTGAACCGAATTTTATGAAACTTGTGTATATTACTACTAACTCAACAGACTTTAGGCTATGTTAGTTAATATTCTCTGAGAGGAACAGGAGTGGGGGTTATAAGGGATGCCTGAAATTAAAAATAGCGATATTTCGTTTCCTATGGCATTTTCGGCAATTATGCACATAACAAAAGTTGTTTACTTTGTTATTTGGAGTAGCTTTTGTTATATACACTTTTGTCCTATACGTAAGTATAAATGAGTTATACGTTAAAAATTATAGCGGGATCAACAATTTTATTTGGCACAAAAGACTCAACCGAATTAAATAAAACACTTGGTATGTGTATTAGCACTAACACCTTCCTTATAATAAGCCATACTAACATTTCTAGGGACGGGCAGGAGTGGGGGTTATAAAGGAGGCCTGAAATTAAAAATAGTGATATTTCGTTTCCTATTGGGGTTTCGGCAAAAATGCACATAACAAAAGTTGTTTATTTTGTTATTTAGAGAAATTCGCTCAACAATTCTTTTCAATATGAAATACCAGGTACGTCACCTGGAAAAATTAATTCAAATTATAATATATTATTATAATATTTAGTCCTTAATAATTCAAATCTATGCATAATGCACAGAAACGGGAAATATGACAATATGGAGGGCAGTGAAGTCTTACATAAGAAATTAATTTTATTATTAATAAATCCACAGAAACGACGGGTATTAACCCTAAACACTGGGACGGGTAAATGTCAAAATATTGTGCAAAGTAAAGCCTTGCCAAAAAAATACCATCACCACCCAGCCTCAAATGAATTCCCGGGCGAAGCCGGGTATCTGAGCTAGTATACTATAAAGTTTCTATATTTTGTAAGAAAAAAAGAAGTTTAAGAGACAGTTCATTTTCTGCCGAAAATTAATTTTAGAACAAGACGAAAGGAAATTGAGAGCCGTCCAAAGTTAATAAATGGCAGAAATTAGGGGAGTATGGAGCTGTGAGAGAAGAGCCTAGTTAGTGTGTTAAAAATGTTGAGAAGTACCACTCTGGAAGAGCTCATTAGGGCTAGCAATCTCTGAGCATATTTAAAGTTCTTAGCTTTAGAACCCTTCTTTACTTCTTTATGAGCACAGCTTTGATCTTATCTCGACACTGAGAAATCTATCTCTGAGAAATATCTGTAAAGGCACAGGATATCCAGGTAGTCCGGCAATCGTTAATTTTTAAGTACGACAACTTTCTAATTTCCGGTTTAGTTATTTATGGCCACAAATTATTAAGTATTGTGGCATGAGAGTTGATTTGATTTGGCGACGAGATTTAGGCTCGGATCGATACATTGATTTGAACTTATTGGAATTAGACAAAGGATGATGAGAAATGAAAGTATTGTTAGCTACCTCATATAGTATGTGAGTAAATAAGAACACAGCTGCGAGGCATCACTCCCATTCCATGTCAGCTCAACACAACTATTCTACCACACTATTTTATAATTTCCTAAACTTTTAGGAAGATTTAACTTAAGGAAAATCAGCCATTGAGGTCGTCCTCATGACGCGATTTTCGAAACATTTCTTCAAATGTCCATCAATCCTACCCAGGAGATGACGAAAATCAGGTCCGTTCAAAATGATATATATATTTGTCTGTTACCGCTCTAGTCGTAATTTTTGTTTGATCGTTACCAAACTCGATATTTAATCGTTGTATGTAAAAAGAAAGATCAAGTTCGTTAACGCTGAAATATTACCAGTGAGAGGGGGGGGGGGGTTTAGAGGAGGGGAATTTCGAAAATTCTAAATATCTCCGTTACTATACGTCGAATCAAAAACTTGTATAGAAACAATGTTATTGCAAATTAAAGGTACTATAAATATTGTTGTATACATTTGTTCTCTATGTTGAATATTAACCGAGTTATTTGCAGTTTTCAGCCTTCAGCAAACCTCCACTTCTACTCGTGTTAAGTAAACAATACTCTCTTATATAATAAACTATATTATTCGAAGCTTAAATACCAAATATTGTTTTCCAGAGACATTTATAATACGAGATAGATGTAAATATGTTCTGGTGACTCCCTCCACGGCCTTAAATTCTTGGACTGCTAAAATTTGATTGATTGAGATAAAAGTTATTCTGATTCATTATAAATTACAGTACTAGATATAATACATAGTTTACAATAAAATCAATATGTTATATGTTTCAGTTATTGTATTTCTTTTCGGTGAGCCGTTGGCAGACCTGTTTTTTTACATTGAGACGCTTCCCGCCGGCAGGGGAACATTTCTTACTCCTTTTTGTATTTATTCACTTAATATTCACGGTGGTGTTGTGTTAGCAATATTTACCTTTATCAATTATTAATCTTCACAAGGTAAATCTGCTTAGTTTTCGCAGCCCCTGCGCGACGGGCTGCTCTGTTAGTCATGGTCTTTCATATGACATGTAACACACCATAGGTTATAAGAAGAGTTTGCTGGCCATTTTGCTTCGAATACAAAATCATTCCACAACTTTTTGTAGAGGTTTTTACCAGCTTTCCCTGTGTTGGAGAAGGGCTATATAGAGTGTATTCGTGTTGCCATTTCAAACATTTTTATTTCTCGCTGCATCTGGATTTGCAAAGGCTGAACATTGACAGACCCCAGGAAGGGTCCTGGCCCATCATCGCACATGACAAGATACATCAGAGTTTTGGAAATTCGTGTTCCGTCGTCAAATAGATAAAGGATACTACCCACCAGTTCAATTTTAGTTTTTCAAAAAAATAAAATAAATGAACAAATCTCGTGAAATGGCAAAAATAAAAAATCGAAGAACCATTAAATGGTTATCTTTGAAGTATATTTTTTGCGGATAATGGTTGGACTGTAGTGGATTATTCATTCTCGGCTGGAGATGTAAATGTCAAGGCTGGAAGGAAGCCGACCGCATTTGCAGGTTTATCTGCTTGCCGACCACTATCATGTACCTATCACCTACAACTACCGTCTCCAATCAGCCAATAGAACATATTTACTCCAGGAAATCTATTTATAGTCTTCACTTTATTCGTTATTAGCAGATTTCCATTAAAGGAAAACAGTTATTGAGGTCGTACTCATGATTTTCGAAAAATCTCCCTCTAATGTCCATCGACCCTACCCAGGAAGATGACGAAAATGAGGTCCGTTCAAAACCTATATATATATATATATATATATATATATATATATATATATATATATATATGTAGGTAGGATGAAAAACATTGTTGGCTACAATTCCACTATAATAATTTATTAACACGGCAAAGCGCTTTCGATGCTGTGCATCATCGTCAGTGCCCTGACTGAGTCTAGCTCCAAGAGCCGACAGGTCAACATCGAAAACCTTCGGGCACTGACGATGATGCACAGCATCGAAAGCGCTTTGCCGTGTTAATAAATTATTATAGTGGAAGCGTAGCCAACAATTTTTTCATCCTACCTACATTAGAAGTCACTTCCACCTGCCAGAATACCAACTCACTATATATATATATTTGCCTGTTATCTCTCTGGCGTTCGCAATTTTTGTTTGAGTGTTGCCAAACTCCATATTTAAACGTTTTATGTAAAAATAAATGAAAATGAAGTTCGTTAAAGGCCGAAATGCGACCATTGGGTGAGAGGGTTTAGTGGAGTGATTTTGGGAATTCTTAATATCTCATACGCCAGATCGGAAAATTCTATAGGATTAATCTTATTGCAAATATCATCTTCTATGAATGTTGTTACGTACGCATGTTTTTTCACTGTCTTGGTTATTAACCGAGATATTTGCACTTTTTAGTTTTTGGCCATCAGTAAAGCCCCACTCCTACTCATGCCGTACCAACAATAAGCTGTTATATTATGAAGCACTGTATTTGAAACCTAAATACCGAATATTGTTCTCATTCGACTTTTACTTTGTGAAATAAATTCGAACTCGGTGTGCGATGACTCCATCAATTCCGATTAAACTTCTTTATTTAATCTATAAGAAATCTATAACATACTCGATTTTTAACTGTTTAATTCAAGACTGAAGTTAATGGCTGAATTGGGATCAGGAGCAGGGGAGGGGCTTTCGAAAATTCCAAATATCTCCGCTATTATAAGTCGTATCAAAACATGTTATAGAATCAATCTTGTTCAACTATTGACTCTCTACTAATTGTCCTTCTATATTCTTTTTTTTAATCTTAAATATGAAGTGAGTTGTGTGGCACTTTTTTGTTTTCAGTTGACACTTCTAGCCATAGCATTTTCACTTAGATTTAGAAAAAAAAAATGGGGAGAGGAGATCCAACCAGCACGTGGGAAATCTGCTTTTTAAACGCAGCCCATATTGTATTATTTTATGAGTAGGTAATTTTTATAAAAATTCAAATGACCAACATTGTCTAAGTAGCGAAGCTCTGTTTTTTCTCCTGCTAGTAACCCTATGAGGAGTTGTTTATTTGAATACATGTTCCAGTCCCACATGGCATATTACATGCATGCTTATGTTCAAATACATTTTTATTTTACTATATATACACGTTAATCAACCATATAATCAAATATGATATAAAAAAAAAATAATATTAATAAAATAAAATATTAAAATAAGTAAGATAATTACAAATCAAATTAATAAATGAAATGAAAATAAAATTAAAAAAAAAAACAAAACCAATTAAAGTTGAACTCAACCGATGTTTAATTAGCGAGTCTATGTAAGGTAAATATATTGAATTATAATTCCCATTCGTCACAATCAACTTTACATTCCAATGTATTTTTGCTACATCCATATCTATACTTTGATAAACTTTACAAGTTCTTTATTATATTTATTAAATATAATATGAGGTGGTTCTGGCCAATTACCTCCTTTTAAAATTATGTTCATTATTAAATTTGATTTATCTGATTAATTGTTGAACAGTCATAGAGTATATGTAAAAACGTTTGTGTTGTCTGTGAGTCGAATGCACATTTGTCATTGTCTTGAATTTTAAACCTTGTTAATGTCCTGCCAGTCCATGTTCCGTTGGAAATTCTGTGAATTGTGATGGTGACTCTTAATTGTGTTGTAGCTGTTGTGAGTTATATTTGGTATGTATTGATGTAAGCTGTAAGATTTGTTACATGTCGTCCATTCTCTGTTCCACTTATGTATTGTGTCGGTACGTAAGTCTTTTTTAATGTATGAGAGTGGTACGAGAGAGAATTCTGGGATTATTTTTGTATCTTGAGCTGCTTCCTTTGCTAACGTGTCAGCTTGTTCGTTTCCAATATTTCCTGAATGGGCTTTTATCCAGTCTATGTGTATGTGTAGATTTAAATGTATAATTTCTAGAATATTTTGTCTAATATTTTCTGTGAGCGGGTCGTGTAGGGTTGCGTATTGAGTAAATGAGAGTCGTGTTGTCCCTGTGTATGGTCGTATATTTGTATAGCGAAGCTCTTAAAAAAACAAATAAAATGGTTATTGATTTTTTATTTTAAATAATGATATAGTTGAGGTGAAGCTGTTAATAAATTTGCATTTGTGGCATGAAGATGGGACTGATGTGGTGAAACCGATTGGCGAAAATATACATTTAATCCAGGAAGTGTTCATCTGTCTTTTGCCTAAAAGGGGATAGGAAGTGGGAGATTGGAGAGGCCCAGGTCCCTCAAGGAATATACAGCCTGGTAGTGTATCTGCTTCCATTAATGGCCTTCCTCATGAACAGAGCCATGCAAACAGTGAAGGGCGGCGACACTCATTTCCCTCTTTTATTGTTCCTCTTGGAATGGTTATGTAATTAGACGGACATGGGTTGTTTAGTAAGCAAGTCGAGTTGCCTTCGCCTTAGTAACAACATATGTATAATAATTATGCTCGGCAAATCATTGTTAAACTCGTTTTACCTTATTAAGTTCCAACGAAAAGGTTTGTCCGACAGGAGCTGCGTTTAATAAGCAGACTTCCCAGCTTTTGGCATATGACACCCTGATGATCTTATCCCAGCATCTAGTTTATGTTTCTCCCCTAGTAAGAACCATATCTATACTAGAATTAAATGTTCCTTCTTAAATTCCGAATCAAATCAAATACTCTATCTTGAATATCAACCGAGATATTTGCATTTATATTATGTCTGTGCACGTAACGGACGGAGATGAGATCGGCTAAGTTCGGTCCTAGTAGTGGGTTTCCGGCAAAAGCTATTTCGGCCGTTTCCGTGACTGTATGGCTCTCGTGAAATTTCTATATTATAAAACACGTTGGAAATCTGCTTAGTTTACGCTTACGCAGCCCCTGCGTGACGGACTATTTAGTTTTCAGCTTTCTGTAAACTCCTACAGAAGAGTACTTGTGTTTTAGATACTGAACTCTCCTTAAATGGATTTAAACTTTAGTTTTGCTGGGTACATTGTAAGGGAGGTATGTGTTGTTAGGTTGTAGAGCGGGGAGCAGGTAGAGCTAGGAGGAATGCCCTAGCTAGGGCACCCCCCTCCCATCCACCACCGAATTCCACAGCCATAAATCAGCTTTTATTTCGCCTGCCTTTTCCAGGGCACCTTTCAACACTGCATAAGGCTCAGTTGGCTACAGAGCTTGCACCCATAACCGCTCCTCTCCCTGTCGTCCTCGAATTAATTAAGTTGTCGGCCCTTTGAGTGGGAATGTTGTTCCATATGACTCTAGTGACGTTTATTGAGCCTCGGGAATCCTTGCTCGATTTATAGGGGAATGCTGGGAATGTCCCTGGCCCCCTGGCCATCTCCTCCACTTATAAAGGTAAGCTTATTATCTCCATTCGACATCCCTCAAAGGATTACCTTAATATACAAACTAAATGAATTAGAAATCGACATGGGTGGTGAAGACCACCTCACCTGAGTGCTCTCTCAACAATTTCCGTTATTAGCAGATTTCCTTTAAAGCAAATCAGATATTGAGGTCGTGACGTTTTATGTAAAAATAAAGATCAAGTTCGTTAATGCCTGAAATCGGACCAGAGGGAAAATTCGACATATGTCCGTCACTATACGTCGGAACGAAATATTGTATAGAACCAATCTTATTCCAAATTGAACATTAAATATTGTTCTATACATATTTTCTGTATCATGAATATTAACCGGGATATTTGGATTTTATAGTTTTTGGCTTTCAGTAAACCCCCTCACTTCTACTCATGTCATTAATAATAATCTGTTATATCATGAACTATTTCAATACAATGTTCAATCCCAAATATTGTTTTCATTGAACTTCTACTTTGTGAATGAATTTATACAAATACATTCTGCTGCCCCACCCCTTTCATTTGCCCTTGAATTACTAAAATTTGAGTGATAGAGATAAAGATTATTCTGAATCATTATAAATTACAGCACTAGCTATTGTAATTGTTTTTATTTCTTAAGAATATTAGAATATTTCTCCTATGTGTTAAGCTCTCAGAGGTTGGCTGGCCTGTTTGTTTACAATTCAGACGCTTTCCGTTGGAAGATTATAAAAATGAACTGAAAGATTTCTCATTACCGTTTGAATTTATTCATTTAATATTCGCAGTGGTGTGTTTGCTTCCAGTATGTAGATTTATCTATTTATCTATAGTCTATCATTAGTCAGCTGATGCAGGCTGCAGGCTGCCGAGGGATGGCTATCTAACAACTCTGCCCTTCAATAGAATATTCTCCACTACTGCCTTTACTGCTGGATGGTCTGATGCTGAAGGCAATGGGAAACCACTGCATGTCCATGTGACCCTTTTATTCCCTGGTTTACCTGTTCAAGAGAGCAATTACCAGGTGTAGCCAGTAAATAGTACATATATACAGCTTTGAACGGTCCTCATTTTGTTCATCTCCTGCGTAGGATCGATGGGCTTATCAAGACGAAAATAGTGCCACGAGAGAAGAGAAAAAGGGGGGGGGTCATATGGAAGTCAATGGGTGTTTAATGAAAATTTGCCAACATTACTGAGCGTAGATTAAGAGTTGAGCAGGGGTAAGGGCTAGTTCTCAGGTTGGGGGCCACTTCAGCTGGAGAAGGCCCTCAGCTGCTGGGAGCATCTACCTCTCTCCTCTAGCTCAATGAGCCAGATAAAAATGGAGGGCGTCCTTTTCGACACACCACTCAACTTTTTCAGCTCAGAGCTTTGATCAATTAGACTCCTCAAGATTTAAAGTGGCCCATTTATTGACAAATCTACTGCCATCAGCTTCAATATGTTGCCCATATGTCCTCTTCTTGTTGTGAAATATATATATATATATATAAAAAATTCCAACCTCGGACTGTACATCGATTACTTTCGCGAAATTTCACGATACCTTTTCGTTTCACATGTCATAGACACCAAAACTGCATTTTGTTTCTTTCGTGTATGTTTGTTTGTTTGTTTGTTTGTTTGTTTGTTTATTTGTTTGTTACCTTTTCACGCATAAACGGCTGAACCGAATATAATGAAACTTGGTATGTATATTACTACTAGCCCAACTTAGACTTTAGGCTATATTATTATTCTCTAAGACAAACAGGAGTGGGGGTTATAAGGGAGGCCTGAAATTAAAAATAGCGATATTTCGTTTCCTATTGGTTTTTCGGCAAATATGCACATAACAAAAGTTGTTTATTTTGTTATTTAGAGTAACTTTTGTTATATACACTTTTGTCGTATACCGAAGTTTAAATGCGTTATACGCTAAAAATTATAGCGGGAGTCAACAATATTACTTGCCAAAAAAGACTCAACCGAACTAAATAAAACTCGGTATGTGTATTAGCAGTGAGGCCTTCATTATAATAAGCCATACCAAATTTTCTATGGACGGGCAGGAGTGGGGTTATAAGGGAAGCCTGAAATTAAAAATAGCGATATTTCGTTTCCTATTGGTTTTTCCGCAAATATAAACATAACAAAAGTTGTCTACTTTGTTATTTGGAGTAACTTTTGTTATATACACTTTTGTCGTATACCTAAGTATAAATGAGTTATACGTTAAAACTTTAGCGGGCACTAACGGCTGAACCGAACAAAACTCGGTATGTCAATTAGCATTAATTCTTCCATGATTATAAGTTATATTAAAATTTTTAGGTTCGAACGGGAGGGGGGTTAAAAGGGAGGCCTGAAATAAAAATTCACCATATTTACATGTATAAGAGACGGGAAATATAAAAGTCCGTCACGCAGGGGCTGCGTAAACTAAGCAGATTTCCCACGTGAAGTTATACAATAGAGAAATCTCCATACAAGAGCCCTACACTTACGGCAAAGGGCCAAACTAGGTTTTGGCGGGAAACTCAAAAATCCGTTACCGGCCCAAATTTAATAAAAATGCAAATATCTCGGTTAATATTCAAGATAGGGAATAAATGTATAGACCACTATTTATAGTAAATTTAATTTGTAATAAGATTGATTCTATACAATTTTTCGATCCGACGCATAATAACGGAGATATTTCGAATTTTCCGAAAATCCCCCCTCTAAACCCCCCCTCCCACTGGACCGATTTCAACCATTAACGAACTTGATCTTTCTTTTTACATAAAACGATTAAATACCGAGTTTGGTGACGATTAAACAAAAATTGCGACCGCTAGAGTGTTAACAGACACCCCCCCTCCCACTGTATATATATATATATATAAAATTTTGAACGGACCTCATTTTCGTCATCTCCTGGGTAGGATTGATGAACATTTGAAGAAATTTTTCGAAAATCGCGTCATGAGTACGACCTCAACAGCTGATTTCCCCTAAGGGAAATCTGCTAAAAATTTCGAAGATTGTGAAGCCTTATCGAACAAATATTTCTATTATTAGCCCTAATCACCGGCAACGACGGGTATCAAATCCTAATCACTGGGACGGATAAATGTCAAAAATATTGTGCAATGTAAAGCCTGCCTAAAAAATACCATCACCATTCAGCCTCAAATGAATTCCCGGGCGAAGCCGGGTATCCTGTGCTAGTATATATATATAATTATAACCTATATATATATATATATATTTTCGCGATATATATCGATAACTATTATTATAACATGTTGTAACCTCTGTAGGTTACTTGATTTTGTTTCTTTCGTGTATGTTTGTGTGATTTGTTTGTTTGTTACCTTTTCACGCATAAAACGGCTGAACCGAATTTTATGAAACTTGGTATGGATATTACTACTAACCCAACTTAGTCTTTTGGCTATATTATTATCCTCTGAGACGAACAGGAGTGGGGGGTTATAAGGGAAGTTGGAAATTAAAAATAGGGATAGTTCGGTTTCTATTGGTTTTTCGGCAAATTTGAACTATAACAAAAGATGTTTATTTTGTTATTTAGAGTAACTTTTGTGATATGCACATTGTCTTGCCGTATACTGATTTATAAACGAGATATACGCTAAAACATATAGCGGGAGTGAACAATTTTTTTTTGGGACAATAGTCCCAACGGAATTAAAGGATTAACTCGGTATGAGGAGTTGGAGCATCCGGTTACGCGGGTTTTCCTTATAATAAGCCATACCAACATTTCTAGGGACGGTAGGAAGTGGGGGTGTAAGGGGGCATGAAATTTAAAATAGCGATAGTTCGTTTCCTATTGGTTTTTCGGCAAATATGAATATAGCAAAAGTTGTTTATTTTGTTATTTAGAGTAACTTTTGTTATATGCACTTTTGCCGTATACGGAAGCATAAATGAGTTATACGCTATAAACTAAAGAGGGAGTCCACAATTTTATTTGGCACTAAAGACACAACCGAATTAGTACTAACGCCTTCATTATAATAAGCCATACTAACATTTCTAGGGACGGTCAGGAGTGGGGGTTGTAAGGAAGGCCTGAAATTAATAATAATGATTTCCTATTGGGGTTTCGGCAAATATGCACATAACAAAAGTTGTTTATTTCGTTATTTAGAGAAATTTGCTAACACCTCTTTTCAATATGAACTACCAGGTACCTCACCTGAAAAAATTAATTCAAATGTATCCCAATATTTTCTCCTTAATAATTCAAATCTTTGCATAATGCACAGGAGGCGGGAAATATGACAATATGCAGGACAGTGAAGTCTTACATAAAAAAATAATTTTATTATTAACAAATTCACAGAAACGACGGGTGAAACCTTAAACACTGCGACGGGTAAATGTCAAAATATTGTGCAAAGTAAAGCCATGCCAAAAATATACCATCACCATTCAGCCTCAAATGAATTCCCGAGCGAAGCCGGGTATCTCAGCTAGTATATATATAAAATTGTAACCTCTGTCTGTACATTGATTTTTTTCGCGAAATTTCACGATAACTTTTCGTTTCACATGTCATAGACACCATAACTGCATTTTGTTTCTTTGGTGTCTGTTTGTTTGTTTGTTTATTTGTTTGTTTGTTTGTTTGTTACCTTTTCTCGCATAAACAGCTGGACCAAATTTTATGAAACTCGGTATGTATATTACTACTAACCCAACTTAGACTTTAGGCTATATTAATATTCTCTGAGACGATTAGGAGTGGGGGTTATAATAGAGGCCTGAAATTAAAAATAGTAATATTTCGTTTCCTATTGGGGTTTGGGCAAATAACCACATAACCACAGTTTTTTATTTTGTTATTTAGAGCAACTTTTGTTATATACACTATCGTTGAATACCGAATTATAAAGGCGTTATACGCTAAAAATTATAGCGGGTGTCAAGAATATTATTTGGCACAAAAGAGTCCACCGAACTAAATAAAACTCGGTATGTGTATTATCTCTGACGCCTTAATTATCATAAGCCATACCAATATTTCTAGGGACGGGCAGGAGTGGGGGCTATAAGGGAGGCCTGGAATTAAAAATAGCGATATTTCTTTTTCTACTGGTTTTTCTGCAAATATGCACATGACAAAAGTTGTTTATTTTGTTATTTAAAGTAACTTTGGTTATGTTCACTTTTGCTGTATAACATAAACGAGATATGCGTTAAAATCTAAAGCGGAAGCCAACAATTTTGTTGAGTTCAAACGATTGAACCGAATTTAACAAAACTTGGTATGCGAATTAGCATTAATTCTTCCATGATTATAAGCCATATTAAAATGTTTAGGTTCAAACGGGAGTGGGGGTTATAAGACAGGCCTGAGATAAAAATTCGCAATTTTCATTTTCTATTTTTTTTTGGCTAACGTGCACATAGCAAAAGTTGTTTACTTTTGTTATTTAAAGTATCTTTTGTTGTATTCACTTTTGCCGTAAATGAAGTTAACACGGCATATACGCTAAATCCATTGCGGGAGTCATTAATTTTATTAGTGCTTATTTAAGTGTTTTTAATAAAATAAGTATTGATTTTAATATATACTCGATATGAATGTTTAAAGTATTACTAGGTTGCAGGGGGCTCCCTTCCCCTCATCTAGCTTTTTGAACATAAATGAAATTATGTTTAGGGATCTATTATTTAGTTCCATCAGGGAGATAAATTATTAAAATAATATTCTGAATCAATATTCTAAGGAAAACAACGATGATAACGCTCCTGCGAGAGCGGAAATGGACGGGAGGTAATTGAGTTTAGTTATTTCCTGTGGAATGCTGCCACGACGGGAAGTGATTTTCACTGAGGCTTACTAATACGAATATAATCTTATGTATAAAACTATGCTAAATGCTACCCATGATTATGGTTTGAAAAAAAAAAGGGAAAACTATATGTTTATATTATATGCTTGGTTTGATTTTCGGCAGGAAATTTTCATATATTCTTCAAAACTAAAATTTCTATTCTATTAACCCTGAAAGTTACACTTTAGGATTGGCTGTTTTGAAAAAACAATACATCGTGGAGGGATGTGCAATTGTACACATTGAAGTCTTGCTATAAAAATACAATCATTAGTCAGTCAGTAATGATTTCCCGGGCATCGCCGGGTACCTTAGCTAGTATATATATATATATATATATATATATATATATATATATATATATATATATATACTTCTCTTCACCATACTCCTATTAAAATCAACATAAAAAACGATGTCCCGTGTCCAAAAATCTTACCAAAATAATAGAGTCATTCAATGTTACATATCAAAGAATTCGTCTTTTAAATTCAGGACCTCAGACTTTTAGCAGAGATCTCATAGGATAAATCAGTTATTGAGGTTGTACTCATGATGAAATTTTCGAAAAATTTCTTCAAATGTCCATCGATCCTACCCAGGAGATAACGGAAATAAGGTCCGTTCAACTTTGTATATGTATATATAATTGTTATCTCAATAAATCAAATTTTAGTAGTACAAAAACGTATATACTTGTCTATTATTTAACGGCCGCAATTTTTGTCTGATCGTTACCAAACTTGATATTTAAACGTCTTAAGTAAAAAGGAAGATATAGTTCGTTAACAGCTAAAATCGGACTGGAGGGAGGGGGGGGGGTTACAGGTGGATAAAATCGAATATTAGAAATATCTTCGTTGTTATGCGTCGCATCGAAAAATTGTATAGTCTCAATCTTATTGCAAATGTTATTTTCTATAAAGAGAAGAAGGGTTAAATGGGATAGAGAGGTGCCAGTAGTAGAGCCCAAGAGTAAATCTGTGTTGTAGGTGTAGATAGCTAGATGATAGCTGAGATGATGTCT
The DNA here is from genome assembly GCA_019009955.1 of Riptortus pedestris. Taxonomy (NCBI): domain Eukaryota; kingdom Metazoa; phylum Arthropoda; class Insecta; order Hemiptera; family Alydidae; genus Riptortus; species Riptortus pedestris. The sequence continues at coordinate 138,339,651 of CM032233.1, read as the reverse complement.
TGCTCCTAACAATGGAATAGCGGCGTCAATGACATTGGCTCTTGCTCACCTGCCACTTTTTCTGAGTAATTCCTCACAAATGCCCATGCTTTTATCTGATCCCCTTCCTCCATCACATTCCGGATATTGTTTAGCAGATGTCACATTAGGGAAATCATGACGTACTCATGACGCAATTTTAGGAAAAGATCCTAGCCAAGAGATGACGAACTTATCATAATTCATATTAGTATGTTTTATTGTATTTCCTTTATGATAGCAAAGGAAGATTCTTGAGGAATCTTGACGTATCATCGGCCGGCCAATGTGCACGCTGTCCACCCAGGAAATGATAGCTCCAAGTCGAATGCTCAATCGAGTCATCCAGCTTCATAATGTCAACGCGAATCCTGGAAAGGCTTTGTTCCTTCCATTGAAATCTATTGCTGGTCAGTTTTCGTTTCAAGATGCTGACAACACTTGTCATTCCCGTTCTTTCAATTAGTCCCTTAATGGTTGAAGCCCTACTAACATTTAATATATGCGCACCGTTGGTCTTTGGTTTCGAATCGTATATCAAGAGTTTTATTGTGCAAGAAAGAACGACCTTGAGCTTGCAACCTTGGGAAGGAGAACAATGTCTCTGCTAATTATGTTGTTGGTGTCCGCTGCTAAATAAGTTATCGATTTCTCTTTAGAAAAATCCAAGGGGTGGGGAAAAGAGAGCAGCTGGTGAGACAAAACAGAAATCATGGAATGAGAGGGGAGGGGATGAATAGAGAGGGCTGGCGGTGTTCACACTCCTGGCCAGATCCTTTGTGCTCTCCGCCCCATTATATACCCAGGGGTGGGGGCAGCTCGTCTCTCTCTCTCTTTCTCTCTCTCTCTCTCCCTCTCACTCTCTCGCTCTCCCTCTCCCTCTCTCTCTCTCTCTCTCTCTCTCTCTCTCTCTCTCTCTCTTCTACTCATCTCGTCGCTCTCTCTCTCTCTCCTGTCTATCTTCGCTCTCTGCTCCCTCTCTCTCCTCGTCTCTCTCCTCTCTCTCTCTCTCTCTCACTCTCTCTCTCCCATCTTCTCTCTCTCTCTCTTCTCACCACTCTCTCTCTCTTCCTCTCCATCTCTCTCTCTCTCTCTACCCTCTCCGTCTCTCTCTCCTCTACTCTCACTCTCTCTCTCCTCTCTCTCTCTCTCTCCTCCTCTCTCTCCTCTCTCTCGTCATCTCTCTCTCTCTCTCTCTCTCTCTTCCCCTCCCCTCTCTCTCTCTACTATCTCTCTCTCTCCCCTTTCTCTCTCTCTCCCATCTCTCTCCTCACTCTCTCCTCTCTCTCTCTCTCTCACACTCTCTCTCATCTCTTCTCCTCTCTCCCTCTCTCTCCTCACTTCTCTCTCTCTCTCTCTCTCTCGTCGTCTCTCTCTCTCTCTCTCTCTCTCTCTCTCACTTTTGATTTCTTTTTGCACTACTGTCAGCTTTATTTCCATGGTTGATACAAATTGCCGGACTCCAGAATACATCAAATGAATAAATTCACATACATATAAACAAAAATAATACCATATTCTACATTTAGATAACATAATCCTTTAGGTAATCTAGCCAGGACTGGATATCGTTCATCAGAAATAGGGTGGGCATTCCTGAGACATCAATTGTTTCCAAATAATAAACGAATTGATGACTGTATTGGAGTTAAAGAAAAGGCACGACACCTGATGGTAATTTGAAAGCTAAACCAAGGTGTGAGTAATGAATTTGTTCTTTGGCAAGAGTTGTAGTTGACGTGGATCCTTTTGTTCTGGACGAGGGAGTATCCTCAGATATATGTTCAATTATTGAACACTTTATACATATTCAATGAGAATCGTGAGCAATGACAGGGCTCCGTCTCGCCCCTTTGACCGACTAATTAATAGCTCATTAAATATTGTCAATTTCGAAACGAAACCGATCCATTGTTTCAAATAGTATTTAGAAAGGTAGGTATTAAGGGCCGCTAGGATTGGGCCCAGAGAGCTGAAGTAAGATGGCTCATAGGCAAGAGGCAGAATACTGGCTCGCCTCTATTGGCTAACTATGGAGTGAGTCCCCTCACCCAGAAACCTGCACTTCCTTCAAGCCGAACCACCTATTCAGCTCCTACTCATGCCCATTCCGTTCGACATATTATTGACTTGTAAATTGACTGAAAAATGTCTTCTTACCCTTTCTATTTATTCGTTTGACATTCATGGTGGTGTTACCAGTATGTAGATTTATCTGTTGTTAACCTTTCCGTAGGAAATCTGCTTGGTTCCCTGCCTGACGGACTTTTAGCAGATTTTCCTTAAGAGAAATCAGCTATTGTGGTCGTACACATGACGCGATTTTCGACATTTTTCTTCATATGTCCATCGATCCTACCTAGTAGGTGACGAAAATGAGGCCCGTTCAAACTGTGTGTGAGTGTGTATATATATATATATATATATATATATATATATATATATATATATATATATTTGTATTTATTCTGGACCCAATATTATTTATATATTCTTCATATTTGATGGCAAGGGTCTCCAATAAAAAACATTTTTTTCGGTGCATACAATATTCCAACTGCCATACATGTTTCATGGCTTATTTACCCCCTCTTCAGGGGTTATTCCTTTCAAAAAAATTAAAAAAATTATTAATAACACATCCCTTAGTTAATCTTTTGCTATATATTGTATTAGTATGTGCCTACATCTATGATATATAATAAAATATATTGTGGCATTCTTCAGTTTTCAGCCTTCAGTAAACACCCGCCTCTATATATATTTGTCTGTCACCGCTCTAACGGTCCCAATTTTTGTTTGATCGTTACCAAACCCGACATTTAGTCGTTTTTTGTAAAAAGAAAGTTCAAGTTCGTTAACGGTTGAAATCAGAGCCAGGGGGAGAATAGTCGATCGAAAAATTGTATAGAAACAATCTTATTGACAATTAAATATACTATAAATATTGTTCTCTACATATTTTCCGTATAATGAGCATTAACCGAGATATTTAGATTTTATAGTTTTCCGCTTTCAGTAAAGCCCCACTCCTACTAGTGTCATATCAATAATAAGCTGTTATATTATGAACCACTTCATTATTAGATTAAATACCAAATATTGTTTTCAACAAAGCTTTATTATAAGAGATACAAACAAATGCGTTCCGTTGACCCCACCCCCCTTCTTTTATTCATGGATTACTAAATTTTTAGTGATTGAGATAAAAATTATTCTGATTCAATGTAAATTATAGCACTAGATACAGTAATTAGTTTTCACTAAAAATAATAAGTTATATTCTGATATAATTCGGTAATTGTTTTTCTTTCCGGTGAGAGGTTAGCTGTTTGTTGTAGAACTGTTTGTTTACATTTCAGACGTTCACGTCTGGAGGTTTCTTATTATTGTTTGTATTTATTCACTTGATATTTACTGTGCTATTGTGTTACCATTATATATATTTATCTATTGTTAAACTTCGTACGGGAAATCTGCTTAGTTTACGCAGCCTCTGCGTGACGGACTTTTTTTGGCTTTTATTGTCGTTGTTTGACCGTATGCACCCGAACATTCATTCGATGTTAATCAGACGTCGATAATTAGATAGATACAATGGGCTCGGGGGGATATTTCTCGCCGGCAACACGAATAAAAAGTAGGAGCGGATAAAATGTGTAGATAAGTTGTCTGGAGAGTGGACAATAGGCAGTTGGATTGGATGTGAGTGGGTCTAGGCTGAATACAAGATTGTAAAGCGTCTTGTACATAAAGATCTCGGCGATCAATATCATGCAAGTAGATGGTGATTTCTCACGCAAGCCCACCCCTAGCCCCTAGCCACCCTCCCTGAATGCGGATTAGGTGAAATGGAGAAGGGCCAGCTTTAAATATTGAGTCAGCAAGGATAAAAGCCCTAAGAAGGCCGTCAACACACCTACCTCATGCTCAGTCTTCTTATCTTCTATTTCTGTTTGTAACAATACATTTTAGTAGATTTCCTTTAAGGGAAATCAGCTATTGAGGTCGTACTCATGAAGGGATTGTTCGAAAAATTTCTTCAAATGTCCATCGATCATAGTATGACGAAAATGAGGTCCGTTTAAAATTTTATATATATATATATATATATATATATATATATATATATATATGTACTAGCTCAGATACCCGGCTTCGCCCGGGAATTCATTTGAGGCTGAATGGTGATATTTTTTGGCAAGGCTTTGACTTTATTTTTGGCACAATATTTTGACATTTACCCGTCCCAGTGTTATACGGGTTAATACCCGTTGTTTCTGTGGATTTGTTAATAATAAAATTAATTTTTTATGTAAGACTTCACAGTCCTCCATATTGTCATATGTCCCGTTTCCTGTGCATTGTGCCTAGATTTGAATTATTAAGGACAAAATATTAACATACATTAAAATTAATTTTTCTAGGTTCTGTACCTGGTAGTTCATATTGAAAAGAAGTGTTGAGCAAATTTCTCTAAATAACAAAATAAACAACTTTTGTTATGTGCATATTTGCCGAAACCCCAATAAGAAACGAAATATCACTATTATTAATTTCAGGCCTCCCTTATAACCCCCACTCCTGCCCGTCCCTAGAAATGTTAGTATGGCTTATTATAAGGAAGGCATTAGTGCTAATTGACATACCGAGTTTGGTTTAGTTCGGTTGAGTTTTTTGTGCCAAATAAAATTGTTGACTTCCGCAGTAGTTTTTAACGTATAACTCATTTATACTTAGGTATACGACAAAAGTGTATATAAAAGTTACTTCAAATAACAAAATAAACAACTTTTGTTATGTACATAATTGCCTAAAATTCTATAGGAAGCGAAATATCGCTATTTTTAATTTCAGGCCTCCCCTACAACCCTCACTCCTGCTCGTCTCTAGAAATAATATCATGAAGGAGTTAGTGTTAATTCACATACGGAATTTTATTTAATTCGGTTGGGTCGTTTGTCCCAAATAAAATTGTTCACTTCCACTATAGGTTTTAGCGTATATCTCGTTTATAATTCGGTATACGAAAAAAAGGTATATAACAAAAGTTACTCTAAATAACAAACAACTTTCGTTATGTGCATAATTGTCGAAAAACCAATAGGAAACGAAATATCGCTATTTTTAATTTCAGGCGTCTCTTATAACCCCCACTCCTGTTCGTCTCAGAGGATATTAATATAGCCTAAAGTCTAAGTTGGGTTAGTAGTAATATACATACCAAGTTTCATAAAATTCGGTTCAGCCGTTTATGCGTGAAAAGGTAACAAACAAACACACAAATAAACAAACAAACACACAAATAAACAAACAAACAGACACCAAAGAAACAAAATGCAGTTATGGTGTCTATGACATGTGAAACGAAAAGTTATCGTGAAATTTCGCGAAAAAAATCAATGTACAGACAGAGGTTACAATTTTATATATATATATATATATATATATATATATATATATATATATATATATATATATATTTGTCTGTTAACGCTCTAGCGGTCGCAATTTTTGTTTGATCGTTACCAAACTCGATATTTAATCATTTTATGTAAAAAGAAAGATTAAGTTCGATAATGGCTGAAATCGGACCATTGGGAGGGGGGGAGGGATTTTCGAAAAGTCGAAATATCTCCGTTACTATACGTCGGATCGAAAACTAGTACAGCACCAATCTTATTGAAAATTACATTTACTATAGATATTGTTATACATATTTATTCTCTATCTTGAATATTAACCGAGATATTTGCATTTTTATCAAGTGTGTTAGGATAACGGGCGAGATGAGATCGGCTGATGTCGGGGGCTTAAGAGTATCCCCCGAAAGCTAGTTCGGCCGTTTCCGTATCTGTGCGGCTCTCTAAATTTGTTTAGAGAGTCCTGTAGCTTTTTACTTTGTGAGATTTATACAAATATGTTCCGTTCATCCCCCCGCCTTCTTTAGTTCTTAGACTACTAAAATATGAGTTATTAAAATATAAATTATTCTGATTCATTATAAATTGCAGTACTAGATTTAGTAAATGTTAAGTGTTAACAGTATGCAGATTTCTCTATTCTAAAACTCCACGTGGGAAATGTGCTTAGTTTACGCAGCCCCTGCCTCACGGACTTTTATTTAAATCATGTTTGGATGAACATTGGGACTCTAGGTAATAATGGGAGAGAGTTGTCGAGATGGGCTGCCTTCAACAATCCGATCCCATTTGAAAGCGGAGCCTGTCCTCCCACTTTCCTTTACTCGTACTGTTAATAGAAGCTCGCCGAGTGTAATTTACCAAGAGAATGCCTCTCTTGCTGTCTGTAATTTGAGTCGGCTGCCTATAGGTGAAGTAACCGCAAATCCCTTACAGCTTTCATAATAACATATACCTATGGCCCTGTTACATATTCCACTTTTGGTAATGGAATCTCCCGCCTGGCTTTGCCTTTATTACTTCTTACTTATAAGGGCGTAATAGCCCCCTGTAAATTCACATCCAAGCCTAGTTATATTGCAACAGGGCTCATATTTACTCCGCTCCGCCTATTCTAGCAAGGACACGCGTACCGCCATTTATTTAAGTCTTACTTCTTTCATAATCAAATGAATGACTCCCTATATCGGCTTACGGAGCTTTTCCAATGCCCTTAGAAGAAGGATAAAACTCATTTTAACATGTCCACCTTCTCTTGTAATAAAGAAGAAACTGACTTATGAATAGAGTCTGAAGGAAACCTTGGCCAACTTGGCCCGGGAGGTTCTAAATATATTCAAGAAGTTATGGAATACTGAGGCAGACGCATAACTTGGAGAAAAATTGTGCAAGCACTATCATAAAAAGAGGCAGATAGTTGATTTCAGCCGTGTACTATTAGCTCTGTAGCAGATGGTCCAAACGGATTATGTCTACATTCCTTTATGATTAATTATTATAAAAATGATGAATATTATAGAGGTATATGTCTAAGATGTGTACATAACTCAAAAAAGTCCGTCACGCAGGGGCTGCGTTAACTAAGCACATTTCCCACGCCAAGTTTTACAATAGAGAAATTTCACGAAAGCCGAGCAGTTAATGAAACGGCCGAACTAGCTTTTGGGAGAAATTCACGACTAGAACCGAAGTTAGCCGATCTCATCTCGTCCGTTATCCGCACACACTTAATAAGAATGCAAATATCTCGGTTAATATTCGAGATAGAGAATAAATGTATTTGCAATAAGATTGGTACTATACAGTATTTCGATCCGACGTATGGTAACGGAGATATTTCGAATTATCGAAAATCCTCCCCTCTAAACCCTGAAGAACATGATCTTTATTTTTCATAAAACGTTTAAATAGGGAGGTTGGTAACGATAAAGCAAAAATTGCGACCGCTAGAGTGTTAACAGACAAATACATATATACTAGCTAAGGTACCCGGCGATGCCCGGGAAATCATTGTTGACTGACTGTTTTTATAGCAAGACTTCAATGTGTACAATTGCACTTCCCTCCACGACGTATTGTTTTTCCGAAATAAGAAATCCTAAAGTACAACTTTTGGGGAATAATAGAATAAAAATGTTGGTCTTGAAGAATAAATGAAAAGGTGTTCCTAATCTATCCCTCTCGACTTTTGGACTCACCGTTTTTGAATAATTCAAACCATAATCATGGATAGCATTTATTACAATTAAATACCATCTAAACCAATCCGAGCACATATAGTTTAAGCATAGGTTTATACATAAATTTATATTCGTAATAGAAATCTCAGTGGAAATCATTTGCCGTAATGCGAGCATTTCACTGTTTTGCCTCCCGTCAATTTCCGCTTCAGATACCGAGTTTTATTGAGTTTTGTTCAACCGTTAGTGCCGAATGAAATCGTTGGCTCCCACTTTAGTTTTTAATGTATATATCGTTTATACTTTGTTATAAAACAAGAGTTACTTTAAATAACAAAATAAACAACTTTTGTCATGTGCACATTGGCAGAAAAACCAGTGGAAAACGAAATACTGCTATTTTTAATTTCAGGCCTCCCTTACAACACCCACTCTTGCCCGTCCCTAGAAATGTTGGTATGGCTTATGATAATTAAGGCGTCAGTGCTAATACACATACCTAGTTTTTATATTTAGTTCGGTTGAGTCTTTTGTACCAAATAATATTGTTGACACCCGCTATAATGTTTAGCGTATAACGCATTTATACTTCAGAATACGACGAAAGTGTATATAACAAAATAAACAACTTTTGATACGTGCATATTTGCCGAAAAACCAATAGGAAACGAAAAATCGCTATTTTTAACTTCAGGTCTCTCTTATAATCCCCACTCCTGTTCGTCTCAGAAAAAATTAATATAGCCTAAAGTCTAAGCTGGGCTAGTAGTAATATACATACCAAGTTTCATAAAACCGGTTGAGCCGTTTATGCGTGAAAAGGAAACCAACAAATAAACAAACAAAGAAACATACACGAAAGAAACAAATTGCAGATTTCGTGTCTATGACGTGTGAAACGAAAAAGTATCGTGAAATTTCGAAAAAAAAAATCAATGTACAGACAGAGGTTACAATTTTATATATATATATATATATATATATATATATATATATATATATATATATAATTTTAAACTAAAAGACTATAGAATGTCGAAATTTGAGGTTGTTATAAGGTCTCATTGTCGAGCTCTCCTTTTGATCAAAATCTACTAAGGGGGAGGGGGGTTAAAGATGGGAGAACATAAAGACTTTGCTAGAAATGGAGACGGTTATACAGACCTCCTATTTCATTCACTAACGAGCTTCATCTTTAGATTGACATAACTCATAGATTCACAGGCCTTTAATGGAAATCACCTGAATGTTTACATTATCTTGGGGTCTGGGGGACTCGATCTTCGAATTAGGTACTTAACACTAAAAAAGTTTCGTTCTAATCCGGGGGGGGGGGAGACCGTGCCCTCCGCTTGTTAGTTGACGGAGCCCCTGCGTGATGAGCGTTACGATCCCGAGCACTTGCTAGTTTCATTGATAATATACTGTGCCACAATTATAACCAACTAAGAACGAGAGAATTTTATACTTGGAGTATATTGGAAGGCTTGGAGAAGGATCCAGTTTGTTAAATGTTTCGACTCGAGTCGTAGGAGATGTATGTGTGGGTAGCGCTCTCTTCCAACCCTTCTCCCATGAAATATTAGCTGCTCCAACGGCGGCATTAGTCATCGGCCCTACTTCCTTCCAAATCACAAATATAACTCTTTGTTTATTACTCCTGGCCACGGGCAAACAACAAAAGATACATTAGTTAAATGAAACCAGGGAGCAACATCACTCCAACTCTATCTCCTATCGAACAAATATACCTTTCTCTCTTTCTCCATAATTCATCTATTTCGAAAGAAACCCTGTTCTAATTATTCGTCTTCTATTTCAATTCAATAAATTTCATTCATTTTAGGCTCTATCTGACAATTTACGATTCCCTCTAACTATTTCATCCCTTAACAGAAATCAGGTATTGAGGTTGTACTCCATGACGCGATTTTCGAAAACTTTCCTCATATGTCCATCGATCCTGCCCAGCAAATGACGAAAATGAGGTCCGTTCAAAATTGTATATATACTGTTAGGTTTATTACAAAATCAGTAATTAACGTTGTTTATTAGAGTTCTTTTGGATTTCAAAATTAAACACTCAAGCTTCAGTGTTTTTATAACTAAACAATTTATTTGACAATGCACTACACACTTGGTTAATTATTCTTAACTACCACACCCAGTATGCACTGATAGCTTCACTATTTTTCTTATTACACAGTCCAATAACTTACTCACGACCACTGAAAAACACGGCACTGCACAGGTCTTGGCAAAGACAACGGCATTGCACTGTTCTTTACTTAAGCACGGCACTACACTGTTCTTTAGATAAAACACTTTGCCGCACTGCAACTAAGACGCACTGTTGACTAAAGCTGCACTGAACGCACTGTTGACTAAAGCTGCACTGAACGCACTGTTGACTAAAGCTGCACTGAACGCACTGTTGACTAAAGCTGCACTGAACGCACTGTTGACTAAAGCTGCACTGAACGCACTGTTGACTAAAGCTGCACTGAACGCACTGTTGACTAAAGCTGCACTGAACGCACTGTTGACTAAAGCTGCACTGAACGCACTGTTGACTAAAGCTGCACTGAACGCACTGTTGACTAAAGCTGCACTGAACGCACTGTTGACTAAAGCTGCACTGAACGCACTGTTGACTAAAGCTGCACTGAACGCACTGTCGACTAAAGCTGCACTGAACGCACTGTTGACTAAAGCTGCACTGAACGCACTGTTGACTAAAGCTGCACTGAACGCACTGTTGACTAAAGCTGCACTGAACGCACTGTTGACTAAAGCTGCACTGAACGCACTGTTGACTAAAGCTGCACTGAACGCACTGTTGACTAAAGCTGCACTGAACGCACTGTTGACTAAAGCTGCACTGAACGCACTGTTGACTAAAGCTGCACTGAACGCACTGTTGACTAAAGCTGCACTGAACGCACTGTTGACTAAAGCTGCACTGAACGCACTGTCGACTAAAGCTGCACTGAACGCACTGTTGACTAAAGCTGCACTGAACGCACTGTAGACTAAAGCTGCACTGAACGCACTGTTGACTAAAGCTGCACTGAACGCACTGTGGACTAAAGCTGCACTGAACGCACTGTTGACTAAAGCTGCACTGAACGCACTGTCGACTAAAGCTGCACTGAAACGCACTGTTGACTAAAGCTGCACTGAACGCACTGTTGACTAAAGCTGCACTGAACGCACTGTTGACTAAAGCTGCACTGAACGCACTGTTGACTAAAGCTGCACTGAACGCACTGTCGACTAAAGCTGCACTGAACGCACTGTTGACTAAAGCTGCACTGAACGCACTGTTGACTAAAGCTGCACTGAACGCACTGTTGACTAAAGCTGCACTGAACGCACTGTTGACTAAAGCTGCACTGAACGCACTGTTGACTAAAGCTGCACTGAACGCACTGTTGACTAAAGCTGCACTGAACGCACTGTTGACTAAAGCTGCACTGATCGCACTGTTGACTAAAGCTGCACTGAACGCACTGTTGACTAAAGCTGCACTGAACGCACTGTTGACTAAAGCTGCACTGAACGCACTGTTGACTAAAGCTGCACTGAACGCACTGTTGACTAAAGCTGCACTGAACGCACTGTTGACTAAAGCTGCACTGAACGCACTGTTGACTAAAGCTGCACTGAACGCACTGTTGACTAAAGCTGCACTGAACGCACTGTTGACTAAAGCTGCACTGAACGCACTGTTGACTAAAGCTGCACTGAACGCACTGTTGACTAAAGCTGCACTGAACGCACTGTTGACTAAAGCTGCACTGAACGCACTGTTGACTAAAGCTGCACTGAACGCACTGTTGACTAAAGCTGCACTGAACGCACTGTTGACTAAAGCTGCACTGAACGCACTGTTGACTAAAGCTGCACTGAACGCACTGTTGACTAAAGCTGCACTGAACGCACTGTTGACTAAAGCTGCACTGAACGCACTGTTGACTAAAGCTGCACTGAACGCACTGTTGACTAAAGCTGCACTGAACGCACTGTTGACTAAAGCTGCACTGAACGCACTGTTGACTAAAGCTGCACTGAACGCACTGTCGACTAAAGCTGCACTGAACGCACTGTCGACTAAAGCTGCACTGAACGCACTGTTGACTAAAGCTGCACTGAACGCACTGTTGACTAAAGCTGCACTGAACGCACTGTTGACTAAAGCTGCACTGAACGCACTGTTGACTAAAGCTGCACTGAACGCACTGTTGACTAAAGCTGCACTGAACGCACTGTTGACTAAAGCTGCACTGAACGCACTGTTGACTAAAGCTGCACTGAACGCACTGTTGACTGCACTCGAAGAGAACTGAGAACAAACTGACCCTCCCCTACTCATGTCACATTAACAATAAACTGTTACTCTTTCTTTGAAGCCTAATTACCAAATATTGTTTTCATTGAACGTTTACGTTTTGAGATAAATGCAAATAATAATAATAGATAATATTGATAGAGTTAGCAGATTTCACTTAAGGGAATATTTCAAGTTGGTTAATGGCTGAAATCGAGCCCAATTTTTTTTCTCTCTTTAGGGTCGAATGAAACATTTAAATATCGGAGTATGGTGTAGAACAAGTAAACATTTTCTTATTTTTAATATGACATGAGTAGAAGTGGTCGTTTACTGATAGCTGGAAACGAAAAAGTGCAAATACCTCTGTTAATACCAAAATATTTGGAATTTTCAAAATTTCTCCCAACTAACCCCCCTACTGACACCCGGTCTCAACTCAGCCCTACACACACACACACACACACAAGTATAGTTTTGAACGGAAGTCATCTCCTAAGTAGGACCGATTAAGGGAAATCTGCTAAAACAATTAATGTACATAGCAATAAGCCAAGTTGAAAATATTCTTGTTAGGAATTTAAAAAAAAAAAATGAATTAGCATTTGCGAAGGCTCAATTTATGTAAGCTTTGGAACATTGTAGCTGAACAGCCACGGTGTAGACTAGTATGAGATTGACTAATCGGAGAAGATGGTGTATTAGATACGATAAATAATCATGCTCGGTGTAATTATTCTTAATAGGTTTTACAAATTTATTCAATCGGATGTGCCTCTGTGAGAATTTCACTCGGAGCCAATCTGGGCTTTGATTACAGCAACCTGATTGTAATGAATATTAAAAAGTTTATTTCAAGCAGTTTGTAAATGTGTATGTGTGAAACTCCTATAATGTTTTAGTGTTTCGCCAGTACAGAGCTCCACAAAAAAGTCTTTGTCTAACAGGCAACGAAAATGAGGTCCGTTCAAAATGATTACCTACCTCTGGCGGGTCACTGATTTTTTCTCGAAATGTCACTATACTATTTCGTTTCACATCTCATAGACACGATGTCTGCAATTTGTTTCTTTGGTGTCTGTTTGTTCGTTTGTTACCTTGTCATTCATAAACGGCTGAACAGAATTTTATGAAACTTGGTACGTATATTACTACTAATCCAACTTAGACTTTAGGCTATATTAATATTCTCTGAGACGAACGGGAGTGGTGGTTATAAGGGATGCCTTCAATTAAAAATAGCGATATTTCGTTTCGCATTGCTTTTTCGGGAGATATGCACATAGCAACAGTAGTTTATTTGGTTATTTAGAGTAACATTTGTTATATGCACTTTTGTCGTATACCGAGGTATAACTGAGTTATACACAAAAAGCTATAGCGGGAGTCAACAATTTTATTAGGTATAAAAGACTCAGCCGAACTAAACAAAATTCGGTAAGTGTATTAACACTAAAACCTCCACCCCTCCCTACTGCTCCTATTAAATTGAATAAACTATATTTTTTGATGCACCTCATTAGAAAGTAATATCGAATTTCTCCTTTCGAATATATATATATATATATATATATATATATATTCGAAAGGAGAAATTCTATATTACTTTCAAATGAGGTGCATCAAAACATTTAGTTTATTCAATTTAATAGGAGCAGTAGGAAGAAAAGCCACATCTGATTTATTCCTTAGTCGATGATGATTGGGCAACAATTCGTTGTATATTGTTTATTTTTACACACACACACACACACACACACACACATATGTCTATATATATATATATATATATATATATATATATATATATATATATATCTGTAAATATTCTAATACTATATTGAATAAGTGGGGTGGAATTTTTCGTTTAAATTTCTAGTGGCTTGTATTGGGGTAGGCGATGTGTGGGAGCCCAGCCAGCCATGGCTTCTCCTTGATTTGGCCCTTTACATTCCGGATTATACCGCTCACTGTATTTTCTCCCTTTAGGAAAAGAGAGGCCGGGAAAAAGAAAAGGAAAATGTTTTTGGAGAGAGGGTGTGTGATGTGAGAGAGAGAAAGAGATAGATGGTGATGTTGAACCTGACCAAGCCCCAGACGGAGCTCTCCCCCAGGCAAGGCGAAATAGACACCAGCCAACTCTATTCTCAAGAGATAATATGGAGAGAAATTGAGCCGTCAGAAAAACAAACAAAAGGCGGTAGCTGGCGGAGCAACGGTGAGAGGGAAACATTGTCCATATTACATCTTGCTGCAAATACTAGCTGGCTGTCAATGACAACTTCTATATTGGATCCGGCTCCTAACTATATATACTCTATGAATTGCAACCTCCTCTTCCTCATAGAACAATAACAGTTTATTAAAGAATTGAGTTACGTAAAGGACAAGTACATATATGATTTGGAACCGGTTTTCAGTCAGAATATGTAGCAAGATGACATGACTAGCGTACCTTACCAGCAAGCGGGAAATCTGCTTAGTTTACGCAGCCCCAGCGTGACGGTCTTTTTTATTCGCCTATTTCCTTTAATTATTCTATGTCGAATATCTATAGACAGTTTCAAACAGGTGTCACAGCTTTTCGGCCTCCTCTAATGGAAATCCTTTTGTATAAAGATATAAAAAATGTTCCGAATAGGCGAAAAGTCCCTAAAGGTAGGGGGATGATTTCATTAAATGTTCTATTTAGGGCTTGGGGAACGGCCTGTCTCCGATAAAAAAAAAGAAAAGTGTGTAAATAAAATTGAATGTTGCCGTACACAAAAAATTCGTTTGAAAAATGTTAATAGTAATTTGAGAGATGTCTTGTGGGTAATTTGATGAAGTAGAGTGGAGAGAGAGGGCGATAGGGAGCAGTATAATGGCTCGACATTCCCAGCCTAATGGATGATTAATTTAATCGAGTTTCATAAATTGTGGCAGGGCCTAAGTAATTAATAACATTATCAAGGGTATAGTCGATCGGACGGTGGTACTTTGATGTTGAAGGGGGGGGGGGGCAATTTTAGCAGCCTCTCTGCTGCATTAACCCCCCTCCTCCAGCCCTCACCTGTTACCCTTCTGCCAAAAACTACCTAAATACTAAGCACATTCTCCGACCGGATGGGCCCTTTGCTAGACCTTAAAAACTCCCTACGGCAGGGGCTGCCTTAGCTAAGCTGATTCATCGCGTGAAGTTTAACAATAGATGAATCTACACACTGCTAACACAATGGCACCGCCAATATTGAGTGAATAAATACACACGATAACAAGAAACCTCCTGAACTGAAATATACCAGAATATAACGTTAATTTTACTGAAAGCTATTTACTATATCTAATAGTGTAATTTATAATGAATTAAAATAATTTTTATCTCAATCAATACAATTTTAATAGTCCAAGAACATAAGACGAGGGGGGGGGTCACCAGAACATATTTACATGCATCTCGTATAATAAAGATCTCTGGAAAACAATATTTGGCATTCAAGCTTCGAATAATGTGGTTTATTACATAACTGAGTATTGTTTGTTTATTTTTTTTTAATTTACTTATTTATTCAGGAGCAGCCGCAACTCGGGGATTTGGCTCAAAATTTAAAAGTGTAATAAAAACAATATAATAGAAAAATAACAAAAACTGTATCGACAATTAATAAATATTAAACAGGGTAAATAAACATTAAATACAAGTAATAAAAATAACAAATAAACATTAAACTAGTATTAAAGCTAACAATTTAAAATGGTTTTATTATATATATTCGTATATACTAGTACATTTATATAATCTGAAATTATATTAAATGTCTCACTTAGTCAAAATCAAATGTCAAGAAGAGGAGTTAAATTTTGTAAAATGTGCATAAATAAGTATGTAATGATTTAGAACTGGGCTCATCTCCTAGGAAGGATCGAAGGGCAACCAACCTCGATTGCTGATATCCCTCAGAACGAGTCTCCTAAAACAATGATAGAGCACTTCCATACGGCCTAGAGCTATGGTAACACTGATAAACAAGCCATAGATATCTGGCTAGATGATTACTTTTTCAAATGCAGTTTGTCATGCTGATTACAAATATGAAAACTGTTTTGCTCTATCACGACAGGTTTTTTTTTTTAACGCAACGCCGAATTTCCCCGATAACGCCGCACAGGCTTTCTTTAAATCGCTCTAGAGCCTGTTCTAATTGTGCTAGGAAGGTGGGAGCGGTGTCATTCTACTCTGTTATGCATGGACTTTTGGGACTCATGAAGAGCGCTGTGAAGGCACTAGACAATAACTCAGATGCTTTTCGGTACCTATCCAACAAGTTTCTAAGGTCGAGTTATGCCCACACTGTGGGTTGAACACTGATAGGCCCACAAATAAGGAAGATCATTGCAGACAGTCACTTCCAAGACTTACTCAGCAATACTGAAAAAGATGCATGGTTGGCATTCAAGCCCGTTGTAGCCAATTTCCTTGGAAATTATAAATCTCCTGACTAGGTAAATATTGTGCATTAGTGAGTCCAGCTTGGTCGGTTGCAAAATGTCCCTCAAGATTCATCTCCTCGACTCACGTCTCGACTTGTTTCCCGAGGAGCTAGGTTCTGTCAGTGATGAACATGGCGAATGATTTCATCAGGACATCTCGGTGATGGAGTCCCGCTATCAGGGTCGATGGAGTGGACCAATGTTGGCTGACTACTCCTGCATGCTTCAGCCCCACATCTCAAATGCTCAGCACAAACGCAAGTCTACAGCCAAGAAATTCAAACCAAACTAACTTTAAATTAAGGAACCCTATGTTACAGCTATGTATTTTATATGTGTTTTTATACCCTAAACTAGATGATGCTATATAGTTTATGATAATTAGTACTCTATTCAGCAATAGATGCTTGGTACGGTGGGCGATAGAGACACACGGTTTGCATATTTTAAATCAGCATGCCTCAATTGTCTTAAAATAAGTGTTGGATACCAAGATATCCGCCGAACGTTTTTCGTTTATCAGTGTTATTAAGAGATGCATTTTCGATGAGTAGCATCTGCCCAGCATAATCCATCCTCAGTTCGTCCGAACCCGACTTATCTGCCAGAAAGTCGTTGATGTAAACAACCATGTTGTTGGAACGACTCTAATTATTTTTATACCCGACTCTCGTCGGCGTAAAGCACATCTATCCCATTCCTGTTCAGCTTAATCAAGTGTTTATCTTCCGTGAGGGAAGTCATTTGGAGGGCTTTATCTATGTAAAACAAGGCGGAGCCCTAAATTAGGCTGCTGTGAGAGAGCCGACAATCGTGGGTTGTAAGAGCGGTGTCGGGCGAGCTGGATTCTAGGGCCGATGAGGGTGGTAGTTGATGCCCAGCACGCAGGGGCTCCCCAAACTAAGCACATTTCACTCGCGGTCTTTTACAAGAGATAAATTTACATACTGGTGACACTTAACACCGCCGTCAATATTAACTGAATAAGAAATCTTTTAATCAGTTTTAATAACGGAAAGTGTCTGAGTTGTAAACAAACAGGTCTGCCAACCTCTCAGACTTGGACAGATATATTCTTCACCGTAAAGAAAAACAATTCATGAAATATATCTAAATATAACATATTAATTTTATAGAAAACTATTTACTATATCTAGTAATGTAATTTATAATGAATCAGAATAATTTTTATCTCAATAACTCAAATTTTATTAGTCCGAGAACTTAAGGGGGGGGGGAGCGGAACATATTTGCATGTATCTCGTATAATAAAGGTATCATGAAAACCATATTTAGTATTTAAGCGAATCGAATGACGTGGTTTATTATAGAACAGTGTATTGTTTATGTGACTTGAGTAGGAGGAACTAAAAATGCCAATATCTCGGTTAATATTCAAGATAGAGAATAAATGTATATAATAATATTTATAGGTAATAACCATAATTGTTGGCACGCTTAATTAATTTAAAGGATTTCACTGGTTGGATTTCAGCAATGAATGAACTTGATCTTTAGTTTTACATAAAATGTTTAAATATGGAGTTTGGAAACGCTCAAACATAAATTCTGACCGCTAGAGCGTTAAGAGACAAATGTTTGTGTGTGTGTGTGTGTGTGTGTGTGTGTGTGTGTGTGTGTGTGTGAGAGAGTGAGTGTGTGAGTGTGTGTGTGGGTGTGTGTGTGTGTGTGTGTGTATATATATATATATATATATATATATATATATATATATATATATATACTTCTTATTCTGGAGCCAATGTTATTTATATATTCTTCAAATTTTAATGGCAAGGGTCTCCAAGAAAAAACATTTTTTTCGGTGCAAACTTTATTGCAACTGCCCTACATGTTTCGAGGCTTACTTGCCACATCTTCAAGGGTTGTCCCTTTTTAAAAAATATATATAACAAATTATTATTAATAACATTAATTTAACACATCCCTTAATAATTCTTTTGCCATATATTGTATTAGTAGGTGCCTACATCTATGGTATATTTATTAAATCTAATTATAAATTGCTACTTACATTTCTGAACTGCTCGTTTCCCTTCTACATTGGTTGTGACTGTGCTCCCAGAGGAGGTAGTTGATACTGAGGTTCCAGAGGTAGGTTAAGTCAGCTGACTACAAATCGATTATTTACAAGTCAATCTTGAACTCGATTATTTCAATCGATAATAATCAATCATTCAATAATTTGAAATCGATATATATATAGTTTTGAACGGACCTCATTTTCGTCATCTCCTGCGTAGAATAGATGGACATTTGAGGACATTTTTCGAAACTCGTGCCATGAGTAGGAGCTCAATAGCTGATTTCCCTTAGACCTAGAGATCTACAGTAGTGCTATCAGTATTGAGGAATCTGTGGCAGAATCTAGGAGAGTGAATAGGCAAAATGGAATTAAAACCGATCTGAATTGTGGGAATTTAGGAGAAGAGTGCATCCGGAGTGACAGGGGCTGAATTTCTGATAGCCGGCAATCTTCTCAAATTGCCCCCAAACTACAGAGCCAGTGTTACAATTAGCCGGGAGGCCTTCGAAGATGTAGTCAACAGAAACGAATCAGTAATATTCATGTAAGAATGAGCAGAGAGCAGCTGATGTAAGCGGCAACACCATTTTGATTGTGGTGTGATTCAGAGACGGCCCCAGAGTGAAGGTGAGAGCTGAGTGACAGGGGGCAACTTATCGGCTACATAGTCCCTCACGCAGAGGCTGCCGAAACTAAGCAGATTTCTCACATATGAGTATTTGTTTCAAAAAGTAAATGCTCAATGAGAACAATATTTAGTATTTAAGCTTCAAATAATGTGCTTCACAAAAAAGGGTCTTTCAAAAAGAATGAACTGATTTCAAAGCTTTATGGTGCTTTACAGCAGGATCGGAGGAGAACACGTTGGATGCCATTACAAAGAGCGTAGTTGTAAGTTGTCGAATGGTTGCCGGTAGTGTGCTCTATCGATAGTTCTCTGCCGTAATCCCTACTGACAGCAGTTGCTACAGCAATGGTTGCCGGTAGTGTGCTCTATCGATAGTTCTCTGCCGTAATCCCTACTGACAGCAGTTCCTACAGCAATGGTTGCCGGTAGTGTGCTCTATCGATAGTTCTCTGCCGTAATCCCTACTGACAGCAGTTCCTACAGCAATGGTTGCCGGTAGTGTGCTCTATCGATAGTTCTCTGCCGTAATCCCTACTGACAGCAGTTCCTACAGCAATGGTTGCCGGTAGTGTGCTCTATCGATAGTTCTCTGCCGTAATCCCTACTGACAGCAGTTCCTACAGCAATGGTTGCCGGTAGTGTGCTCTATCGATAGTTCTCTGCCGTAATCCCTACTGACAGCAGTTCCTACAGCAATGGTTGCCGGTAGTGTGCTCTATCGATAGTTCTCTGCCGTAATCCCTACTGACAGCAGTTCCTACAGCAATGGTTGCCGGTAGTGTGCTCTATCGATAGTTCTCTGCCGTAATCCCTACTGACAGCAGTTCCTACAGCAATGGTTGCCGGTAGTGTGCTCTATCGATAGTTCTCTGCCGTAATCCCTACTGACAGCAGTTCCTACAGCAATGGTTGCCGGTAGTGTGCTCTATCGATAGTTCTCTGCCGTAATCCCTACTGACAGCAGTTCCTACAGCAATGGTTGCCGGTAGTGTGCTCTATCGATAGTTCTCTGCCGTAATCCCTACTGACAGCAGTTCCTACAGCAATGGTTGCCGGTAGTGTGCTCTATCGATAGTTCTCTGTCCTAATCCCTACTGACAGCAGTTCCTACAGCAATGGCTACACCTGGAAAAAAATCGCTCTCTGCTATTGAGTTGGCATAGACCAATTCTATTGTCACAGTGCAAGGTGCTTTCCGTAGGAGATTCAACGTGGAGTAGAGGCACTCTCCCAACAACATCCGACCTTGGTTCGTACAGTTACGGCACACTGGATGTTTGTGAACATTTGTGAGAGCTAACAAAAACTTCCAACACCGGTTAACTACATGTGTCTTTATTGCAATCTTGTATTACTGTCTGTTAATAAGACATAGTTTAATGAAATCGGTTCATTCTGACCGAATGTAACACCCAAAGACTCTGTATAACACCATATTGATAATATGACATGAGTAGGAGGGGCGGGGGATAACTGAAGGCCGAAAACTATAAAATGCAAATATGTCGGTTAATAATCAAGATAGTGAAAAAGAAAAAAAAAACTTGCATAACAGCATTTATAGAACATTACATTTACAATAAGATTGGCTATTGAACCCCCTCCCCCTCCCTCTTCTTTTTTTTCATGGAAAAGTCTGAGTGATTGAGATAAACATTATTCTGGTTCATTACAAATTACTCCACTAGCATCAGTAAATAGTTTTCAATAAAATTAATATGTTATATTCATATATATTTCATTAATTGTTCATCTTTCCGGTCAAGAATAGTTCTACCTATTCAGTGCTGCGATGTTGGGCAGCCTTGTTTGTTTACAATTCGGACGCTTTCCGTTCTAGATATTGTTAACTTGTAAATTGACTGAATGATTTCTTATTACCGTTTGAATTTCTTCCCTTAGCATTCGCGGTGGTGTTATCAGAATGTAGATTTATCTGTTGTAAACCTTCCTGTGGGAAATCTGCTTAGTTTCCGCAGCCCCTGCGTGACGGACTTTTCCTGCCTCCCGAGTCATATGAATCTTGGCAGGGGCTAGTACCTAATCATGCAAATTCTGCAGAGCCTCTCCCCCATCATTCATACCCTCATCTTTACGCATGCATCTCTTCCACCATTATTAAGAGTTCGGGATATTGGGCCCTGAGTTGGCTGAATATGAATTTCAAGTATATCATGTCATCCGGGCCAAAACCTTTATGTTTATTTCCTCGACCTGACCTACGGTTTGTGGCTGGCGGGGCAGTGCTCATTGAAATTCTGCAATTGCTATTAGCGGGTTTCCCTTAGGAAAAGAAGCCATTGACGCTGCTCACACGGCCAAACTACTTGAGAAGAATAGTAAATGACTGCCAAAAACTGCGTCACGCAGGGGCTGCGTAAACTAAGCAGATTTCCCTCGTGAAGATTAATAATAGATAAACCTACATACTGCTAACACAACACCACCGTGAATATTAAGTGAATAAATACAAACGGTAATAAGAAATCTTTCCCCTGCCGGCGGGAAGCGTCTCAAATGTAAACAAACAGGTCTGCCAACGGCTCAGAGGAAAGAAAAACAATAACTGAAACATCAGAATATAACATATTCTTTTTATTGAAAACTATGTACTATACCTAGTACTGTAATTTATAATGAATCAAAATAACTTTTATCTCAATCAAACAAATTTTAGTAGTCCAAGAATTTAAAACGGGGGGGGGGTGTCACAAGAACATATTTGCATCTATCTCGTATAATAAAGGTTTCTGGAAAACAATATTTGGTATTTAAGCTTCGAATAATGTGGTTTATTATATAACAGAGTATTGTTTATGTAACACGAGTAGAAGTGGGGGTTTGCTGAAGGCTGAAAACTGAAAAATGCAAATATCTCGGTTAATATTCAAGATAGAAAATAAATGTATATAACAATATTTATAGTATATTTAATTTTCCAATAAGCCTATACACTTTTTCGATCCGAGTTATAGTATCGGAGATATTTCGTGTTTTCAAATTTCTTCCCCCCTAAACCCCCCTCCCCCCCTAAACCCCCTCCTCCTCGTCCAATTTCAGCCCTTAACGAACTTGATCTTCCTTTTTGCATAAAACGACTAAATATAGAGTTCGGTAACGATCAAACAAAAATTGCTACCGCTAGAGCTGTAACAGGCCGTATATACGAGTATATAGACACACAAACAGTTTTGAACGGACCTCAATAGCTGATGACCCCCATTCCTACTCTTGTCATATTAACAATAAGCTGTTATACCTCGAACCAATTTATTCTCATCGTACACACCAAACATTGTTTTCAAGATACCTTTACTATGCGAGTTACATGGAAAGACGTTGTGTGATGGCGTCAATTAAGATTTTATGAATGATATATAACGACTGGGGGAAATCTGTTTAGTTGCAGCTCTCACGTAACGGACTTTTGAGGTATGAAATACATAAAGTCCGTCTAGATAACAAAATTTAAAAGATTATTTTCCGCTGCAAATTCTGACAAGGTAAAAATTCTAAACGAGTTGGTTGGTTGAATGAAAATAATGGGCAGAGGTGTCTAGGAGGATGTATGATATTACATCACTATAGTCATGTTACTTACTGGACAAGGTCTGTCTTTGCTTCCTTCATCCATTCTCCTCCACTCAAAATGCCCCCTGACGCATCGGCAATGACACATTAATGATCTCACCACACCCTCTCTTCGGAAAATCAGCTATTGAGGTCGTACTCAGTAAGCGATTTTAGAAATAGTTCTTCAAATGTCCATCGATTCTACCCAGGAGATGAGGTCCGTACAAAATTATATATATATATATATATATATATATATATATATATATATATATATATATATATATATAGTTTTGAACGGACCTCATTTCCGTCATATCCTGGGTAGGATCGATGGACATTTGAATAAATGATTCTAAAATCGCGTCTTGAGTACGACCTCAATAGCTGATTTTCTTCAAGGGAAATCTGCCAAAAAAACCTACAATAGGATAGGGATAGGGGACCAACTGTTGTTTATGGCATCTAAATAAGGAGGCTGATCATAGTTGGTTTTGGGCTATTGTTCACCATGTATCGCGATATGAGGCAATGTGCCATGAATGATGCGTGTATATTGAATCTGCATTGAGCATTGGCTATTGTCGGCAATATGGATAGCTGAGTGAAAGCACTATGGTTGCCCGCCTATGTATTCATCAGGCTCTTGCTAGCACCCCCCTCCCCCCATCTTATATTTTATGACGATTGGGCCCCGTCTCCTGTTGCTATAATGGACGGCGGGCCAATTGCTTTTCCACATACATCCTAATTGATGGCTGCTCAGCTCACCCAATCCAGCCCAGTTTTAGCAGATAGCAGCTATTGAGGTCGTACTCATGACGCGATTTACGACAATTTTCTTCAAATGTCCATCGATCCGAAAATGAGGTCCGTCCAAATCTCTCTCTCTCTCTCTCTCTCTCTCTCTCTCTCTCTCTCTCTCTCTCTCTCTCTCTCTCTCTCTCTCTCTCTCTCTCTCTCTCTCTCTCTCTCTCTCTCTCTCTCTCTCTCTCTCTCTCTCTCTCTCTCCCTCTCCCTCCCTCCCTCCCTCCCTCTCTCTCTCTCTTTCTCCCTCCCACCCCCCGGGGTCGGTGGGGGGGGGGGGGGGGGTTAGAGGGGAAGAGTTCCGAAAATTCAATATATCTCCCTTAGTATAAGTCGGAACTAAAATTGTATAGAACCAATCTTATTGCAAATGTTAATGCTCGATAAATGCTTTTATATACGTGTTTTCATTATCTTGAATAACTGTGATATTGGCGTTTTCTGGTTTTCTTTCTCCAGTAAGCGCCCACTTCTATTTATCTCATATTATCAATATTCTATCATGTTATGTAGCAGTTTATTTGAAGCCTAAATACCAAATACTGTTTGAGATATATGCAAATACTTGTTATTTATGTATGATTGATCTGTAAGGTGTATGTCGCTACAAGTGGAACACTGAGAAGAAATGCTGCTACAGAACATCGAACATTGTAGCAAACATATTGGATAGTGGTTGGGGAAGAGGTAGTTGCTCACACCCACCACCTTCCCCTGTTCCGGTGCAATACATGCACAGCTCTACAATGCATTTAACATTTGCCTATGTTGGATGGTATGCCCCAAGCTCTATCTAGTACCTCAAATGGGGGAAACCCAGCCCGTAGGAGGAATGGTTCCTCATCAATAGGCCTTAATATGCAACCCATTCAGCGGTTTCACCTTTCAGCAGATTCCCCACCCCCCAGCGAAATCAGCTATTGAGGTCTTACTTGTGGCACAATTTTCTAAAAATGTCCTCAAATGTCCATCGATCCTACCTAGGAGGACACAAAAATGAGGTCCAATTTTGGGAGGTTCAAAATTTGTTTACAAAACATAAGGCTGTGGACCCTGCTATGTATAAACAGACCAGGGGAGATTATAACCAGTAGTCCTAAGTGCAATAGTTATGTGCAGTAGTTTTAAGTATCTTTAGTCTTGGTAAGTAATAATAGCATAAACACCTCCTGTTACAATCTAGTTTAATGACAATCTGCAATACTATACCCGTAAAGTAGTACCTGTAATTTTACAGCCCTGAAGAAGAGAAAATAAAAATTCTCGAAATAACGGCATAAACTAAGATTTTTTCACCAACATTGACCAAACCTCCAAAAAGAATATAAATATAAAATACATATTGAAATATAATCTCAACATGGTGCATATTCGTGCCGCACGTGGGAAATGTGCTGAGTTAACGCAGCCCCTGCGTGACGGACTGGAGTGTCGGGATTGAGCGAGGTATCTAATTACTACGAGATGGACTGGCTGTGAGGCTGTTAGCTGTATCAAATCAGAGTAGAAAGCTAATTGCAACATTCCAGAAGGTAACCACTACTTCCGATAGTCCAATAATACTAGGGCCACCTATATGAGCCACCGAATGCCTTCACTTCCACAGCCAATCAACGGCTGATATTAAACTTTTTCATGACCTCTGCCCCCCCCCCCCACCCCACCTTAATTCCACTCAATATTAGCAGATTTCCCTTAAGGGGAATCAGCTATTGAGGTCGTACTCATGACGCCATTTTCGACATTATTCTTCAAATGTCCATCGATCCTACCTAGGAGATGACGAAAACGTCCGTCACGCAGGGGCTGTGTAAACTGAGTAGATTTCCCACGCGAAGGTTTACAACAGATAAATATACACACTGGTATCGCCACAGCCAATATTAAGTGAATAAATACAAACGGTAATGAGAAATCTTTACGCGGGAAATCTGCTTAGTTTACGCAGGCCCTGCGTGACGGACTTTTTTTACTGCTTATTCGAGCAGGCTGGCGAAGGTGCGCGGATGATAAATTATTTGAGAGAGTTATTAGCATAGGGAATATATGCAAATAGCTCATATGTAACCATTAGTAAATAAATGGCCAATACAGGGGGAGACATTTTACATAATTCCTCTCCAGCTTATAGCCATTAGCTTCATTCCTTCGCAGCCCTAATTGACTGTCTCTTTCGAATGAATATTAAACATGTATATTCGCTCAATTTTAAGCAATTCACTAAATTTAATTCGAAATAAATTTGCCGGTGAGCCTTTGAGAGCAAATGAATTTGCAGCTAATTGCCCCCCTTCTGCCGAACCTCTCCTAATAGCCATTAAAATTTTAATTGCATTAACAAGATTCACTCTACTCGAACTAATTTACTCTGCACGGCTAAGAAAATTTCCAATAAATCTTATACAGCAAAATAAAATGCATTACTTTCAAAACTTCCATCTTAATAAACTTTAACTTACTTCATTCGCCTGAACGTTAGCTGAACTATATATATGTTTTTTATATCGTCTGAATTTCAGAACAGTAATTGGTTTGCATTTTTTTATTTTAGTTATTTATTTATACCGGAGCAACGGCAACTAGCCGATTTGGATCGAAATTCTACAATGTAATAAAAACAATATAATAGAAAAATAACAAAAACTGGATCAACAATAAAAAAAATTAGACACGATAAGTAAACATTAAAT
This sequence comes from Riptortus pedestris, assembly GCA_019009955.1. Lineage (NCBI taxonomy): Eukaryota > Metazoa > Arthropoda > Insecta > Hemiptera > Alydidae > Riptortus > Riptortus pedestris. Next base: position 138,313,485 of record CM032233.1, on the reverse strand, counting down.
ACAACAAATAAACATTAAACTAGTATTAAAGCTAACAATTTAAAATGGTTTCATTTATATATATATATATATATTATTCCTATATACTAGTACATTTTTATTATCGGAAATTATATTAAATTTCTCACTAAGTCAAAATCAAACAAAAGAGAAGTTACATTTTGTAAAACAAATTCAATTTTTTAAGGCAATTTAGTGTATTTTCGATATGTGGGCTGCTGCCTGTATGGAGCTGGTACATGTTATGCGGGGTCTCTAAGTATTCAATGTTGGTGCAGTTAGTCAGTATGTGTTGGATGGTCACTGGTTGATGGCATGTTCTCCAGAGAGCTCCTTCTCTTCTCCTCATCAGCTATGAGGGCTGCTGCCTGTATGAACCTGGTACATGCTCGGTATTCAATGTTGGTGCAGTTAGTCAGTATGTGTTGGATGGTCACTGGTTGATGGCATGTTCTCCAGAGAGCTCCTTCTCTTCTCCTCATCAGCTATGAGGGCTGCTGCCTGTATGAACCTGGTACATGCTCGGTATTCAATGTTGGTGCAGTTAGTCAGTATGTGTTGGATGGTCACTGGTTGATGGCATGTTCTCCAGAGAGCTCCTTCTCTTCTCCTCATCAGCTATGAGGGCTGCTGCCTGTATGAACCTGGTACATGCTCGGTATTCAATGTTGGTGCAGTTAGTCAGTATGTGTTGGATGGTCACTGGTTGATGGCATGTTCTCCAGAGAGCTCCTTCTCTTCTCCTCATCAGCTATGAGGGCTGCTGCCTGTATGAACCTGGTACATGCTCGGTATTCAATGTTGGTGCAGTTAGTCAGTATGTGTTGGATGGTCACTGGTTGATGGCATGTTCTCCAGAGAGCTCCTTCTCTTCTCCTCATCAGCTATGAGGGCTGCTGCCTGTATGAACCTGGTACATGCTCGGTATTCAATGTTGGTGCAGTTAGTCAGTATGTGTTGGATGGTCACTGGTTGATGGCATGTTCTCCAGAGAGCTCCTTCTCTTCTCCTCATCAGCTATGAGGGCTGCTGCCTGTATGAACCTGGTACATGCTCGGTATTCAATGTTGGTGCAGTTAGTCAGTATGTGTTGGATGGTCACTGGTTGATGGCATGTTCTCCAGAGAGCTCCTTCTCTTCTCCTCATCAGCTATGAGGGCTGCTGCCTGTATGAACCTGGTACATGCTCGGTATTCAATGTTGGTGCAGTTAGTCAGTATGTGTTGGATGGTCACTGGTTGATGGCATGTTCTCCAGAGAGCTCCTTCTCTTCTCCTCATCAGCTATGAGGGCTGCTGCCTGTATGAACCTGGTACATGCTCGGTATTCAATGTTGGTGCAGTTAGTCAGTATGTGTTGGATGGTCACTGGTTGATGGCATGTTCTCCAGAGAGCTCTTTCTCTTCTCCTCATCAGCTATGAGTGGGCTACATGTGAGTTTATGTAAAAATAAAGATCAAGTTTTGCTGACATTGGATCGGATGGAGAGGGGGGGGGGGGTTAGAGGGGCCTTTTTTGAAGTTAAGGTGTTGTCTGACTAAACTCATCACGCGACCAGTTATCTGCCGTCTATAAAAGCTTCAATGTATTCAAGGCCAAGCAAAACATACGATACTCAATTCGTGGGAGAAATCTTGGTTTGCCGCAACTGACAACAAACTTCGAGAACTGAAACATGTACTTGGGGATTGGCCTTCCTCCAAAAGGCTAATTAGAAGAGAAGAAGTAGTTTTAACTAGATTAAGAATTGGCCATTCACGACTGACTCACACTTACCTACTGGAGAAGACGAACCCTACTGCCAACATTGTAACTGTAGACTTACTATAGTAAAGTCCGTCACGTAGAGGCTGCTTAAACTAAGCAGATTTCCCACATGAAGTTATACAATAGAGAAATCTCCATACGAGAGCCGAACAGTTACGGAAACGGCCGAACTAGCTTTCGGCGGAAACGAATAGAACGGACTTTACCCGATCATCTCGTCCGTTACCCTCACAAACTTAATAAAAATGCAATTATCTCGGTTAATATTCGAGATAGAGAAATTATTATTATAAATTTTATAACTGTATATGACAATATTTATAGTAAATTTAATTTGCAATAAGATTGGTTTTATGCAATTTTTCGATCTGACGTATAGTAACGGAGATATTTCGAATTTTCGAAATTCCCCCCTCTAACCCCCCCCCTCCCACTTGTCCGATTTCAGCCGTTAACGACCTTAATCTTTCTTTTTACATAAAACGATTAAATACCGAGTTTGATGACGACTAAACAAAAATTGCGGCCGCTAGAGTGTTAATAGACTAATATATATAGTTTAGAACGGACGGACGGATTTTCGTCATCTACTAGGGGTAGGATCGATGGACATTTGAAGAATATTTTCGAAAATCTCGTCATGAGTACGACCTCAATAGCAGATTTCCCTTAAGGGATATCAGCTATAACATATACTGACTGACTGCTATCTAAGGACTCACATAGACCTACCATACACTTCCACTGAATTACTACATGACCGTAGCCAGGATATAGACCGCCTATTACACTACTTCAAACATAACAACATTTTCAAAAACTTATAATGTAGGACTGAAAATATTTTCATAAGTGAGCATACTTAGGTAAATGTAATATAGTGATTATAGGAATTTAACTGATTCATCCTTAAATCGCCCCAGTCGCCAAATGCCATTATTGTAAGAATAAATAAAAAAATATAAGCTTCTAAATAAGAATAAGGAGAAATAGAGAATGTAATGTGCAAATGACGTCACGTTTCGATTAGGGCGTGCGGGAAACCAGGGACTGGCTTCCATATCTAGGTGGAGTCTTGGCCGGCTCCGTCACACGTATTATAATTTGATTTAAGAGCCGCCGCCTGATCTAGGCGTCGATAAGGAGGGACTAGTGTCTCACAAATTATGCATATTTATTCAAATGAAGTCATTCAGGAGACGAGTAATTAAGCCCTATTAACCTCTTCGTATATATAAAAAGAAAATGAGATAAGCTCATCCTTCACTCGGCGTTTGTAATATGTAACTCGTTATTATTCTACTTTCACTGCTTTCCTATTGGTTGATTAACTTTTACTTCATAGCTCACTTCAAACAAATATAACTAATGGCATGCCTGTATTCAGTGGTGCATGTGCATCGACACAAATCTAATTACCAATTCTAATTACTCCTTAAAATAAATGCCTTTCAAAGAGAAGCAATAATCAATACATTTTATTTATGTAATGTCAAAGAGGTTCATCTTCAATAAGGGAGCTAATAGATTGAACGTTTCGAGTTGGTACTGAGGAGGCGAGATTTGAAACCTTTCCACAAATGTCCATCAATCCTACCTAGAGATGACCAAACTGAGGCTAATTAAACTGCTGCGTCGTTAAGGCTGCGTAAACTAAGCAGATTTCCCTCGTGAAGTTTAACAATAGATAAATCTATATAGTAGTTACACAATAGCACAATCAATATCAAGTGAATAAATACAAACGATAATAAGAAACCTCCCGACGGGAAGCGTCTGAAATGTAAACAAACACTTCTGCCACTGGAAAGAAAAACAATTACTGAAATATATCAGAATAGACCATTAATTTTATTGAAAACTATTTACTATATCTAGTACAGTCATTTATAATGAATCAGAATAATTTTTATCTTACTCAATCAAATTTTAGCAGTCCAAAACTTAAGAAGGGGGTGCCAGAACATATTTGCATTTATCTCGTATAATAAAGGTCTCTTGAAAACAATATAAGGTATTTAAGCTTGGAATAATGTGGTTTATTACATAACAGAGTGTTGTTTATGTAACATGAGTAGAAGTGGGGGTTTACTGAACGCTGAAAACTGAATAATGCAAATATCTCGGTTAATATTCAAGATAGAGAATAAATGTATACAACAATATTTATAGTAGGATTTAATTTTCAATATGATTGATTCTCTACAAATTTTCGATCCGACGTATAGTAACAGAGAGATATCGAATTTTCGAAAATCACCCCCCCCCCCCGCTGGACCGATTTCAGCCATTAGCGAACTTGATCTTTCTTTTTGCGTAAAAAGGTTAAATATCGAGTTTGGTAACGAAAATTACGACCACTAGAGCGTATATATAGTTTTGAACGGACCTCATTTTCGTCATCTCATGTGTAGGGTTGATGGACATTTGAAGACATTTTCGAAAAACGCGTCATGAGTACGACCTCAATAGCTGATTTCTCTCAAGAGAAATCTGCTAAAAACGGAGAACTTTATACTCTAAGATACAGTTTTAAATATTTCATATTCTTGATTCCGTTTAAACGGGAATGAATATGAATAATGAATTAAATCTATACCTTTTTTCTGAGAAAATGGGGAAAAAATCCGAACTTCTGAATCATTTTCATTTAATTTCCAGACGAACGGACCTCCGGATGAAAAATACAGTTACTTTCATTAGAGCTCGGAGCAATTGGAATCGCCTAAAGCCATTGGGCACGAATTTACAAATATTCGATGAACTGCAAACTCATTGGTGATGAGATAAGGAGAGCGAATAATAGGCCCGCCTACGCCCACCCCCACAATATAATGCAATATATTTTTTTTTAATCTGAATCCAACGATCTGGGCCGTTGTAAATCAATCTAGACTAAACAGCGACCCTTGAAATGGTGGAAATGTCAAGAGCGATGGGGCGATAGAGCCTAGCCAATGGCCTTAGTCTCATTAGACTTTCTGCTCCACCTTCAATATTTGTATGATCATTCAGCCTATTGTAACTGCTAACCGGGAGTCGAGTAATAGGATCCATCATCAGAAATGGCCTACATGCGTTCCAAGTGCAACCCGCGCCCAAAAACTGACCACAGTTCCCATGTCCTGCCTCAAAAACAAATAAAACAATAACTCGCTTAATACTTGAGTTACGAAAAAATGCATAGAGCAATAATTGTAGAGCAACTATAGTTTAACAAGATTGGTCCTATAACATTACCTCTTAAATACCCAATTCCCCATGCCCCATTTCAGTGAATGACAAATATGTTCTTTAGTGTTGACTTAAAACGTTAAACATTTATAAGACAAGAATTTATAAATAACAAAATGGTTAACGAGAGGCCACTCATTATTTAGAGATTGAATAATGGTTCAAAGCCATTTATCGCTATTCGCTATAGAGTGTTCATACATATGGCTAGGTTATCTCAGTCATTCTGTTTCTTTTAGTTGATTTCCCTTAAGCACGATTTTCGAATTTTTTTTTCAAATGTCCATCGATTCTAGGAGCTGACGAAAATGAGGCCCATTCAAAACTATATATATATATATATATATATATATATATATATATATATATATATATATATATATATATATATAATATACTAGCTCAGATAACCGGCTTCGTGGACTCCCTCTATAGTTTTTAGAGTATAACTCATTTATACTTCCGTATACGGCAAAAGTGCATATAACAAAAGTTACTCTAAATTACAAAATAGACAACTTTTGTTATGGGCATATTTGCTAAAAAAGCAATAGAAAACAAAATATCGCTATATTTTTAATTTCAGGCCTCCCTTATAACCCCCACTCCTGTTTGTCTTAGAGAATATTAGTATACATACCAAGTTTCATAAAATTCGGTTCAGCCGTTTATGCGTGAAAAGGTAACAAACAAACAAACAAGCATACACGAAAGAAACAAAATGCAGTTATGGTGTCTATGACATATGAAACGAAAAGTTATCGTGAAATTTCGCGAAAAAAATCAATGTACAGACAGAGGTTACAATTTTATATATATATATATATATATATATATATATATATATATATATATATATATATATATATTTGTCTCTTACCGGTCTAGCGGTCGCAATTATTGTTTAATCGTTACCAAACTCAATAATTAGTCGTATTATGTAAAAAGGAAGATCAAGTTCGTTGACGGCTGAAATCGGACCAGCGGGAAGAGGGGGGGGGGGGGTTAAAGCGGAGGAATTTCGAAAATTCGAAATATCTCTGTTACTATACGTCAGATCGAAAAACTGTAAAGATGCAATCTTACTGCAAATGAAATTTACTATAAATATTTGTATACACATTTATTCTCTAGCTTGAACATAAACGGAGATATTTGCATTTTTCAGTTTTCAGCCTTCAGCAAACCTCCACTTCTACTCATGTTACTTAAACAATACTCTTTTATGTAATAAACCACGTTATTCGAAGTTTAAATACCAAATATTGTTTACATTGAACTTTTACGATGTGATATACGCAAATACGTTCTGTTGACCCCCCCCCTTCTTTTGTTCTTGGATTACTACAATTTGATTGAGATAAAAGTGATTCTGATTCATTACAAATTACAGCACTAGATTCGGTAAATAGTTTTCAATAAAATTAATATGTTATATTCAGATATATTTCATTAATTGTTCTTCTTACCGGTCTATCTATGTATTCAACTCTACAAGGTTGGCTGGCCTGTTTACAGTTCATTGTAAAGATCATTAACTTGTAAAACAATTTTTTTTATATGCAAGTTTGCCGAAAAGCAAATGGGAAGAGAAATACCCTGATTTTTCATTCGGTTCCTCCCTTCTAACCCCCACTCCCTTACTTGCCACACCCTTCACCGCCACTCATTTCTGAGTTTGTACATTTTCTTTTATAATATATATTTATTATTGGGACGAGACTTCAAATGTGGCCGGCGGACAATCGATTGCAGGGTCGCCTGTATGTTTTCTCGGATAAAATTATTAATTTTGAGCGAGGGGCGGCTGCGAATATAAAGAAGCCTATTCAGCACATGTTCTTTATATGATGATAATTTGCTGGCAATAATGCAAGCTGATTGTCATCAAGTGTCATGCTTCATTATCTCGGCTCTTCATTCACATCTAACTAGTACTTTCTATCTCTTCAAAGGATCTCAATAGGTTGTGCTTTTTTTTCTTTTTTTTATCCTTTAGAAAATACTTTATTCTCGTTTGTCGTTGGTTGAATGGGCGATTAGTAGGCTGTAGCAGGCAGCTTTCCATTGTATGGGCCTCCTCTCTCAGTAAATAGCCTATTTAATAGCAATTACCTGAAGAAAACATCTCTTTGTTGGAGTAGTTGTCTACACTCTATGAAAATTTGCCAACCGTTAGAATTCCATGAGATTTACGCAATTTCGAATACATTACGACGTTTCGATAAATATATTTATGTTGTGGCGAGTTCGATTCCCGTCTGGGCAATATTATTATTATTTATTTGAGATGCCGCTACAATGGCGATTCATCTTTTGACATGGTAGAATATAATTTTACAAAATTAAATAAATAATAAAATTTTTACAAAGCTAAGTTTTACAAATGTACAAAATAAATAGAATGGAAAAACTAAATATAAATTGTTATTATATTTACAACATGAGGAAAAACAACAAAATAAAAATAAAACAAAAATAAACTAAAAGAAAAACTATAAATAGTTAAACTGGAAGGAGGTAAAATTCATATTCGACGTACAGTGCTTGCTATATACAACTTCCATAATGGTAAATAATAGCTTTTATATTTCATCAAATAATCCATTATTTCTAAAATACTTAAAAACTTCATCTATAGATTGGCTACTGTCGGCTAGTAGTTATGTGGGCCATGGCTACGTTATTACTTGTCTGCAGTCAGTTAGTGTGTGTATTACAGTCAGCGGTCTACTGCAGTAGCGGCATATAGGTTCATCTTGTCTGCTCAGTAGATGCATGAATGCCTTAGTCTAGTCTGCTCTGTGCCTAGGCGTGTAAGTACGCTTTCTTCTCTTCTAGAATGTCTATTACTTGAAGTCCAGTTGAGCGTGTTTGATTTGATTTCTCTAAGTTTGCTGTCAGTGTTATACCATACATTATTCCAGTCATTAATTACGAGTTTTCTTATTTGAACGATATTTCTTTATTATTGCCAGGACAATAGGAATTTATTAAGTGACAGAATTCATTAAATAAAATCCTTTTCCCACCCTGGCTAGAAAAGGGTGGTGACCTGTAGACGGGCCCAATTAGCCTTAGTTGCAAAAAGTGGTCGTTAATAAATAGTTGAATATAATTTAAGTATAAGCAAAACACAAATACCAATTACGGACGCTATAACAACATATAATTACTAGTTCACTCATATAATAAAACGAATACGTAAAATAATAGCTGTAGTACAAAACGTCTGTTAGGCAGGGGCTAAGCAGATTTCCCACGTACTGGTATATCACAGTTGTGACCTCATATTCTCTATTTATATTTTTAAAAAACCGATTAGTATAAAAGGTGCGCGGGGTGAGGGGGGGGGTACTGAAAACTGAAAACGAGAAAGTACTAAAACTCGCTTAATACTTGAGTAACGAAATAAATGTATATAACAACAATTGTAGACTATCAATAGTTTAACAAGATTGGTTTTATAACATTTTTCGATTCGGCTCATAATATCGGAAATATTTTGAATTTTCGAATTTCCCCCCTAAATACCCACTTGCCCGATTTCAGACAATAACAAATGATCTTCACTGTTGGTTGAACCAGTTGAATAGTATAGATCAAACAAGCATTTACGAGAGAAGAACGTAAAATCTTAATCGATGATGTCATCGCACATGGTATTTACCCTTAGAATACTTGGGTTCACAATATACCAAAAAATCTGGCTCATAAAAATGGAGGTTAATTTTGGAACGCCCTCCCATCCGCCAAGCAGATTTCAGCTATCACTAAATACGATCATAGTTATCCATCAAATATTTAAATATCGAGTGTGGTATTGTCCAAATAAAACTCATGCAGTTGAAAACGTAAAATCTTCAATTATGACGTCACAAAGAAAATATTTCATTCAGTACAGTAAAAAAAAATCACGATATTTCGTTCCCTATTGGTTTTTCGGTAAACTTGCACATAATAAAAATGTTTATTTGGTTATTTAGAGTCATTTCTTTTAATATACACATTTGTCTTATAAGAAAGTATATAACGAAATATATCTTATAACAAAGTATATCCGAACTATAGCGGAAGCCAACAAGTTTATTGGGCTCATACGTCTAAACCGAACTTATCAAAGCTCGGTATGTGACTTTAGGAGCCCTAAACCTGCTGTGGAATAAATCTACATCAAGTATTAAGAGGATGATTCTTTGATCGGCATAACATATTGTTTCTCAAGCCAAACGACCTTCTTGATAAGAACTAATGGAACCGGGGCCGGCCCACCTTAATATTTCATCGGAGAAATATTCTGAAACAATTCTCGGCCAATCACTATCTAAAAGCACTGAGAGTTTATTACAAGGCGTAAGCAATAAATACAGATTTATCCTTTTGCTTGGAACCATAAGAGCTTTATGTTGGTGAGTCCATTGAGCATATCTGCTTACTAATCGATATTTAAATCAATTCTTATAATGGAGAATAAAAAAAGAGCTCGACGAATAATGGAAACGAGGCAGTACGCCCACATCAAACCCGGGGCCTCTTCTACCAGCTCCATTCCCTATGCAGCATTAGCAGCCATCTCTTCTTCGAAACTCTGCCAACCTTTCCCATCCCATACGGCAGCTCAATAAACTTCATAGTTCTTCCCATACTTATTGATTTTCTCACAGCTTCACGGCTCAGAATTGTTGTTAACGCATTCACCTATACCGAAATCAGCCATTGAGGGAGGATGAGGATACTCTAGGGGTGTAATCACCCGCTCAAGTATAAAACGTCCTTCACGCAGGGGCTTCGTAAACTAAGCAGATTTCCCACGTGAAGTTTTACAATAGAAAAATCTCCATACTAGTAAAAGTAGTAGTAACGAGTCTAAACCAACTTCACGGGGCCGAACTAGCTTCCGGGGGATACTCACGACTAGAACCGAAATTAGCCGATCTCATTTCGTTCGTTATCCGCACACACTTAATAAAAATGCAAATATCTCGGTTAATATTCTATATATATATATATATATATATATATATATATAATAAATGTATATAACAATATATATAGTGCATTTAATTTGCAATAATATTGGTTCTATACAAGTTTTAGAACCGAAGCATAATAACGGAGATATTTCGAAAATCCCCTTCTTAAGCCGCCCCCTCCGATTTCAGCCATTAACGAACTTGATCTTTATTTTTGCATAAAACGAGTAAATATCGACTTTGGTAACGATCAAACAAAAATTGCGACCGCTAGAGCGGTAAGAGACAAATATATCTATACATATATACAATTGTAACCTCTGTCTGAATTTTACGATAACTTTTCGTTTCACATGTCATAGACACCATATCTGCATTTTGTTTCTTTCGTGTCTGTTTGTTTGTTTGTTTGTTACCTTTTCACGCATAAACGGCTGAACCGAATTTTATGAAACTTGGTATGTATATTACTACTAACCCAACTTAGACTTTAGGCTATATTAATATTCTCTGAGACGAACAGGAGGGGGGGTTATAGAGGAAGCCTGTTATTTAGAGTAACTTTTGTTATATATATTTTTTTCGTATACCGAATTATAAACGAGATATACGCTAAAACCTATAGCGGAAGTGAACAATTTTATTTGGCACAAAAGACTAAACCGAACTAAATAAAACTCGGTATGTGTATTAGCACTAACGTCTTCATTATAATAAGTCATACCAACATTTATAGGGACGGGCAGGAGTGGGAGTTATAAGGGAGGCCTGAAATTAAAAATAGCAATATTTCGTTTCCTATTGGTTTTCCGGCAAACATGAACATGACAAAAGTTGTTTATTTTGTAATTTAGAGAATATTTTGTTATATACACTATCATCGTATACCGAAGTATAAAGGCGGCATAAGCTAAAAATTATAGCGGGAGTCAACAATTTTCTTTAGCACAAAAGACTCAACCGAACTCAATAAAACTCGGTATGCGTATTAGCACTAACGCCTTTATGATAATAAGCTATACTAACATTTCTAGGGACGGGCTGGAATGGGGGTCGTAGGAGAGGCCAGAAATTATAATATAGTATTTCGTTTTCTATTGGTTTTTCTGCATATATGCACATGACAGAAGTTGTTTATTTTGTTATTTAAAATAACTTTTGTTATATTCATTTCTTTCGTATAACAAAGTATAAACGAGATATACACTAAAGACTAGAGCGGGGGCCAACAATTTTGTTGGGCACTAACTATTGAACCGAACTTAAAAAAATTCGGAATGTGAATTATCATTAATTCTTCCATGATTATAAGATATATTAAATTTTTAGGTCCAAACGGGAATGGGGTTGTGAGGGAGGCCTGAAATGAAAAATTGTGATATTCCGATTCCAATTGGTTTTTCAACGATTTTCTATAAAAATACAATCATTAGTCAGTCAACGATGATTTCCCGGGCATTGCCGGGTATATTAGCTAGATCGTATATACAAAATACGTACATTATAGATGATATTTAATTATAATAAATGCTATCCATGATTATGATTTGAATTATTCACGGTGTGTCAAACAGTGGAGAGGGAATGATTAGAGACTTATTTTCATTTATTCTTCAAACCTAAATTTTTTTTTCCATAAGTCGCCCAAGGGACCCTTACGGGGAAAAGTGCGCCTAGACGGGAAGAGCAGTTCTACACATAGAAGCATTGCCAAAAACAAAATAAAATCTTTCCGTCTCAAATGATTTCCCGAGCGAAGCCGGGTACCTTGGCTAGTATATATATATATATATATATATATATATATATATATATATATATTGTTGTTGTTTTCGACCAGGTTTTATATATATATAATTAAAAACTATTGAACATAACTGTTGTACTTCTAATGTAACAGAAGTACAGCAGTTATGTATATTAATTTTTATGTATCCTTAACGATTAAATTCCGAGTTTCGTGGCGATTAAATAATAATAGCAACCGCTAGAGTATGTATATATATATATATATATATATATATATATATATATATATAGTTTTGAACGGACCTCATTTTCGTCATCTCCTGGGTAGGATTGATGGATATTTCAAGAAATGTTTCGAAAATCGTGTCATGTGTATGACCTCAATAGCTGATTTCCCTTAAGGGTTTATTTGTCTATTGTAAAACTTCAAGGGGAATATCAGCTTAGTTTACCCAGCCCCTAAGAGATGGACTTTTTAGTAAAAGACTAAACCTCCAGGAGGTATTTTTCCAAAATATTTTTAAGTGAACGTTCGACGTTTGATACATGACTTGCTTACAGTTTATAGAAATATAGTATAAAAAATTAGCGGGGATGTGTAAAGTTAAAGTCGACTTGATAGAGAAAACAAATAGGACGAATTGGTTTGCTGTCTACCAGCTAGAAGAAAGCAGCTTGGACGCTGCTAAAGTGTCTTCCAAGAACAGCCGTTGAATTACTGCCTTTAGAAAATATCCACTCTTTCCCCTTGGAAACCTTAATCATTTTTAAATATTGGGAATGAGTTGAGAGGAAGAAAAGGAATGTTTTTTTTTAAATGGAGTCATCGCAGTAAGAATGTAAATGGAGAGCTTTGGGGCGTCTTTGGAAAGCCATAACTTTTATTGTGCGCGTCACAGATTAAAACTTTATGAGGGTCTAATTCATTTCAATGACTTTTTCCCTTGAGCAGTCGAATGAAGAGTCGGACAATCTCACTTCTACGGCCAGAGGGAACCATCTCTTTCATTAGCCCATTTGTTTGAGGACAATGAAAACAATGCAGCTATGTCGCTTCTTTTAGCAAGCTTACCAAAGGCGTTAATCGTTACCAAACTCGATATTTTGTCGTTTTATTTTAAAAGAAATATCACGTTCGTTAATGGGTGAAATCGGACCAGAGGGAGGGGGGGGGGGGTTTAGAGGGGAGAATTTTGAAAATTCGAAATATCTCCGTTACTATACCTCGGATCGAAAAAATGTATGGAATCAATCTTATTGCTTGCCAATTAAATGTACTATAAATATTCTTATATTAATATATTCTCTAACGTGAATATTAACCGAGATATTGGCATTTTTCAGTTCTCAACCTTCAGTAAACCCCCACTTCTACTCATGTTAAACAAACAATGCTCTGTTCTATAATAAGCCACGTTATTCGAAGCTTAAATACCAAATATTGTTTTCAAGATACCTTTATTATACGTGATACATGCAAATATATTCTGATGCCCCTCTCCGTCTTAAGTTCATGGACTACTAAAATTTAATTGATTGCGATAAAAATTATTCTGATTCATTATAAATGACAGTACTAGATATAGTAAATAGTTTTAAATAAAATTAATATGTTATATTCTGATATTTTTTTTCTTTCCGGTGAGAGGTTGGCAGAACTGTTTGTTTGTATCCAGACGCTTCCCGCCGCGTGGGGAAAGATTTCTTATTACCGTTTGTATTTATTCGGGGTGGTGTTGTGTTATCAGAATGTAGGTTTATCTATTACTATTCTTTACGAGGGAAATCTGCTTAGTTTGCGCTGCCCTTGACTTTTCTTAGTATCAACTCTATACTCAACTCAGCAGTATAAGACTAATTGATAGTGTAATGTATCGAAACAGATGTGCCTCGCCTCAGCTTTGTTCACAAGATGGGATTTTGGATAAATGTTTGGAATATATAAAGCAAACTGTTATTGACATCGACTTAATTAATATATAGGTTGATTCGAATGAATCTGTATGTGGCTCTCGGCTGATTGAGGTACTTTCAGAATGTAGAGTTGACCCCCCGTGCATTTGGCCCAGATTGGAGTGGAACACTTCCACATAGCACCCTACCTCATGGCAATATGTGTTATCATTTGTCCAATTAATGCAATCACTATCCAGCTGTCGACTATCAATCTTGTACTTCGTGCAATACAAAGCATTCTTTGACATAATCCTGGATCTGCCTGTTTTACTCTAAAAGAAAAAGTCCGTCACGCAAGGGCAGCGTAAACTAAGCATATTTCCCACGTGAAGTTTTACGGTAGAAAAACCTGCATACTGCTAACACTTAACACCACCAATAAATTAGCATTAATTCTTCCATGATTATAAGCTATATTAAATTGTTTAGGTTCGAACGGGAGTGGGGGTTATAAGGGAGGCCTGAATAAAAAATTCGCGATATTTCATTTTCTATTTGTTTTTAGGCAAACGTGCACATAACAAAAGTTGTTATTAAAAGTATCTTTTGTTTTAAACATAATATTATTAAATTTAATAACCTAATCGCTTGGAATATCATGCAGGACAACGTCTGTCGGGTGTGCTAGCTAGTATGTATATATATATATATATATATAATTGTGTTGATGTTTTCGACCAGGTTATATTTATATATATTGTGCTATTGTTATGTTACAGAAGAAGAGAAAATAAAGATTCTGGAAATATCGGCATAAACTAAGATTTATTTCACCAACATTGACCAAAACTCCAAAAAGAATAACAACACCATATATATATATATATATATATATATATATATATATATATATATATATATATATATATATATATATATACATAAGCAAAGGAAGTCTGCCAAAAAGATATAAATCCGAAGGTGAATATTGAGTAAATATTCCTTGAATGAATTAAGGTTGAGGTATTTTAGCAATGTTGTTGTCAAGTATTCTGCCTTTGTGAACAATAGGGGTGACACAACAAAAGATTCTATTAGCCAAGGCTTTGTTCCGATCCGTGGCCCCGACCGACCTTCAATTACAATCGAATAAAAGCACCAGAATCCATTTATTAAATTTAGTAGCCGCCTTTTAGAGGCGACATAAAAATGTATTGCAGAAGATCCCAAATAACGGTGGCTGACTCTTCTAACCAAGTCGGTTTATGCCTACTCCGACACCTCTAGGCACTTCCTACGTTTTAGCAGATTTCCTCTAACGGAAATCAGCTATTGAGGTCGTACTCATGACCCCATTTTCGAAATCTTTCTTCAAATGTCCATCGATCTTACCCAGGAGATGACGAAAATGAGGTCCGTTCAAAATTATATATATATATATATATATATATATATATATATATATATATATATATAATTGTGTTGATGTGTTTCGACCAGGTTATATTTATATATGGTGTTGTTGTTTTTTTGGAGGTTTGGTCAATGTTGGCTATAGTAAAATAACAATAAAATAGTTTGGTACAACATAAGAATAGCTTTAATAAAATATAATAATAATTGTAATGACACATAACAATAACTGTTGTAACATAATAAATATGACAATATAATGGTAGCTTTGGTACAACATAAGAATAGCTTTAATAAAATATAATAATAATTGTAATGACACATAACAATAACTGTTGTAACATAATAAATATGACAATATAATGGTAGCTTTGGTACATAAGAATAGCTTTAATAAAATATAACAATAATTGTAATAACACATAACAATAACTGTTGTAACATAATAAAATAACACATAACATAATAGCTTTCATACAACATGAAAATAGATTTAATAAGATATGACAATAATTGTAATAACACATAACAATAGTTCCAACATAATATAATAGCTAGAATAATAATTATAATATAGTTCAACAAACAAAAGACAATATACTGTAGATATACAAAAACATAAGGCTGTGGCCCTGCTCAATGTAAACAGACCAGGGAAGGTTATTGTAACCACTAACTCTACTGCAATATGTATAGTAATTTTTAAGTATCTTTAGTCTTGGTAAGTAATAATAGCATAAACACCTCCTGTTACACTCTAATTTAACAACAATGTGCAATATTATAAAGTAGCAACTGTATTTTTACAGCCCTGAAGAAGAGAAAAGAAAATTCTCGAAACATCAAAAAAAAAAAAACCACCATATATATATATATATATATGTGTGTGTGTGTGTGTGTGTGTGTGTGTGTGTGTGTGTGTGTGTGTTTCTGTTACCGCTTTACTATACTATTTTCGTTTAATTGGGTTTTTCAAAATGCCTCAATATTGAAATATATTAGCTCTAACAATCGTTATATACAGATTATGGCTAACCCAACATATCATGAACCGACTTATTTCTAGCCGAAACAGCAAATATTGTGTTCAGCAAATTTGTTTCTAGATGAGATACATGCAAATACGTTCTGACAACCCTTAGGGGAAATCTGCTTCAAAAATACACCGTATTTTCAATATAAACTAATGATTTGTCGTGTCCAATTTAGTAAAAATTCCTTCACGCAGGAGCTGCGTAAAGCAAGCAGATTTGCCTCGAGAAGTACAATAGATGAATCTACATCCTGGTACACAACACAATCGTGAATATTAAGTAAATAAATACAAACGGTAATAAGAAATCTTTCCTCTCCAGGCGGGAAGCGTCTCAAATGTAAACAAACACTTCTGCCACTGCAAAGAAAAACAATTGATTAATTAATTTCATTAAAAACTATTTACTATATCTAGTTCTGTAATTGACAACAAATCAGAATAATTTTTATCTCAATTAATCAAATTTCTTTAGTCCAAGAACTGAAATCGGTGGATGGGGGCCCCAGAACATATTTGCATGTATCTCGTATAATAAAGGTCTCATGAAAACAATATTTTTTATTTGAGCTTCGAATAATGTGGTTTATTATATAACAGAGTTTTATTTATGTAACATGAGCAGAAGTGGGAGTTTGATGAAGCTTGAAAACTGAAAATTGCAAATATCTCGGTTAATATTCAAGATAGAGAATAAATGTATACAACAATATTTATAGAACATTCAATTTTCAATAAGATTGTTTCTATTCAATTTTTCGATCCGACGTATAATAACGGAGATATTTCGAATTTTCGGAAGTTGTCCGATTTCAGCCTTTAACTAGCTTGATCTTTCTTTTTACATACAATGGTTAAATATCGAGTTTGGTAACGATCAAATAAAAATTGCGACCAGAATATATATATATATACTGGATATATACTGGTCGCAATTTTTATTTGATCGTTACCAAACTCGATATTGTTTTATATATATATATATATATATATATATATATATATATATATAAAACAAACACACACAAGCGCACACATATATAGTTTTGAACGGACTCCATTTTCATCATGTCCTGGGTAGGATTGGTGTACGTTTGAAGGACGTTTTCGGTAATCGCGTCATGAGCACAACCTCAATAGCTGATTTCCTTTAAGGGAAATCTGCTAAAATTCAGCGGATATAAATTCCTTTTTTTTCCACTGCCCGGATTATTGGATCTGGGATTTGGGTGAGCAACAACTAGCTAGCTACCTTTGACCAACTTTATACTATCAATTAAAAAATGATAGCTGAGTGACTCCATTATTTGCCTACTTTTACAATTAAATTTTAAAAGAGTACAAAGCAAGTCTTGGGAAGATTCATAAATAAGTCAAGGGCCATTACAAAATTCAGATATTGATCAAAAGTTTGGCCCAGAAGTACTTGTTTTGTCGTCCTTCTAGTTAAAATTCATAAGGCATTCTATTGGTGGGACAAGGCTCAAAAAATTGGATATTTATTATCGTTATACGCCTGAATCATAACATTTTACATACATCTACATGCCTTTTAGTCATTGAGCCTGTACTCATTGTGCCATTTTCGAAAAATTTCCCCAATTTCCATCCATAAACAACACTGTTATATAATAAATAGCTTATAGGTAAATCTGCTAAGGGAATTAAAAAAATTCCGTCAAGCAAGGGCTGCGTAAGCTAAGCAAATTATCTCCAAGAAGCTTTACAATAGATAAATCTACATACTTGTAACACTTAACACCACGGTGAATATTAAGTGTATTTACTAATCTCTAAACGGAAAGCACTGAATGGTAAATAAACAGGTCTGCCAACCACTCGGAGCTGACGCAGAGACCTAGACATATTCTTCACCGGAAAGAAAAACAATTACTGAAATATTGCCTATGTTAAAGAAGATGCTTACACCAGTTTCAGCGGAATCGCTCCAACAGAACCGACATTAGCCCAATATGAAACATGCAAATATCTCGGTTAATATTCAAGAAAGAGAATAAATGTATGTAACAATATTTATAGTACATTTAATTTACAATAAGATTGTTTCTACACAAGTTTTCGATCCGGCGTATAGTAACCGAGATATTACGAATTTTCGAAAATCCTACCTCCCACTGTTCCGACTTAAGCCATTAACGAACTTGATCTTTCTTTTTACATAAAACGATACAACGGAAACAAACAAGCCAGCCAACCTCGTAGCGTTTTATAGATAGATAGACCGTAAAGACAAACAATTAATGAAATATATCTGAATATAACATATTAATTTTATTTATTAGTCACTGCAATTTTATTAGTCCAAGAACAAAAGAAGGGGAGGGGGTCAACAGAACGTATTTGCATATATCTCACAAAGTAAAAGTTCAATAAACACAATATTTGGTATTTAACCAAATTAAAAATGCAAATATCTCGGTTAATATTCAATAAGGAGAATAAATGTATATAACAATATTTGTAGTACATTTAATTTGCGATAAGATTGGTTCTATACAATTTTTCGATCCGGTGTATGGTAACGGTGATATTTCGAACTGGTCCGATTAAAGCCATTAACGAACTTGGTCTTTTTTTTAACATAAAACGTTTAAATATGGAGTTTGGTAACGTTCAAGCAAAAATTGCGTCCGCTAGAGCGGTAACAAACAAATATATATATATATATATATATATATATATATATAATTTATTATCATTTTCGTCATCTCCTTGGTAGGATTGATGCACATTTGAAGAAATGTTTCGAATATCGCGTCATGATTACGACCTCAATAGCTGCTAAAAATGTTGAAATGCGACTGGCACTCTACTTGCCCTGCTGAATTTTGCCTGCTTATATTCAGTTTGCCGGCGAACATTGCCAAGTCCTCATGAAATATTTATCGAGTCGAACTCTATTGATCTGTTTCAGTTTGCGACACCAACACCTACTGAAACATATATTTGGCTCATATCAATAATATATGTTGGTCCCAGTTGTGTTGATAAGCACAGCATTGTTAATAATATACTAGATTCAATTATTATTCTGTCCTAGTGAGAAGTAATGAAATATTAAACAGTTGGATTGTGCATTAAATGAATCCAAATGATTGTATTTATTTAACACCATTGCCTGCCTTTTCTCTGTTTATTTCTGTAATAATTCTCTATATAATTCAGTTTATATCCAATACACTTCCTTAAACATTTACTTTATTGCTAGATTGTTTCTTGGCTTTAATGTTTTAACGTTAACGTTCCATTATTTATTTTTCCTTCTGATTTCTAATATCCTTTCCGGTTCTCTTTTACATTAAGGGAAATCAGCTATTGAGGTCGTATTTATGACGCGATTTTTGATAAATTTCCTAAAACATCCATCGATGCTACCCATGAGATGATGAACATGGGGTCCGTTCAATATTATATTTGTATGTAAATATATATATATATATATATATATCTATATATATATATATATATATGTGCGTGTGTGTGTGTGTGTGTGTGTGTATTTGTCTTGTCGCAATTTTTATTTGATCGCTACCAAACTCGATATTTAGACGTTTTATGCAAAAACAAAGATCAAGTTCGTTAATGGCTGAAATCGGAGCAGGGGGAGGGGGGTTTCGAAAATTCTTAATATCTCCATTATTATGCGTCGGATTGAAAAATTGTATAGAGCCAATCTTATTGCAAATGTAATGCTCTATAAAAGGTTTTATGTAGGTTTTTTCACTATTTTTAGTATAACCGAGATATTTGCATATATTAGTTTTCGGCCATCAGTAAACCCCCTCCCTCCTACTCATGTCATATTAACAATGACCTGTTTTACTATGAAACACTATATTTGAAGCCTAAATACCAAATATTGTTCTCATTGAACTTTTCCGTCTTGAAATATGCATATATTTGACGCACGTGGGAAATCTGCTTAGTTAACGCAGCCCCTGCGTGACGGACATTCTATTAAACCCTTTAAGAGCATTTGCAGTGTAGTGAAAATGTATAATAATGAATGGTAGACTGTTGGCAAGGAAAAGAGCAGTTCTACCCCTGATCTTTAAACTCTCCTCAAATCTCCATGAATCCTACGAAAGTGAAGTGCCTTCAAAATTATATATATATATATATATATATATATATATATATATATATATATATGTATATATATCTATATATATATATATATATATATATTTGTCTGTTACCGCTGTAACGGTCGCAATTTTGGTTTAGTCGTTACCAAACTCGATATTTAATCATTTTATGTAAAAGGAAAGATCAAATTCTGCTAGTGGAGGATTGTCGGGTGTCGGCTTATGAATAGTTTCTTTATTTTTCATATACAGAATTTTATTAAGAGTGCTTACAGTTAGGGGCACCATTGGTTCCCTCCGTCAGAGCAGTTTCATATAGAGGAGAAGCAGGAAGCATTCGGTGGAGACTGCATTATGAAAAGATCAAGTTCGTTTATGGCTGAAATCCGACCGGTGGAGGGGGTGTTTAGTAGAGGGGAAGAAAATTCTTAATAGCTCCGATATTATATGCCGGATCGAAAAATTGTATAGAATCAATCTTATTCCAAATGTAATGATCTATAAATGTTGTTATGTATGTATTTTGACTATGTTGATTATTAACCGAGATATTTGCATTTTTCAATTTTCGGCCTTTAGTAATCCCCACTCCTACTCATGTCATATCAACAATAAGCTCTTATATTGTGAAGCGCTTTATTTAAAGCCTAAATACCAAATTTTGTTCTTGAACACTATTTAAGCAGCCCCTGCTTGAGGGATTTTTGGATTGTGTTGGGGTTGGTGGTAGGGAAGGCCTAACCTGAGCAGTATGTGCGTGTGTATAGGTGGATAATGGGCTGGTGTCTGGGGGAATTGCTCTTCCGGAGATGGGCCCCTTTCCCTTAACTCCTCTCGATGAAAGGACTCAGTTATATTGTGTCCAGTATCTCCTTTGGCCAGGACAGCTCTCCATTATTGTCCCTTACTGTATTCGCCCTCATGTCATTGATAATTGTTCCACCTCTTCTCCAAAAGCCCTGTTTGTTTCTCGGCAAAACAGTAGCCCATCACAACCCCAGACCCTCTCTCTCTCTTCATACAATTTTCAGCGATGTATATATTGGCTTTTCAAGCCTCGCTCCTAGCTCGGCCCGAGGATAAGGCTCACTTTATTTATTTATCTTATACAATCCTCAAGTTTATACAGTACCCCACCCCTTAAAATTTATGTTAGAACAGTACAACTTAGATTCCATTAGCGTTTACAAAGTCCATCCGCACAAAGAGAGAGAGACATACAAAAGATGAATGGATCTTATTGTGAATTTGACGAAAAGCAGAAAGCCTATCAACGTCCGTAAACACTAATTTCTAAGCCAACATCTAGAAAGAGAGAGACAAATAAATAAATAAAAAATTCATTTAGAAATAAATAAAGTAAAATGTACAATTAAAAATATAAATAAAGTACAATCTATAGTTAAAATATCAAATGAAACAAATAACTTTAACATCTAAAGCTAAAACCTAAAATAAAGTAAATAAACTAATATCTACAGCTAAAAAATAAAAGAAATAGCTTAATATCTAAAGTTAAAAAATAAAAGAAATAGCTTAATATCGACAGATAAAAAAATAAAATAAATAGTTTTATATAGACAGTTAAAAAATAAAAGAAATAGCTTAATATCTAAAGTTAAAAAATAAAAGAAATAGCTTAATATCTAAAGTTAAAAAATAAAAGAAATAGCTTAATATCTAAAGTTAAAAAATAAAAGAAATAGCTTAATATCTAAAGTTAAAAAATAAAAGAAATAGCTTAATATCTAAAGTTAAAAAATAAAAGAAATAGCTTAATATCTAAAGTTAAAAAATAAAAGAAATAGCTTTATATATAAAGTTAAAAAATAAAAGAAATAGCTTAATATCTAAAGTTAAAAAATAAAAGAAATAGCTTAATATCTAAAGTTAAAAAATAAAAGAAATAGCTTAATATCTAAAGTTAAAAAATAAAAGAAATAGCTTAATATCTAAAGTTAAAAAATAAAAGAAATAGCTTAATATCTAAAGTTAAAAAATAAAAGAAATAGCTTAATATCTAAAGTTAAAAAATAAAAGAAATAGCTTAATATCTACAGTTAAAAAATAAAAGAAATAGCTTTATATCTAAAGTTAAAAAATAAAAGAAATAGCTTAATATCTAAAGTTAAAAAATAAAAGAAATAGCTTAATATCTAAAGTTAAAAAATAAAAGAAATAGCTTAATATCTAAAGTTAAAAAATAAAAGAAATAGCTTAATATCTAAAGTTAAAAAATAAAAGAAATAGCTTAATATCTAAAGTTAAAAAATAAAAGAAATAGCTTAATATCTAAAGTTAAAAAATAAAAGAAATAGCTTAACATTGACAGTTTCCCGCCTTTTATGTATTGTCTTTAATAGATAGTTCCAATATTACGTATATATGATCTATTTAGTGTTTGGTTTGAAGCATTATTTACACAATTGACTAAATGGCATTTTTTATTTTCAGGTATGTGATTCTTGAAATATTCCTGGAGTCATTCTTCGAGGTATAGATTATTACTTGTATTTTTAACTTTTATGTAGTTTATTATAACATAGTACATTGGAGTTTAGACTAACAACCGGCTATGGAGGTCAAGGTTTTAATTTGGAAAAATTAATGGAAAATTAATTTTTGTTGTTTTTACTATTGAAACTAAATTGAATATCGTAAACATTTTTTTTTTCTAAATTTCTACTAATTCCGTCTTTATTAAAACTATTGTATAATGAAGTCATCTCTTTTATATTGAGAACATCATTTCGCTACTTTCGCCGAGCATAGATGGATTAATAAAAGGTTTTTCATTTTCATAGAAATATCAACATTTGAAATCATCAAAAATTCTAAAATGTTTTGAACAATATTTTCATAAATTTAAAGCTGTCAGTAGAAAGCCAGTCTTTCAAACTTATTAAATGACATTATTAAAAAAGTAGTTTGAAATATTTAGGAATACATTGCTTTCTGTAAATGAATCCCCTATAACAGGTCAGATTGTAAGTGTAAATGATAAAATCAGTTATAGATCAAAATGTTTCTTGTTGTAATTATTTTGGATTGAAATTTTTGCGTTTTGTAATAAATAATTGCAATGGAACTTTTAAAAGTGGTGTTGGTGATATCTTTATTGATAATGAAGTAGGGACATGTTTGAAGAAACGTTGCGAGTTGCAATTTCACCTCATCGAATAATATATTCTTGGCTCTGAAGAGGTGTTAGGCAGAGCACCCAACATGTCCCCTTTCATTTATTAATAAAGACCTCTCCGAAGGCCGAATCTAATAAGTATAATTATAAAATTTCATTTTGTTTACTGGCTAGGGGACACTTTACAATTTGATAATTAGTAGTTGATAATAGTATCCAAAGGTTTAATTCAATTAATGTTCTTATTGAATACCTATGTCAGTAATTTATTCAAATGCTATCTTTGGTTAATAGGCCCAACTTTCAATTAAGTTAGCCCTTTTTATGGTCTCTACAAAGTAAAATGCTTATAGCTATTTAAATGACATTGAACATGAATCGAATGAGTTTGCTCCAGTATAGTTCAAACTTCATATAAGTAAAGAAATGATTAAAATTTCTACTTTGAATCTGTTTGCCCTGTTATTGAAGATGGAATGAAAGTTGAGAGTTATGCAGTCATTTTTTCTAAAAGAATTATCTCAATCAAGGCATACCTGAGAATAAATTGAATTAGTCAAATGATATTTCTGTAGACATTGTGTTGCATATTTAATTAAGTCTCTAGTCATTGTCTTGCATATTTATTTAATTTTACAGTCATTGTGTTGCATATTTCATTAATTCTTTATTCATTGTGTTGCATATTTCATTAATTCTTTATTCATTGTGTTGCATATTTCATTAATTCTTTATTCATTGTGTTGCATATTTCATTAATTCTTTATTCATTGTGTTGCATATTTCATTAATTCTTTATTCATTGTGTTGCATATTTCATTAATTCTTTATTCATTGTGTTGTATATTTCATTAATTCTTTATTCATTGTGTTGCATATTTCATTAATTCTTTATACATTGTGTTGCATATTTCATTAATTTGCTAATCATTGTGTTGCATATTTCATTAATTTTCTAATCATTGTGTTGCATATTTCATTAATTTTCTAATCATTGTGTTGCATATTTAACTTATTTTGTAGTTATAGTACATCTCATTTAATAAATTATCAAGCCGTAGCTTATTTAATTAAATCTTTAGTCATGATACAAGTCATAATAAGTTTTAGCAAATAGTGCTCATAATTAAAATGCTAAAAAGGTGGAGGTTTTCAATTGACTAAAGAACACTACTACTTCTAGCACAAATAATTTTATTTCTCTTGTAAATAATATAGTTGGCTTTGGGTTGATTAGCTCGACCTCTACTTTTTGGGGATTTATTTCGTTGCTTATGGGAGTCTGAAGAAACATTTCTCAAATAATCCTCAATAATATTTCTACCTCCGTTTCTGTAATTTCCTACTTCTCATTGCCGTGTAAACAATAAAAAAACAGAAGAGAAATAAAGACCACCTTAAAACAAACTAAATTAATAGACGTATTTTCAGTGTTGTTTCAGCTCGGCTGGCTTATTACCCTCGCCCAAATAAGCGAGTCAGTAAAAATGGTTAAACTGCAGATTACTTAGGTTGTTGGGAGCGGCAACAGCCCTCTCAGCCAGTAAAATTTCTAGTCCGAAAAAAAAGCCACTCCGTTAATTTGAGTGAGCCAGCTGGAACAAAGAAATACCCTCTCGGAACCAGGAGGTTCACGGCAAGGACTTAACTTTTCTTATTAAGAAGACAGGGAGTAGTTTAAAACGAGTGGCTATTTTTACTTATAACAGGGGACTCGGCTAAGGGAGGGCCTTGCGATATCTTTCATTTAAGTGAAAGCCGTTATTTAGGTAAATCGGGGGGTGAGGTGGTAGACTGTAGGGCTGGGGGGTTTATTAACCCCAGGGCGGAAGGAGCGGGAGCAAATCCCATCTTCTAGGGAGGGGGGGGGGGTTCTCTTCAAAAATTGCCAGAGGAGTGTAAGAGGCACGCTCCAACCCCCCCCCCCCCCGTACAGCTGTTACCCCTCGTCTCTTATTTTTAAGCTCCAAAACACTGGGCCCTGCACAAATAGTCTGCTCCATACTCTAGATGGTGTTCGCCAATTCCCAGCTGCATAAGACCCCCCCTCCCCGCTGTAATTACTTGCTGATCGTATGCCATGCTTCCCATTCTCATTGTCTGTCGTTAGTTGTACTCAATAACACTCTCTTAACTGTATTTTATTTTTCGGTGTCATTAGTTCATTGTTTGGTTTTATTGTTGTTATAGTTATTTTTTGCTTCTTCTTTTAATTAAAGATTTTAGCAGGCTTTTTTTAGTAACTTCACTAGGTACTAGAGAGCGATATTGTTCCTGCTTCTCGCTTGTCTCTTAATATAGCTGCCGACATTATTGCTGGTTTTGTTAGCAGATTTACCTTAAGGGAAATCAGTTATTGAGGTCGTACTCATGACGCGATATTCTTAAAATTTCCTCAAATGTCCATCGATCCTACCTAGTAGATGAAGAAAAGTAGGTCCGTTCAATATTACATATATACATATGCTTGTCTGTTAATGATTTAGCGCTAACAATTTTTGTTTGATCGTTACTGAACTCGATATATAAGGGTTTCATGCCAAACTAAATGTCATAGTCGCTATTGGCTGAATTAGAACCAGTGGAAAGGGGGAGGGTTGAGAGAGGGAATTTCTAGATTTTGAAATATCTCGAAATTTACCTCATACATATGTACGTGAAATCTTGATCTACTGCAGTAGTGGCATATAGGTTCATCTTCTCTGCTCAGTAGATATGAATGCCTTAGTCTAGTCTGCTCTGTGCGTAGGCGTGTAAGTACAATTTCTTCTCTTCTAGAGTGTCTATTACTTGAAGTCCAGTTGAGCGTGTTTGATTTGATTTCTCTAAGTTTATTGTCGGTGTTATACCATAAATTATTCCGGTCATTAATTACGAGTTTTCTTATTTTAGAAAAAGCGTCTTGGTGAGGTATGTCCAAAACATCTATTTGTTCAAGTTGAGTTGATTGCTTGGCTGCTTTGTCTACTATATTACTTTGAGATATGCCCACGTGGCCGGGGAACCAATAAATAGTAATGTGTTTTATTAGTCTATGAATATTGTTTAAAATTTCAATAATAAGGGGATTGGTGGAGTATATGTGTCCAAGTGACTTTCTTGGTAAATGTTGTAAGGAGAGAGAGGATTGCAGTAGTGAGGCTATGCGGGTAGGCTGATCTACTGCTGGCTGGCTCCGTCTTAGCCCCTCGATCAACTGATAACGTGGGGCTATCACTCTAATTACAGTATGAATAGATCACTTGTCCATTACAATTCACAGCTTTCATTTATACCACAAGGCTGTACTCTTCTATGTTAATTTGCTCTGCGTACAGTAGTCGACAAATTATTAAGCGGATAGCTAACCGGATCTGATGCCCCGCACTCAATGCCAACGATTGAACTAAGCCGATTTGCCAGTCAGCTAGAACACCATCCTAAAGTCAGACGAGAACAATAAGGTTTATTCTAAGTTGGTATTCTGGCAGGTGGAAGTGACTTCTAATGCAGGTAGATGATAGAAATGGCTGCGCTTCCACTGTAACAATTTATTAAAACGACAGAGCGCTTTCGATGCAGCCAGTCTAGTTGCAAGAGCAGTCAGCTCAACATCCAGCACCTTCGGTAGGTCTCCTTTCTCTTCTCCTTTGTTCAACAAAGTTTGTCTTTCTTTGTATAAATAGTCTAGTTTAAGTATTTTAATAGTTTTAATGTCCTCCCGGCACTTACTTAATTTAATAAAAAAATTGTATGTTGATGTACGAAAAGTTTTATGCGTTATTTAGTTCTGAGAAAGATAGTTTTTATTGTTATATGTTATCTATTTAACGCTTTATCTAAAATATGTTAATAGAGATAAGTAATTATTGTTTTTGTGTGTCAACAGGGCACTGATGATGATGATGATGCACTGCATCGAAAATGCTCTGACATTTTAATAAATTGTTACAGTGGAAGCGCAACCATTTCTTTCATCTACCAACATTAAATAAGGTTTATATTCGGCAGAAAGTCTAAAGACTCCTATCGACTATTCATTAAGGAGTCAAAAATAATGACTTTTCCCTCAATATTTATGTAGGAATGTTGTTCTAGAGAAATAGCAGATTTCCTACTGGAATGTTTACGCCAGATAAATATACATACCGGTAGCACCACCGTGAATATTATGTGAATAAATACAAACGGTAATGAGAAATCTTTCAGTCAACTTACAAGTTAATAATATCTACAACGGAAAGCGTCTGAATTGTAAACAAACAGGGCAGCCAACTTCGCAGCGCTGAATAGATAGAATTTAGACCGGAGTGAAGAACAATTAACAAAATATATCTAAATATAACATATTAATTTTATTGAAAATTACTTACTGTAGTACTGGAAATTATAATGAATCTGAATAATGTTTATCTCAATCAATCGAATTTCATTAGTCAAAAACTTAAGACCGGGGGGGGGGGGTCAACAGAGCATATTTGAATGTATTTCGTATAATAAATGTCTCTTGAAAACATTATTTGGTATTTAAGCTTCGAATAATGGGGTTAATTATGTGCCAGACTATTGTTTAAGTAACATGAGTAGAAGTGGGGGTATGCTGAAGGATGAAAATTGAAAAATTCGAATATCTCAGTTAATATTGAAGATAGAGAATAAATGTATATAACAATATTTATAGTAACTTAAATTTGCAATAAGATTGATTCTATATAATATTTCGACCCAACGTATAGTAACGGAGATATTTCAAATTTTCGAAAATCTTCCCCTCTAAATCCCCCCCTCTCCCCCTGGCCTGATTTCAGCCATTAACTAACTTGATCTTTATTTTTACATAAAACGTTTATATATCGAGTTTGGTAACGATCAAGTCATAATTGCGTCAGCTAGAGTGTTAAAAGACAAATATATCTATATATATATATATATATATATATATATATATATATATATATATATATAATTTTGAACGAACCTCATTTTCATCACCTCCTGG
The DNA here is from genome assembly GCA_019009955.1 of Riptortus pedestris. Classification (NCBI taxonomy): domain Eukaryota; kingdom Metazoa; phylum Arthropoda; class Insecta; order Hemiptera; family Alydidae; genus Riptortus; species Riptortus pedestris. The sequence continues at coordinate 138,285,194 of CM032233.1, read as the reverse complement.
GTAGGATCGATGGACATTTGAAGAAAATTTTGAAAATCGCGTCATGAGTACGACCTCAAAGGTGATTTGCCTTAATGTCGTCATGTGTAGGAGCTGAATAGTTTGCTGAAATTGGGTAGAGCACAACTAAGGAGTGTTTGAGGATGGCATCTCAGCGAAACCACTCAGCGGCGTCTTCCTACAGCCTTGGCAACAGTATTAAATATACTGGCGGAGCCAAACCACTTCTTGATATGCTTGCTAGAAGAAATTTGTTTTCTGGATGGAGGCAGAGCTTATAATCCAATAATTCCGGGTCTAGAGATCATATTTTCCCTTCTTTTTTTTCCAGAAATCAATTATACTCCTCCAATATCTCTCAAGCAATGCAAACAAGAAAAATAAATTGGGTGGAACGTTGAGTCTCGCAAAGAACAAAAAAACTGAAATGAACTCTGGGTTTTCCGATGGTAAAGTAAATATGGCAAATAATCGAGATGGCTCCGGGGAGATATTGAGCGAAACCTAGCTACTGGGGGTTGAGGCTGTTTCCATGGAGGACTATGTAAATTGGCGAGTGTAGCTTTTTACTTTACCCTCCTAGCGGCGGTATAAATCTATCAGGGCTAATGCCGAGCCTGGATATTGTATTTTATAGGGCCTATTGAATTTCAATAAGGGCCTAGATTCATCAGTCGGCAAGCCTGCTTTCCCCCTTCTCGGCCCCCCAAACATTCAGAGTCCGTCACCGCAGGGGCTGCGTAAACTAAGCAGATTTCCCTCGTGACGATTGATAATAGATAAACATACATACTGCTAACACAACACCAATGTGAATAAATACGAAGATGAATCGGTAATAATGAAGCATTCCCCTGCCGGCGGGAAGCGTCTCAAATGTAAACAAACAGGTTTGCCAACGGCTCACCGGAAAGAAGAAGAATTACTGAAACATATCGGAATATAACATATTAGTTTTATTGAAAACTATTTACTATATCTAGTACTGTAATTTATAATGAATAGGAATAATTTTTATCTCAATCAATCGAATTTTAGTAGTCCAAGAATTTAAGACGGGAGGGTGTCACAAGAACATATTTGCATCTATCTCGTATAGCAAAGGTCTCTGGAAAACAATATTTGGTATTTAAGCTTCGAATAATGTGGTTTATTATAAAACAGACTATTGTTCATGTAACATGAGTAGAAGTGGGGGTTTGCTGAAGGATGAAAACTGAAAAATGCAAATATCTCGGTTAATATTCGAGATAGAAAATAAACGTATATAACAATATTTATAGTACATTTAATTTACAATACGATTCTATACAATTTTTTATCCTTAATTAACGTATATTAACGGAAATATTTCGAATTTTCGAAAATCCCCTTTTAACCCCCCCCCCCCCTCCCACTGGACCGATTTCAGCCATTAACGAATTTGATCTGACTTTACATAAAACGTTTAAATATCGAGTTTGATAATGATCAAACAAAAATTACGACCGCTAGAGCGATAACAGACAAATATATAGTATATATAATTATATAATTTTGAACGGACCTCATTTTCGTAATCGCCTAGGTAGGACCGATGGACATTTGAAGAAATTTTTCGAAAATCGCGTCATGAGTACGACCACAATAGCTGATTTCCCTTAAGGGAAATCTGCTAAAAACTATACTCATACTTCAACAATAATTTGAACCCCATTTTTATTTAGCTACTAGCAATGATCCCAAACCCAAATATGGGATCCCTCAAATATTGGAAGATAAAATTAACAATATATCAGATACAATTATCTAAGACACATCATTTTTAGCTGGTTAATAGTCTACTACTCTTCCATAGTCGATATTTGAAAATTATTAAAAAAGTCTATAAAATACAAATTGAAAATGCCGCCCCCCCCCTTCTCTTATTTGTATTCTGCGTTGGTGGCTTGCAGGAAATTGGTGGGATGTATAAAAACAGATAACATTATACTCTGCAATAAGGGAGGCAACTTCAACTCAGGATCTTATTACTTTGGTCTCCTTACCAGCCCTATCGATTTACTGATTAGATTCATTTTTCAACTCCTAGTAGGGGGTGGCTGTTCTTATAACAGCTGAAAGCTCCACTCGAATTCCTTCTACTCCTATTAAATTAAATAAACAAAATGTTTTGATGTCCTTCATTCAACATGATATATAAAGAAAGTCCGTCTCGCAAGGGCTCCGTAAACTAAGCAGATTTTCGTCCTGATGGTATAACACACTTGTCTTTTCATCTCACCACAAATTCTCTATTTATATTTTTAAAAAGTCCGTAACGCAGGAGCTGCGTAAATTAAGCAGATTTCCCACGCGAAGGTTTACAATAGATAAATATACATAACACTACCGTGAATGTTAAGTGAACAAATACAAATGAGAAATCTTTCAGTCAATTTACAAGTTAATAATCTCTACAACGGAAAGCGACTGAATTGTAAACAAACAGGCCAGCCAACCTTGTTGCGCTGCATAGATAGATAGACCGGAAAGACAAACAATTAATGAAATAGATCTGAATATAACATATTAATCTTATTTAAAACTATTTACTACAGCTAGTGCAGTAATTTATTCTGGAATCAGGAGGAATCTCGATCACTAAATTTTAGAAATCGAAGAACAAAAGAAGGGGTGGGGGGGGGGTCAACAGAACGTATTTGAATATATCTCACTAAGTAAAGGTACAATGAACACAATATTCGGTATTTAACCTTGTAATGAAGTGGTTCATAATACAGCAGCTTGTTGTTAATATGACATGAGTGGAAGTGGGGTTTCGCTGGAGGCTCACATTTTCGAAAATCCCCCCTCTAAACCCCCCCCCCTCCCACTGTTTCCAATTTCAGGCTTCCCTTATAACCCCCACTCCTGTTTGTCTCAGAGAATATTAATATATCCTGAAGTCTACGTTGGGCTAGTAGTAATATAAATACCAAGTTTCATCAAATTCGGTTCAGCCGTTTATGCGTAACAAACAAACAGACACCAAAGCTACAAATTACAGATATTGTGTCTATGATATGTGAAACGAAAGAGTATCTTGAAATTTCGAGAGAAAAAATCGAGGCACAGACCGAATTTACAATATATATATATATATATATATATATATATATATATATATATATATATATAATTTCAAACGGATCTCGTTTTCGTCATTTCCGAGATTGATAGCGATTAAACCCAAAAATGAGAGCTAAAGCGTTAACAGACAACGACTAAATATACAGTTTGGACGGATCTCCTGGGTAGGATCGATGAACATTTAACGAAATTTTTCGAAAATCGAGTACGACCTCAATATTTGAACTTTAAAAAAGAGATGGACCGAAAAATAATGTTTTAATTATTGGGCGCTGCAAATAAGATTTGTATGGTGGCGATTCAGTTCTGTCCCAAGTAGTTGTGGGGATTTCAACCTGGAAGAGCGTCGAGGGACAGGCCGAAGTCAACCATTGATATTGAGGATATGACGGCTCCTGTTGCAAATAGACACCCCCAGACACGTAGGGGGGGGGGACTGTCCCTCAGATAGATGCAGAAGTAAATTGTTCCAAATCGACCGTTTTCGCAAATCTGAAGAAGGCTGGGGCAGTGCGATGTTTGGCTTCCCCATGAACTCATTCAAAGGAATCTTATGGGACGAATTTCCACTTCTGGCGCCCAGCTTGGAAGAAATGCGGACGATTCCTTTTTGAAAGGAATAATGACTGGCGACGAAAAATGGATGCTGTACGTAAAGACCCGCCGGTAAAAATCATGGGGATTGCCTGGAACGGCACCTCTAGCAGCGTCAAAGCTCAGTTTACATCCGACATCCAAGGAAGATTTTCCTGTGTAAGGGACCCATGTACTCACCAAACCAAACCATCACTAGTCATGTTTACTGCTCCTACTTAGATCGACTGAAGGCAGAATTAGAAGAGAAACGTCCAGAGTTGGCAAATAGGAAAGGCATAATATTCCTTGAGGAGAATGTTGGGGCTGACGCCTCTTTAAGAACTCGCCAGCACTTATTCAGCTTGGGATGGCAGCTTTAATCTCACGCACCATACTCGCCTCACATCGCTCCTTCCAATTACTACCTTTTCTGCGCCTTCCAAAATAATCTGCAGGATAAATGCTATACTTGAGTAGAAGGCATCATAAGGGGCCTTACATTCTTCTTAGGACATAAAGACTGTGAATTTGGAAAAACAGGGAGAATGGAGCTCTCGAGCCGCTGGCGAAGGGAAATCGTTATTGGCGGTAATTATATTTCATTTACATAAGTAAATAAAACTTGTAATAACTTAGGAAAGAATAAAGATTTTTTAAACTTTTAACAAATCTTTATTTTTTTCTAAACTTCTTTACTAACTTTCCGGACTACTCAATATTTCATAACTCATATGTTGTGAAGCATAATCTACTAAAGTCATGTTAGTTTCGGATAGTGTAAGCAGATGGCGAAGGGAAACCACTGCTGACTGACCCTCTCCCTTATTTTTTTCTGTGAAAATCGAAACTCCCTTTTCCGGGGAACGATCATAATGCATAGCCTGTACTCATAACAACTGCCCGTATATTTATAATTGGGAGCGGATAGCGGTTATAAACAATTTGGGAACTGCTCAATCAGTTAGAGCATACTAGCAATGATGGCCTTGTCAGATAGCAAAGAAGGTTTCCGACAAATACATCAATGGTATTGAAAGGATCGCTTGAAGGAGTTGGAGGCTCAAAGGCAGTTTCCCCCCGACCTTTTCCAGCTAGCAAATGGAAAAAAGAATTGCTCTTTATGGAGCAACAATAGGATGGGATGAGGCAGCTAGGTGATGAATAGTCGCTTCAATTGTGAGTAACTAGGGTTATTGAGCCGAGCTCTCATCTCCATCTACCCTTCATTTCATATTCGGGAAAAATACACATCTGACACAATAACCAACACTCCACATCTCTCCAGAATGCCCCTAACTTGAGCCTAGAACCTTAATAGCTCTAGTTCTGCTGATACTTGATAAGCCTTCCTCATATCTAAAAAGTCCGTCACGCAGGTGCTGCGTAAACTAAGCAGATTTCCCTTGTGAACATTTAATAATAGATAAACCTACATATAGTGCTAGCACAACACCAGTGAATAAATACAAACGGTAATAAGAAATCTTTCCCCTGCCAGCGGAAAGTAATCAAATGTAAACAAACATATCTGCCAACGACCCACCGGGAAGATTTTTATTTATTTATTCATACAATAATCACATTTGGCGACTGGGGCGAATTAGCGACGAATCAGTTATTTAACTTATATAATCACTTTATTATATTCACGTATGCTCATTTCTGCAAATATATTCAGTATTGTCCTACATTATAATTTTTTGAAAATGTGGTTATGTTTCAAGTAGTGTAATACGCAGTCTATATACTGGCTACACTCATGTAGCAATTCAGTTTAAGTGTATGGTAGGTCTATGTGAGTCCTTAGATAGCAGTCAGTAAGTATATGGTTTATAGTAAGTCTGCAGTTACAGTGTTGGCAGTAGGGTTCGTCTTCTCCAGTATAACAGACACACACACACACACACACACACACACACACACACACACACACACCTATATATATATATATATATATATATATATATATATATATATATATATATATATTTATATATATTCAGTTTCGAACGGACCTCATTTTCGTCATCTACTAGGTAGGATCGATGGACGTTTGAAGAAAATTTTCGAAAATTGCGTCATGAGTACGACCTCAATAACAGATTTTTCGAAAATCGTATCATCTGAACAGCTGATCTCTGCTAATACTGGTGGTAAAACTGGCTTAGATAAAATGTTAGCCGTGTATGAAATGTGCTAAAAATGACCTAGATAGGCAGTCGCTCTGGATAATGGGGCTGTAGATGTACCTCCAATCAATAGGAAGATAATGGATGCTAGCCACTTACAACACGAACTTCCTCTCATCCCAAATGGATATTTCGATCAGTCAATTACCATTTCCGAATATTTAGACAAATATAGCTGGCCTTAGTAGATTCCTAATCATTTATTGAGGCACGCATAATGCAGCATTGGTATGTAAGTTGTATTTAAACGATTCTCACTCCACAATCTCGACAATGAGTGAATCGCCCAGTTGCACTATCTACATGCTACTCTGCTCAAAAAGAAGTCCTTTTATTCTAGAATAAGTTCCATCACGTAGGGGCTCTCTAAATTATATCTAAGCAAAGTTTAAGTCGATTTTAAGCAGGTGATGCTACTTTTAAAAGCTACCGAATATATTATAAAATCACCACATAGCCTATACAAATATACGACCACACACACACAGACAACACGACTCTCATTTACTCAATACGCAACCCTACTATACACGACCCGCTCACAGAAAACATTAGACAATATATTCTGGAAATTATACATTTATATCTACACATACACATAGACTGGATAAAAGCCCATTCAGGAAGTATTGGAAACGAACAAGCTGACACGCTAGCAAAGGAAGCAGCTCAAGATACGAAAATAATCCCAGAATTCTCTCTGGTACCACTCTCATACATTCAAAAATTCTTAGGTAGCAACACAATACATAAGTGGAACAGAGAATGGACGACATGTAACAAATCTTACAGCTTACATCAATACATACCAAATATAACTCACAACAACTACAGCACAATTAAGGGTCACCATCACAAATGCACACAATTTCTAACGGAACGTGGACTGACAGGACATTATTTAACAAGGTTTAAAATTCAAGACAATGACAAATGTACTTGCGACTCACAGTCAACACAAATGTTTTTACATATACTTTATGACTGTTCAACATTTAATCAAAATAGATCAAATTTAATAATGAACATAATTTCAAAAGGATATAATTGGCCAGAATCACCTCATATTATATTTAATAAATATAATAAAGAACTTATAAAGTTTATCAAAAGTATAGATATGGAAGTAGCAAAAATACATTAGAATGTAAAGTTGATTGTGACGAATGGGAATTATAATTCAATATATTTACCTTACATAGAATAGATGGTTGATTAACGTGTATATATTTCAAAATAAACATGTATTTAAACATGATCATACATGTAATATGCCATGTGGCAATGGACACATGTATTCAAATAAGATTTGATGTTTGCAATAAGATTGGTTTTATAAGCCGGTCCGGCGAAGAAATTTTGAAATTTCAAAATTTCCCTCCTCTAAACACCCTCTTGTCCGAATTTAACCGTTAACGAACTTGATCTTTAATTTGGCATGAATCGCATTTATCGAGTTTGGTAACGATAAAACCAAAATTACGACAGCTAGAGCGGTAAAAGACAAATGTATATATGCAAGTACTCGTGACATGATTTTCGAAACTTTTCTTCAAATGTCCATCGATCCTACCCAGGAGATGACGAAAAAGAGGTTCGTTCAAAATCGTATATATATATATATATATATATATATATATATATATATATATATGTATAAATTACTGCATTAGCTATAGTAAATAGTTTTCAATAAAATTAATATGTTATATTCAGACATATTTCATTAATTGTTCTTCTTTCCGGCCTTGTTTGTTTAAAATTTAGACGCTTTCCGTTGTAATTATTATTAAATTGGCTGAATGATTTCTTATTCCCGTTTGTATTTATTCGCTTAACATTCACGGTGGTGTTGTGTTGCCAGTATGTAGATTTATCTGTTCTAAACCTTTCAGTGGGAAATCTGCTTAGTTTACTCAGCCCCTGTGTGACGAGTTTACCAACAATCGGTTTACCACCACTAGAGCCTTAACAGACAAATATATATATATAATTTTGAACGGACATCATTCCCGCCATCTTCTGAGTATGATTGATGGACATTTGAAGACATTTTTCGGAAAAAAACACGCAGTGAGTAAAATGGAATAGGTGATCTCCGTTAAGGGAAATCTACTAGGAGAGCATGATAGGTGTGCCATTGTAGTAGTGGGGAAGTCTGCTCAATTTACACGAGGCGCTCTTTTTGAGGGGATTTATCTAGAGTCGAGGTTACGGGAGTCGATTTAAATTGGAAGAGAGTTGCTATGATCCCATTGGGAACAGGGGCAATTGATGGCGGTTCTGCCATAAAGTGGCTAGGAACCCACCCCCCACCGATATGTATCATGTACAGCAGACACCCCTCCCCCTCTTGGCTCTAATTTATGCATCCAGCACCGAATAATCCCTCCCAAAACCAATCCGCCAGCCCAACAGCTCGTACTCCCACCAACAACATTCACATCTGACTTGTGACCATGTCACAAAGCCCTCAGTGATTTACAATGGATGTATCAGAAATGTATGATGCATATAAGCTGAAGGGAAAATGCCAGTTGCTCAATAGAAAAAGTCTGTCGCGCAAGGAACATTATTATGATTCATTACAACTTACTGTACTAGCTATAGTAAATAGTTTTCAATAAACTTAATATGCTATATTCAGATATATTTCATTAATTGTTCTTGTCTCCTGTCTATAATAATTCTATCTATTCAACTATTCAAAGGAAAGGAACTTTTATTCATACATGGTTTGGAAGATAGAATACTTTCTATGATTACGAATTATATGGTCCATTACATTATAAAAAAAAAACAACATGTACAGGAGACGGGAAATAAAAAAATATTGAGGACTGTGAATCCTTACATAAAAATAAATTTATTATAAACAAATCGACAGCGACGACGGGCATAAACCCTAAACACTAGGACGAGGAAATGTCAAAATATTGTGGAAAGTGAAGCCATTAGCCCAGGCGGGAAGTGTAGTTGTACACATTGTAGCCTTGCCAAATAAAAAATACCATCATCATTCAGCCACAAATGAATTCCCTGCCGAAGCCGGGTAACTTAAATAGTATATCTATATCTATCTATATATATATATATATATATATATATATTCGTCTGTTACCGCTCTAGCAATTTTCGTTTGATCGTTACCAATCGTTTTAATTTAATCGTCAAGTTGGTTAATGGCAGAAATCGGAGGGGAGCAATTTCGAAATATCTCCACTATTATGCGTCGAGCCGAAAAATTGTATACGACTAATCTTATTGGTAATTAAATTTTCTATAAATATTGTTATATACATGTATTCTCTATCTTGAATATTAACCGAGATGTATTGTATTTTTTAGTAATCGGCCTGCATTAAACCCCATCCCTACTCATGTAATAATCAATAATAAGCTGTTATATTATGGAGCAGTGTATTTGAAGCCTAAATACCAATTATTGTGATTGAACATTTGCGTTTTGAGATTAATGTAAATACGTAACGCACTTGGGAAATCGGCTTAGTTTACGCAACCTTTGCATGTCCAACTATTGAGGTCGTACTCATGACTCGATTTTCGACATTTTTTAAATGTCCATCGAACCCTACCTACAGGTGATGTAAATGAGGTTCATTCAATATTGTATGAGTGTGTGTGTGTGTGTGTATATATGTATATATATTCGTACATATATATATATATATATATATATATATATATATATATATATGTAGGTAGGATGAAATAATGTAGGCTACGCTTCCACTATAATAATTTAATAACACGGCAAAGCGCTTTCGATGCTGTGCATCATCGTCAGTGCCCTGACTGAGTCTAGCTCCAAGAGCCGACAGGTCAACATCGAAAACCTTCGGGCACTGACGATGATGCACAGCATCGAAAGCGCTTTGCCGTGTTATTAAATTATTATAGTGGAAGCGTAGCCTACATTATTTCATCCTACCTACATTAGAAGTCACTTCCACCTGCCAGAATACCAACTCAGAATATATATATTTGTCTGTTACCGCTCTAGCGGTCACAATTTTTATCTTATCATTACCAAGCTTGATATATAATCGTTTTATATAAAAACAATGATCAAGTTCGTTAACGGCTGAAAGGACAAGGGGAGGGGGGGGGAGAATGAAATATATATATGGAGATAATCTTAATATCTCTGATATTATGCGATCGATAGAAGATCTGCATAGAACCATTCTTATTGCAAATGTAATGTTTTACAAATGGTGTTATGTACATTTTTCACTATCTTGATTATTAACCGAGATATTTGTATTTTTTAGTTTTTGGTCCTTAGAAAAGCCCCACTCCTACTCATCTCATATTAACAATATGCTATTATGTTACGAAGCAATTTATTTGAAGCCTAAATACCAAATATTGCTCTCATTGGACTTTTACGTTTTGAGATAAATGAAAATACTTAAAGCACGTGGGAAATGTGCTTAGTTACTTCGGCAGCCCCTGCGTGACGGGCTTTCGGTGCTGGGAGGGAGCAAATAGCTGTATCCGAAGCGAAGTGACATATCTCGGTTGGTTTCTTGGCTTGAGTTCTTGAAGCGCTGAGGGAATCGATGACAATGCTTGGACCGTTAGCGAGCATCTGACCTCGATCCCCCCTCCCTCTCTCCCCAACAACCTTTCACCCAACTCACCAATTCCAAGCTACAAGGCATTTTCCAACCACTAGGCCCTATCCCCAAACAATTCATAGCGACCATAACGGTACTCTGCCTCAAGCCCAAGCATAGATGCCACCTTGATTATTTAAGCTTTATTAAATGACCTCCGAGGAAAAGATAGAGATAGTCAGTTAGTGTGTGTATTCCAGTCAGCGATCTACTGCAGTAGCGGCATATAGGTTCATCTTGTCTGCTCAGTAGATGCATGAATGCCTTAGTCTAGTCTGCTCTGTGCCTAGGCGTGTAAGTACGCTTTCTTCTCTTCTAGAGTGTCTATTACTGGAGTGAAGTCCAGTTGAGCGTGTTTGATTTGATTTCTCTAAGTTTACTGTCGGTGTTATACCATACATTATTCCAGTCATTAATTACGAGTTTTCTTATTTGAGTGAAAGCGTCTTGGTCAGGTACGTCCAAAAAACCTATTTGTTCAAGTTGAGTTGATTGCTTGGCTGCTTTGTCTACTATATTACTTTGAGATATACCCACATGGCCGGGGAACCAATAAATAGTAATGTGTTTTTTTAGTCTATGAATATTGTTAAAAATTTCAATAATAAGGGGATTGGTGGAGTATATGTCTTCAAATGACTTTATTGAACTTAATGAGTCTGTACAAATGACTATTTGGTATTTAGGCTTCAAATAACGTGCTTCATAATATAACAGCGTATTGTTAATATGACATGAGTAGGAGTGGGGCTTTACTGAAAGCCGAATACTAAAAAATTGTTGGCGAGAAGAGACTTTGTTCCTAAAGTCGCTCTTATATAGCAGTTTCACTAGTGCCGTGAGCCAGGTCTGCCTTCATTGGGCCATGTATTTTTTTTAATTACAGTTACACACGACAGATAGTTTTTTTTCTTTTCTTTTTTCAATAAAACAATAGGAACCGAGTTGTTGTGAGCGGGGTTTGCGTGAGAGGAGAGCAGCGATGAAAATACCCCGGCTCCTCCCAAGGCACGACAACCTACAGCAACATTTCTCCCATAATTCCTTTAGCAGATATCCCTTACATTCATAGATGGTTTGGAAGACATAATTCTTTCTATGATTATGAATAATACGGAACATTAGGTTATTAAAAAAACCTACATACATAGGAGACGGGGTATATATAAATATTGATGACAGTGAAGCCTTACCAAACAAAAAATTTTATTATTAACAGATCCACACCAGCGAAGGGGTATAAACCTAAAATACTAGTACGGGGAAATATCAAAATATTGGGCCAAGTAAAGCCTTGCCAAAAAAATACCATCATCATTTCGCCTCAAATGAATTCCCGGGTGAAACCGGGTAACGCAGCTAGTGAGATTATATATATATATATATATATATATATATATGTGCGTGTGCGTGTGTGTGTGTGTGTGTATGTGTGTGTCAATCATGAGCTCGATTATTTCGCGTAATAATTTAAAATGTATTAATTGCTACCCCGGGAATCTCAGTATCAACTTCCTCCTCAGTGAGGAAATGACAAAAGTCCGTCCCGCAGGGGCTGCGTTATTCTAAACAGATTTCCCACGTGAAGTTATACAATAGAGAAACCTCCATAGGAGTGCCGAACAGTTACGGAAACGGCCGAACTAGCTTTCGGTGGGAAAGAATAGAAGCGACCATAGCTCGTCCGTTACACTTAATAAACATTCAAATGTCTCGGTTAATATTCAAGATAGAGAATAAATGTATATAACAATATTTATAGTAAATTTAATTTACAATAAGATTGGTTCTATACACTTTTTCGATCCGACGTATAGTAACTGAGATATGTCGATTTCGAAATTCACCCCCCCCCCCCTCTAAACCCCCCTCCCACTGGTCCGTTAACGAACTTTCTTTTTATATAAAACGATTAAATACCGAGTTTGGTGACGATTAAACAAAAATTGCGACCGCTAGAGTGTTAACAGACAAATATATATAGTTTTGAACGGATCCCATTTTCGTCATCTCCTGGGTAGGATCGATGGACATTTGAAGACATTTTTCGAAAATCGCGTCATGAGTACGACCTCAATAGCTGATTTCCCTCAAGGGAAATCTGCTAAAACGTCTCCATACATTACGGATATGTTTCAGTCTTTTGCATCTTCCTTTGCTATTCTGTCTGCTAGTTCATTTCCTCAGGGCCCGGCCCGTGCCTTAATCCAAGAGAAGTATATTAACTGTTATTTTCTCTGTAAGTAAGTGGTTGAGCAGTTGTCTACATTGTGAAAGGTTTGTGTTTTATGAAAGAAATCTGCTTAGTTTACGGAGCCCCTGCGTGACGGACTTTCTTAATATTCTCGAACTAGCATATCAGCTGAGATGGTCAGCTTGGAGTGGAGTATTTGTGAAAGGGAAAAGAACAATGTAATAGGGTTGTATGACAAAGGGCTGGGGACTAACATGTGTGGCGACACGCAATCCTAAGCGCCGTATCGAGGTGGTTCCTCACTCCGACCTCAAAACAATTCGCCCCCTTTGCCCGATGACTAAGCCCCGCCCTGATCTACGGCCTAGTTCACTGCTTCTAAGCCCCATAAAAAAGATTGACGTAGCACTCGGAGGGCGAGCTTTTATGACATATGCCGCAAAGGGGGGTGGCATCGTGCCAACCTCCAGCTGGCCAGTCGGAGCTCTGTCTTATCAGATGCCCGCCGTCTTCCCCACCATCCGCCATCGGAGGAATTTCACATTGGCTCATAAATCGCCGGCTAAATGCCCGGCACAGGGGGGAAGATGAATATATTGCTGGAATTTGCGACGAATTATACCTACCTTTCTAATCTCGAGATGAGCGGCTCAGCTTCAAGTACATCACCCAGCCCAAGGATAATCATGCGGCTAGGGGATCAAAGCCAGCTCATTAAGTGATAACGAGATAGTTAGGCCTCAATGGTCTACATCCAGTGATGATCCGCTCCGCAGGGGCTCCGTAAACTAAGCAGATTTCCCAAGCGAAGTTTTACAATAGGTAAACATATATAACGACAATATTAAGTGAATAAATACAAACGGTAATGAGAAATCTTTCAGTTACAAGTTAATAACTCTACAACGGAAAGCGTCTGAATTGTAAACCGACAGGCCTGCCAACCTGAATTCTAGACCGGAAAGAAAAACCATTAATGAAATATATCTGAATATAACACATTAATTTTTTTGAAAACTATTTACTATAGCTAATGCTGAAATTTGTAATGAATCAGAATAATTTTAATCTCAATTACTTAACTTTTAGTAATCCATGAACAAAAGAAGGATCAACAGAACGTAGTTGCATATATCTCACAAAGTAAAAGTTCATTGAAAGCAATATTCCTTATTTAACCTTGTAAAGAAGTGGTTCATGATATAACAGCTTATTATTTATTGATATAACATGAGTAAGAGTGGGGGTTTACTGAAAGCGGAAAACTATAAAATCCAAATATCTCGGTTAATATTCATGATACAGAAAATATGTATAGAACGATATTTATAGATCATTTAATTAAATTCAATGTAATTGCAATAAGATTGATTCTATACAATTTATCAATCCGACTTATAGTAACGGAGATATTTCGAATTATCAAAATTTCCCCCCTCTCCCATGTCCGATTTCAGCCGCTAACGAACTTGATCTTTCTAACAACATAACAGATAAATATATAGATAGATAGATAGATCTCTCTCTATATATATATATATATATATATATATATATATATATATATATATATATTAGGATGGATGGATATTTGAGGAAATGACGTCAAGAGTAGGAGCTCAATAGCTGATTTCCCTTAATAGAAATCTGCTAAAAGGGAATTAGTCAAGTTCTTGAGAATAATTTAAATTGTAATTAAGTATTTTCCTAATTGAAAATACGGGTATATATATATATATCGTTTTTACATGTTTCCCACTAACATTTCATGACAGAATGGCAAAAAACAAAACATATGACTATAATTTTGTCATTACTTTTCGAGTGTTGTAAAATAAAACTGGAACAAAAGAATGAAGAAGGAAATGGTAGCAAAAAAAGGCCACTTTTGAAGAAACTATTGCGGCTGGGTGTTTAAATGAAGGCAATTATGAAGCAATTTGAAGGTGTCCATTCACACGATATTGTTATGTTTTCTGCCCATTATCTCATCCCCTTAGTCTAATCGGCTTCCTTTAGACCAACAACTTTCTCAAGAATTTTCCCATTACATGATTCAATTAGAACAAAATTGTTATATCCATCTGAGCAATAAGTAATTCACGCCAAAGCTCCCTCATTAAATGAGCCTTGGGAATTATTATGGCATATCTTGTATGATGATTGGCCGCCAACCTCTCCCCATTGGTAGTATTAGAGGCTTTCAATCACGCCCCCCCCCCCTTTTGGCAGATTTTCCTCGATGGAAATCAGCTATCGAGGTTGTACTTGTGACGCTATTTTGGAAAACATTTACTTACATTTTTAAAGACCGTGGAAGGGAGGGGGGGGGGGTTAGAGGGAAGGAATTTTGAAAATTCGAAATATCTCCATTAATATATCTTGGATCAAGAAATTGTTTAGAACAATCTCGTTGTAAATTTAATTGCCCAACTCATAACGCGATTTTCGAAATTTTTCTTCAAATGTCCATCGATCCTACCTAGGAGATGACGAAAATGAGGTCCGTTCAAAACTGTGTGTGTATATATATATATATATATATATATTTGTCTGTTACCGGTCTAGCGGTCTCAATTTTTGTTTAATCGTCACCAAACTCGGTATTTAATCGTTTTATGTAAAAAGAAAGATCAAGTTCGTTAATGGCTGAAATCGGACTAGTGGGAGAGAGAGGGGTTTAGAGTGTGGAAATTTCGAAAATTCATTATATCTCCGTTACTATAGGTCAGATCGAAAAATTCTATAGGACCAATCTTATTGCAAATTACATTTACTATAAATATTCTCATATACATTCATTCTCTATCTCGAATATTGACCGAGATATTTGCATTTTTATTAAATGTAACGGACGAGCTATGGACGCTTCTATTCCTTCCCACCGAAAGCTTGTTCGGCCGTTTCCGTAACTGTTCGGCTCTCGTATGGAGATTTCTCTATTGTATAACTTCACGTGGCAAATCTGCTTAGTTTACGCAGACTTTTGTTCAAGGCTTACTAAATTCAATGTATAAATGTTTCTTGTATCTAAAGATCAGGTCAATAATAGCAGAAATCGGGGAGGGGGGGGGAGCTGAATTCAAAATATATTCGTTATTTTGAGTCCGACGGAAACTAACTATATATATATATATATATATATATATATATATATATATATATAGTGTCTTTTTTACTTAACACATGCCAGTGATTTAACTCATTATTATATCAATAACAGTGAAGATTTTTTGTTAACAATTGTTTATTTAAATATAACCAAGGTTTCTAGTAAACATGAATATAACCATAAATGAAATTAATAACATTTTTCATTGTGGAGGCCAATAGTTTCTCATTGATTCCAATATACATTCAAAAATGTCCCTATTTTCATATCTTCTCCTATATATAAATTCACAAAGATATGAATCAACAAAGTTCTTCTAGTTCCACATTCGTTTTTGTTTCTTCTTTTTATACTAGCCCATAGCGACTCAATTCTTTGAGTGTGTGCACCTGTTTTTGGGTCAACAAAATTTTCACTATGATTGACAGTAAAATGTTTGTACCTCATTCCTGGAATTTTTTTCAAACCATTATATGACCTCCATAAATCTGAGTATATTGTTTTACCCGGTCGTATTGAATTTTTTATGCACTCCGTTAATGTTTCAAAATTTTGTAGTTGCGTATCCATTTGCCCATGCGTATATGAATAGTAAACATTTCCTTAATGAAATTTTACAATGTTTAAACCATGTACCATTAAGCGCAGCAACGTATTGCCTACAACTTCTCATATTGCATTGATAAAATGGCGATCTAGTTTTGCTGAAATAAATCTTCATATAATGTCCTTTTTTACACTTTCTCTTTCTGTGAAGTACTCCATACTTCTGTAAATATTGAAAAGCTTTTTCTTCGGAATAGATCAACTTATTAAGTTTTAAAAGATTCATAATAAAAAATAAACACTCCCTAAACTTTTAACCTGAAAGTATACTGAAGATAAATGATCACATGGTAGTAGGCGTATCTAATATCAAATGATATGTTATCGTGATCACCTTTTACTTAGAAAATTAACTGGCATGTGTTAAGTAAAAAAGACCCTATATATATATATATATATATATATATATATATATATATATATATATATATATATATATAATCAAAAATTTTGTAATGCGCCCCGAGTACAACGCCAATAGCTGATGAACCTCAAGGGAATGTGCTAAACAGAAATAACTATGTTAATTTCCATCGATCCTGACATTGAAATGCATCATGAGAGTTTATAATAATGCAGCGGAGCATTCTAATGTATATGTCTTACACGGAGTTGCATTACTATTTGTAATGTCTATGTGTGTGTTGTCATAATGTGTCCCCTTTAGAATAGGGAAGGAGGTTGAGTTAGTGCCAAGAGAGAACGAGGATGTTTGCTCCGAATGAAGCTATTTGATGGCAACTGGTGCAACAGGTGAGGGGAATACATGAAGGACACAATACTCCATGTACGTGCCCCCCCCCCGGCTCCTCTTTGATCACTCAAATACAATCCATATAATGCAAAAGACATCAAACAGGCCAGTTTACTCAGACTCAACAGAGACCGGCTCAATACTATTTAAGCAAAAGTCCGTCAGGCAGGGGCTGCGGAAACTAAGCAGACTTCCCACAGGAAGGTTTACAAAAGATGAATCTACATACTGCTAACACCACTGTGAATGTTAAGCGAATAAATACAAACGGTAATGAGAAATCTTTCAGCCAATTTACAAGTCAATAATATCTACAACGGAAAACTTAACTACAAAGGAAACTATTAACTTTATTGAGAACTATAGATAGTGCAGAAATTTGCAATGAATCAGAATAATTTTTATCTCAATCACTCAGAGTTTAGTAATCCAAGAACCGAAAAAGGGGATCAACAGAACGTATTTGCATGTACGATACCTCGTATAATAAAGGTTTGTTGAAAACAATATTCGGTATTTGACCTTGTAATGAAGTGGTTCATGGTATATCAGCTTATTATTAATATGACACTTGGGCACATTTAAATGCATATAAATGTTGTTATATAAATATGTTCTCTATCATGAATATTAACCGAGATATTAGGATTATTTATTTTTCAGCCTTGAGTGAACCCCCACTCCTACTCGTGTCATATTAACAATAAGCTATTATATCATCAAGTACTTTATTCTAATCATAAATACTAAGTATTGGTCTCATTGAACTTTTACTTTTTGAGATAAAGGCAAATATTTGGCGTGCACGTGGGAAATCTGCTTAGTTAACGCAGCCATTCAGTGACGGATTTTTTTTTTAGTTGAATCCGCCAACAAAGAGTAACAGAGTCATTTATCAATAGAATCCTATTTGAGGGCGTATTGTAAGCAAGGTGGTTGTATATTGGATGGGAGAGCAGCTGGCGACTCCAGCTAGCAGCTCTACCACCTGGCCCAATTATTCAGCTAGCCCTTACCCCAATTCCATGCATAGCCCTCCCTTAGTCCCTCCAATATCCCTCCAGTTTCAATTGGCCCTCCAAAAGTTGATCGCCGTATTATATTCATCTCGAATCGCCACCAATTGGCATATGTCTCAATTCTCACCCCAGACCTAATCCAATCCAACTCTTTGCTAGGGCACTTAAGTTTTAGCAGATTTCCCTTCAGTGAAATCAGCTATTGAGGTCCGTACTCGTGACGCAATTTTCGAAAAGGATCTTCAAATGTCCATCGATCCCACCCAGGAGATGACGAAAATAAGGTCCGCTCAAAATTATATATATATATATATTTGTCTGTTAAAACTCTTGCGGAGTAATTTTGAAATCGGAGAAGCGGGTGGGGGGGGGGGGTTAGAGGGGAGGATTTTTGAAAATTTGAAATATTACCGTTACTATACGTCGGATGGAAATTTGTATAGAACCAATCTTATTGCAAATTAATTGTACTTTAAATATTGTTATTTACATTTATTCTCTATAATATAAAATATCGAGGACATTGAAGCCTTACGTAACAAATAATTTTACTATTAACAAATCCACGGGTATAAACCCTTAACACTGGGACGGGGAACTCTCAAAATATTGTGCAAAGTAAAGCCATGCCAAAATATACCATCATTCAGCCTCAAGTGAATTCCCGGGTGAAGCCGGGTATTGATATATATATATATATATATATATATATATATATATATATATATATATATATAGATATATACATATACATATATGTCTCTTAACGCTCTAGCGGTCGCAATTATTGTTTGATCGTTACAAAATTCGATATTTAATCGTTTTATGTAAAACGAAAGATCAAGTTCGTTAAAGGCTGAAATCGTACCAGTGGGAGGGGGTTTAGGGGAGGTAAATTTCGAAATATCTCCTTTACTATAAGTCGGATTGAAAAATTGTATAGAATCAATCATATTGAAAATTATATGAACTGTAAATGTTGTTATATACATTAATTCTCTATCTTGAATAATAACCGAGATATTTGCATTTTTCAGTTTTTTCAGCCTTCAGCAAACCCCCAATTATGCTCATATTAGATAAACAATACTCTGTTATATAATAAAATGCATTATTTAAAACTTAAATATCAAATATGGTTTCCTAGAGACCTTTCTTATACGAGACATATGCAAATATGTTCTAGTGATGCCCTCCCCCCCCCTTAAGTACTTGGACTGATAAAACTTATTCTGATTCATTATAAATTACAGTACTAGATATAGTAAATAGTTTTCAATAAAATTAATATGTTATATTTTGATATAATTCAGTAATTGTTTTTCTTCCTGGTGTGAGGTTGGTACACCTGTTTGTTTACGTTTCAGACGCTTCCCGTTGGGAAATTATTAAAATTTACTAAAATATTTCTTATTACGATTTGTATTAATTCACTTAATATTCACGGGGGCGTTGTGTTAGCACTATGTAGATTTATCTATTGTTAAACTTCACGAGGGAAATGTGCTTAGTTTACGCAGCCTCTGCTTGAAGGACTTTTTTACTTTGTTTGTTCTTGGTTGAAGCCACGGACTTGAAGTTTGTTTGTGAGGATAAAAATTACAGGGGTAAAGGGATGAATAAGTTGAAGGAGTTGGGTTGAAAACAAAGCTGGGAGGTAGGGGAGGGGGTTGGCTCGAGATGCCCTGATAAAACTGAGCTCTTCTCCACGATAAATGAGAGCTATTCCTAAAGCTGCGGGCGCCTACAGCTCTCTCCCGAATGCACACAGGCCGAAATTCCTCCCTTAACCATCCAGTCAGCATATACTCACTTCCAGATTTGTGTTTATCAATGCAGGCGGTGATAATGGCAAAGATGGCAGCTGCAGATCAGCCGACTTCGTTGAAATCTAAAGTGATGTATTGATTGATCTAATAATGAAATATGGAAGAAAGATGACCATAAAGCCCGTCACGTAGGAGCTGCGTAAACTAAGCACATTTCTCGTATTTGCATTTATCCCAAACCGTAAAAATTCAATAAGAATAATATTTGGTATTTACGCTTCAAATAAAGTGCTTGAGTAGAAGTGGGAATTTGCTGAAGACCGAAAACTAAAAAATGCAAGTATCTCGGTTAATAATCAAGACAGTGAAATAATGTACATAACAACATTTATAGAACATTGCATTTGCAATAAGATTGGTTCTATACACTTTTTTGATCTGACGCATAACAACGGATATTTCGAAATCGGATCGGAGGGAGGGGGATTAACACGTTACTGAACAAGAAAATACTAATAAGTCGCTTAGTAATTGCTTAAGAGAAAATGTATAGAAAATCAATTGTAGAACATCGATAGCTTAACAAGACTTGTCATATAACATTTAGCGATCCGAATCATAGTAACGGAGAAATTATGAATTTTTTTAAGTTTCACCCTCTCTAACCACCCCCCCCCCTAGGGTGTGGTTGCAGTCATTAAATAATATTGCAGTCATTAAATAATATTATATTTAGAGTTGAAACACAGTAAAAGTTAAAAGAAAACAATATTTGGTATTTAAGCTTCAAATAAACTGATTCATGATATAACAGCTCATTGTTAATATGGAATGAGTAGGAGTGGGGCTTTACTGAAGGCTGAAAACTAAAAAATGGAAATATCTCTGTAAATATTAATGATAGAGTACATTTAATTTGCTATAAGGTTGGTTCTATACATTTTTTCGACCCGAAGTATGATAACGAAGATCGAATTTTAGAAAATCCCCCCACTCTAACACCCGCCCCCCCCCTACCCGATAAGCCGATTTCTGCCATTTAAGAACGTGATTTTTTTTTACATGAAAGAATTTATTATCCAGTTTAGTAGCGATCAAACGCAAATTGCGACCGCTAGAGCGTTAACAGACAAATATAATTTATTATTTATAGAGGAGCAACCTCAACTAGGCGATTTGAATGAAAATTTATTTAAATTCAATGTAATAAAAACAATATAATAGGAAAATAACAAAAATGTTATAAAGTCCGTCACGCTGAGGCTGCGTAAACTAAGCAGATTTCCCACGTGATGTTTTGCAATAGAGAAATCTGCATATTGCTAACACTTAACACCACCGAGAGTAAATACAAACTGTAATGAGAAGTCGTTCAGTTAATTTTAATATGCTCCCAACGGAAACGGCTTCTGAATTGTAAACAAATAGGTCTGCCAACCACTCAGAGCTGAACAGATAGACATATTCTTCACTGGAAAGAAAAACAATTACTGATATATATCTGAATATAACACGTTAACTTTATTGCAAACTATTTGCTATATCTAGTACTGTAATTTATAATGAATCAGAATAATATTTTAATAACTGAAATTTTAGTGGTCCAAGAAATAAAGAAGGGGGGGGTGGATGAACAGCACGTATTTGCATATATCTCACAAAGTTAAAGGTTAGAAGACAAGAACGGTTCGGCGAGAGCCGATCTACGGAAACGGCCGAACTAATCCGGAAACTCACGACAAAATCCGCACACACTCTTTATAAAAATGCAAATATCTCCATTAATATTCAAGATAGAGAATAAGTGTATATAATACTTTTTATAGTAAATTTAATTTGCAATAAGATTGGTTCTATACAATTTGTCGATCCGACGTATAGTAATGGAGATATTTCGAATTTTCAAAAATCCCCCTCTAAACCCCCCCCCTCCCACTGGTCCGATTTCAGCCATTAACGAAGTTATATATATATATATGTATATATATATATATATATATATATATTCATACAGTTTTGAACGGACCCCATTTTTGTCACTGGGTAGGATCGAGGGACATTTGAGGAAATGTTTAGAAAATCGTGCCATGAGCACAGGCTCAATAGCTGATGTCCCTTGGGGCAAATCTGCTGAAACCTTGAGACGTTATGTTAATTCTTCATAAAGCTATTCATAGTCTTGAGATGAGAAGGAAGGGACCGAGGCAAAAATCAATTATATTGCACCAATGATAATTATCCTGGGGCAGAAATGTTGCCTGGGCCACTTACACCTTCCCTTTCTCTCTCAACTCCCATCAGCCAACTTAACTTTGGATTCCTTTGCACACACTCCTGTTCCCTCTCTCTCTCTGGCTTTATATTAGTTGCGAGACAAACCAAGTTGTGTACGTTCTTATCGAACCAATGAAAGGCGTTGTTGGGAGCAGGGAGAAACAGAGTTTCGGTAAGTGTCTCACCGAGGTAGGCCCCCGGGGAATGGAACTTCCCTACAAACTTTAATCATAATTAGCCACAGATTCAACTTTGCCTGAATTAAGGTCTGAACTAATCTAAAAAATTAACATAGCCACAACGCCTACGATCGCAACTAGTTTGGAAAGGGACACGCTTAAATAATGTTAGGCTCAAGGAATTGAATAAACTTTAACTGAACCAATTGAGAAGTTGTCTTATAAAACTGTCACGCAGGGGCTACGTAACTAAGCAGATTTCCTTTTGTTCTCATTGAACTTTTACCTTTTGAGATAAATGCAAATAGCTGAATTCTGCTTACTTAACGCAGCTCCTGCGTGATCGGCTTTTAATGGTCATCTTTCTTTCATTCTTCGTCAGCATTTCATTTTGTAACAAAAAGCGGATTTAATTTACCTTAATACTAGCTTCCATTAATAGATTATCAATAGAAGATAACTTTAGATTTTCACGAGGCCAGCCGATCTGCAGCCGCCGCCTTTGCCATTATCACCGCCTGCATTGATAAATACAAATCTGACTCCTTGTGCTGACTGGATCGTTAAGGAAGCAATTTTCGAAAAATCCATATATCTCCGTTGTTATGCGTCAGATAGAAAAAGTTTATAGAACCAATCTTATTGCAAATGTAATGTTCTATAAATGTCGATGTGGACATTTTTCACTGTATTGATTATTAACCGAGATATTTGCATGTTTTAGTTTTGGACCCGCAGCAAACCTCCACTCCTTTTCATGTGATATTAACAATAAGCTGTTATATTATGAAGGACATTATTCGAATCCTAAATACCAAATATTGTTCACATTGAACTTTTACGTTTTTGAGACCGGTGCAAATAGGTGAAATCTGCGGTATGGAGTTTTTCTTTACTGTTAGAAGGGAATAAGATTTGTTTAAAGTTGGTGTAGGGAGAGGGGAAGGGGTGGGAGGGATGTGGAACCGGTCCCTGCCACCCACACCTACAACAGCAGCCTTCAGCCTTAGCCACTCCAGAGCAGAACACAATGCACCAGCCCAATCTATCGGACAGAGATTGGCTCAACACCAGCCTAAATAGCTCATAGCCAACGCTGAACATAACCTAAAGAAGCCTTGCCATTTAGAAAAATCCGTCACGCAGCGGCTCCGTAAACTAAGCAGATTTCCTTCGTGAAGTTTAGTAATAGACAAACCTACATACTGCTAACACAACACCACCGTGAATATTAAGTGAATAAACACAAAATGAAATAAGAAATGTTTCAGTCAATTTCAATAACCTCCCGACGGGAAGCGTTTCAAATGTAAACAGACCTGCCAGCCTCACACCGGAAAGAAAAACAATTGACTAAAATATATCAGAATATAACATTAATTTTATTGAGAACTATTTACGATATCTAGTACTGTAATTAGTAATGAGTCAGAATATTTGTTATCTCAATCAATCAAATTTTAGTTATCCAAGACCTTAAGATGGTGGGGAGGGGGGGGGGGTCACTAGGACATTGCATTTAACTCGTATAATAAAGGTCTCTTGAATACAATATTTGGTATTTAAGCTTCGAATAAAGTGGTTTATTATATAATAGAGTATTGTTTATGTAACATGAGTAGAAGTGGGGGTTTCCTGAAGGCTGAAAACTGAAAAATGCAAATATCTCGGTTAATATTCAAGATAGAGAATAAATGTATATATATACATATATATATATATATATATATATATATATATATATATATAGTAAATTTAATTTGAAATAAGATTGGTTCTATACTATTTTTCGATCCGACGTATAGTAACGGAGATATTTTGAATTTTCGAAAATCCTCCCCTCTAAACCCCCCCTCCCCCGGGTCCTATTTCAGCCGTTAACGAACTTGATCTTTTGTTTTACATAAAATGACTAAATATCGAGATTCGTAACGATTAAAAAATAAGAGCGGTAACAGCCAAATCTATATATACAGTTTTGAACAGAACTCATTTTCGTCATCTCCTAGGTAGGATCGATAGACATTTGAAGACAAATTTCGAAAATCGCGTCATGACTACGACCTCAATAGCTGATTTGCTTTAAGGGAAATCTGCTAAAAGTCAGTGAGGCCTGGGGCTGCGAAAAGCACCCATCACACCTGCTCCTATAACACACTTATCTTGCCTCATATCTAAGAAAGTCTGTCACGCAGGGGCTGCATAAACTAAGCAGATTTCCCTCGTGAAGTTTAGTAATAGATAAATCTAAACAATAGCAAGACAACACCACCGTGAGTATTAAGTGTATAAATACAAACGGTAATAAGAAATCTTTCCTCTCCAGGCGGGAAGCGTAAAGTCAAGTGTAAACAAACAGGACTGCCAACCCGACTCTCACCGGAAAGAAAAACAATTACTAAAATATATCAGAATATAACATATTCACTTTTTTGAAAACTATTTATGAAGTACTCTAATTTATAATGAATCAGAATAATTTTTATCTCAATCAATCAAATTTAAGTAGTCCAAAAGACGGGGGAAGGGGGGGGGCGGGCTACCATAACATATTTGCATATATCTCGTATAATAAAGGTCTCTTGAAAACAATATTTGGCATGTACACTTCGAATAATGTGGTTTATTACATAATCGAGTATTGTTTATATGACATAAGTAGATGTAGTGCTTTGCTGAACACTCAAAACTGAATACGAATCTTCGTTAATATTGTAGATAGAGAATAAATATATATAACAATATTTATACCACATTTAATTTGCAGTAAGATTGAATCTATACCTTTTCTCGATCCGACGTATAGTAACAGAGATATGTCCAATTCTCGAACTTCCAGCCCTCTGAACCCCCCTCCCCTGGGCCGATTTCAGCCATTAACGAATCTGATCTTTCTTTTTACATAAAACGACTAAATATCGAGTTTGGTAACGATTAAACAATAATTACGACCGCTAGAGGGTAACAGACCAAACGGGAGACGGGAAATATAAAAATACTGATGACAGAGGAGCCTTACATAACAACTAATTTTATTATTATCAAATTCACAGCAACGACGGGTGTAAAACCTAAACACTGGGACGGGAAATGTCAAAATATAGTCCAAAGTAAAGTCTTGCCAAAAAAATACCATCATCATTCAGCCTCGAATGAATTCCCGGGCGAAGATATATATATATATTTGGCCGATTCAAATATTGTGAGCCAGGAGGCTAAGGTGAAGGGCAGCTGTAAGGTTTCGGGGGGGGGGGGGCTTGGAACCACTCTCCAATTTCCTCTCTTCGTTCGTACTCATCATTATGCAAATCCCCCAAATTATTCTACTCAAACAAATAGAATGAGCACGGGCTAATACTCATTTTAGCCGGACGCTCTTCCCCTTTCCACTGTTTAAATTAATTAATAAACCGGTTCAACTATGAAGGCGAGCAAATCAGTGGCAGTAAACTAATCGGCCCAATTTATTCGGCCAGTTAGCAAATTCTCTCTCTCTCTCTGCTTTGTTCTCTATTTGTAGTTGTTTCAAGTAGGCGAGAACAGCAAGAAATGCCGGGGGAGAGCTGCCACTCACCGAGAACACGATTTAGTAGAAATTCCTTGAGGTAAATCAGCTATTCAGCTTGTACTCATGGTGCGATTTACGAAAAATTTCATAAAATAAACTTCACATGGGAAATCCGCTTAGTTTACGCAGCTCCAGTTGTCAGGGGTTGCATTAAAAAGTAATTCTTAGTCTCCATAATGTACATGGTTTGAAAAATAATAACTATTAATATTTCATTGTTTCAGGTTGGTACTACAAAAAAAATTCTGCATTTACCTCAGTAAGTGGTAAGTGGTCCTTTAAGACGTTTTGATTAACAAATTTCTGTTCTTAGTAGTTAATGAAAAATACATTAATTGAGTTAGATTTTTTTTCTTTTAGGTTTAAAATTCCTTTTTATTTATACTAATTTTAGCAGATTTCCCTTAAGCGAAATATATATACTACTATTGTTTCTTTATCGTTAGCAGAGGGAGGGTGGGGGAAGGTTAGAGGGCGATTTTCGAAAATTCGAAATATCCCCGGTACTATAAGTCGGATCCAAAAAGTGTATAAAGTGAATCGTATTGCAAATTAAATGCACTATAAATAATGTTATATAGATCTATTCTCTATCTTGAATATTAACCGAGATATTTGCATTGTTCAGTTTTCAGCCTTCAGCAAACCCCCACTTCTACTCATGTTACATAAACAATATTCTGTTATATAATAAACCACATTATTCGTAGCTTAAATATCTGATATTGTTTTCAAGACACCTTTATTATAGGAGATACATGCAAATATGTTCCCCTCTCTCTTATGTTCTTGGACTACTAAAATTTGATTGATTGAGATAAAAATTATTCTGATTCAATATCATTTACAGTACTAGATATCGTAAACAGTTTCTCATAAAATAAATATGTTACATTCAGATATATTTCAGTAATTGTTTTTCTTTCCGGTGAGAAGTTGGCAGAACTGTTTGTTTACATTTCAGACGCTTCCCGTCGGGAGGTTTCTTATTATCGTTTGTATTTATTCACTTAATATTCACGGTGGTGTTGTGTTAGCAGTATGTAGATTTATCTATTGTTAAACTTCACGAGGGAAATCTGCTTAGTTCACGCAGCCCCTGCTTGACAGACTTTGTATTTATAAGAATTTTATCAAATTTGTATTCCTAGATAACTGATTATATAAAGTTCTGTCATAAAAAGAAGTGTTTAATTTTACATGAAGATAGCTAGTTAGTTTTCTATAAATGATATCCAAACTTATTAAAGATATTATTACTTATTTACAAGTTGTCTATGTATAAATAATTATCAAAGAGGTGAATTTATCAAAATGATGGCTCGCAAAATTAATTTACTTTAGTTTAAAGATTTGTGTGGCATCTCTATGAAGTACCTTCACATTTGATTAACAAAATCATTCAAAGCAATCAATAAACCTTGAGATATTAATAAAATTGGTTGCTGTGCTATTTCAACTGATATTCACTGTTCAAATTTCAAGCGTAAGAATGTTTTATTTTATGACTATTCTTGACTAAAAGAAAAATCACAAAGAGAGCATACCGACTTTTGGCCCTTGTGTGAGAATAGTTTTGCAAACATTTCAATATTCTTATTTCATTCCCGAGTTATTTTCCTCTTTCAAAACAAAGAGAAAGTTAGAAATTAATTAATTTGTACTTTGAAAGTTTTAATTTTGCTCTAATTAAAAATAAATTGTAATCACGCAGAAAAAAAGTTATATTTAATTATCTACAGCTTTTACATTTTGTTTTAGTTAGTAAGTTGATATTTTATTTGGATTCATAAAATATAATTTGCTTGCATTCTATTCATAATAATATTATTATCAATATATTTACAAAATATTTAATATATATATATATATATATATATATATATATATATATATATATATAATTGTAACCTCTGTCTGTACATTGATTTTTTTCGCGTAATTTCACGATAATTTTTCGTTTCACATGTCATAGACACCATAACTGCATTTTGTTTCTTTGGTGTCTGTTTGTTTGTTTATTTGTTTGTTTGTTTGTTACCTTTTCACGCATAAACGGCTGAACCGAATTTTATGAAACTTGGTATGTATATTACTACTAACCCAACTTAGACTTTAGGCTATATTAATATCCTCTGAGACGAACGGGAGTGGGGGTTATAAGGGAAGCCAGAAATTAACTTTTGTTATATACACTTTTTTCGTATACCGAATTATGAACGAGATATGCACTAAAACCTATAGCGGAAGTGAACAATTTTATTTGGGACAAAAGACCCAACCGAAATATATAAAACTGGGTATGTGTATTAGCACTGACGCTGTAATTATCATAAGCCATATCAACGTTTCTAGGGATGGGCAGGAGTGGGGGTTATAAGGGAAGCCAGAAATTAAAAATAGCGATATTTCGTTTCCTATTGTTTTTTCGGCAAATATGAACATAACAAAAGTTGTTTATTTTGTTATTTAGAGTAACTTTTGTTATATACACTTTTTTTGGTATACCGAATTATAAACGAGATATACACTATAAACTAAAGCGGTAGTCAACTATTTCATTGGGCGCTAACGATTAAACCGAACTTAAAAAAACTCGGTATGTCAATTAGCATTAATTCTTCCAGGATTAAGCTATATTACAATTTTTAGGTTAGAACGGGAGTGGGGGTTATAAGGAAGGCCTGAAATAAAAATTCGCGATATTTCATTGTCTATTTGTTTTTCGACAATCTATGCATAATGCACAGGAGACGGGAAATATGACAATTTGGAGGACAGTGAAGACTTACATAAAAAATTAATTTTATAATTAACAAATGCCAATAACGGGTATTAACCCTAAACACTTGGACGGGTAAATGCCAAAATATTGTCCAAAGTAAAGCCTTGCCAAAAAAATACCATCACCATTCAGCCTCAAATCAATTCCCGGGCGAAGCCGGGTATCTGAGCTAGTATATATATATATATTTGTCAATATACGACAATTATTCACATTGGAAAGATAAATCTTGTAACAAAAAAACGTGTGTGTGTGTGCGTGTGGGAGGGGGGATATATATATATCCACATAGGAAATATCTATATTTGCTACTCCCTTCCCAAATTAATATTTTATTCAATTCTTTATGAAGTTTCGGCTTTTATTTTTAGCAGATTTGCCTTAAGGGAAATCAGCTATTGAGGTCGTACTCATGACGCGATTTTCGAAAAATGAATGATGATGTTTAACCGTTTTATGTAAAAAGACAGATCAAGTTCGTTAATGGCTAAAATCGGACTAGAGGGAGGGGGGGTTTAGAGGGGAGGATTTTTGAAAATTCGAAATATCTCCGTTATTGTGCATCGGATCGAAAAATTTTATAGAACCAATCTTATTGCAAATTAAATTTACTATAAATATTGTTATATACATTTATTCTCTGTCTTGAATATTAACCGAGATATTTGCATTTTTATGAAGTCTGTGGTCGGGTATAGTTCAGATTAGGTCGGGCGTTTTCGAAACTACTCGGCTCAGGTGGAAGCCTCTTCTAACCTTACCTGTCGTTTCTAACCTTACCTTACCTCCCTTACTTTGTAAGATTTATGCAGATACGTTCTGTTCATCCGCCCCCCCCCTTCTTTAGTTCTTGGACTACTAAAATTTGAGTTATTAAAATATAAATTATTCTTACAATTCAGAAACCGTTTCAGTTGGGAATTTATTTTAATTCAGTGAAACATTTCTCTTCTCATTACCGTTTGTATTTAATCACGGTGGTGTTGTGTTAGCAGTTTGCAGATTTCTCTATTGTAACACTTCACGTGGGAAATCTGCTTAGTTTACGCAGCCTCTGCGTGACGGACCTTTTTTTTTTATATGCATTTCTCAAAATCTTGATTATTAACCAAGTCATTTGTTTTTTTTTTAGTTTTCGGGCTCCAGTAAAGCCCCACTCTTACTCAAGTCATATTAACAATAAGCTGTTATCATGAAGCACATTATTTAAAGATTAAATACCAAATATTGTTCCAATTGAACTTTTACTTCTTGAGACGAATACAAAAACGTGACTCACGTGGGAAAAGTGCTTAGTTAACGCAGCCCTGCGTGACGGACTTTTATTCTTCCCTCCTCATCTTCCCTGGGAGTCAAACGATATTCAAAAACAGCCCGACACACAGGGGCTGTGTAGACGAAGCAGATTTACTAAATGCTTGTGCGACAAATTTAGTAGTTTTATGTAAAAAGAAAGATCAAGTTCGTCAATGGCTGAAATCGGACCAGTGAGAGGGGAGGGGGGTTAGAGGAGGAGAATTTTGAAAAATCAAAATGTCTTCGTTACTTCATATAAGTCGGATCTAAAAAGTGTATAGAATAAATCTTATTGCAAATTAAATTTACTATAAATATTGTGTGTGTGTGTTAAATTAAAGGAGGTTAAAATTTTACACGTGCTGGAATGGCACAGAGTTGATCTTATCCTATCAACTATTCCCTGTTTCTCAGTAATAAAAAGGATAATAATCAAGGAATTGAAATTTAAGCTGGACATGGGATGTTGTGACTTAGTTGTTCTGAGAGAAAATTCCATAAAACGAAATGGGAGAGGGGGGGGGGGTTGGAAAACTGAAAACAAAAAATACAAATAACTCATGTTAACAAATAAGGCATGTATAAATCAACAATTATAGATCATGTTTTTTTAATCTAGTTATAACAATTTTCAATCTAACATATAATACGACAGATATGATGTTGCATATACGTTATGATCTTGTATTTTACTCTCTCTAATCGCCCACTCATTGTGGTCCATTTATGCCTATTAATGATCTTTATCTTCTTTTTTTTTTTTTCATTAAATAAGGATGATGGTATCAATCAAGTAAAACTTTGTGGCCTCTACAGCATGAATGCTCATTCTTGACATAACATGGTAAAGGCCCCAAGAAAGCATTACAGAGTATTTATGCTTGAAATAATATATTTGTGTGTGTGTCTGTTACCGCTCTAGCGGTCGCAATTTTGTTTGATCGTGACCAAACTCAATATTTAATCGTTTTATGTAAAAAGAATGATCAAGTTCATTAATGGCGAAACTCGGACCAGTGGAGTTAGTGGTGTTTAGTGGGGGGATATTCGAAAATTCAAAATATCTCCGTTATTGTGCGTCATCTTAATCAATCTTATTATAAATTAAGTGCACTATAAATATTGTTATACACATTTATTCTCTATCTCGAATATTAACCGAGATATTTGCATTTTTCAGTTTTCAGCCTTCAGCAAACCCCCACTTCTACTCATGTCACATACTCTGTTATATAATAAACCACATTATTCGTAGCTTAAATACCTAATATTGTTTTCAAGAGACCTTTATTATAGGAAATACATGCAAATACGTTCTGTTGATCCCCACTCCCCCACCCCGTTAAGTTCTTGGACTACTAAAATTTGATTGATTGAGATAAAAATTATTCCGATTCATTATTAATTTCAGCACTAAATATAGTAATAGTTTTCAATAAAATTAATATTCTGATATATTTCAGTATTTTTTTTTCATTCCGGTTAAAGGTTGGCAGAGCTGTTTGTTTACATTTCAGCCGCTTCCCGCTGGGAGGGGAAGGATTTCTTATTACAGCTTGTATTTATTCACTTAATATACGGTTGTGCTGTGTTAGCAGTATGTAGATTTATCTATGGTGGTGGGGAATTTTGTTTAGTTTACGCAGCTCTTGCGTCACGGACTTTTTTTGTTTTATCGTTACTAAACTCAATATATTGAGTTCCATGGCAAATTCGTTAACGAATTGAATCGGACTAGGGGGAGGGGGGGGTTTAGAAGGTGAGAAGTTCGAAAATTCGAAATATCTCCGTTATTACGTCGGATCGAACATTTGTATAGAAACATTCTTATTGTAAATTTAATTGTCTCTAAATGATGTTCTATACATATTTGCTTTATTATGAATATTAAGCGAGATATTTGTATGTTTTAGTTTCCAGCCTAACAATAAGCCGTTATAACCTCAACCTCTTTATTATACTGAGTTGGTATTCTGGCAGGTGGAAGTGACTTCTAATGTATGTAGGATGAAATAATGTAGGCTACGCTTCCACTATAATAATTTATTAACACGGCAAAGCGCTTTCGATGATGTGCATCATCGTCAGTGCCCTGACTGAGTCTAGCTCCAAGAGCCGACAGGTCAACATCGAAAACCTTCGGGCACTGACGATGATGCACAGCATCGAAAGCGCTTTGCCTCTTTATTATAAGCTCAAATACCAAATAGATATAATAAGGTTTTCATAAGACCTTTATTATTCCAGAAACATGCCAATTCTTTGACGTCATTAATCTATATTTTACGTTTTTGTTTCGAAAATATTTATTTGACTCGATATTTAACCATTTAAAATGTTTTAGAGTTCTTGTTAAAATATTGATGCTCTACAATTGTGTTCTATGCATTTTTTCGTAACTCAAATATTAAGCTAGTAATTCGTACTTTGTGTTTTTCTGTGCGAATATGTGTTGAGAGATGACTAGTGTCTCATAGGAGTGGGAATATGTGTTGAGAGATGACTAGTGTGTCATAGGAGTAGGAAATCTGCTTAGTTTACGCAGCTCCTGCGTGCAGTTTGCTGCTCCTTAATCTCCACGATTAGTCTTGGGCTGAAACAGAGTTTATTTCTGGCATG
>CM032233.1:138132500-138250000 GCA_019009955.1 Riptortus pedestris | reverse complement strand
ATTTGCATTTTTATTATGTGTGTGGATAACAGATTAGATGAGATCGGCTATTGTCGTAAGTTTCCGGATTAGTTCGGCCGTTTCCGTAACTGTTCGGCTCTCGTGTAAGCTTCTTCTAACCATTCTTTTCGTGTAAGCTTTTACTTTGTGAGATTTATGCAAACACGTTCTGTTCATCCGCCCCCCCCCCTCCTCTTCTTTAGTCTTGGACTTCTAAAATTTGAGTTATTAAAATATAAATTATTCTGATTCATTCTAATTTACAGAAGTAGTAAACTAAATAGTTTGCAATAAAGTTAATATGTAAAATTCAGATATATATCAGTAATTGTTTTTCTTTCCGGTGAAGAATACGCCTATTTATCTGTTCAGCTCTGAATGGTTGGCAGACCTGTTTGTTTACAATTCAGAAGCCATTTCCATTGGGAGCTTATTAAAATTAACTGAAAGATATCTCATTACCGTTTACTCACGGTGGCGCTAAGTGTTAGCAGTATGCAGATTTCTCTATTGCAAAACTTCTCGTGGGAAATCTGCTTAGTTTACGTAGACCTTGCGTGATAGACTTTTACTTCTATGTGCTCCGTTCTTGTATTCTTCTATTAGTGGTTACATTTTTTAAAAATTTAAATGAAGCATCAACTCGCAAGTGGGAAATCTGCTTAGTTTACGCAGCCCCTGCCTGACCGATTTTTCTTTCTTTTTTTTTTTTAAAAAAAAAGAAGGGGTATCTAGAGTGTTAGGTGAGTGTGGGGGGTATATTGAAGGAAGATCCATGGGGAGGCAGAGCTGGGCTCCTTGTAGGCGATGCATCATAATTACCGGCTGAGCCTCTCCTTCTAATGCCTACAAGCCGAGATAAAGCGAGCCAGCCCCCCGCCCCCCATTCCACATTAATATCCATGTAGTTGTCTGTGTTGACACATCTGCCTGGGAGTTTGACCCATAGCCAGAGCCCATCTCATTCAGCATCTATTCCTCCCGCCAAATCGACTATTGATTTTCGACTCGAGCCACCATT
This sequence comes from Riptortus pedestris, assembly GCA_019009955.1. NCBI lineage: Eukaryota > Metazoa > Arthropoda > Insecta > Hemiptera > Alydidae > Riptortus > Riptortus pedestris. Next base: position 138,248,979 of record CM032233.1, on the reverse strand, counting down.
TTAGCGGATTTCCCTTAAGCAAAATCAGCTATTGAGGTTATACTCATGACGTAATTTCTGAAAAATTTCCTCAAATGTCCATCGATCCTATACAGGAGATGATGAAAACGATGTCCGTATATATATCCTGTCTGTTGTTTAATTGTGTTATATTATGGTGTATTTGTTCTATATGTTCGTCGTGGTTTTTCATGTTGTCTAGTTTGAGTAAAAGCATTTGACTGTCTGTGTGTAGTAGAATGTAAGTGTTTGGTGGCAAGACCATTTCATTTACATACATACTTTGAGACAACAGCTTGAAGAATATGTCGAGTCCTCCCTTTGATTTGGAATACATATTCTCTAATGCCTTTGTCACATCTTACGGTTTCCAAATGACAAAGCGAAATGACTAATGTTTGTTTGTTGAGAGCCACTGACATGGCGAGTTTCCGACACAGCCAAGGGAATTCCCCGCACAGGTAAAAACCGTCAGGCTGCATTTCATAAGACAAATATCTATTTTTAAAAGTATGAACCCACAAAATTCTGACTGGAAATGATCTCTCATCCCCACCTCTAGCACACAGCTGAAGGCAGAGCTCCAACTATACTAGTCTACCGGAGAAACCAAGCCGAGTCCAAAGATTAAGTTGTATTCCAATTTCTTTTTCTTATGTTCGTAAATCTGTTAATCCCTCGTATCAATATATTCTTATCAAATATCACTATTCAAAATCCATTATCATCAACCAAGAAATAGGTGAGTCATTGGATCAGTTCTGTGTTATATTACAAAACGTTTGACGTTGTAGCACATTGTGTGTGTGTGTATGTGTGTGTGTGTGTGCGCGCGTGTGTGGGGGGGGGGATATATATCCACATAGGAAATAACTATATTTGCAGCCCAAATTAATATTTTATTCAACTCTTTATGAAGTTTTGGCCTTTATATATATATTACTAACCGAGACATTTGTTTTTTTTTTTTTAGTTTTGGGCCTTCAATAAACGCCTCCTTCTACTCGTGTTACATAAACAATACTGTCTTATATAATAAACCACATAATTCAAAGCCAATATACACCAAATTTTGTTTTTCATAGGCCTTTATTATACGAGATAAGAGCAAATACGTTCCGTTTCCCCGGCAGGGGAAGGATTTCTTATTACCGTTTGTGTTTATTCACTTAATATTGACGGTGGTGTTGTGTTAGCAGTATGTAGAATCATCTATTAATAATCTTCACGAGGGAAATCTGCTTAGCTTCCGCAGCCCCTGATTGACGGACGTTTTAGTTCTGCTATGTACATTCATAGCCGAATGAACCCAATATAATTCCCAATGTAGCAGTACTACATTCCAGATAATCTCAAAATAATAAATTACCTATAATAATCAATCAATTTTCAAGGATTATTTTATACTGCTTTTTATGATGGTTAAATCATAAGCAAGTGTCAAGAGAGCGGCTATTCCTTGTTGCCTTGGTCTTATCGCAAGTTGAATAACTGACTCACGTTGCTCTGATTAATTGAGGATGTGTGCACGGGCTAATGATTTATCCACCTAGAGCCGTTCTATTATGGTAAATACTTGCTAGCAGATTTCCCTTAATGGTAAATCAGCTATAGAGGTCCTACTCATGACGCAATTTTCGAAATATTTCTTCAAATGCCCATCAATCCTACCCAAGATATGACGAAAATGAGGTCCGTTCAAAATTATATATATGTCTGTTACAGCTCGAGCCGTCGAAATTTTGGTTTGATCGTTACCAAACTTGGTATTTAATCGTTTTATGCAAAAATAAAAATGAAGTACGTTAATGGCTTAAATCGGACGAGAGGGAGTGGGGGGTTAGAGGGGAAGATTTTCGAAAAATCGACGACGAATCATATTTTTTTCCAAACGTTTCGAGAAAACCGGTAGGAGGGATATAGGTCTGTAATTTTCATTTAACCGTTCATCTCTTTTTTTGAATAGAGGTTTTACTATAGTTTATTTCTGAAGTTTCGGGAAAAATCCTTCGAGAATGCAAGAGTAGAAGTGGGGTTCTAATTCTAGACCACCAATTGTTTAACAAGATTGGTTCTATAACATTTTTCGATAAGACTTATTTTTATTTTTATTTTGCACCCTATATTTTTGTATATTCTTCATATTTTCTTGGCAAGGGTCCCCAATAAACATTTTTCTTTAGTAAACTTCATTGATCTGCCCTGGTCTATATACCACCCCTTCAGGGGCTATCCCTTTTCAAAAAATAATAACATTAATTTAGAAAATTAAAAACTTTAATTTAGGAAACTTCTTTACTAGATAGAGCACTAATAAGTGCCTACTTACGTATATATTTACTAAATCTAAATCCAGATAGCTACTTACATTTGTGAAGTGCTCGTTTCCCTCTTAGGTTCGTTGCATCACAGCAGGACCTTTTCTTCGTCATCTCCTTCGGTAGGATCGGTAGATATTTAAAGAAATTATTTCAATATTCCATCATGATTACAACCTCAATAGCTGATTTCCCCTAAGGGAAGTCAGCTGAAAAATACCAGCCAAATCTGAGGTGATAGGTAATATAACCTGGATGAAGTGGTATCCACTGACTATGATGACTAGAATAATTTTTTTATTTTTATATGAACGAATGAATATTTTTATCGCTTTTTAAAGGTTAACAATTTCATAGCAAGGATTCAGCCACATGATGATGATTATGATCACATTTTTCTTTTATCTTTTATTTATATAAATATAAAAAGAATTCTTTAAAAAAATAAAAACTATATACAATAATTAATTAATTATTTCAGGACATGGTTTCTTCTCTCTGCTAAAACAGGGCATTTAAGGATAAAGTACGGAACGGTGTCTTGGCTATCTTGGCAAAGGGGGCATGGCTTTTCTGGATTGAGTGTGTAAATTGTCCTGCCAACTATCAATCTTTGTTGTGATGTTTTGTACCTAGTAAGCGGATTTGAGATATAACTTTGGTCTTAAAAAATGGCACATTTTGGTACAGGTACTCCTCGCCTCTGCCAAGAGAGCTAATTCTTCTAAAGTACTGGCTATATGTACTGTTTAAAACTCTTTCAATATCTAACGAAATTAAATGGTTCTCGAGAGCCCCTAAATAAGTCTTTATTTTTTCATTAATATTTTCCGCCATTTCCAATTCCTCCAAGCTCCCTCCTATGCACCCAAGATACCCTTCCAGTTCATTCAGCCAATTAAATGGCATTGAATAATTGGCAGATAATTCCTTTAGGCCCATGTAACACAGTCTTGATAGATCATCTGCCGACTTCTCTTGTAGAGCCTTCCACCAATTCAACATCCTCTTGTAAATTTTCAGTCGGGTGTGTGTACTGTTCAATTCTACTCTAATGTAAGCATTAGGAGTGTTTTATTTATAGAAATTTATCTTTTAATTAATACTTTTCGAAAATATCTATTTCATTTACTAACTGATATGTAAGTTAGTATTAGGGTGTTATGAATGGGAGCAGCTCAATTTGAGGAAAGAGCTAGAGCTGAGGCAATGTAATATTGTCACTGTGATATTGGGATGGCAAACAGAAGCTTGGAGGTAATTTAGCCATTATTGGGACAGGGTACACAATATGGCCGGCCGCAATGGAGAAATAGTAGGCCTAGATGCTTGATGAACCTCCCACCACTTACATCACTCCAAAGCCATATAGACCCAGCCACTAGCCAAATAAAGTTACATGCTTCGCCCAAATATGTTTCACGATTCAAAAAAGAAAAAGTCCGTTAGGCTGGGGCTGCGTAATCTAAACAGATTTCCCACAGGAAGGTTTACAACAGATAAATCTACATACGGATATCACCACCGTTAATGTTAAGCGAATAAATGCGAAGGCGGATAAGAAATCATTCAGCCAATTTATTAATATCTACAATGGAAAACGTATATAATATCCAAAATAGACATCTTAATAATATCTAGAACGGAAAGCGTCTGAATTGTAAACAGAAAGGGCAGTCAAGATCGCAGCACTGAATAGATACAATTAGTCTAGACTGGAAATAAGAACAATTAATGAAATATATCTGAATATAAAATATTAATTTCATTGAAACTTATTTACTATAGCCTAGTGCAGTAATTTGTAATGACTCAGAATAATTTTTTATCACAATCACTCAGATTTTAGTAATCCAAAAACAAAAGAAGGGGGGGGGGGGGTCAACAGAACGTATTTGCATTTTTAATAAAGGTTTGTTGAACACAATATTTGGTATTTAACCTTGTAATGAAGCGATTCATGATATAACACATTATAGTTAATTGGAAGTGGAAAACTATAAAATCCAAATATCTCGGTTAATACTCATTATACGGAAAATATGTATAGACCAATACTTATAAAACGTTCAATTTTCAAAAGGTTGGTTCTGAGTCATTTTTCGATCCGACGTGTAGTAACAGAGATATTTCGATTTTTCAAAAATCCTTCCTTTTATATATATATAATATTGTAAACTCTGTCTGTGCATTCATTTTTTTTTTTTAAATTTAACGATACTTTTTCGTTTCACGTGTCATAGACACGATATCTGCAATTTGTTTCTTTGGTGTTTGTTTGTTACCTTTTCACGCATAAACGGCTTAACCGAATTTTATGAAACTTGGTATGTATATTACTACTAGCCCATCTTAGACTTTAGGCTATATTAATATTCTCTGAGACGAACAGGAGTGAGGGTTGGTTATAAGGGAGGCCTGAAATTAAAAATAGCGATATTTCTTTTCCTATTGGTTTTTCGGCAAATATGCACTTAATAAAAGTTGTTTATTTTGATATTTAGAGTAACTTTTGTTATATACACTTTTGTCGTCTACCGAAGTATAAACGAGATATACAACCGAATTAAACAGAACTATTTAGCTAGTGCATTAGCATCCACTCCTCCATGAAAATAAGCTATGTTAACATTTCTACGAACGAAAAACGGAGGGGGGGGGGTTATCCGGGAAGCCTATTATCTCATGCACATAAGAAAAGATTTTAGTTTGTTATATAGAATAACGTTTGTTATTTTCACTTTTGTCGTTTAACAAATTATAAACGAGATATAGGCTCAAGCTATAGAGGAATTAACCAACTGTATTAGTACTAAGTAATGTTTATTTGATATAGGCGTTATGCTTATATGGATTTAGACTTCTATAGTAGTTCATGTATAATTGGGATTGGTGAGGCTATAAATCTCGGCAACCCCCCCCCCCTCCACCTGCTTAAATATTTATTTTCGCTAGGAAATAATGTTATTTATCTCCACCAGGTAAATTAATTATTAGAAAATTCCAATTCAATAATGTTTTGAATAATTAATTTAAATTAATTAAAGTAAAGCAATGTGGATAACCTTCAAGTGAAAAGGGAGGTCGCGGAGGCTAACACAGTTAATTGTGATAACTTATTTTATGTTAAATGTTGCCATTATTGGAATTTCATTCTACTTACAACCGGCTATATTATTGATACTATTTAATTATAATAAATGCTATCCGTGATTATGATTTGAATTATTCACGGTGTGTCAAATAGTAGAGGGATTGATTGGGAACTAATTTTCATTTACTTTTTTTAACTAAAATTTCTATTCTATAAGTCCCTTGTACAGTTACCTGTCCTTATGGAAAAATAATACGCCCAGACAGGAAGTATAATTGTACACATTGAAGCCTTGCGATAAAAATGCCCTCAATATTCAGCCTCTAATGATTTCCCGGGCGAAGCCGGCTACCTTAGCTAGTATATATATAAGTGTATGTGTGTGTGTGTGTGTGTGTGTATATATATTTATATATATATATATATATATATACATATATATAAATTTTCAACAAACCTCATTTTCGTCATCTCCTAAGTGGGATCGATGAACATTTGACCAAATATTTAAAACATTGCATTAGGACTACAAACTGAATACGTGAGCTCCACTTGAAGTTAATCTGAAATGAAACTAACGTATCGTCTCAGAGCCGGCAAATGTTATATGCAGTTCAGTCCGTTTCGAATAAAAAAAAAAAGTCCGTCACTCAGGGCCTGCGTAAACTAAGCAGATTTCCCTCGTGAAGTTGTACAATACAGAAATTTACTAGTAACAGTAGTAGTAACGAGTATCTAAACCAATTTCACGAGAGCCGAACAGTTACGGAAACGGCCGAACTAGCTTTCAGAGGAGTCATGAATAGAACCGACATAAGCCGATCTCATCTCGTCCGTTATCCACACACATTTAATAAAAATGCAAATATGTCGGTTAATATTCAAGATAGGGAATGCATTTACATAATAATATTTATAGTAAATTTAATTTTCAATAGGAGTGGTCCTATACAAGTTTTCGATCCGGTTGTAGTAACGGAAATATTTCGAATTTTCGAAAATCCCGGCTTACCAACTTAATCTTCCTTTTTTACATAAAACGATTAAATACCGAGTTTGGTAACGATTAAACAAAAATTGAGACCGCTAGAGTGATAACAGACAAATATATATATATATATATATATATATATATATATATATATATATATATATATATATATACTAGCCAAGGTACCCGGCTTCGCTCGGGAAATCATTTGAGGCGGAAAGATTCTATTCTGTTTTTGGCAATGCTTCTACGTGTACAACTGCTCTTCCCGTCTGGGCCATTGTTTTCCCGTAAGGCTCCGTTGGGTGACCTATAGAAAAAAAAATTACATTTGACGAATAAATGAAAATAAGTCTCTAATCATTCCCTCTCCACTGTTTGACACTCCGTGAATAATTCAAATCATAATCATGGATAGCATTTATTATAATTAAATATCATCTATAATGTACGTATTTTGTATATACAATCTAGCTAATATACCCGGTGATGTCCGGGAAATCATCGTTGACTGACTAATGATGGTATTTTTATATTTTTTATAGAAAATCGTTGAAATCCCAAAGGGGATCGGGATATCGCAATTTTTCGTTTCAGGCCTACCTCATAACCCCCACTCCCGTTTGGACCTAAACAATTTTAATATATCTTATAATCGTGGAAGAATTAATGCTAATTCACATTCCGAGTTTTGTTAAGTTCTGTTCAACCGTTAGTGCCCAACAAAATTGTTGGCTCCCGCTCTAGTTTTTAGTGTATATCTCGTTTATACTTTGTTATAAGACGATAGACTTATAACAAAAGTTACCTTAAATAACAAAATAAACAACTTGTGTCATGTGCATATTTGCAGAAAACCCAATAGAAAACGAAATATCTCTATTTTTAATTTAAGGCTCCCTTATAACCCCCACTCCTGCCCGTCCCTAGAAATGTTGGTATGGCTATGTTGATGAAGGCGTTAGTGCTAATACACATACCGAGTTTTATTTAGTTTGGTTGAGTCCCTTGTGCCAAATAAAATTATTGACTTCCGCTATAGTTTATAGCGTCTAACTCATTTATACTTAAATGAGGGTATAGAACAAAAGTGTATATAACAAAAGTTACTCTAAATAACGAAATAAACAGCTTTTGTTATGTGCATATTTGCCAAAAAAGCAATATTATTATTATTATTTATTATAGGAAACGATTATTTATTATTATTATTATTAAAGCAATAGGAAACGAAATGTCAATGTTTTTAATTTCAGGTCTGCCTTATAACCCCCACTCCTGCCCGTCCCTAGAAATGTTAGTATGGCTTATTATAAGGAAGGCATTAGTGCTAATTCACATACCGAATTTGGTTTAGTTCGGGTGAGTTTTTTGTGCCAAATAAAATTGTTCACTTCCGCTATAGGTTTTAGCGTATATCTCGTTTATAATTCGGTATACGAAAAAAGTGTATATAACAAAAGTTACTCTAAATAACAAAATAAACAATTTTTGTTTCATATTTGCCGAAAAACCAATAGGAAACGAAATATAGCTATTTTTAATTACTGGCTTCCCTTATTACCCCCACTCCTGTTCGTCTCAGAGGATATTAATATAGCCTAAAGTCTAAGATGGGCTAGTAGTAATATACATACCTAGTTTCATAAAATTCGGTTAAGCCGTTTATGCGTGAAAAGGTAACAAACAGACACCAAAGAAACAAATTGCAGATATCGTGTCTCTGACACGTGAGACGAAAAAGTATCATGAAATATATAAAAAAAAAAAAAATGAATGCACAGACAGAGTTTACAATATTATATATATATATATATATATATATATATATATATATATATATATATATATATATATATATAAATAAAAGGAAGGATTTTTGAAAAAACGAAATATCTCTGTTACTATACGTCGGATCGAAAAATGACACAGAACCAACCTTTTGAAAATTGAACGTTCTATAAGTATTGTTCTATACATATTTTCCATATAATGAGTATTAACCGAGATATTTGGATTTTATAGTTTTCCGCTTCCAATAGAGTCATATTAACTATAATCTGTTATATCATGAACCACTCCATTACAAGGTTAAATACCAAATATTGTGTTCAACAAACCTTTATTAAAAATGCAAATACGTTCTGTTGACCCCCCCCCCGTGGTTTGTTTTTGGATTACTAAAATCTGAGTGATTGTGATACAAAATTATTCTGAGTCATTACAAATTACTGCTAAAATTCTATCATAGCTAGGTGTGCGACTGCTCCGAGTCCTGGGCCCTGCAATACTCGTAGGCAATGGGCTAGGGCCGAGATTGAACTGGGCTCCATTATTTGGGGGGCGAATTGTAGCGAGTAAATGCAAGCAGAGCACAGCCCCACTAGGTTATGGTCAAAGCTGATTAATTATGTGTCAAATGTAATTAAATTTAATCCAGGATCGATATTGGATGAGTGGTCTATGTCGGGCCTCGCCGACCGCATCGCAGCAGATAGCCACGCTTCAAGCCAGAATCAGCCATTCTTACAGTATAGCCCATAGTATAACCTACAGTATAGCCCATAGTATAACCTACAGTATAGCCCATAGTATAACCTACAGTATAGCCCATAGTATGACCTACAGTATAGCCCATAGTATAACCTACAGTATAGCCCATAGTATAACCTTATACTGTAGGTTATACTATGGGCTATACTGTAGGTTATACTATGGGCTATACTGTAGGTCATACTATGGGCTATACTGTAGGTTATACTATGGGCTATACTGTAGGTCATACTATGGGCTATACTGTAGGTTATACTATGGGCTATACTGTAGGTTATACTATGGGCTATACTGTAAGAATGGCTGATTCTGGACCATAGCCCATAGTATGTATATGACAGTATAGCCCATAGTATAACCTACAGTATAGCCCATAGTATGACCTACAGTATAGCCCATAGTACAACCTACAGTATAGCCCATAGTATGACCTACAGTATAGCCCATAGTATAACCTACAGTATAGCCCATAGTATGACCTACAGTATAGCCCATAGTATAACCTACAGTATAGCCCATAGTATAACCTACAGTATAGCCCATAGTATAACCTACAGTATAGCCCATAGTATGACCTACAGTATAGCCCATAGTATGACCTACAGTATAGCCCATAGTATGACCTACAGTATAGCCCATAGTATAACCTACAGTATAGCCCATAGTATGACCTACAGTATAGCCCATAGTATAACCTACAGTATAGCCCATAGTATGACCTACAGTATAGCCCATAGTATAACCTACAGTATAGCCCATAGTATAACCTACAGTATAGCCCATAGTATAACCTATAGTATAGCCCATAGTATGACCTACAGTATAGCCCATAGTATAACCTACAGTATAGCCCATAGTATGACCTACAGTATAGCCCATAGTATAACCTACAGTATAGCCCATAGTATGACCTGCAGTATAGCCCATAGTATGACCTACAGTATAGCCCATAGTATGACCTACAGTATAGCCCATAGTATAACCTATAGTATAGCCCATATGACCTACAGTATAGCCCATAGTATAACCTACAGTATAGCCCATAGTATAACCTATTAGTATAGCCCAGACTATAACCTACAGTATAGCCCATAGTATAACCTATATTATAGCCCATAGTATGACCTACAGTATAGCCCATAGTATAACCTACAGTATAGCCCATAGTATGACCTACAGTATAGCCCATAGTATAACCTACAGTATAGCCCATAGTATTACCTACAGTATAGCCCATAGTATGACCTACAGTATAGCCCATAGTATAACCTAGAGTATAGCCCATAGTATAACCTACAGTATAGCCCATAGTATAACCTACAGTATAGCCCATAGTATAACCTACAGTATAGCCCATAGTATGACCTACAGTATAGCCCATAGTATAACCTACAGTATAGCCCATAGTATAACCTACAGTATAGCCCATAGTATGACCTACAGTATAGCCCATAGTATAACCTACAGTATAGCCCATAGTATAGCCCATAGTATGACCTACAGTATAGCCCATAGTATAACCTACAGTATAGCCCATAGTATAACCTACAGTATAGCCCATAGTATAGCCCATAGTATGACCTACAGTATAGCCCATAGTATAACCTACAGTATAGCCCATAGTATAACCTACAGTATAGCCCATAGTATGACCTACAGTATAGCCCATAGTATAACCTACAGTATAGCCCATAGTATGACCTACAGTATAGCCCATAGTATAACCTACAGTATAGCCCATAGTATAGCCCATAGTATAACCTACAGTATAGCCCATAGTATAACCTACAGTATAGCCCATAGTATAACCTACAGTATAGCCCATAGTATAACCTACAGTATAGCCCATAGTATGACCTACAGTATAGCCCATAGTATAACCTACAGTATAGCCCATAGTATGACCTACAGTATAGCCCATAGTATAACCTACAGTATAGCCCATAGTATGACCTACAGTATAGCCCATAGTATGACCTACAGTATAGCCCATAGTATAACCCATTTCAAACAGGATTTACTGTCTCTCCCTCTGAAATAAATACCCTCTCATAGCTATTCAGAGTATCAGGTCACAGGTTCCAAAAACATCCGTAACTAATCAGATTTCCTTCGTGAAGTTTTATAATAGATAAATCTACATATTACTAACACAACACCACCGTGAATATTATGTGGATGAATACAAACAGTAAATAGAAATCATTCCCCTCCCAAGGGGGATTTCTCTTTTGTAAAACTTCAAGTGGGAAATCTGCTTAGTTTACATAATCTTGAAATCAAGAAAGAACGAGTAATTGGCTTAATATTCGAATTACCAATGATTGTGTAGATCACCAATAGTTTAACAAGATTGGTTCTATAGAATTTTTCAATCCGCCTTTCTCTATATATATGAAAATTATAATATAAAAGAGAAAAGATCATGGAAAATAATGTATATTTTGATGAATAATAAAATGTTGTTGGTTACAAAAGGTGTACCTAATGAAGAGGAAGGAGCTTTGCGAATGGGAGCCGTGAAGACTAAGGCTGTTAGCAGTGGTTTTAATTCGTTTGAAGTTGGCGTTGGAGATTTGAAACGGCTGTTGAAGACTAAAGCCGAGCCTGCCCTTTTGTCAGCCACCCAGCCTACAAAACCTCCTAACTCGCAATTAGTGAATAAGACTCTTTCTCCCCAGCCAGAATTAATTACTCCGCCAGTATAAGAAACTTTTTTTTTTCGCTTATTTCTCTCAGTGAGAATCGACTGGTTCTGCCACGATTTTATTTAGCAGATTTCCCTTAAGGCAAATCACCTATTGGGATAGTACTCCTGACGCGGTTTTAGAAAACAATTCCAAGAAACAATAACAACACCATATATAAATATAACCCGATCGAAAACATCTACACAATTGTAGATATACATATATATATATATATATATATATATATATATATATATATATATATATATATATATATATATATATATATACTTGTCTGTTAACGCTCTAGCGGTCGCAATTTTTATTTGATGTTGTTGGGTGTTACCAAACTCGGTATTTAAACGTTTTATGTAAAAATGAAGATCAAGTTCGTTAACGAACCAATCTTATCGCAAATGTCATGTTCTATAAATGTATTCGTGTACGTTTTTTTTTTCATTATCTTGATTATTAACAGAGATATTTGCATTTTTCATATTCGGCTGTGGTCGGTACTGATCTTGCGATTCCGCTGAAAGTTAGTTCGGCGTTGTCTGTAACTGTTCGGCTCTCGTGAAATTGACGTAGAAACTGGTGTATGCTTCTACTTTGGCAGATATATGCAAATACGTTCTGTTGATCCCCCACTCCCTTCTTTAGTTCTTGGACTACTAAAATAAGAGTGATTGAGATAAAAATGATTCTGATTCATTATAAATTACTGCACTAGATATAATATGTAGTTTTCAATAAAAATTAATATGTTATATTCAGATATATTTTAGTAAGTGTTTTTCTTTCCGGTGAAGAATATGTCTATCTGTTCAGCTCTGAGTGGTTTGCAGACTTGTTTGTTTACAATTCAGACGCTTTCCGTTTGGAGCTTATTAAAATTAACTGAAAGATATCTCATTACCGTTTGTATTTATTCACGGCGGTGGTAAGTGTTAGCAGTATGCAGATTTCTCTGTTGTAAAACTTCACGCAGGAAATCTGCTTAGATTACGCAGCCCCTGCGTAACGGAATATTTTACATCAATGTGGTGTAGATGAATTATCTTTTCTAGGTACTGCCTTGTTTGCCCAGTGTACTTTTTTTTTGCAATCCAGACACCTGATTTCATAAACCATATTTGCCTCCTTTGCTAATTCAATTTTGTCTTTTAAACTCGTATGTTTATCTTTTATTTTGTTCCTGGGTTGAAAAGCAAAGGTTAAATTATCAACACCATCCCTCTCAAAAGAACTTTTTGTTGCCTGACAACCCTTTCACATAGAAATATATTTGACATATTTTTTATTCTCTCTCACTTCTTCCTCATTTTGTTCCTGGAATATGTCCCATCTCCGGCAAAGGTTTTTAAACCAACTCTTCTGTATCATTTGTGTTGGATAAAATTAGCCTTCAGGATATTATAAATCTCTACATTGACTTTCGGTAAATGAGGTTTGTTAGTCACTCTAAATTATTCTTTACATTTTAGCAGATTTCCTTTAAGGGAAATCAGCTATTGAGGTTGTACTCATGACGCAATTTTCGAAACATTTCTTCAAATGTCCATCGATCCTACCTAGTAGGGATGACGAAAATGAGCTCCGTTCAAAACTGTTATATATATATATATATATATATATATATATATATATATATAATTGTGTTGATGTTTTCGACCAGTTATATTAAATAGACATATAAATAAATAAATATATATTCATACAACATGAAAATAGCTTTAATAAAATATAACAATAATTGTAATAACACATAACAATGATTGTAACATAATATAATAGCTGTAGTATAATAATTATAATATAGTTCAACCAACAAAAGATAATAAACTATAGACATGCATAATAGATATACAATCCAAAGACATAAGGCTGTGAGCCTGCTGAGTGTAAACAGAGCAAGGAAGGTTCCAACCAGTGTTGCTAATGTAACCACAAGTCCAATGCATAATGTACAATAGTTTGTAAGTATTTCTAGTCTTGGTAAGTAGGAATAACATAAACACCGTCTGATACACTATAGTTTAATAACAATGTGCAATATATATTAAGTAGTACCTGTATTTTTACAGCCCTGAAGAAGAGAAAATAAATATTCTCCAAATATTGGCATACTGAGATTATTTCACCAACATTGACTAAAACTCCAAGAAACAATAACAACATAACAACACCATATGTGTGTGCGTGTGTCTGTCTGTTACCGCTCTAGCAGGCGCAATATCTTATGTGATTGTAACCAAACTCGATATTTAATCGTTTTATGTACAAAGTTCGTTAATGGTTGAAATTGAACCAGTGGGAGAGAGGGTTTAGAGCAGGGCTACCTCGAACATGTTACGTTCCAAACTTTAACTTTTCCCCAAATACGTACGCGGGCCACTTTTAAAAGTAGTGCATTGTAAAGTAGGTTTCAAAATAACGTGTTTAACGATAGATATCAGGCATACAATTATAACGACAATGTAATTGTAATACAATTTATTTAAAAAACAAAATGAAATGAAAAAAATAGGTAAACATTATAATTACATCGTAAAATTTGGAATTATTACAAACAATGAAAGTTAAATAGCGACACCGAAATCAATGAGCTTGAATTTGGGAAACTAATCCATCGATGTTTGGATTGATTCCACTGATAGAAAGACGAAAAGAATTTTCCAAATGATCGTCAGTCAGCCTTGTACAATGTTTTGATTTATTAACTTTTATCAATGAAAAGAATTTTTCGCATTTATAAGTACTGCCAAATGCACAAATCTCTCCTCATGTTCCTCATTTGGAGTAAGTAGTGTAATATTTTAGTTCAATCGGTTATTTGGTTTAAATGACTCGCGGGCCGGAACAAAGCTTACTGCGGCCCGGATCAAAGCTTCCTGCGGCCCGGATCAAAGCTTACTGCGGCCCGGATCAAAGCTTCCTGCGGCCCGGATCAAAGCTTACTGCGGCCCGGATCAAAGCTTCCTGCGGCCCGGATCAAAGCTTACTGCGGCCCGGATCAAAGCTTCCTGCGGGCCGGATCAAAGCTTCCTGCGGCCGTATCAAAGCTTACTGCGGCCCGGATCAAAGCTTACTGCGGCCCGGATCAAAGCTTCCTGCGGCCTGGATCAAAGCTTCCTGCGGCCCGGTGCAAAGCTTACTGCGGCCCGGATCAAAGCTTCCTGCGGGCCGGATCAAAGGTTCCTGCGGCCCGGATCAAAGCTTACTGCGGCCCGGATCAAAGCTTACTGCGGCCCGGATCAAAGCTTCCTGCGGCCGGATCAAAGCTTACTGCGGCCCGGGTGTTACCCACATATGGTTTAGAGGGTGGAATTGCGAAAATTATAAACATCCCCGTTATTATGCGTTCTTCGTTTGTCTTGTATAGAACGAATCTTATTGCAAATGTAAAAAAATTAAATAGACTGCCATATGTTTCTTTCTAATTGCCTTAAATACAATATGCCTCATCGCTTCATCTCTTTTGTGTTCATGAAACTCCCAAATTTTAAGTAAACAACTGAGAAGCGCCCCGAAGCGAGGTTAATAGGAGCCAATTCTACTGGGAAGGAGTTTTATAGCTTTATCGTGAAGAGAGTAGTAGGCTGATTTGAGTGCTATCCCTCCAATTGGTGGCCATTAGTATTCTACCAAGGGACCTCTATCTATCTATACCTCATTGCCTTTATTTAATGAGACATGAGTCATATTCCTACAATTACTCTACCTCGAATCTACTGAACAAATACACAACAAGTTCATGACGCAGGGCCTGGGTAAATCAAGCAGATTTCCCACGCGAAGGTTTAAAATAGATAAATATATATACTGGTAACCCCCCGTGAATATTAGGCGAATAAATAAAAAGAGTTATGAGAAATCTTTCAGACAATTTAAAATTTAATAATCTCTACAAGCGTCCGAATTGTAAATAAACATGTCAGCTGAATAGATAGAAATATTCTAGACTGGAAAGAAAAAAATGCCGTCACGCAGGGGCTGCTTAAACTAAGTAGATTTCCCACGTAAAGTTATACAATAGAGAAATCTCCACACGAGAGCCGAACAGTTACGGAAACGGCCGAACTAGCTTTTGGCGGGAACGAATAGAAGCGACCATAGCTCATCCGTTACATTTAATAAAAATGCAAATATCTCGGTTAATATCCAAGATAGAGAATAAATGTATATAACAGTATACATAGCAAATGTAATCTGCAATAAGATTGGCTCTATACAATTTCCCCCCTCAAAACCCCTCCCTCCCACTGGTCCTAATTCAGCCATTAACGAACTTGATCTTTCTTTTTACATAAAACGATTAAATACTGAGTTTGGTGACGATTAAACAAAAATTGCGACCGCTAGAGCGTTAACAGACAAATATATATATATATATATATATATATATATATATATATACATACATACTAGCTAAGGTACCCGGCTTCGCCCGGGAATTCATTTCAGGCTGAATGGTGATGGTATTTTTTGGCGAGGCTTTACTTGCCATTATATTTTGACATTTCCCCATCTCAGTGTTAAGAATTTATAACCGTCGTTGCTGTGGATTTGTTAATAATAAAACTATTTTATATTTAAGAGTTCACTGTCCTCAATATTTTTATATTTCCCGTCTCCTGTGCATGTAGTTTTTTTTTTTATAACTTAATGGACCATATAATTCATTATCATAGAAAGTATTCTTTCTTCTAAACCATGAAAGAATAAAAGTTCCTTTCCCTTGATGCGGTACATCACCCAATGGTGACAGCTGTTTTAGGTGCGTCAATACTGCTATAACCTCCCCACCCCCCTTCGAACCTAAAAATTGTAATATAGCTTATAATTATGGAAGAATTAATGCTAATTTACATATAGAGCTATGTTAAGTTCGGTTCAGTCGTTAGTGCCCAATAAAATTGTTGGCTGCCTCTTTAGATTTTATTGTATATCTCGTTTAAACATTGTTAAACGACAAAAGTGAATACAAGCAAAAGTTACTCTACATAACAAAATAAACAACTTCTATCCTGTACACATTTGCCGAAAAACAAATAGGAAACGAAATATCGCTATTTTTAATTTCAGGGCTCCCTTACAACCCCCACTCCCGCTCGTCCCTAGAAATGTTGGTATGGCTTATTATGACTAAGGAGTTAGTGCTAATACACATACCGAGTTTTGTTTAGTTCGGATTAGTTTTTTGTGACCAATAAAATTATTGAATCCTGCTATAGTTTTAGCGTATAACTCATTTATACTTAAATGAGGGTATAAAACAAAAGTGTATATAACAAAAGTTACTCTAAATAACGAAATAAACAGCTTTTGTTATGTGCATATTTGCCAAAAAAGCAATAGGAAACGAAATATCACTATATTTAATTTCAGGCCTCCCTTATAACTCCCACTCTTCCCGTCCCTAGAAATGTTAGTATAGCTTATTATAAGGAAGGCATTAGTGCTAATTCACATACCGAGTTTGGTTTAGTTCGGGTGAGTTTTTTGTGCCAAATAAAATTTTTCACTTACGCTATAGGTTTCAGCGTATATCTCGTTTATACTTCGGTATACGACAAAAGTTTATATAACAAAAGTTACTCTAAAAATCAAAATAAATAACTTTTGTATGTGCATCTTTGGCGAAAACCCAATAGGAAACGAAATATTCCTATTTTTAATTTCAGGCCTCCCTTATAACCCCCACTCCTGCTCGTCTCTAGAAATATTGGTATGGCTTATTATATGGAAGGCGTTAGTGCTAATTCACATACCGAGTTTGGTTTAGTTCGGTTGAGTTTTTTGTGTCAAATAAAATTGTTGACATCCGCAGGAGTTTTTAACGTATAACTCATTTATACTTAGGTATACGACAGAAGTGTATATAACAAAAGTTACTCTAAATAACAAAATAAACAACTTTTTTTATGTGCATAATTGCCGAAAATACAATTGGAAACGAAATATCACTATTTTTAATTTCAGGTCTCCCTTATAACCCCCACTCCTGCCCGTCCCTAGAAATGTTAGTATGGCTTATTATAAGGAAAGCGTTAGTGCTAATACACATACCGAGTTTTATTTAGTTCGGTTGAGTATTTAGTGCCAAATAAAATTGTTGACTCCCGCTATAATTTTTAGCGTATAACGCCTTTATAGTTCGGTATACGACAAAAGTGTATATGACAAACGTTACTCCAAATAACAAAATAAACAATTTTTGTTATGTGCATAATGGCCGAAAATGCAATAGGAAACGAAATTTCGCTATTTTTAATTTTAGGCCTCCGTTATAACCCCCACTCCTGTTCGTCTCAGAGAATATTAACATAGCCTAAAGTCTAAGTTGGGTTAGTAGTAATATACATACCAACTTATATTATATATATATATATATATATATATATATATATATATATATATATAATTTTGAACCGACCTCATTTTCGTCATCTCCTGGGTAGGATCGATGGACATTTGAAGAAAGTTTTCAAGAATTCCGTCATGAGTAAGACTGCAATAGCTGATTTCCCTTAAGGGAAATCTGCTAACAATAAATTAAATGTATCTGAATATAACATATTAATTTTATTGGAAAACATATTTACAATAGCTAGTGCTGTAATTTATAATGAATCAGAATAAGTTTTATCACATTCACTCAATTTTTAGTAATCCCAGAACAAAAGCAAAACAGACCGTAGTTGCATATATCTCATAAAGTAAAAATTAAATGAAAACAATATTTGGTACTTAACCTTGTAATGAAGTGGTTCATGATATAGCAGCTTATTATTCATATGATATGAGTAGGAGTGGGGCTTTACTGATAGCCTAAAAATATAAAATCCAAAAATATAAAAATTCAAAAAGATTAGTTCTATATAATTTTTCGATCCGACTTATAGTAACGGATATACTTCGGATTTTCGTGATTCCCCCTCCTGATTTCAGCCATTAACGACCTTGACCTTTCTTTTTGCATAAAACGAATAAATATCACTTTTGGTAACGATCAAACACAAATTTCGACTAGAGCGTTTACAGACAAATATATATATATGTATAGTTTTGAATGGACCTCATTTCGATGGACATTTGAAGAAAAGTTTCGAAAATCGCGTCATGAGTACGACCTCAATAGCTGATTTGCCTTAAGGGAAATCTGCTAAAAGACCGTCACACAGGGGCTGTGTAAACTAAGCAGAATTCCCTCGTGGAGATTAATAAAATATAAACCTACATACTGCTAACACAACACCAGTGAATAAATACAAACGGTCATAAGAAATCTTTCCCCTGCCGGCGGAAAGCAATCAAATGTAAACAAACAGGTCTGTCAACGGCTCACCGGAAAGAAAAACAATAACTGAAACATATAACATATTCATTTTATTGAAAACTTTTTTATATACCCAGTACTGTAATTATAATGAATCAGAATAGAGCCCCTGCGTGACGGACGTTTGTAGAATCAAGACTGTAGGCGATATCTAAGAGTTTGGTTGCCCCTTCAAAGTCCGTCCCCTTCTACCAGTGTATCTGCCTATTTGTGGCGTCTTAATTACTGCTTAGTCCATGGGCTGATTCATAATTAGAAATAGAAAACTTTGCAAGCGGGGCCCTTCCTTGGGAGTGGAAGAGAAGGAAACACAGGAGAGCTAAAAGAAAAGACAAGAGGGAAAAGGCTTTGCCTTTGAGAGACTTACTTGGTAATTAGGGCTCTTTAAGACAGGGCCTCTTTATTGGATGTATAGAGGTATCTGAGGAATGGAGTGCGTTTCGCCCTGTATCAAGACATATTAGAGTTGCCATTTATCCTCCTCCCAAATGAGAAGGATAGTAAGAACACTTTCATCTGGGCCGCCTTTGTCACCATCTTCCTTGAGATTGCTCTAATAAGCAGGTCCGGCGAGTCAATAGCCTGTCTCCTTTTCATCGCATCTCTTTGTCAGGAGCAGCCCCCTTCTTCAAAGTACTTGCTTCCTCCGGCTTCATCTGCAGTCGCCAACCCGCTACCTCAGTCTCATATGTAATAAGTCCTCTAACTATACTGGCATTTCATTTTGACAGACCTCCCTGAAAGGAATATCAGATATTAATGTTCTACTCGTGACAAACAATTTCTTCAAAGGATCACATCTCTCCAACCTGTGTTTTCGAAAACTTTCGACAAAATAATTCGTCATTAGTCGATTAAAGAGGAATTAAAAAATTCAACGGACGTTTTTCATATCTTTAATCGACTAATGGCGACGAATCATAATTTTTTCCAAAGGTTTCGAGAAAACCGGTAGAAGGGATATAGGTCTGTAATTTTCATTTAACCGTTCATCCCTTTTTTTGAATAGAGGTTTTACTATTGTTTATTTCTGAAGTTTCGGGAAAAATCCTTCGAGAATGCAAGAGTAGAAGTGGGGTTCTAATTCTAGACCACCAATTGTTTAACAAGATTGGTTCTATAACATTTTTCGATAAGACTTCTTTTTTTTTTTTTTTTTTTTTTTTATTTTGCACCCTATATTTTTATATATTCTTCATATTTTCTTGGCAAGGGTCAACAATAAAAAACATTTTTTTTCGCGTAAGCTTTATTGATACTGCACTACATGTTTGGTGGTCTATATACCACCTCTTCAGGAGTTATCCATTTATCAAAAAATAATAACAGTAATTTAAAAAATTAAAAACATTAATTCAGCAAAACCCTATGATAATTCTTTACTAGTTAGAGTATTAATAAGTACCTACTTATGTATATATTTGCTGAATCTAAATCCAGATAGCTACTTACATTTCTGAAGTGCTCGTTTCCCTCTTAGGTTCGTTGCGACTGCCCTCACTGAGGAGGTCGGGAATACTGAGGTTCCCCAAGTAGGTTAAGTCGGCTTATTACAAATCGATTATTTTATTTTAAGATAAAATGTTATAGAATAATATATATATATATATATATATATATATATATATATATATATATATTTGAAAAGTGGTATTTAATTTCTGTTGTTTGTTTTTTTACAGCGGGTTTCCTATTTTTTATTGTGTGAATATTCTCTTTTATTTTTCGTTTAGTATTATTTCTTTCTATATCAACTATTTGAACTTTTTCGAAATTGAAGTTGTGTTTCTTGGAGATGGCATGCTCCGTTACAGGCCTATATCCCTCCTACCGGTTTTCTCGAAATGTTTGGAAAAAAAATATGATTCGTCGTCATTAATCGATTAAAGATATGAAAAACGTCCGTCTGGGGGGGGGGAGGGTCTGCGAAAACTAAGCAGATTTCCCTCTGCATATATATATATATATATATATTCTAAATTTCAGAATCCATCCTTTCCCCACAGACTTGTTTCAAATATAATATTGTTGTTACTTAGTCAACGGAGCCCCGCAGCGTGGCAGACTTTTATATTTTAAAATATCCTAATCTAAAATAATTATTTCCATTGAGGGATGAATTGACTGTCAACTATAGGTGGAGAATTTAAATGGTATCAAAGGGGATCTTTTGCAAATGGACTGGAGGTAGATATGTGCAAATGACGGAGGAGTGGCTGGAGCAAGGTGCCTTAGAAGGCTGCCACAGCCGCCATTCTCCTAGCCACTCCAGCCAAGTCTCCCTCCAATGCCGCGAAGTTCATACAACACGCAGCGGCTGCGTAAACTAAGCAGATTTCCCTCGTAAAGATTAATAATAGATAAACCTACATACTGCTAACACAACACCACCGTCAATATTGAGTGAATAAATACAAACGGTAATAAGAAATATTTTAGTCAATTTCAATAACCTGCCGACAGGAAGCGTGTGAAATGTAAACAAACAAATCTGCCGCCTCACACCGGAAAGAAAAACAACTACTGAAATATATCAGAATATAACATATTAATTTTATTGAGAACTATTTACTATATTTAGTACTGTAATTAATAATCACACAGAATAATTGTTATCAAATTTTAGTAATCCAATACCTTAAGACGGCGGGGGGGGGGGTGGAATTCACCAGAACATATTTGCATGGATCTCGTATAATAAAGGCCTCTTGAATACAATATTTGATAGTTAAGCTTCTAACAATGTGGTTTATTTTATTGTAGAGTATTGTTTATGTAACACTAGTAGAAGTGGGGGTTTGCCGAAGGCTGAAAACTGAAAAATGCAAATATCTCGGTTATTATTCAAGATAGAGAATAAATGTATGAACAATAATTATAGTACATGTAATTTGCAATAAGATACATGTAATATACAATCTTTCGATGCGACGTATAGTAACGGAGATATTTCGAATTTTCGAAAATACTCCCCTCTAAACCCCCCTCCCCAGGCAGCCATTAACGAACTCAATCTGTCTTTTTATATAAAACGACTAAATATCGAGTTTCGTAACGATTAAACAATAATTACGACCGCTTGAGCGCCAACAGAAATATATATATATATATATATATATATATATATATATATATATATATATTTGTGTGTGTGTGTGTGTGTGTGTGTGTGTGTGTGTGTGTGTGTGTAGATATATAGATATGATCCGACGCATAACGGAGATAATAAGAATTTTCGAAATTACTCCCATCTAAACCCAACCCCCCCTTCCCACTTGTCGGATATCAGTCGTTAACGAACTTGATCTTTCTTTGTGCATAAAAGGATTAAATATCGAGTTTGGTAACTATTAAACAAGAATTGCGACCGCTAGGGCGTTAACAGACAAATATATATAATAGATAGATAGATGTATAATTTTCGCCATCTCCTGGGTAGGATCGATGGACATTTGCAGAAATTTTTCGAAACACTCGTCATTAATATCCTCAATAGCTGATACTCAAATAGGATGTAAGAATATGTGTTTGAAGGGGGGGGGGGGACTGAGAGAGATAGAGAAGGCAAACAGTTGCTGGTAGGAGGGCCCTTTCAGCCCGGATCAAACCGCTAACACTTTAAGACGATTACAGCCGCTCTTATATAGGCCATCATTTGATTTAACTAGCCTAAGCACTAGGAGCAACACTATCTTACCTACCGCCGGCTCAACTTCGGCCCGCCACTCCTTTAGGCAAATCACCTATCGGCCTTATACTCGTCCTGCCTAGCAGATGGCCAAATAAAGTCCGTCACGCAGGGGCTGCGTAAACTAAGCAGATTTCCCACGAGAAGTTTTACAATAGAGAAATCTGCCTAATAACAACTGTAGTAGTAAGAAACCTCTAAACCTAAAACATTATTTAGGGCGTAATAACCAAGTAGTTTCTAGCCCCAAAAAACAGTTAACCTAACCTCTAAACCTATTCACGAGGGACGAATAGTTATAGAAACGGCCGCCAGAGCTCTCGGTGGAAAGTCCGAACATAGCCTACTGGTGACCACACGCAGAATACAAATGCGAATATCTCGGTCAATATTCGAGATAAAGAATAAATATATAGAACAATATTTATAGTAAATTTAATTTGCAATAAGATTGGTTCTATACAATGTTTTGATCCGATGCATAATAACGGAGATATTTCGAATTTTTGAAAATCCCCCCCTCTAACCCCCCCCCCCCTCCCACTGGTCCGATTTCAGCCGTTAACGAACTTGATCTTTCTTTTTACATGAAACGGTTAAATACCGATTTTGGTGACGATTAAACAAAAATTGCGACCGCTAGAGTGTTAACAGACAAATATAAATATATATATATATATATATAGTTTTGAACGGACCTCATTTTCGTCATCTCCTGGGTAGGATCGATGGACATTTGAAGAAATTTTTCGAAACTCGCATCATGAGTACGACCTCAATAGCTGATTTCCCTTAAGGGAAATCTGCTAAAATCTGCATACTATCAACAGTAGTAGTAACGAGTCTCTACACCAATTTTAGGAGAGCCGAACAGTTACGGAAACGGCCGAACTAGCTTTCGGTAGAAACTCACGAATAGAACCGACATCAGTCGATCTCATTTCGTCCATTATCCGCACACACTTAATAAAAATACAAATATCTCGGTTAATATTCAAGATAGAGAATAAATGTATATAACAATATTTATAGTAAATTTAATTTGCAATAAGATTGATTCAGAGATATTTCGAATTTTAGAAATTCCTCCCCTCTAAACCCCCCCCCCTCCCACGGGTGCGATTTCACCCATTAAGGAAATTGACCTTTCGTTATAAAACGACTAAATATGGAGATTGGTAACGATTAAATAATAATTGCGACCGCTAGAGCGGTAACACACACACACACACACACACACACACACACACACACATATATATATATATATATATATATATATATATATATATATATATACTCACACAGTTGTGAACGGACCTTATTTTCTTGGCTGTAGACTTGCGTTTGTGCTGAGCATTTGAGATGTGGGGCTGAAGTATGCAGGAGTAGTCAGCCAACATTGGTCCACTCCATCGACCCTGATAGCGGGACTCCAGCACCGAGATGTCCTGATGAAATCATTCGCCATCTTCATCACTGACAGAACCTAGCTCCTCGGGGAACAAGTCGAGACGTGAGTCGAGGAGATGAATCTTGAGGGACATTTTGCAACCCATCAAGCTGTATGCACTAATGCACTTCTGCACAATATTTACCTAGTCAGGAGATTTATAATTTCCAAGGAAATTGGCTACAACAGACTTGAATGCCAACCATGCATCTTTTTCAGTATTGCTGAGTAAGTCTTGGAAGTGACTGTCTGCAATGATCTTCCTTATTTGTGGGCCTATGAACACACCTTCTTTCACTTTCACCTAACTCAACTCTCGAAACTTGTTGGATAGGTACCGACAACCATCTGAGTTGTCTAGTGCTTTCATGAAACTCTTCATGAGTCCTAGCTTTTTGGAGCCGCACTTCAAAATCAAAATTTTGATTGTGAGTTTTGGAGATTTATTTTTATATCCTAATGTTTGTTCCATGTCATATGAAAGTCCATGCATAACAGAGGAGAATGACACCGCTCCCACCTTTCTAGCACAATTAGTACAGGCTCTAGAGCGATTTAAAGATAGCCTGTGCGGCGTTATTGGGCGTTGCATAAAAAAAAAAAAAAACTTGACGTGATAGAGCAAAACAGTTTTCAGATTTGTAATCAGTAAGACAAACTGCATTAGGAAAAGTAAACATGATGCGAGATATCTATGGCTTGCTTATCAGTGTTATTTATGCTCTACTTGACGTGGGTTGGCAGCCTATCTCAAGATTTAATTGAGTATTGTAGTTGATATTGTAATTACACGGAAGAAAGGAGAGAGAGAGAGAGGCCGGCGTTGGAGACTGTCCCCTCCCCCCCCCCCCATCTAAGGAAGTCATACTAAACGCGTTCCATTTAGGTCGGTTTCAAATAGAAGCCATCCGTTGGGCAGGCTTTTATCTCGGCTTTCCCTTTGTCGGCCAGTAGATGATGCTCCTAATCCAAGGCCCTCCTCAATGCCCTTAAACCCTGTCATTTTCATTTGGCCCCAAACTACTAGAGGTAGTCCGCCTGCACCCTAATCGCCTTCTGCTCAAAGTCTAAGCCATCCCCTACCAATCAAGGGCACAATTTCACCAACTAGTCTCACCGCAAAGCAGTTTACGCAAAACACTACTTACCTACTTTATTTGCTTAAGGGACATCTACTAAAATGCATAGCTACCCTAAACAGCCTTAAGGGACGTCTCCTATTGAGGAATAAGACTTTTCATGATATATTTACCTATTGTTAAAGCGTCATCCATCACTTCAAGTCCGACACGTAGGGGTAGAAGTAGCTGTTAGATGGGAGGAATTTCGAAAGTTCTTAATATCTCCGTTATTAAGCGTCGAATCGAAAATTTGTGCAGAACCAATCTTATTGAACATGTAATGTTCTACAATTGTTGTTACATATGTTTTTTTCTTCTAATTCCATGTTTATAGGAGTTTATGTTTATGTGCGGATAACGGACGAAAGAGATCGGTTATTGCCGGTTCTGTTCTTGCGATTCCGCTGAAAGTTAGTTTCCGTAACTGTTCGGCTCTCGTCAAATTGGTGTTACCAGTATGCACATTTCTATATTGTAAAACGTCAGGTGGGAAATATGCTTAGTTTACACTGTCCCTGCGTGACCCACTACTGGCGACGAATCATAATTTTGTCCAAACGTTTCGAGAAAACCGGTAGGAGGGATATAGGTTTGTAATTTTCATTTAACCGTTTATCCCTTTTTTGAATAGAGGTTTTACTATAGTTTATTTCTGAAGTTTCGGGAAAAATCCTTCGAGAATGCGAGAGTAGAAGTGGGGTTCTAATTCTAGACCACCAATTGTTTAACAAGATTGGTTCTATTACATTTTTATTTGAATATTGCTCCTTGCAATTAATCATCAGCTTTTTCTCCATCTATTGCTAAATATACGATCATCAATTTGCCCCTTACTAATTGTAGGGCGATGAGGCCTCGAGAATCAACATGAAATAGACATTTAAATATAATGTGCCTATAATTCTTGTCGATAATTATAATTCATTAATTATCATCAGACACTGTTTTCATTTAAAATAATAGTATTGATTTTTGTTTGCAGGTTAGTATGAGAAAGTTCTTTTGGAGAAGAACACACGTTCAATGGTTAATAAGCTGTAAGTCTCATTTCTTTAATATAATGTGTTTACTTTCTTTTAATAATTAGCTTCTTGTTCTGCAGTAATTGTTCTTGGTTATGGTTCAAAGCGCTCCATGCTTTCTTACTTTCTTTAACTGAATATTTTGAATGGGATTGAAACCACATAAAATTAACAATCATGTTACTGCAAAAAATTTTATCCAAATTTATTATATCAACAATCAGTTTTGGGGGATAACAAGAAAACGGAATCGGCCGGAACAGAAATCAGAGTCATTACCACAGTTTAATGTTGGACATAAGATTTGTAAGGACACAATAGCGTGTATTTGTAACACCACCGTGAATGTTAAGCGAATAAGACAGATGGTAAGAAGAAATCTTTCAGTCAATTTACAAATTAGTAATATCTAAAACGAAAAGCGTCTGTATTGTGAACAAAAAAGGCAGCCAACATCGCAGCACTATATATTGGGTTGTCCAGAAAATAATGCAGGATTTTAAGTTTTCATTAAAATACCCCTCGGTATAATTAACTGTTTACATTTACAGGTTTACTCATGTGTATGAATGTCAACACTTATTAATCCTCTTCCAAATGATATTGTTTGTTTACCTCTGTAGCATTCCGCTACTTGGAATTAATTCAGTCATCCTTATAATGTCAAAGCGTGAATATCGTACGATTTTCTTTTACGAGTTTACACTCGGCCGAAGCGGAGCCCAAACGGCCAGAAACATTAACCAAGTCCTGGGCTGAGGGTATGTGTTAATGAGTGCACTGGGCAACAGGTGGTTCAAAAAATTTTCGGTGAGGGAGATTTTCAGTCTTGAAGACGAAAAGGTCGTGGAAGGCCTTCCCTCTCTTAATGATGAATGGTTTTCTTTCTTCAATCTGTGGTGGAAGAAAATCCCAAAACAAACTGTTCGAGAACTTGCAGAGCAACTTAAAGTGAGTAAAACGATCGTCTCTAACCACCTCAAGGCGATTGGAAAGGTGAAAAAACTCGAAAATTGGGTTTCCACACTCATAATTAAAACGATCGTCAAAAAAAATCAGCGCTTTGGATGTTTGTGCATCACTTCTTTGTCGAAACAAAAATGACCCATTTCTGGCCAGAATTGTTTACATGTGACGAAAAAAGTGGATTCTCTACGATAACACTAGACGTTCTGGACAGTGGCTCGACAAAGGAGAAGCTCCAAAACATTTTCCAAAGCCCCCCCAACTCATCAAAAGAAGGTCATGGTTACGTTATGGTGGCTTCATTTGGTTTTAATACACTACAGCTTCTTAAATCCTGGCGAACCATCAATGCTGAATCTATAGTAACCAAATTAATACCATGCATCATGAAATTGGCAGTAATTAAATCCCTCGCTGGTCAATCGGAAAGGGCCCATTTTGTTGCATGACAACGCTCGACCTCATGTGTCACGTGTAGCGTGAGCAAGATTATTGGAGGTTGGCTATGAAACTTTGCCTCACCCACCCTACTCTCCGGACCTCTGCCTACTGACTACCATTTTTTTAGACACCTGACCTCTATTTACAACACAAAATATTCAAAAATCAAAACGGAACTGGGAAAATGCGTTTTTTGACTTTATCAATTCTAAAAATCTGAATTCTATTCAGAGACGGTATTAATAAGTTACCAACACGTTGGGAGAAATGTGTTGAAAGTATGGGAAATTATTTTGATTAAAGAACATTGCTTTAAAGTAACTAGTTTTTTTTTTTTTGTTTGATACCAAAATCCTGCATTATTTTCTGGACAACCCAATACATAGAATATAGACCGGAAAGAAGAACAATTAATGAAATATATCTGAATATAACATATTAACTTTATTTAACTATTTACTATAGCTATTACTGTAAATTATAATGAATCAGAATAAATTTTATCTCAATCAATGAAAATTTAGTAGTCCAAGAACTTAAGACGGGGGGGGGGAGGGGGGAAACCAGAACATATTTGCATGTATAGTGTATAATAAAGGTCTCTTGAACACAACTACTCAAGATAGGGAATAAACAAATATAACAATATTAATAGTACATTTCATCTGCAATGAGATTGATTCTATTCTTTTTCGATCCGACGTATAGTAACGGAGATATTTCGAATTTTCTAAATTCTCTCTCTCTATAGAACCCGTCATTACAACCTAACTTGAACTTTCCCCTTTTATTACATAAAACTAACTAAATATCGGAGTTTTGGTAACGATCAAACAATAATTCGAGAGAAACCACGAGATGTGGCTCCGCTAGAGAGCGACAGACAAATATATATATGTGTATATATATATATATATATATATATATGTGTATATATATATATATATACAATTGTAACCTCTGTCTCTACTTTGATTTTTTTTTTGAAATTTCACGATACTTTTTCGTTTCACATGCCATAGACATGATATCTGCAATTTGTAGCCGTTTTGCATGTATCTCGTATTTATTACTGTCCATTGGAAACAATATTTAGTACTTAAGCGTCCAATAATGTGGTTTATTATATAACTGAGTATTTTTTTATGAAACGAGTAGAAGTGGGGGTTTTCTGAAGGCTGAAAACTGAAAAATGAAAATATTTCGATTAATATTCAAGATAGAGAATAAATGTATATAACAATATTTATAGTACATTTAATTTGCAATAAGATATACAATACAATTTTTCGATCCGTTGTATAGTAAGAGAGATATTTCGAATAACCTCCCCCCCCCTCCCACAGGTCCTATTTCAGCCATTAACGAACTTGATCTTTCTTGTTGCATAACACGATTAAATATCGAGTTTGGTTACGATCAAACAAAAATTGCGTATTATATATATAATTTTAAACAGACCTCATTTTCGTCATCTCCTGGGTAGGATCAATAGATATTTGAAGAACCTTTTTGAAAATCGCATCATGCTAATCACCTGCTCAATAGCTGGTTTCCCTGTAGGTAAATCAGCTCATAGGTTATGGGTTGATATGGGACCATTAAAGCGGGTGTGAGATGCAGATACGTAAGGTGTTTGAGTTGTACTAGAAATGCCTTAAAAGCATTCCAAGCCAATAAAGTAATGAAGAAGCCGTTGGTGTTCCTTTGTTGTCCCTTAAGCCATAAAGCTTCTGTTCTCTTGCAGTTAGTTTTAATCGCTGCCGGTTCCTCTTATCGCCTCTCAGCAAATTCTATTTATAAATGTTGTCCGGGCATTAGCTCTCGGTGCCAAACATTATTTCGGAAAGAGTATAACATTAAGTATAAATGTCAATTGATGTATGATCCTCACCCTGGTAGTGTTGGCTCCGTCCTTGGCTCCCCTC
Organism: Riptortus pedestris; assembly: GCA_019009955.1. NCBI lineage: Eukaryota > Metazoa > Arthropoda > Insecta > Hemiptera > Alydidae > Riptortus > Riptortus pedestris. Next base: position 138,219,375 of record CM032233.1, on the reverse strand, counting down.
TAATAACGACCGCCTTCTCATTAGCATCCCTTATCTTGACTTATTAGAACATTTTATAATTCAGAGTATGATGAATATTATCTAGCCCAATTATTTAAATAAAGTAGAAATCCCACAAGCCATTAAGTAAGTAATAATCGGTTATGTGTTGTTCAAAATTTATATCCGTGCTGGTCAATTTATTGTGGAGTGGAGGGCTGAATAAAGTAAATTGAGCAAGGTAGAGAGTGTAGATAAAGAGGCCCCTAGCCTTAGCCGTTAGAATAACTCCATAAATATGGCAAGTGTTATAACTTCACTATCATAATGTACTCCACTATACTCCCATCAACAAATACCCTCTCCGCTCAACAACTAACGACGGGAGTGCACGCCTTTCCCCCCACCAATTCGAACCAAACATTTTTAGTGTTGAAAAACTAATTCTGTTAAAGAAAGAGAACGCTCTTCCGAGTCGTTTGTCTAAAAAAAAAATGTTAAAGTTTGCCTGAACGGCTTGAGTTGTTGCCGAGAAATGTACTTCAAGTAGCCCCGTGGCTCCGTTGATAGTGCTTTCTTTTTGTAACAGGAAATCTCAAGATCGAATCTCACCGGGAGCGACTATTTTTTTTCTGTAGTTTTTTTTTCATTTTTTTGCTTCTAGGCCGTTTATTTAATATTAATAAATAAATAAAAAGTTTTTCTTAATTATTGTCTTTTAAATTTTAGTGTGTTCCATATATTTAAAGAAACTTTGAATGCTTTCCGTCAAAAGTGTAATTGGTATAAGAAAATATTTAATATTATACAAGATATGTATTATTAATTGAATATATAATTATATAACAATTATCAATAATAAATCAGGTATTTCAATAATATTTTTAAACTGTTTTATTTATCTTTACCCGTTAATTTGTTATTATTTTATTTTACAAGTAATAAAGATATTTAAAATTGTATAGCTCTACTCATAAATTGGACAATTCAAAATATCTCCGTTACTATGAGTCGAATCGAAATATGTTCTAGAACCAATATTAGGGGGGGTAGGGAAGGGGGAGGGGGGGGGGTTAGGGGGGAATTTCGAAAATTCTAAATATCTCCCTTATTATGCTTGGGATATAAAAAAAGTATAAAACCAACCTTATTGCAAATGTATTGTTCAAATAAATGTTATTACGTACGTTTTTTCATTATCGATGAATTGACTTGATTATTAACCGAAATTTGCATTTTTTTTGTTTTCGGCCTTGTGTAAACATCCACTCCTACTCACGTCATATTAACAAAACGCTGCCATATTATGAAGGACATTATTTGAAGCCTAAGTAGCAAATATTTTTCTCATTCAACTTTTACATTAGAGATGAATGCAAATACGCGCATAGTTAACGTAGCCCCTGCGTAACGGAGCCGGTAGTTACTGCATTTAATTAAAGATAAGGGTGGATTGTAGAGGAGGTGGGCACTTATTGAATTGTCTGCATTGAGGGCCTGACGAATCGGCTGGAGGCCGCCTTTCCCCGGCATAGATGACTCACATTGTCATCGGATGAAGGCTTTCTTATTCTGGGGTTGGTGGGGTGGGGGGGACTACCGTGCAAAGCCCCGCTCGCCCTATCAGCCCCGCTCCCTCACGCTCTCCTCCACGTCAATCTCTTCTCTTACTCTCCTCTCACTCTCTTCTCTCTCTCTCTCTCTCTCTCTCTCTCTCTCCTCTCTCTCTCTCTCTCGTCTCTCTCTCTCTCTCTCTCTCTCCTCTCCCTCTCTCCTCTCTCTCTCTCTCTCTCTCTCTCTCTCTCTCTCTCTCCCCCTCTCTCTCTCTCTCTCTCCCCCCCCCTCTCTCCCTCACCAGTTCTCCAATAACACCGGTCCAACAGCCAGGGAGAAAGTTGGTGCTCATTCATCAAATTTCAAAGATGCAAATTTGAGAATTACTACGCGAATAAGTATTGCTAGAGTGTATAAAGCAAGAAAGCAATCATGATATTAGTTTCTCTCAGGGAGCATAAATAAGATAAAACGCCTGATTTATTTCCTTTTGTGCCGGCAAACCTCTAAATCTAGCCGAGATAAGAATGTTAGAAAGTACTGAATGCAATTAATCATTTCTAGAACTATCTTAATTCCAATTAAAACTTCGACAGAGAAAGTAAAATATTTATGAATTAATGAGATAACCCGTTGACTGTTATGGGAAGATGTTGCTTAAGGAAGTGCTTATCAGCATTATCTTCACATGATTCAGATATATTCTCTGGTTACATTACAGTTCGCCGAATCTCTTATCAAATATGATAGGTTATTCCACGTTCCATCACCCAATGGACTACTGTCATCTCTTAATATTAGCAGATTTCCCTTAAACGACAGATGACGTTCTCCACATTATCTTCTCTCATTTTCTCTTTTTTTTAGTAACATGACTTGAACATCCTCTGGACATGAGATGATTCATGATAGAGTGGGGTAACGATACGTGGAATTTCTACTTTAGACTATAGCTCGATCTGTCGGCGAATGTTGTACTACACTGGCAAGTGACCTCGATCTCGGCCAGTACCAGGGCCATTTGACAGCAGTGTTCTGAAGTTCTGTCGGGGACGAATACAAGTATGGGAAAAGGCGGTGAGGTCTGGAGTTGCATGGGAGGAGATGGGGAGAGCTGCTGTAAAAAGCTGAGGACATTCCCTGCTGGCTGGTAGAACAGGTTCGCGGCAGCCCTCCCCTTCCCCAACCACCGCCCAAATTTGTAACGTCTAGAGACGGCCCTACTGTCCAGGCACCCGCTGCACCGTGGCGTCCAGGCACCCGCTGCACCGTGGCGTCCAGGCACTCGCTGCACCGTGGCGTCCAGGCACCCACTGCACCGTGGCGTCCAGGCATCCGTTGCACCGTGGCGTCCAGGCACCCGCTGCACCGTGGCGTCCAGGCACCCGCTGCACCGTGGCGTCCAGGCAGACCCCGCACCGTGGCGTCCAGGCACCCGCTGCACCGTGGCGTCCAGGCAGCTCCCGCACCGTGGCGACCAGGCAGCTCCCGCACCGTGGCGTCCAGGCAGCCGCTGCATAGTATGAGTACTTAATCAACAACTTCTCAGAGACATTTGCTAATGAGTTTGAGGCCGTTCCCCTAGATGGAAGTGGTGGGATCTTCATATCTGCCCCCGGCTAGATCTGTTGGAGCCATCGGATATAAATAAATCATGATATTGGAAGACTGTATTTGACCGCTCTTTGATCAATATTCTATTTTAATTCTAGGGCTTGGGGTAACCGTGCAAGTTAAAGCGTAGGTCTTGTATTAGATACAGCTTATTGTTAATATGACATGAGTAGGAGTGAGGTTTACAGAAAACTGAAAACTAAAAAACGCATATATATGTGTGTGTGTCTATATATATATATATATATATATATATATATATATATATATATATATATTGTTTTGAACGGAGCACATATTCATTATCTCCTGGGTAGGACCATTCGACAATTGAAGACATTTTTCGAAAATGGCCTTATAAGTAAAACCTCAATAGCTCATTTTCCTTAAGGGAAATCGGCAAAATTCTAAAAGTCTTGGTTAACATTCAACATAGAGAAAATGTGTATAACAACATTTATAGAAAATTAAATTATCAACGAGATTGGTTATAAAATTTTTTAGGCGGACTCATTGTAAAGGGAATATTTAAAGCGGTCAATGTTGTTCCATTATAAGCCCACCCCCCTCCTCCCGCAAGTCCCATTTCAAAGTTCAACAAACATTAGCTTTAGTTTTACACGAAACACCTATATATCGATTTTGGCAACTATCAAACAACAATTGATGCCTAGAGCGGGAACAGAAAATATATATATATATATAATTTAAAAACGGAACTCATTTTCGTCATCTACTAGGTAGGAACGATGAACATTTGAAGAAATGTTTTGAAAATCGCGTCATGAGTAAAAAGAAATATCACTAAAGAAATTGTTTCACTTATTTTGTTTGGGCGAAGGATGATTTTGAAAGAGATCAATTACCCTACTTTTTCTGGCTGGTTTCCCTAGGATAATGATGATGCGAGGGGGGGGGGGTCCTCCAAACCCTTCCAGCTTATTCCAATAAGGAGGCCCCTGTCCTTTGTCCTACTCTATAATTCAACCAAGTTCATGTATATTCAATAGCTGGCCAAGCTCAGAAAATATCGTCAGCCATTCTTTGCTAGTATTTGATGGAAAAATTTATAGTGAAACTAGTAGAAGAGGCATTTATGTGAACTGATTTCATAATTGCTTTCCTTCACAATTATATTAAGTTGGTCTAGAGGAGAGTTCATTTGTGTACGAGCCATGAAAATTATATATATAAATATATATATATATATATATATATATATATATATATATATATATATATATATATATATATATATGTGTGTGTGTGTGTGTGTGTGTGTGTGTGTGTGTACGCCGTATCGGTCGCAATTTTTATTTGATTGATAGTTTTCAATAAAATAAATATCTTATATTCAGATATATTTCTGTAATTGATTTCCTTTCCGGTCAAGAATATTTCTCCATCTGTTCAGCCCTGAGAGATTGGCTAACCTATGTGTTACAATTCAGACGTTTTCCGTTAGGAGGTTATTAAAATTGACTAAAAGATTTCTCATTTCTATTTATTCAAGTAATATTTACGGTGTTGTTAAGTGTTACCAGTATGTAGATTTATCTATAGTAGAACTTCATCTGCTTAATTCGCCCAGCGGCTGCGTGACGGACTTTTTAGATTAACTAGTAACCAGTTGATGTAGCATCTAACGTAAATGACCTTGGTATAAAAGACTGCACCGCCCACTCCTTGAGAGATGAGTATAGGAGTCCCAAAAACTAGCATCGATTCCAGTATTAACCGGCTGAGTTGCCCCTAAACACTGTGGGGGCAAGATCCGTGAAGGTCTGCCCCTTTTCATGAAAGGAGATCTGATCGCGTCACACTTACTCACAGCTTTTGTTGTATTCTCCACCAATGTCCTCCACTTTGTTCTACCAACAACTTGACGATTGAGACGCTGCTGATAAGCCCCGGTTTGGCATGGCGGCTTACTCTACAAGCTCAAGCTACTCCTTCCCAGCACATTCTACCTTATACTCAGATCATATCTTTCCAACAGATGTCTTCGGGTTCGTCAAGGAAATGAATACTCGGATTACTATCCTGTGGATGCAGGAGTTGCCCAGGGCCGTGGCCTAGGACCACTACTGTATCTCATATACACATTTGACATCCCTACTTCACTAACTCACCTAGCTACCTATGCAGAGGACTCAACAATCCTTTCATCCGATCCCGATCCTATTACTGCTTCGAAGAATCTCCAATTCCGGTCCAATGCTTGGCGCATAAAGATCAACGAAAGTAAATCTCACCATATCACTTTTTCCCTCCGGCGAAGTTCCTGTCCTCCTGTTCATTTCAACAATATTCCCTTACCACCAGCCTATTGTGTACGCTACCTTGTACTACATTTGAACACCAGACTTACTTGGAAATCCCACACAATAACTAAAAGACAGGAACTTAACAGACGATTAGGACAAATTTACGGACTGCTAAATAGAAGATCTCACTTGTCTACTGAAAACAAACTAACAATATACAAGCTACCACTTAAAACAATGTGGACACAGCAATAGAAGTGTGGGCTACAGCAAAATCTTCGAACATCAGACGCATCCAGACTTTCCAATCCAAAGTCCTCCGCACCATAGTAGATGCTCCATATTATATCACCAACCACACCCTCCATAAAGATCTTAATATCCCATTTGTAAAGGACCTAATTCCCTTAAGATTCAGAAAAATCCACAGGAGTCTATCCAATCATCCTAATCCAGAAGTGCCACTCATCCATATGTATTCCCCTCGACGGCTCCTCAAGAGACAATGGCCCAGAGATCTGCTATAGAAGTGAAGTGACAGCAGTGGCTATTTCCTTATCAAGTGCCATTCCTCCTTAGCTACATATCACATTACAAAATGCATTTGATTTCCAGACCGTAATATTCTTAATAAAATAAAATAATTTGTTTGATAAGCCCCGGAGAAAGAGGTCCCTGCAAAGGTAGCCATTAGGCAAATAAGTAACTTTTCGTGCAACGTCCAAAACATACTCGGTCATACAGGGGCCGCCTAAACTAAGCACATTTCCCTCGTGAAGCTTAACAATAGATAAATCTACATACTTGTGACATAACATCATCGTCAATATTAAGTGAATAAATACAAACGGTAATAAGAAATCTTTCAGTCAATTTTAACAAACTCCCGACGGGAAGCATGTGAAACGTAAAAAGCATTTCTGCCAAACTCACATCGGAAAGAAAAACAATTACTGAAATATATCAGAATATAACATATTAATTATATTGAAAATTATTTACTATATCTAGTACTGTAATTTATAATGAATCAAAATAATTTTTATCCCAATCATTCAAATGTTAGTAGTCCAAGACCTTAAGACGGGGGGGGGGCAGAACATATTTGCATGTATCGTGAATAATAAAGGTGTCTTGAAAACAGTATTTGGTATTTAAGCTTCGAATAGAGTGGTGTATAATATAACAGAATATTGTTTATGTAACATGAGTAGAAGTGGGGGTTTGCTGAAAGCTGAAAACTAAAAAATGGAAATATCTCAGTTAATATTCAAGTTAAAGGATAAACGTACATAACAATATTAATAGTACATTTCATCTGCAATAAGATTGATTTTTTTGCTTTTTCTATCCGACGCTTAGTATCGGAGATATTTCGAATTATCAAATTCCACCCCTTCTAACCCCCCCCCACCCCAAGGTCTGATTTGCGACCGCTATAGCATTAACAGGCAAATATATATATGGGCTCCGCGAATGCAGCATAACAAAGAGCAATCTAGTTCAAACAAAATTAGTGTTTACAATTAATTATAATCTACAGTAAAACAGTTAATTAAAACATAAATATTCCAATTTATTAAGTAGACAATTTAGAGCATAGGTTATTTCATTAATTGTGATAATTATAGGAGACTGTAAATCCATTTGGCACAAATTAATGTTGTGTAGCTTTAGATGTGACATGGCCCGTAATAACTTGAACCATTAGTTTCAAATACAAGGTACATACTAGTACTATCCAAGCAAGCCTCTCTATGGAATTAGCCAATACAATCATTTCTCTTATTTCACATTTCCTTTAAGGGAACAGTCCCTGCTCGTGATTTTCGAAAAACGTATTCAAATATCCCTCGATTCTACCCAGTAGATGACGAAAAGAGACCGTCACGCGGAGGCTGCATTAACTAAGCAGATTTCTCTCGTGAAGTTTAACAATAGATAAATCTACATATTGGTAACACAATAGCACTGCCAATATTAATTGAATAAATACAAACGATAATAACAAACCTCCCGACGGGAAGCGTCACAAATGTAAACAAACAGGTCTGCCACCCTCTTATCGGAAAAACAATTACTGAAATATATCAGAATATGAGATATTAATTTTATTGAAAAATATTTACTATATCTAGCACTGTAATTTATAAAGAATCTGAATAACCTATATCTCAAACAATCAAACTTTAATAGCCCAAGAACTTAAGAGCGGGAGGGGGGGGGGTTGCTGAAGGCTGAAAAGTGCAAATATCTCGATTAATATTCAAGATAGAGAATGAATGTATATAACAATATTTATAGTACATTTAATTTGCAATATGATTGGTTCTACACAATTTTTCGATCCAACGTATAGTAGCGGAGATATTTCAAATTTTCTAAAAACCCCCTCCCACTGGTCCGATTTCAGTCGTTAACGAACTCGATCTTTCATTTTACACACAACGATTAAATGTCGAGTTTGTTAAAGATCAAACAAAGATTGCGACCACTAGAGCGTTCACAGACAAATATATATATATATATATATATATATATATATATATATATATATATATATATATAGCGGGAGAGAGAGAGAGAGAGATGGTAATAAGGCGTTAAGACAGATTGGATTGAGAAATTAATATGTAAATTTGAATAATGGCCGTTTCTGTTGTGTTTATAGGAGTTTTTAACTCGACTCAGATCTGGAGGAAATGTTTATTAGGGTAACCAAAATGTTGGATGGTTTATTATGTCGGCGAGAGGTTTTAAAGCCAATTGGAATATAAATAAAAGTGAAACGTAAGTATTTGAGCGGTTGTAGGTTTGGCAGAGAGCCCAAGGAGCTTAGCCCTTTTATCATCCGGTATCTCTCACTCTAAATTTCCCCTTCGACTAGCAATGAGTACCTCTACACTCCCCTTCTTCTCTTCATATATAGCTTTTAGCACATTTCCCTTAACGCAAATCAACTATTGAGCTCGTACTCATGACGAGATTTTCGACATTTTTCTTTAAATCTCCATCGATCCTATCTAGGAGAACTATATATATAAATATATATATATATATATATATATATATATATATATATATATATATAGATATATTTGTCCTAGGTAGGAGAGATGGACATATGAGGAAAGTTTTCGAAAACTGCGTCATGAGTAGGGGAAAGTGGGGTAAAAACGGGTAGCTAATGTTTGAAGGCTTCCACAACCCACAATTTTCACCACAAATAAGTAAAGTTTAGTTGAAATAAAGTCTACTTATCTGCTAATGTAACTACAATTTCAAAAACAAAATCTAAATTTTTAAAGAAGTTTTGCCCTACTTTTTTTTAAAAAAGTCATTTTGCCCGGTTTTACCCTACTAGTACAAAACGTTGTCTTATGGGAAAATAAAAATGTAAAGACTTTTAATCAAATTAATGTTTTTGTGTTAATAAAAAATGTTGTATGATGCATTAAAACAACCCCCTCTTTTGGGAACAATACAAAAAACTCTGGACAGTAAAACTATAAACAAATAACAACATTAATCATTTTAGCTATTTCAAAACAATTATATATTTCGAAAAGTGAATTCATAGTTGCAAGATTTATCATATTATTTGTCATTATGCATGCTTTTACAATGAAATAATTAGGTAAAATTATACTTTTCATGTTTCGAGAATCGTGGCATACCTACCCGGTTTTACCCCGCGCGAAAAGTTTAAATAAAACATTTCGTCATTCGGGCATACCAAACGCTAAAGACAATTACTTAGTGCTAAAATAAAGGTAATTAAAACTTGTAAGGGAACTACATGCCTGCATTCTAATTGGAATAGGAGCGGAGTACAATCAAAAACCTTTTCCACCAAAATCATAAGCAGGTTCCACGAAAATTTAATTATTGTCACTGACACAAAACAAGCAAGACTAACGATTTGGCGTAATGGCCGCTGCTTCTTCTTCAAAGGTGGATTGTAGTTGCTCCGTTATCAGCCCGACTGCAGTACACACAACGGCTAAGAGGAGCTACCCGCTTTGCTCCCGACTACCCGCGCTATTACCCTACTCTCCCCTACTACATATTGTAGTTGCTCCGTTATCAGCCCGACTGCAGTACACACAACGGCTAAGAGGAGCTACCCGCTTGTTCCCGACTACCCGCGCTATTACCCTACTCTCCCCTACTACATATTGTAGTTGCCCCGTTATCAGCCCGACTGCAGTACACACAACGGCTAAGAGGAGCTACCCGCTTTGCTCCCGACTACCCGCGCTATTACCCTACTCTCCCCTACTACATATTGTAGTTGCTCCGTTATCAGCCCGACTGCAGTACACACAACGGCTAAGAGGAGCTACCCGCTTTGCTCCCGACTACCCGCGCTATTACCCTACTCTCCCCTACTACATATTGTAGTTGCTCCGTTATCAGCCCGACTGCAGTACACACAACGGCTAAGAGGAGCTACCACCCGCCCGCTTTGCTCCCGACTACCCGCGCTATTACCCTACTCTCTCCTACTACAATTGTAAGTTGCCCCGTTATCAGCCCGACTGCAGTACTAACAACGGCTAAGAGGAGCTACCCGCTTTGCTCCCGACTACCCGCGCTATTACCCTACTCTCTCCTACTACATATTGTAGTTGCTCCGTTATCAGCCCGACTGCAGTACACACAACGGCTAAGAGGAGCTACACACTTTGCTCCCGACTACCCGCTCTATTACCCTACTCTCCCCTGCAACCAAAAGCTGATTTCAATGAAGGGAAATGTGCTGCAATATATGGGGTGAGGAGATGAATAGTGTGCCAAACGAGCACGTGAAAAACCACCCGGCACGTTATGGTACTAGCGGACTGTTTTCCTTTACTGTTTTCAGTATTTCTGTAAAGATATAAGTTTGAAGCCGTACATGGAACCGTGGACTGTGTAGAACTGTGATTTGGGGGTGTCATGTTCGTGGCCGGCCAGCCAGTGTAGTCGACAACGCCACAGGAGTCGGCTAATGGACTTAACAACCTCTCCTTCCTAAATGGATTATAACTGACTTTGAAAATCCTTGAGCGGGCCACCAATTGGCTTAGGGTTTAGGAAATTTAGAACTGGTCCCTAACACCGCCCTTCTTCGGTTACCCCAACAACATTTAAATATCACACGAGTCCACCTCTTATCGTACCTAAAAAGAAAGACCGTCACGCAGGGGCTGCGTTATCTAAGAACATTTCCCACGTGTGCCACTTGCATTTGCATTTATCTCAACAAGTAAAAGTTCAATGAGACCAATACATAGTGTTAAATCTTAGAATAAATTACTTCATGATATAATAGCTTATTGTTAATATGACATGAGTAGGAGTGGGGGGTTTCCTGAAGGCTGAAAACTAAAAAATCCAAATATCTCGGTTAATATTTATGATAGAGAACGTATTTACATAACAATATTTATTGACAATTAAATTTGGAATAATATTGCTTCTATACATTTATTCGATTCGACGTATAATAACGAAGATATTTCGAATTATCGAAATTACTCCCTTCTAAACCCCCCCAGTCCACTTTCAGCCGTTAAGGAACATGATCTTTCTTTGTACCTAAAACGCTTATACATCGAGTTTGGTAACAATAAAAACATAATTGCTAGAGGGGTAACAGACAACAACATATATAGATTTTGGACGGACCTCATTTTCGTCATCTCCTGTGTAGGATCGATGGACATTTGAAGAAATTTTCGAAATTCACGTCATGAGTACGACCTCAATAGCTTATTTTCCTTAAGGGAACATGATCTTTCTTTGTACATAAAACGCTTATATATCGAGTTTGGTAACAATAAAGAAATAATTGCTAGAGGGGTAACAGACAACTACATATATAATTTTGAACGGACCTCATTTTCGTCATCTCTTGGGTAGGATCGATGGACATTTGAAGAAATTTTCGAAATTCGCGTCATGAGTACGACCTCAATAGCTGATCCCTTAAGGGAAATCTGCTAAAAAAAATGAAGGCAAACGAAATATGAAGTAGTCAGTGACAGCGATAGTAGTATGAATCCCCGGCAGAGGATGTCTTTAGTCGAGACGCCGGGCTGATAAAAAAAGAAATACGGCTGCAGCGTTATTAATGTCTCTAACGGTGTAAATTTGAGTATTCCTGTACAAATACATGTGTATTTTTAAATGTGGTAAAAATAAATATAAACAAAACGGGAGTACATGGTCTGTTGGCTGGTGGCCAGGAGACCTATGCCTTCCTAGTCGCCCGGTTACCATAGCCCTACTCATGTTGATCGCGAGCAGCTACTTCTACAAGATCAAAAATGTCCGTCACGCAGGGGCTCCGTAAACTAAGTAGATTTCCCACGGGGAGGTTTACAACAGATAAATATATATACTGCTAACACCACCGCGAATGTTAAGCGAATAAATACGAACGGTAATAAGAAATCATTCAGTCAATTTACAAGTCAATAATCTCTACAACGGAAAGTGTCTGAATTGTAAACAAACAGGGCGGCCAACTTCGCAGTACTGAACAGATAGAATTATTCTAGACCAGAAAGATGAACAATTAATGAAATATATCTGAAGTTTGAAATGAGTCAGAATAATTTCTATCTCAATCACTCAGATTTTAGTAATCCAAAAACAACAGAAGGCGAGGTCAACAGAATTTATTTGTTTGTATCTCGTATAATAAAGCTTTTTTGAAAAGAATATTTGGTATTTAACCTTGTAATGAAGTGATTCATGATATATCAGCCTGTTATTAATATAACACTGGTTCGATTTCAGCCGTTAACGAACTTTTTACATAAAAGGATTAAATATCGAGTTTGGTTACGAATTAAACAATAAATGCGATCGCTTAGAGCGATAACCAGAAACAGCACACACACACACACACACACACACACACGCGATCGCTAGAGCGATAACTCTGCTCTTTTTCCTCTCACACGACACACACACACACACACACACACACACACACATATATATATATATATATATATATATATATCTGTTATCGCTTAAGTGGTCGCAATTTTCGTTTGATCGTTACCAAACTCGATATTTATTCCTTTTATGGAAAAAGGAAGGTTAAGTTCGTTAATGGAAGAAATTGAACAAGTGGAAGGGAGAATCTCGAAATGTTTCTGTTATTATATTGAGATAAGTGGGTATTGTTGACGGCCGTTCTTGGTGAGCCAGATCAGCTGACTAGTTTGCTAGAGCAGGAGGTGGGCTGCCCAGTAATGGGCCATCCAGCCGTTCTACTCACCAGTTTCTACATAGAAATAGAGAGTGGAGGGATCAGCAGACTAGTTTTGCTTAGAGTATCAGGAAGGTGGGCTGAGCCCAGTAATGGGGCCATCCAGCCGATTTTCTAACTCACCAGTTTTCTACATAGAAATAGAGAGTTGGAGGGATCAGCAGACTAGTTTTATTGCTAGAGCAGGAGGTGGGCTGCTTCAGTAATGGGCCCCATCCAGCCGTTCTACTTAGTCTACTCACACAGTTTCTAAACATAGAAATACGAGAGTGGAAGGGATTCAGCAGACTATTTTGCTAAGAGACAGGAGGTGGGCTCCCCAGTAATGGGCGCCATCCAGCCGTTTCTACTCACCAGTTTTCAACATAGAAATAGAGAGTGGACACATTTACATAATAGAGATGATCAGCACAGTTCTAACGGAGGTGTGTCAAAGCATCGCGTCTACTACATTTCTACAAGAAAAGTGGGTCAGATATTTCTAGCAGGAGGTCCAAGCCATCAGCTTCTAGTTTTACTGAATGAGTGGGATACAGCTGTTTAACAAGTGGTTCGAATCAGCCGTTACTTTTACATGAAAGAGTGGACAGAATGTTTTAAGAGTCTTGTAAGGGCCATGTTTCTCACATTTTCTAGAAAGAGGTAGCGATAGTTGAACAAGGTGGGTCAGATGATCCGTTATAAGTTTCCTTGGGAGATCGCAGCTATTTGCTAGCAGAGGTGGCTGCTCAGTATGGGCATCCAGCCGTTCTCACCAGTTTCTACATAGAAAGAGAGTGGGGGATCAGCAGACTAGTTTGCTAGAGCGGAGGTGGCTGCTCAGTAATGGCATCCAGCGTTCTACTCACCAGTTTTCATAGAAATAGAGAGTGGGGGATCAGCATACAAGTTTGCTAGAAAGCAGGAGGTGTGCTGCTCAGTAATGGGCCATCCAGCCGTTCTACTCACCAGTTTCTACATAGAAATAGAGATTGGAGGGATCAGCAGACTAGTTTGCTAAGCAGGAGTGGGCTGGCCCATTAATGGCCATCCAGCCGTTCTACTCACCAGTTTCAACATAGAAATAGAAGTGAGGGATCAGCAGACTAGTTTGCTAGAGCAGGAGGTGGCCTGCTCAGTAATGGGCCATCCACCGTTCAACTCTCACCAGTTTCTACATAGAAACAAGAGAGTGGAGGGATCATCAGACTAGTTTGCTAGAGCAGAGTGGCTCTCGTAAGGCTCCACGTCTACCACCATTCTCATAAAAAAAGTGGGGATAGCACATGCTAGAGCAGAGGTGGCTGCTCAATGGCCACCAGCCGTTACCACTTTCTAATAGAAATAAGAGGGATCCAGACTAGTTGCAAGAGGAGGTGGTGCTCAGAAGGCACCGCGTCTACTCCCATTCTACATAGAATAGAGAGTGGGGATCACAACTATTTGCAGAGCAGGAGGTGGGCTGCTCATAATGGCCATCCAGCCGTTCTACTCACAGTTCTACATAGAAATAGAGAGGCGGGATCACAGACTTTTGCTAAGCAGGAGTGGCTGCTCATAATGGGCATCCAGCCTTCTACTCACAGTTTCTACATAAAATAGGAGTGGCGGACACAACTAGTTTGCTAAGCAGGAGTGGGCTGCTCAGTAATGGCCATCCACCGTCACTCACCAGTTCTACATAAAATAGAGATGGGGGATCAGCAACTATTGCTAAGCGGAGGTGGCTGCCCATTAATGGGCCATCCAGCCGTTCTACTCACCAGTTTCAACATAGAAATAGAAGTGAGATCACAGACTTTTCTAGCACAGTTCTCTAGAAATGGGATGGCGTCAGCAGACTAGTTTGCTAGAGCAGGAGGTGGCTGCCAGTAATGGGCATCAGCCGTACTCCACACCGTTCTACTACAATAGAAATAGAGTGAGGGATCAGCAGATTCTAGAGCAGAGTGGCTGTCAGTAATGGGCCTCAGCCGTTCTACCACCATTCTACATAGAAATAAGATGGCGGGATCAGCAGACAGTCAGACAGAGGTGGCCTCATAATGGGATCGCCGTCACACCATTTCTAGAAGAGGTGGCGGGATCACAGCTTGCTAGACAGTCTCATAGCATCGGTCGATCACCAGTTTCTAATAGATGGAGTGGGGATCAGCAGACTAGTTTTCTAGAAGGAGGGGTGCCAGTATGGCCACAGCCGTTCTAACCACCAGTTCTCATAGAATAAGATGGGGATCAGCTGACTAGTATGCTAGAGCAGGAGGTGGGCTGCTCAGTAATGGGCCATCCAGACGTGCTAATCACCAGTTTCACGGTAGTAATGGAGAGTGGAGGGATCAGCAGACTCGGTTGCTAGTGCGGGAGGTGGGGTGCTCAGTAATGGGCCATCCAGCCGTTCTATCTACTCACGCATTTCTACATAACAACAGAGAGTGGAGGGATCAGCAGACTAGTTTGCTAGAGCAGGAGGTGGGCTGCTCAGTAATGGGCCATCCAGCCGTTCTACTCACCAGTTTCTACATAGAAATAGAGAGTGGCGGGATCAGCAGACTAGTTTGCTAGAGCAGGAGGTGGGCTGCTCAGTAATGGGCCATCCAGCCGTTCTACTCACCAGTTTCTACATAGAAATAGAGAGTGGCGGGATCAGCAGACTAGTTTGCTAGAGCAGGAGGTGGGCTGCTCAGTAATGGGCCATCCAGCCGTTCTACTCACCAGTTTCTACATAGAAATAGAGAGTGGCGGGATCAGCAGACTAGTTTGCTAGAGCAGGAGGTGGGCTGCTCAGTAATGGGCCATCCAGCCGTTCTACTCACCAGTTTCTACATAGAAATAGAGAGTGGAGGGATCAGCAGACTAGTTTGCTAGAGCAGGAGGTGGGCTGCTCAGTAATGGGCCATCCAGCCGTTCTACTCACCAGTTTCTACATAGAAATAGAGAGTGGAGGGATCAGCAGACTAGTTTGCTAGAGCAGGAGGTGGGCTTAGGCAGCCCCTGTCTCACCGACCCAATGCAAAAAGCAAACCCCTACATTTTGAGTCGATGCGAAATTACTGCAGGTTTGCTCCATTACGATATCTTTATACCAATTCTGGTAAGACAGCTAATCCTAACATCTATTTCATATACACCATAATAAACCTCGTCTAATAACCTATCGTTTACTATGAATTTAATCCGTAAAATCGTTTTGTTCAGTTTGTTTAAAGCTTTTAAATTGAATATGTCGAAGTGGAACTGTCGTGAAATTTATTGTTACGAATTCGAATTAGGGCATGGCGCTGCGGAAACAGTTCGTAATATTAATGAAGTGTGTGGTCAGGGGACTATTAACGAAGGCACAGTTTGGCAGTGGAGATTTTGAGTTGTAAGTGAAGGAAGGTGAGGGCGGGCATTGTACAGTTGCCGGGGAGCAGCTGAGCTCAATAGTGGAAGATGAGCCGACCCAAACCAGCCGAGAAATGCCACTACAACTCGGCCTCACTCAATCCACTGCCCTACCCCAGCCATCTGGACATCATTTTGAGGGGGAATATTTTTCAAAACCAGGATGAACTATGTGTTAAAAGCTTAACGTAGAAAGAACTGAAGAAGAACTATAGAAAACGTTAGAGACGTAGTCATCTGCTAAGCCGCAACGTTGGCATTTCTCGGGAAGTTCGAAGCAACGTGAGAGCTGTCATTATTAGTTATTATTTTTTCCAGATGGGAGTATTGGTGATGGGAAGGGAGATGGTATTTGATTTTGGTGTAGTTGGGTGTTAAGTTGGTCGTTACGAGGTATCGTTTTCTTCCTTAATGGTCCAATGATCTTTGAAAGCCGTCCAAACAAGTTGCTGCCTTGTTATAACAAAGGTAGGGCGAAGGTTTCACATTCGCCAACTGATATTCTCCTAGAAATTATTTTAGCTTCTCGGAAAGGGCGTTAGCCGAATGAGGGGTTGTTACCATGAGCAGAGGACCGGCCCTTACTCCACTCTTCCATAGCTCTCTCTCTCTGTCTCTCTGTCTCTCTCTCTCTCTCTCTTCTCTCTCTCTCTCTCTCTCTCTCTCTCTCTCTCTCTCTCTCTCTCCTCCTCTCACCTCATCTCGCTCTCTCTCTCCCTCTCTCTCTCTCTCTCTCACTTCTCTCCTCTCTCTCCTCTCTCCCTCCTCCTCATCCTCTCACCCTCTCTCAGCTACTCTCTCTCTCTCTCTCTCCCCTCTCTCTCTCCCTCCCTCCTCCTCTCTCTCTCCCTCTCTCTCTCTCCCTCTCTCTCTCTCTCTCTCCCTCTCTCTCCCCCTCTCTCTCCCCCCCTCTCTCTCTCTCTCTATTTACTATTGCAGGTGATACAATGATACAATCCTCCAGCACCAATCACACTCTTATCCCTCCTAATCTCTAAGAACATTGAGGTCTACTAGAAATGGGGTGTGAAATAGAGTTTCAAAGTAAATTCTGACAAACCAAGGCATTAAAAACTACTTGAAAGACTTCTTGACAATTGCTTAAAACATTCAAAACATCACAACATTAAAATATCCATAAAATCCAATCTAAAAAAGTAGCGAATTCCAACAATTCACTCAGAATTTGATATTTTTTTAGTCTTCCCATTCCCAACTATCAGGTGAATCTGAGCCTTCATTGATAACCCCTCCTCAAGATATATTCCTGAACGTTTCCAATTGGCATGTTGATGGCCTAGACACCCACCACTTCATTTGTAGACAGTAAACAATGTATAGGAGACTGCCGATTCAAATACTAATATAACACAGGTTATTTATGTCAAACCTTTTTATTGTGATTTTGCCAATAGGCTTTTTCCACTTTAAGTAACATTAACGGAATCTGTAACACAAAAACTGCCAAAAATGAATTATCTGATTTCAATAAAGACATTTGTTTAAGCTTGAATCCTTACTTAATGAAAGTGAAAGTTTGATACAATGCTTGGAAGTACAACATCAATGAGAATTCTGATATATCTTAAAAATAACATACCAAAAATAGCATGCTTTCCATCAAGCCACTGAGTTGGTGCTAATGTAATAAAGAACTGAGATCCATTTGTATCTGGTCCAGAATTTGCCATTGATAAAATTCCAGCACCTAAAGTGAAAAACAATCATCATGCCAAAGTTCAAACATCTCTCTCTCTCTCTCTCTCTCTCTCTCTCTCTCTCTCTCTCTCTCTCTCTCTCTCTCTCTCTCTCTCTCTCTCTCTCTCTCACTCTCTCTCTCTCTCTCTCTCTCTCTCTCTCTCTCTCTTTCCCTCTCCCCCTCTCCCTCCCCCCCTCTCTCTCTCTCTATCTCTCTCTCTCTCTCTCTCTCTCTCTCTCTAGCTCTCTCTCTCTCTCTCTCTCTCTCTCTCTCTCTCTCTCTCTCTCTCTCTCTCTCTCTCTCTCTCTCTCCCCCTCTCTCTCTCTCCTCCCCCCCCCTCTCTCTGATTAATCATTATTTAAACTCAACGAGCCGGGAAAAAAATAAGATGAGGGACAATATCGGTGTTCGACAAGGGTCAGCTGGCTCTGGGAATGACCTTTCTGATTATACTCATTAGGCGTTGGCCGCTGGAGCAGATAGCAAAAGCCCCTCACGCAAGGACTGCCTAAACTAAGCAGATATCCCTACACTACCGATGCCAGTAAGCCGACTACCTTAGCTAATATATCTATAATTGTTTTTCTTTCCGGTGTAAGCCTGGCTGACCTGTTTGTTACATTACATACATCCCGTCGGAAGGGGAAATATTTCTGAATACTGTTTGTTTAATTCACGGTGGTGTTGTGTTACCAGTATGTAGATTTATCTGTTACTAAACTTCACGTGGGAAATCTGCTTAGTTTACGCAGCCTCTGCGTGACGGACTTTTTAATATATAGACATCAATGTGTACAACTTCCCGTATTATTATGCGTGAAAAGGTACAAACAACCAGACACCAAAGAAACAAATTGCAGATATCGTGTCTATGACATGTGAAACGAAATCTTGAAATTTCGAGAAAAAAAATCAATGTACAGACAGAGGTTACAATTATATATATAATTTGTCTGTTACCGCACTAAGGGGTCGCAATTATTGTTTAATCGTTACCGAACTCGATATTTATTCGTTTTATGTAGAAATGAGTCAAGTTCGTTAATGGCTGAATTCGGACCAGGGGGAGGGGTATGAGGAGAGGAATTTCGACTTGGGGGGGGTGGGGTGAAAACGGCAAATATCTCCGCTACTATACGTCGGATCGAAAAATTGTATAGAACCAATCTTATTGCAACTTACATGTGCTATGAATATTGTTATATAGGTTTATTCTCTATCTCTCGTAATCGAGATATTTGCAATCTTCAGCTTTCAGCAAACCCCCACTTCAACTAGTTTTGCATAAACAATACTCCTTTATGTAATAAACCACATTATTCGAAGTTTAAACACCATATATTGTTTTCAAGAGACCTTTATTATACGAGATACATGCAAATATGTTCTGGTGACCCATATTAATTGTGTGCAGATAACGGGCGAGATGAAATCGGCTGATGTCGGTTCTATTCGTGAGTTTCCGCCAAAAGCTAGTTCGGCCGTTTCCGTAATTGTTTGGCTCTCGTGATATTGGTTTAGGAGACTCGTTACTACTACTGTTACTGGTATGCAGATTTCTCTATTGTAAATCTTCACGTGGGAAATGTGCTTAGTTTACGCAGCATCTGCGTGACGGACTTTTAAACATGGCAGAGCACGCATGTTTGCTGAGAAATGGATATCATATTTTTGTTAGTTGTGTAATGCGCAAAACAAATAAAACATTAATACTTGAACTAATGCCAATAAAAATTAAAAAAAAAAAAAAAGAAAGAAAAGGAAACCGAGTGGGATTATTGGAATCTGGGATTAACGGGCCTTGGGATTATCGGGATTCCATTTGAATAAATGTTTGCCTTTTAAAGGCAAGCCTCTTAACATAAGCATTAACTCATCCTCCATTTTAATCCCTCTAATATTTAGTCAGGAGATTAAATATTAGCTACAGATTAAATTAGCGGTATGTTGTAAGACGCTAGTAGTTGTTCTGACATGCCAGGCCGGCATCTTATAAACTAGCATAAGGAAGGGCCGGACACACTGCATCCTTGGCTTATCTACACTCCGAGTAGTTTCAAATGGGACTAAAAGCCTATACTTAAATGGGACTGGAGCACCTTATAAATTAACCTTAATAGCCCATATCAAATAGTGGGCTCACTCTACACAACACTATTATTAGCAGATTTCCCTTAGGCTACTGAGGTCGTACTCATGATGCCATTTTCGAAATTTTTCTTCAAATGTCCGTCGATCCTCTCTAGGAGATGACGATAATGTTGGTACAGCTTATTATCTTGGAGGAGTTAGGGCTAATTCACATACCGAGTTTAGTTCGGTTGAGGCTTTTGTGCCGAATAAAATTGTTGATTTCTGCTATAGTTTTTAGTGCATAACTCATTTATAATTCGGTACACGACGAAAGTGTATAAAAGCAACACAACAAAAGTTTAACTTGTGTAAAAAAAGTTATTCTAAATAACGAAATAAACGACTTTTGTTATGTGCATATTTGCCGAAAAAGCAAAACAAATCGAAATATCGCTATTTTAAATTTCTGGCTTTCCCAATAACCCACACTCCCGTTCGTCTTAGAGAATATTAAAATAGCCTGTTGTCTAAGTTGGGTTAGTAGTAATACACACACCAAGTTTCATAAAATTCGGTTTTGCCGTTTATGCGTGAAAAGGTAACAAACAAACAAACACACACACACACACACACACACACCAAAGAAACATAATGCAGTTATGTTGTCTATGGCATGTGAAACGAAAAGTTATCGTGAAAAAAAATCAATGTACAGACAGAGGTTACAATTTTATATATATACTAGCTAAGGTACCCGGCTTCGCTCGGGAAATTATTAGAAGCTGAATGTTGGTTTTTATGTTTGGCAGTGCTTCAATGTGTACAAATACACTTCCCGTCTGGGCCTATAGTTTTCCTGTGAGAGTTAGGCAGGGGGCTTATAGAATAGAAAACTTTGGTTTTTAAGAATAAATGAAAATAAATCCGTAGGCAATCCCCTCTCCATTGTTTGACACACCGTGAATAATTCAATCATGCATATCGTTTATTAGAATTAAATATTATCTATAATGTACATATTTCCTATCAGAAACCAATCCGAGATTGTGACCTTAGTTGTATAATATTGTAAATTTGAGTAGAATGCAATTCCATCATTTCACAGGAAATAAGTTAACACAATTAACTGTATTAGCCTCCCGACAACTTCCGCCCCCCGCTTCAGTATCAATATTGCGTTACTTAAATTATTTATTTATAAAATAACAAAGTTATTTTCTAATTAAAATAAATAACAATTGATATTTGTTACCTTCAAATCACAGTTAGAAAATCATATAAATCTAAAAAGATAGCATGATTTGTCATATTATGCCAATATTACAGACACTTTAATGAGTAATAATAAAATTGTTGACTCCCGCTATAGTTGTTAGCGTATATCTCATTTAATCTTTGGTATACGATAAAAGTGCAAATAACAAAAGTTACATTGAATAACAAAATAAACAATCTTCGTTATGTGTATCATTGTCGAAAACCTCGTTGGAAACGAAATATCCCGGTTTTTCATTTCAGGCTTCCCTTATAACCCCCCCCCTCCTGCTAATTTCTAGCAATGTTAGTACAGCTTATAATCGTGGAAGAATTAATGCTAATTGACATACCGAGTTTTGTTAAGCTCGGTTCAATCGTTAGAACCTGATAAAATTGTTTACTCCCACTCCTGCCCGTCCCTAGAAATGTTGGTACGGCTTATTATAATGAAGCCGTTATTGCTAATACACATGCCGAGTTTCATTTAGTCCAGTTCAGTCTTTTCTTTTGTGCCAAATAAAATTGTTGACTCCCGCTTTAATTTTTAGAGTATAATGCATTTATACTTCAGTAAACAACGAAAGTGTATATAACAAATGTTACTCTAAATAACAAAATAAACAATTTTTGTTATGTGCATATTTGCCGAAAAACCAATAAGAAACGAAATATCGCTATTTTTAATTTCAGGCCTCCCTTATAACCCCCACTCCTGTTTGCCTCAGAGAATATTAATATAGCCTAAAGTCTAAGTTGGGTTTGTAGTAATATACATTCCAAGTTTCATAAAATTCGGTTCAGCCGTTTATGCGTGAAAAGGTAACAAACAAACATACATCAAGAACCAAAATGCAGTTATGGTGTCTATGACATGTGAAACGAAAAGTTATCGTGAAATTTCGAGAACAAAATCAATGTACAAACAGAGGTTACAACTTATTGATATATATATAAAAAATTGTAACTTCTGTCTGTACATTGATTTTATTCGCAAAATTTCACGATAACTTTTCGTTTCAAATGTCATAGACACCATAACTGCATTTTGTTTCTTTGGTGTCTGTTTGTTTGTTTATTTGTTTGTTTGTTTGTTACCTTTTCATGCATAAACGGCTGAACCAAATTGTATGAAACTTGGTATGTAGATTACTACTAAGCCAACTTAGACTTTAGGCAATATTAATATTCTCTGAGACGAACAGGAGTGGGGGATTTAAAGGAAGCCAGAAAATACAAATAGCGATATTTCTTCCTATTGGTTTTTCGGCAAATATAAACATAACAAAAGTTGTTCATTTTGTTATTTAGAGTAATATTTGTTATATACACTTTTTTCGTATACCGAATTATAAACGAGATATACGCTAAAACCTATAGCAGAAGTGAACAATTTCATTTGGGACAAAAGGCCCAACCGAAATAAATAAAACACGGTATCTGTATTAGCACTAATGCTTTCATTATAACAAGCCATACCAACATTTCTAGGGACGGGCAGGAGTGGGGGTTGTAAGGGAGGCCTGAATTTAAAAATAGTGGTATTTCGTTTTCTATTCGTTTTTCGGCAAATATAACCATAACAAAAGTTGTTTATTTTGTTATTTAGAGTAACTTTTGTGATATTCATTTTTTTCATTTAACAAAGTATAAACGAGTTATACACTATAAACTAAACTATTTCAACTATTTCATTGGGCGCTAACGATTGAAGCGGTCTTAAAAAAACTCGGTATGTCAATTAGCATTAATTTTTCCATGATTATAAGCTACATGAAAATTTTTAGGTTAGAACGGGAGTGGGGGGTTATAAGAGAGGCCTGAAATAAAATTTTATTGTCTATTTGTTTTTCGACAAACATGCACATAACAAAAGTTGTTTACTTTGTTATTTAGATTAACTTTTGTTTTATACATTTCTCCAGGGACAATGTGTGGAGCAAGTAATTTTCGTAGAAATATTGATATGCTCAACAATTCATTTCAATTTGAACTATGAGGTACCTCACCTGGAAAAATTAATTCAAATCTATGTTAATATTTTGTCCTTAATAACTGAAATCTATGCATAATGCACAGGAGACGGGAAATATGACAATTTGGAGGACAGTGAAGACTTACATCAAAAATTAATTTTATTATTAACAAATGCCAACAACGGGTATTAACCCTAAACACTGGGACGGGTAAATGTCAAAATATTTTCCAAAGTAAAGCCTTGCCAAAAAAATTCCATTACCATTCAGCCTCAAATGAATTCACGGGCGAAGCCGGGTATCTGAGCTACTATATATATATATATATATATATATATATATATACACACACACATATATATATTTGTCTGTCGCTCTAGCGGTCGCAATTATTGTTTGATCGTTACCAAACTCGATTTTTAGTAGTTTTATGTAAAAAGAAAGATAATTCGAAATATCTCCGTTACTATACGTCGGATCGAAAAAGAATAGAATCAATCTCATTGCAGATGAAATGTACTATTAATATTGTTATATTTGTTTATTCCCTATCTTGAGTAGTTGTGTTCAAGAGACCTTTATTATACACTATAAATGCAAATAAGTTCTGGTTACCCCCCTTTCCCCCGTCTTAGGTTCTTGGACTACTAAAATATGATTGATTGGGATAAAAATTATTCTGATTCATTATAAATTACAGTACATGATATAGTAAATAGTTTTCAATTAAATCAATATGTTACAATCTAATATATTTCAGTAATTGTTTTTCTGTCTGTAGGGGAAAGATTTCTTATTACCGCTTGTATTTATACACGGCTGTGTTGTGATACCACTATATAGATTTGTCTATTGTTAAACTTCATGAGGGAAATCTGCTTAGTTTACGGAGCCCCTGCGTGACGGACGTTTTTTAATTGAGTTAAATATCCTTGCGATTAGGAGGGAATTCAGATAGCAATATGGCCACAGCATAATGTACTGTTATAATGATTGGATAATGAGTATTGGGCGTAAGTAAATCTGCTTAGTTTGTAAGAATGAAACTGGTTGGCGCTGAAATGAAGGGAGGGCTAAGCTAGCTAGTAGTCTTGCATAACCAATCAGTCCTAGTCGCTCTAATTCCATTCCACCAACTTTTCCCAGCTCCCCTACTCCAGCCAACCAGTAGCGGGCTCACATCCAAGCTAGCTGCTTCACTATTCCCTCGACCATATCCCTTAAGGCAATTCTGCTATTGAGCTCCTACTCATGACGCGATTTTCGAAAATGTTCTTCAAATGTCCATCGATCCTATCTAGGAGATGACGAAAATGAGGTCCGTTCAAAATTGTATATATATATATATATACTATCTAAGGTACCCGGCTTCGCTCGGGAAATCATTAGAGGCTGAATATTGAGAGTATTTTTATAGCAAGGCATCAATGTGTACAATTATACTTCCTGTCTGGGCGTATTAGTTTTCCATAAGGGTAACTGTGGGGACTTATAGAATAGAAAATTTAATTAAAAAGAGTAAATGAAAATGAGCTCCCAATCAATCCCTCTCTACTGTTTGACACACTTAGAATAATTCAAGTCATATTTTCTGTCAAACCCACTCTGAGCACACATAGTTTAGGAATACTCCGTTATAAGTAGAAAGAAATTCCAATAGTGCCAGCATTTAACAGGAAATAAGTTAATACAATTAACTGTGTGGGTGGGCCTCCATACGACTTTTCCTTCCGCTTGAGATTTATAACCTCACTAATCCGAATTATACATAGAACTACCATATAAGTCGAAAAACAACATTATTACGCCTATAACAAATAAATATTAATTAGTACTAATACAATTGGTTACCCCCTCCCCTATAGTTTTAGCGAATACCTCGTTTATACTTTGTTAAACGACAACAGTGGATGCATCAAAAGCTATTCTAAATAACAAATAAAAACCTTCTGTAATGTGCATGAGATAACTGGCATATCGGATAACCCCCCCCCGTGTCGTCCACAGAAATGTTAACATAGCTTATTTTCGTGTAGGAGAGGAGGCTAATTCACATACCGAGTTTTAGCAGATTTCCCTTAAGGAAAATCAGCTATTGAGGTCGTACTCATGACACGAGTTTCGAAAAATTTCTTCAAATGTCCATCGATCCTACCCAGGAGATGACGAAAATGGGATCCGTTCAAAATATATATATTAGTCTGTTAACGCTCTAGCGGTTGCAATTTTTGTTTGATTGTTACCAAACGCGGAATTTAATCGTTTTATGTAAAAAGGAAGATCAAGTTCGTTAATGGCTGAAATCGGACCAGTGGGAGGGGGGAGGTTTAGAGGGGGGATTTTTGAAATTTCAAAATATTTCCGTTACTATGCGTCGGACCGAAAAATCGTATAGAATCAATATTGTTGAAAATTAAATTTACTATAAATATTGTTCTATACATTTATTCTGTATCTTGAATATTAACCGAGATATTCGCCTTTGTATTCTGTGTGTGGTTGGCGGGAGTCGGCTATGTTCGGGACCTTCCGCCGAGAGCTCTGGCGGCCGTTTCTGTAACTGTTCGCCCCTCGTGAATAGGTTAGAGATCCCTTACTTCTACAGTTGTTATTGGGCAGATTTAGACTCTAAAGACTCTATTGTAAAACTTCACGTGGGAAATCTGCTTAGTTTACGCAGCTCCTGCGTGACGGACTTTTGTTTAATTCGGTTGTTTTTTGCGCCCAATAAAATTGTTGACTTCCGCTATAGGTTTTAGCGTATATCTCGTTTATACTTCAGTATACGAAAAAAGTATATATAACAAAAGCTACTTTAAATAACACAATAAGCAACGTATGTTACGTGCAACCGTTGAAAAATGGAAACGGAAAATCGCAATTTTTCATCTCAGGCCTCTCTTATAACCCCCACACACGTTTGACCCTATAAATTTTAATATAGCTTATAGTATAGTTTATAGTGTATATCTCGTTTATACACTTTTAAAAGACAAAAATGAATATCACAAAAGTTACTCTAAATAACAAAACAAACAACTTTTGTTATGTTCATATTTGCGTGTACGTCTGATCGAAAACTTTTATAGAAACAATCTTATTGAAAATTGAATGATCTAGCCTGTAGATTTATCTATTGTTAAACTTCACGCAGGAAATCTGCTTAGTTTACGCAGCCCCTGAGTAACAACACCATATAATAATATAACCTGGTCGAAAACATCTACACAATTTTATATGTGTATATATATATATATATATATATATATATATATATATATAAATATATATGGTGTTGTTGTTGTTTATTGGAGTTTTGGTCTGTGCGGGAACAAAATATAGCTAAAAAAAATTGTGATAACATATAGCAATAACAAATGTAACATAGTGGAACAGCAATAATTGTAACAACACACAACAATAATTAGTTGTAGCATAATAAAATAACAATAACATTGTAACTTTAATATAACTTGAATTTACCTTTAGCAAAATATAACAATAATTGTGATAACATATAGCAATAACAAATGTAACATAGTGGAACAGCAATAATTGTAACAACACACAACAATAATTAGTTGTAGCATAATAAAAGTAACAATAATATTGTAACTTTAATATAACATGATAACAGCTTTAACAAAATATAACAATAATTGTGTTAACATATAGCAATAACAATTGTAACATAGTGGAATAACAATAACATAACAATTTTATTACTATATAAAAATAGCTTAAAAAATAATATAACAATAATTATAATAGTTGTAACATAATCTAATAGCTACAGTATATTAATTATAATATAGTTCAACAAACAAAACACAATGAACTATAGTGATACAAAGACATACGGCAGTGACCATGCTGAATATAACAGGCTTGAGTAGGTTATACTTAGTACTCCTAATGCAACCAGAAGTACAACAGTTAGTTCTTCAGGGCTGTAAAAATTACATGTACTACATTATAATATTGCACATTGTTGTAAAAGGGTGTTTTTTCCTTATTATTACTTACCAAGACTAAATATATCTATAGACTATTATACATTCTTATTGCACTATGACTAGGGTTATAGTAACCTTCCTTGTTTTGTTTACACAGCAGGGTCACAGCCTTTTGTATGTTTTATATATTTATAGTATGGTGTGTATATATATATATATATATATATATAAATTTTGTATCGAACCTCATTTTCGTCATCTCCTAGGTAGGATGGATGGACATTTAAGAAAATGTTTCTAAAATCGCGTCGTGATTAGAAGCTGATAAGGAATTGGCAATATTAGTTGTGCTGTATGGGTATATTGGTAGATGTGGAGTGCTAACGTGTGGCTATGATCGAGAATCAATATAGAACATGAAGCTAGCCCTAGCCTGCTGTTGCTGGCCGAGCTGGGATGAATATTTAATAGGCCATGTCACCGTCGGCACATGACATTTTAACAACCATTTCCCACTTCTTTCTCTTCTCCGTAATTATTTTACTTATTTCCTCTTCAGGTTTTTTTTTTTTATACTTTATTAAATAAGTTAGACATAAGAAAAACGCCAGGTAGTCTGTCGAGAGCAAAAAAAAACCTATATAAAATTTATTGAGTTAGGAGTACATGTAAGTTTTATCAGGACGGCTGATATTTTACCCAAATAAATCTCTTATAAGATTCTCCATTGTCATCCAGTTTATCGGTGTCTACGAAAACAAAAAAAAATGTCCGTCACGCAGGGGCTGCGTAAACTAAGCAGATTTCCCTCATGTGCCAAGTATTTTTTTTTTCCTGCTAGTAACCCTACGAGGAGTTATTTATTTGAATACATGTTCCATTCCCACATGGCATATTGCATGTATGATTATGTTTAAATACATTTTTATTTCATAATATTTAAACGTTAATCAACCATATAATCAAATATAATAAAAAATAATAAAAATAAAATATTAAAATAAATAAGATAATTACAAATAAAATTAATAAATGAAATGAAAGAAAAAATAAATAAAATAAAAACAAATCAATGAAAGTTAAACTCAACCGATGTTTAATTAGCGAGTCTATGAAAGGTAAATATATTGAATTGTAATTCCCATTCGTCACAATCAACTTTACATTCCAATGTATTTTTGCTACATCCATATCTATACTTTTGATAAACTTTATAAGTTCTTTATTATATTTATCAAATATAATATGAGGTGGTTCTGGCCAATTACCTCCTTTTAAAATAATGATTATTATTAAATTTGATCTATTTTGATTAAATATTGAAGTCATAAAGTATATTGAAAAACGTTTGTGTTGTCTATGAGTCGCAAGTACATTTGTCATTGTCTTGAATTTTAAATCTTGTTAAATAATGTCCTGCCTGTCCATGCTCCGTTGGAAATTGTGTGCATTTGTGATGGTGACTCTTAATTGTGTTGTAGTTGTTGTGAGTTATATTTGGTATGTATTGATGTAAGCTGCAAGATTTGTTACATGTCGTCCATTCTCTGTTCCACTTATGTATTGTGTCGCTACCTAAGTCTTTTTGAATGAATGAGAGTGGTACCAGAGAGAATTCTGGGATTACTTTTGTATCATGAACTGCTTCCATTGCTAACATGTCAGCTATGTGACACGTATTTGCATTTATCTCAAAACGTAAAAGTTCAATGAGAACAATATTTGGTATTTATGCTTCGAATAATGTGCTTCATGATACAACAGCTTATTGTTAATATGAGGTGAATAGGAGGGGGGGGGGGGGGTCGGAAGGCCCGAAAACAACTAAACGCAAATATCTCGGTTAATAATCAATATAGTGAAAAAAATGCTCATAACAACATTTATAGAATATTACATTTGCATTAAGATTGGTTCTATTCAATTTTTGCAGAGAAGGTGAAAAGTTGGCAGACGCTTCTCGTCGGGAGGTTTCTTATTATCGTTTTTATTTATTCACTTAATGTTGGCTGTCCTACTGTGTTATCAGTATGTATATTTCTCTATTGTAAAACTTCACTAGGGAAATCTGCTTAGTTCACGCGGCCCCTGCGTGACGGACTTTTATTGAATAGAATTAATCTTACTGCAAATGTAAATACTTTATTATGCGTGGAACGTAGGAATTCGTTGCGTGATGACGTCATCAATCAAGATTTTTTTTTGGTCTTGTTTCGAAAATGTTTATTTGATCTATTCCATAGTCGATATTTAACCGTTTCAGTCAACACTAAAGATTGCATTTCTTATTGGCAGTAATGAGACCTGCAAGTGTGGACGAATTCGAAACTTCAAAATGCCTACGTTATAATGAATCGGATCGTAACATGTTATAGAACCAATCTTGTTAAACTACTGATGGTCAACAAGTGTTGTCCTATGGATTTTTTCGTAACTCAAGGATTGAATGAAAGAATGAATATTTTTATTTCTTTTTAAAATTTAACAATTTCATAGCAAGGGTTCAGCCATATTTTATGATCACATTTTTCTTTTATCTTTTCTTCATATAAACATAAACAGAATTCATTTAATAAATAAATAAAAACTGTATACAATAATTACTATAGAAAAAAAACATAAAACATTTATTTTATTTTAATAATTATATTGTTTGGATTCCTTTTCCTCTGACGTAAAGACATCTTAGGATGAAAACATTTATGCAGTTTATTTTATTCTTGTCGATAAGGTCAAACAGATTATCCATGGATTGCTGTGGAATGTTGAGGCTTTTCAGGACATGGTTTCTTCTCTCTGCTAAAACAGGGCATTTAAGGATGAAGTGCGTAATGGTGTCTTGGCTATCTTGGCAAAGGGGGCGTGACATATTGGATTGAGTGTGTAAATTGTCCTGCCAACTATTAATCTTTGATGTTTTGTACCTAGTAAGCGGATTTGAGATATAACTTTGGTCTTAAAAAATGGCACATTTTGGTACAGGAACTCCTCGCCTCTGCCAAGAGAGCTAATTCTTCTAAAGTACTGGCTACATGTGCTGTTTAAAACTCTTTCAATATCTAACGAAATTAAATGGTTCTCGAGAGCCCCTAAATATGTCTTTATTTTTCCATTAATATTTTCCGCCCTTTCCAATTCCTCCAAGCTCCCTCCTATGCACCCAAGGTACCCTTCCAGTTCATTCAGCCAATTAAATGGCATTGAATAATTGGCAGATAATTCCTTTAGGCCCATGTAACACAGTCTTGATAGATCATCTGCCGACTTCTCTTGCAGAGCCTTCCACCAATTCAACATCCTCTTGTAAATTTTCAGTCGGGTGTGTGTACTGTTAAATTCTATTCTAATATATGCATTAGGAGTGTTTTTAGGGAGACACATAAGCCCTTTAAAGAAGTTTAATTGAGCTTTCTCAATCACATCCGAATAACCAGGGCCCCATATTTCTGATACATACAGGAGTACACTGTAACTCAACTATTAACGAGGTCATTCGTACTTTCTTGTCCCCCCCCCCCGCCGCTCCCCGTTTTTTCATAGAAATAGAGAATATGTGGTGAGATTATATCACACGTGTTACACTAGAACGTGGGAAATATGCTTAGTTTACGCGGCCGGGCTTTTTTTTTTTTATGAATTTACTAGTATAATCTGAGATGAATGTTGGTATGAAGGTGAAGCGAGGACATGGAGAGTAGAGGTTGCCGGTGAGGTCAGGGACTGGGGAAGGGCAAACCGAATCCCAAATGCCCCCTAAAGGTTAGCCATTCTAAGCCGTTTTATATTATATTAGCTATGGCACCGCTCACTCATCCAGCAGGCTTACCTCCCAAATACCACCCTCCAAAGAACCATAATCGATAATTATAGCAAGCCATTCACGCAGCCACTGTGTCAAATAAGCGGATTTCCCACGCACTGGAATACGGCACCTTATTGATATCATATCACTTCTATTCTATATTTCTCCCTCAGTGAGAAGTCCATCTAAACAGAAAAAGTCCGTCGCGCAGGGGCCGCGTAAACTAAGCAGATTTCACTCGTGAAGATTAAAATTGCAGCTAACACAACACCACCCTGAATATTAAGTGAATAAATTCAAACTTAACTTAAATTTTCCCCTCCCTGATGCAAGCGTCTCAAATGTAAACCAACAGGTCTGCCAACGGCTCACCGGAAAAAAAAACAATAACTGAAACATATCAGAATTAATATATTCATTTTATTGAAAACTATGTACTATACCTAGTACTGTAAATTATAATGAATCAGAATAATTATTATCGCAATCAATCAAATTTTAGTACTCCGAGAACTTAAGACGGAGGGGGGGGGGGTGTCACAAGAATATATTTTCATCTATATCGTGTAATATAGGTCTCTGGAAAACAATATTTGGTATTTAAGTATCACACGGGTAGAAGTGGGGGTTTGGTGAACGATGAAAAATGCAAATATCTCGGTTAATATTCAAGATAGAAAATAAATATATATAACGATATTTATAGTTCATTTAATTTGCAATAAGATTCATTCTATACAGTTTTTCGATCCGACTTATAGTAACGGAGATATTTTGAATTTTCAAATTTCTCTCTCTCTCTCTCTCTCTCTCTCTCTAACCCCCCCCCCTCCCCCTAGTCCGATTTCAGCCGTTAACGAACTTGCAATGAACCTAAACTCATTCGTGTAATTTGTCAAGTCTGCAGTGTGCAAGCTAAACTCCTTTATAATGCTCTTTTACTTCAGTCCCTTGCAAATATTGTGCCATGACCATGTTCGAATTAGACATTGGCTAATGAGAAATGCATTGTCCATGTAAAACTAATTCAGCTATCTCCGATGATGAAACTATTTCTGATAATGTTTTTTTTTCTTGTTGGAGGTACTTATCGAGCAGGCTAGAGAAATATAAATACAATGAGGTATGTTATTACATTCCATAATTGCACACCTCTAGGGGTTTCTTAAAATATAAGTTGAGCAGTTTTCCCACGTGCTCGAATGACGCACTAGTTTCTAGACATTCCATTTCTATTATAACGTTGAGTGACCTTTTTCTTCATGATCCAGTAATTAGGGAAGAGAATGATGTAGTCTGTCTCCATTAAACAATAATATTTTATAAGCGGTGTCTAATCTTCAGGCTAAATACATAATCATGAACAATTAAATCTATAACTATTTTAATTTTTATAAACTTAAATTGTTGCTTTGTTTATTTAAAATTTCAACTGTAAAAAAATATCTCAGGTAAGAAAAAACGCCTCGTTCCTTCACTATTCTTTAGGAAGAATAGTGAAGGAACGAGGCGTTTTTTCTTACCTGAGATAATAATTCCTTTACCATCCAGCACCTCAAAAATGGATGTAAAAAAATAGATAGTAAACAGATTAAAAAGGTATTAGTAGTTAAAATTATATGTGTTAACATTCTTCAAAGAATTAAGTTCTGGAAAACATTCCAGGGGGGGTCACCAGAACATATGTATTTTCATGTATCTCGTATAATAAAGGCCCCTGGAAAACAATATTTGGTATTTAAGCTTCGAGTAATGTGGTTTATTATATAACAGAGTATTGTTTATGTATGTGGGGGTTATCTGAAGGCTGAAAGCTGAAAAATGCAAATATCTCGGTTAATATTCAAGATAGAGAATAAATGTATATAACAATATTTATATTAAATTGAATTTTCAATAAAATTGCTTCTATATAATATTTCCATGTGTAGTAACAGAGATATTTCGATTTTTCGAAATTCCTCCCGCTCTAAACCCCCCCTCCTCATGGTCCGATTTCAGCTGTTAAAGAACTTGATCATTTTTTTTACATAAAACGACTAAATATCGAGTTTGGCAACGATCAAACAATTATTGCGACCGCCAGAACGGTAACAGGCAAATATATATATATATATATATATATATATATATATATATATATATATATATATATATATATATAATTTTGAATAAATCTCAAATTCGTCATTTCCTAGGTAAAATCGATGAACGTTAGAAGAAAACTTTCGAAAATCGCCTCATTAGTACTTAAGGGAAATCTGCTAAAACCGCACAAGTGATGATTAATTGCTGAAAACAAAACCAAAAATTAATTCTGTTTATATTTGAGTTAGGCAATTATCTTTATATTTCGTCATGAGCACAACCTCAATAGCATTTGCCATAAAGGGAAATATACTAAAAGGATTTCCCGAGATGATTTAATGTGATATGTTCTCGCTACGAATTTTAGCAGATTTACCTTAAGGGAAATCAGCTATTGAGGTTGTACTCATGACGGAATTTTCGAAATTTTTCTTCAAATGTCCATCGATCCTACCTAGTAGATGACGAAAAAGTCCGTCACGCAGGGGCTGCGTAAACTAAGCAGATTTTCCATGTGAAGTTTTACAATAGAGAAATTTCACGAGAGCCGAGCCAGTCAAAGAAACGGCCGAACTAGCTTTTGGCGGGAAAGTAACTCTCGTCCGTTAGACTCCGAGATTAAATTAAAAACAATTCAATCTCAAAAAACAACAAGAACACAAAAGATGGATAGCAGCGCTCTGAACACTTATTACACCAACACTAAATAGTACCACAGAATATCCATTATTTGTAATACTTAATACTGCTGTGAATATTAAGTAAACAAATAAAGGGCAAGTCAAATGGTAAGAACCTTCCTGATAGCAAACAGTCTGAGTTGTAAACAATCAGGTTAGCCAGCTTTTACCGAAAATAAATCAATTACGGAAATATATTTGAATATAAGTTATAAATTTTATTCATATAACTATTTATTATATGTAGTTCTGTAATTAATAATAGACCAGAATAATTTTAATCACAACCATTCCAAATTTAGGAATCCGGGAAGAAAATAGAAAGGGGGGGGGGCAAAATACGATTCAGACGGTTATGAGATTTTCACATGATTAAGGAACAAGCAGGTTAGCCAACGAAGGTTTACAATAGATAAATATACATACAGGTAACACTTCCGTGAATATTAGTGAATAAATACAAACGGCAATGAGAAATCTTTCAGTGAATTTACAATATAAGTTAATAGTCCCTACAATGCAATACGGCTGGATTGTAAACAAACAGTTTAGCAACCTTGTAGTGCAGTATCGATAGATAGACCGGAAAAACAAACAATTAAAGAAATATATCTGAATATAAAATATTAATTTTATTGGAAACTATTTATTATAGTTAGTGGAGTAATATGAAATGAATCAAAATAATTTCTATCTCAATCACTTAGATTTTTGTAGTCCAAGAAAAAAAAAGGGGGGGGGTTCAACAGAACGTATTTGTTTGTACCTCGTAAAATAAAGCTTTGTTGAAAACAATATTTTGTATTTAACCTAGTAATGAGGTGGTCCATTAGATATCAGCTTATTATTAATATGTCCCTAGTAGGAGTAGGGGTTTACTGAAAGCGGAACTCATTACAAAAAATACAAATATCTCGGTTAATACTCATTATACGGAAAATATGTATAGAACAATATTTGTAGTAAATGTAATTTGCAATAAGATTGATTTTATACAATTTTTCGATCCGACGTATAGTAACGGAGATATTTCGATTTTTCGAAAATCCTCCCCTCTAAACCCCCCCCCCTCCCACTGGTCCGATTTCAGCCGTTAACGAACTTGATCTTTCTTTTTACATAAAACGACTAAATTTCGAGTTTGGTAACGATCAAACAAAAATTGCGAACGCTAGAGCGGTAACAGACAAATATATATATATATAGATATATACAGTTTTGAACGGACCTCATTTTCGTCATCTACTAAGTAGGATCGATGGACATTTGAAGAAAAATGTCGAAAATTCCGTCATGAGTACAACCTCAATAGCTGATTTCCCTGAAGGGAAATCTGCTAAAATGAGGTCCGTTCAAAACTGTATATATATATATATATATATTTGTCTGTTACCGCTCTAGCGTTCGCAATTTTTGTTCTATCGTTACCAAACTCGATATTTGGTCGTTTTATGTAAAAAGAAAGATCAAGTTCGTTAACTGCTGAAATCGGACCAGTGGGAGGGCGGGGGTTTAGAGGAGAGGATTTTCGAACATTCGAAATATCTCCGTTACTATAAGTCGGATCGATAAATTGTACAGAATCAATCTTATTGCAAATTTACTATAAATATTGTTCTATACATTTATTCTCTATCTTGAATATTAACCGAGATATTTGCATTTGTATTCTGCGTGTGGTCGGCAGGAGTCGGGAGTGTTCGGACTTTCCGCCGAGAGCTCAGGCGGCCGTTTCCGTAACTATTCGTCCCTCGTGAATAGGTATAGACGTTTCTTACAACTACAGTTGTTATTAGGCAGATTTCTCTATTGTAAAACTTGGGAAATCTGCTTAGTTTACGCAGCCCCTGCGTGACGGACTTTTAATTTAAACGTATAATACGAAAGATGGTTAAGAAATGAATATGTCTTACATTTATGTAGCTATGAATTCTCACTAAGAACAAAGAAGAAACAATTTACAATAAATAAATTAAATGAGGCAGTACATTACTAATAAACAGCTGATAATGGAGAGATGCTTTTAGCTTCAGCCTTTATGATCCGAATTAAAATCTCGCTATAGCTAATGTTAGGATTACTCTCATTTTTAATAAATTCCGTCACGCAGAGGCTGCGTAAACTAAGCAGATTGCCCCACGTAAAGTTTTACAATAAATAAATCTGCATACTGCTAACACTCAACACCACCGTGAGTAAATACAAACGGTAATGAGAAATCTTTCAGTTAATAATAGCTCCCAACGGAAACGGCTTCTGAATTGGACACAAAATGGTCTGCCAACCACTCAGAGCTGAACAGATAGATAGACATATTCTTCACCGGAAAGAAAGACAATTACTGATATATATATATTTATATATATATATATATATATATATATATATATATATATATATATATGAATATAACATATTAACGTTTTTGCAAACTATTTACTATATCTAGTACTGTAATTTATACTGAATCAGAATAATTTATATTTTAATGACTCAAATTTTAGTAGTCCAAGAAGGGATCAACGGAACGTATTTGCATATATCTCACAAAGTAAAAGCTTACACGAGTCTCTAAACCAATTTTGAGCCGAACAGTTCCGGAAACAGCCGAATCAACTTTCGGCGGACTCTCACGAACAGAACCGACAATAGCCGATCTCGTATCGTCCGTTATCCACACACATTTAATAAATATGCAAATATCTCGGTTAAAATTCAAGATAGAGAATAAATGTGTATAACAATATTTATAGTAAATTTAATTTGCAATAAGATTGGTTCTATACAAATAACGGAGATATTTCGAATTTTCGAAAATCCGTCACTCTAAACCCCCCCCCCTCCCAATGGTCCGATTTCAGCCATTAACGAACTCGATCTTTCTTCTTAATATATATAATTCTTTAACCGGCCAAATGTTCTTCATCTCCTTGCTGGGATGATTGGACATTTAAGGAAAAATTTCAAAAATCGTACGAGTACGACCTAAAACATACAACTCCCATATTCTATTTTCTTCGTAGAGCATATCTATTTACCTTATAAAACCTATTAGTCCTGTAGAATCAGTATATATTTTGCCGAAGAAATTATGAACTCGAAATTAGGAGTATATTAGCAGGATAATAATTCTGGAGGGCAGGAAATTAAGTTTTAATCAACTCGAAATCATAAATTTTAATTTACCTTTCGATTCCAGGTTTAATAAAGCACTGATTAGGTTCACAAAGCCGATTAAATTTATGTCTTCCTTGCCTTTAAAACGGGAACTAAGCACGGCCTTCGAAATTTGCTTTCAAATACAATTCATGATTTACAGAAAGCAGGATCGGGCTCATTCTCGTCTTAAAAATAAAACAATTGTTCAGAAAAAAAAATTACATTTATTAACTGTTACTCCAATGACTACAACGTTGATATAAAGTCCGAGAAATTCTCAAAATTATTTTTGTTTGTCCTATCTATCCACATGAATTTGCCTGTTACCGCTCTAGAGGTCGCAATTATTATTTGATCGTTACTAAATTAAATATTTACTCGTTTTATGCAAAATGAAATATCAAGTTCGATAATGGCTGAAATCGGACCAGCGGGAGGGGGGGGGAGGGAGGGATTTTCGAAAATTCCAAATATCTCCGTTAGTATACGTCGTATCGAAAACCTGTATAGAACCAATCTTATTGCAAATTAAATTTACTATAAATATTGTTATATGCATTTATTCTCTATCTTGAATATTAACCGAGATATATGCATTTTTATTAAGCGTGAGCGGATAACGGACGAGATGAGATCGGCAAATTTCGGTTCTAGTCGCGGGTTTCCGCCAAAAGCTAGTTCGGCCGTTTCCGTAACTGCTCGGCTCTCGTGAAATTTCTCTATTGTAAAACGGGAATTGTAAAGTGGGAAATCTGCTTAGATTACGCAGCCGCTGCGTGACGGATTTTTTATTCGATCTGTACCATACTTTACTAAAGGGGGCAAAAGATAAATTTACCACTTAGCCCGGTTTCCGATAGAAGTGCGAAATATATTTCTCCGTAATGTGGGAAATAAATTAAGGGGATTTATATGGGACAAATCGATTAACGTGTCTCTTTTCTTTGGCCCTAACCCGTAGTATATTCTTAACGAGAACAAAGAGAGCCAACAATGTTTTACAGCTTTTCAAGTTTCTACACAGATGTGCAATAAAAAACCTCTAAAAGGAACGTTTATGTGCCTAGGAATAACTCTTTTGATTGCTTCCCGGTGTAGGAATGATGTTGGGCGAAAGCAAGTACCCGCAATTCTAGTGCCCGTTTAGCAGCCCTACACCAACACGGCATGCCGGCTTTATCCGCCATTCATCTAGTTCTCTGGCCACTATTCCACCTAATTTATATTTAATACATCATCCTCAATTTCTCCTTGCATTTACCCTTCCTTGGTTCGATTTATTGTTCAGCCGATTTACCTTACAGGTAATCAGCATTGTGGTCGTACTCATGACGCCATTTCCGAATTTTTTTGAGGCTCGTTCAAAATTGTATATGTATGTATTTGTCTGTTACCGCTCTAGTGGTCGTAATTTTTGTTTGATCGTTACCAAACTTGACATTTAATCGTTTTATGCAAAAATAAAGATCATTAATGCCTGAAATCGGACCAGTGGGACAGGGGTTAAGAGGGGCACTTTCGAAATATCCCCGTTACTATCTACTACTATCTACCCCGAAAGGATCGAAAACTTGTACAGAACCAATCTTATTTCAAATTAAATTTACTATAAATATTGTAATATACATTTATTCTCTATCTTGAGTATTAACCTCGATATGTTCCTCAAATGTCCATCGATCCTACCAGGGAGATGAAAATTAGGTCTGTTCAAAATTATATATATATATATATATATATATATATATATATACTAGCTAAGTGTTTCATGCAAAACGACAGACCAAGCTCGTTAACGGCTGAAATGGGACAAGGGTGTGGGAGGATTTAGAGGGGAGGGACTTTGAAACTTCCAAATATCTCCGTTACTATAAGTCGGATCGAAAACGTGTATAGAATAATTCTTATTGCAAATTAAATTTACTATGAATATTGTTATATACATTTATTCTC
Source organism: Riptortus pedestris (assembly GCA_019009955.1). Classification (NCBI taxonomy): domain Eukaryota; kingdom Metazoa; phylum Arthropoda; class Insecta; order Hemiptera; family Alydidae; genus Riptortus; species Riptortus pedestris. The sequence goes on along the minus strand of CM032233.1, from coordinate 138,180,688 downwards.
TATCTTGAATATTAACCGAGATATTTGCCTTTTAGCAGATTTCCCCTAAGGGAAATCAGCTATTGAGGTCGTGTACATCAATCGAAAAATTTCTTCAAATGTCTATCGATCCTACCTACGAATTGACAAAAATGAGGTCCGTTCAAAATTATATATATTTTAGCTAAGGTACCCGGTTCGCCCAGGAATTCATTTGAGGCTGAATGAAGGTGGTATTTTTTTTGGCAAGGCTTTACTTTCCACAATATTTTGACATTTCCCATTCACAGTGTTTAGGTTTTATACCCATCGTTGCTATGGATTTGTTAATAATACAATTATTTGTTATTTAAGACTTCACTATACTCAATATTTTTATATTTCCCGTCTCCTGTGCATGTCATTTTTTTAATAACGTAATGGACAATATAATTCATAATCGTAGAAAGTATTCTGTCTTCCAAAGCATGTATGAATAAATGTTCCCTTCCCTTGATGCGTTACAAAGCCCAATGGCGACAGCTGGTTTAGGTACCTAATGACCACTATTAAAAATACTCTGTTGTAAGTCTCGATTGTAACCGTATATTCATATTGGTACATTGTGTGTTCAGTAAAGTTTTATTTATTTAATCGTTTTATCAAGTTATTTAAAAAGAAATATCAAGTTTCTTTAAAGGCTGAAATCCGACTTTTGGGTGGAGATTTCGAAAATTGTTAATTTCTCCTTTATTATTCGTCGGATCGAAAAATTGTATAAAACCAACCATATTGCACATTTAATGTTCTATGAATTTTGTTTTATATGTTTTTTCTGTATCTTGATTATTAACCGAGATATTTGCATTTTTTAGTTTTCATCCTTCAGTAAAGCCCCACTCCTACTCATGTCACATTGACAACAAGCTGTTATATCATGTAGCACTTTATTTGAAGCCTAAATACCAAATATTGTTCCCATTGAACTTTTACGTTTCGAGATAAATGCAAATACGAGATGCACGTGAGAAATCTGCTTAGTTTACGCAGCTCCTGCGTGACGGACTTTTTATTATGGTAATGATGTAGCGACTGGTGGCGAACAAGGACTAAGCAGAGACGGATGTGTAATGGGCGCTAAGTAAGTGTGCCGGCCGACTTAGCCAACTATAAAAAAGCTCTTTGTTCCTTTGTGTCACTTTTCTTTTCAAGCCTCAAATTTCTTTATGTTGCTCCGAGGAAGAAAACCACAGAAATAAAAAAAAAAAAAAAGTAAGCAAACGAAAAAAACAGCGATGACTAAAGAGGGAGATGACTAGGGTAGAAAAGGCATTTTTTCCCCCAGCTCGCCACGGCATTGAAGCTCCCAGGCCCAGACAAAAAATATAGAGACATCCGTGTACTAGGTAAGCCGCTTTTATCCTTCCAAGTTCATGTAGACAATTGTTGCTTATATGTTCAAATGAATGGCAAGAATATTAAAAAAGTCCGTCAAGCAGGGCTAAGTAAACTAAGCTGATTTCCCTCCCTTTTATTCAAAAATGTTACTATATCTAGTACTGTAATTTATAATCAATCAGAATAATGTTTACCTCAATCAATCAAGTTTTAGAAGTCCAAGACCATAAGACAGGGGGGGGGGGGGTCAACAGCACATAATTGCATGTATCTCGTATAATAAAGGTTTCTTGAAAATAATATTTTGTATATAAGCTTCGTTTATTATATGATAAGATCAAGTTCGTTAATGGCCGAAATCGGACCAGTGGGAGAGGGGGTTTAGATGGGGCAATTTCCAAATATCTCCGTTACTATAGGATCGAAAAATTGTATAGAACCAATCTTATTGCAAATCAAATTTAACATAAATATTGGTGTATACATTTACTCACTATCTCGAATATTAACCGAGATATTTGTATTTTTATGACGAGTGTGCGGATAATGGGCGAGATGAGATCGGCTGATGGTGGTTCTATTCGGGAGTTTCCGAAAGCTAGTTGGGCCGTTTCCGTAACTGATCGGCTCTCGTATGGAGATTTCTCTATTGTATAACTTCACGTGGGAAATCTGTTTAGTTTCCGCAGCTCCTGCGAGACGCGCTTTTTTAGTTTTCGGCCTTGAGCAAGTCCCCACTCCTACTCATGTCATATTAGCAAATTAGCTGTTACCCAATGAAGCAGATTTAGTTGAAGCCTAATAGCAAATATTGTTCTCATTGAACTTGGAAAATCCTATATGAACGGACCCCATTTTCGTTTTCCATCAGTTAGAATCGTTGAATGTTTAAGGAATAGGCTATTTTCCTGGAGTGAAATAATGTGAGCGGCGGCGAACTCAACTTTGATGGAGCCTTAATATTTCGGGTGTTATTACCATTTAAATCTGCTATCGTGGGATAGTTTAAGAAAGATTCCCAGAGGCGATAAGGGAACACGAGGCCTACATTCGTAGTTATCATAATGAGAGGTTGGGGCTATTAGCTGCGAAGGTTCCTGATACCGGAGGCTCATGCACTAAGTAATTGTGCCATAATGAAGGGACATTACGTTTACCAAGCCGCTGTTTAATAGCATAGTCTGCACACATTTTCATATTTCAAACTTAGCCAATGGAACGGTCTCATTTTAAGGGTTCGTTGTCTCCGCCTCTGACCTTTATCCCTCCCACTATACACCATTATAACTTTATTACTTTAGACGGAAATTCAACATTATTTTAGCAGATTTCCCTTAAGAGAAATCAGCTATTCAGGTTCTACTCATGACGCGAACTTGGAAATATTTCCTCAAATGTCCATCGATCGTTCATAGGAGATGATGAAAATGAGGTCCGACAAAAATTATATATATATATATTGTCTGATATCTCTCTAGCGGTCGCAAGTATGGTTTCATCGTTACCAAACACGATATATAAGTGTTTCATGCAAAACGAAAGAACAAGCTCGTTAACGGCGGAAATGGGACAAGGGTGTGGGAGGATTTAGAGGGGAGGAGCTTTGAAACTTCCAAATATCTCCGTTACTATACGTCGAATCGAAAAATTGTATAGAATCAATCTTATTGCACATTAAATGTACTATAAATATTGTTATATACATTTATTCTCTATCTTGAATATTAACCGATATATTTGCCTTTTAGCAGATTTCCCCTAAGGGAAATCAGCTATTGAGGTCGTACTCATCACGCGATTTTCGAAAAGGTTCTTCAAATGTCTATCGATCCTACCTACGTGATGACAAAAATGAGGTCTGTTCAAAATTATATATATACTAGCTAAGATATGACTATATAACTCATAACCATAGAAAGTATTCTGTCTTCCAAACCATGTATAAATAAAAGTTCGTTTCCCTTGATGCGGTACAAAGCTTGACGGTGACAGCTGTTTTAGGTACGTCATAACCGCTATTAAAAATACTCTTTTGTAAGTCTCGATTTTAAACTGTGTATTCATATTGGTGTTGAGTAAAGTATATCATAATACATTAACGGAGCAGAATTAATAAATACCAGAAATAACTGGGTGCACCTCCCCAGCGTTCATCCTTTTAAATTATTTATTTTTGGTGATTAAAGAAATTCACAATCCTGAGAGTAACATTACATTGCTATAAGCACCAATTAACATGTAAACATAGACCAATATGAGGTCGGCAGGGAAGCGGCAGAAATGATGAGTCAAAGGAAGTAGCTCGACACCTTCCTAGGCTCAGTGCTGCCAACCTAATACTACAATAAAGTATGAAATATACATAGGCAAAACTTGAGTTTCTCATGAATTAATGTTTGGGCTAGTAGAATGGGGGGGCAGTATACTTTACTTAGTGTAAACTGTTGCTGGCGTTAAAAAAATTAAATAGATTTGAATTATTAAGGATAACATTTTTACATGGATTTAAATTAATTTATTCAGGTGACGTACCTGGGTAGTTCATATTGGAATGAATTGTTGAGCATATCAAGATTTCGACGCAAATTACTTGCTTCATACCTTATTTTACAAAAAAAATTATAAAACAAAAGTTATTTTAAATAAAAAAGTAAACAGCTTTTGTTATGTGCACGATTGCTGAAAACAAATAGAAAATGAAATATCGCGAATTTTTATTTCAGGCCTCCCTTATAACCCCCACTCCCGTTTGAACATAAAAATGTTAATATAACTTATTATCATGGAAGAGTTAAAGCTAATTGACATACCGAGTTTTGTTAAGTTCGGTTCAACCGTTAGTGCCCAATAAAATAGTTGGCTCCCGCTTTAATTTTCAGAGTATATCTCGTTTATACTTTGTTATAAAACAAAAGTGAATATAACAAAAGTTACTCTAAATAACAGAATAAACAACTTTTGTCATTTGCATATCTGCCGAAAAACCATTAGGAAATGAAATACTGCTATTTTTAATTTCAGGCCACCCTTACAACCCCCACTCCTGCCCATCCCTAGAAATGTTGGTACTGCTTCGTATCATGTAGAAGTTATTGCTAATACACATACCGAGTTTTGTTTAGTTCGTGCCAAGTCTTTAGTGCCATATTAAATTGTTGACTCCCGCTATAGTTTTTAGCGTATAACGCATTTCTACTTCGGTATACATCGAAAGTGTATATAAAAAAAGTTACTCTAAATAACAAAATAAACAATTTTCGAAAATTCAAAATATCTTCATTACTATACCTCGGATCGAAAAAGTCTATAGAACCAATCTTATTGCGAATTAAATGTACTATAAATATTGTTATATACGTTTATTCTCTATCTCGAATATTAACCGAGACATTTGCATTTGTCAATTTTCAGTCTTCAGCAACCCCCCCCCACTTCTACTCAGGTGAAATAAACAATACTCCGTTGCATAATAAACCACATTATTCAAACCTTAAATTCCAAATATTGTTTTCAAGGGACCTTTATTATACGAAATACAGGCAAAAATTATTCTGATTCATTATACATCACAGTACTAGATATAGTAAATAGTTTACAATTGTTCTTAAGCACAAAAAAAGGTTTAGAATTATTAATCATTATGTATCTTTTTACTGTTCAACTCATGACTGCCCAAGAACAAAAGCCTGCCTTCTAAATCTACAAAACATTTTACACCTAACCTATAAAGAGAGACAAAATATTCCAAAGAGTTATAAACACAACAATCCTTCATTACACTCCCTAACAGCAATAAAATTAATATGTTACATTTTGTTATATTTCAGTAATTGTTTTTCTTTCCCAGAGAAGTTGGTAGACATGTTTATTTACTTCCCGTGGGGAGGATCCTTATTACCGTTTGTATTTATCCACTTAATATTCACGGTGGCGTTATGTAACCAGTATCTATATTTATCTATTACTAAACTTCACGAGGGAAATCTGTTTAGTTTACGCAGCCCCCGCGTGACCGACTTTTTTTTTTTTTTACATTTAATTCGACAATATGAGATGACATTAGAAACGTGTTTTGTCAGCACTTGGGAAATCTGCTTAGTTGACGCAGCCACTGACGGACTTCTTTAATAACATTTAGTCTTAGAAAAAAAAGAAAATTAATTATTCCGATCAGTTATTTTAATTAAAATATCCTGAGTTTTATTCATCAAGGTTGAGAACAACACTTTCATAATGTTTAATTAGCAGAGGGCCTTCCCGGCCACCAAAAGGAGTAGAAGGGAGAGAAAAAATAAGCTCATCAAAGCTATTCTGTTTTTACAATTAAACCTAAAATAAAAAAAAAAATTGTAAGCTTTTAATTGTTCAGTTATTCATTCCCCTTGGAAAATCATGATTTCTGAGAACTTATTAAGAAATACTTCACCGTGTCAAAGAAATCTCTAAGTCTTTATAATTGAGAAAATTTCTTCTGCTTGGGCGAATCGTCCCCCTGGAATATCTTCCTTTGAATTTCTCTTCGAGCCAAGAATTTTCCCCAGAAATAAAACCTAAGAAAGTTATTCTATTAAGTTTATTTTAAGAACCTATTCAATTAAGATAATTTTGCTTTCAGAGATATCATTGTAGGTCTCGGCTGCTTAGGAAGCTCACAGTATTTAATAAACTACAAGTTGTTTCATCAAAACCAACGATGTTAACAGTTCTTAATTATGACTGTTTAAATTTGCACTTAATGCCAAATTTATCAATATCAATTTTTTTTTCGTAATTATGATTCATGTTATTCGCAAATTTTGACGAAATGACGAAAATGAGGTCCGCTCAAATTTATATATATATATATATATATATATATATATATATATATATATATATATATATATATATATATATTTGTCTGATATCTCTCTAGCGGTCGCAATTTTGTTTTGATCGTTACCAAACTCGATATTTAGTCGTTTTATGTACAAAGAAAGATCAAGTTCGTTAACGGCTGAAATCGGATCAGTGGGAAGGGGGGTTTAGAGGAGAGGATTTTCGAAAAATCTCCGTTACTGTACGTCGGATCGAAAAATAGTACAAAATCAATCTTATTGCAAATAAAATTTACTATAAATATTGTTCTATACATATATTCTCTATCTCGAATATTAACCGATATATTTGCATGTTTATTAAAACTAGGCGGCTAACTGGGCCTCCCCACCAAAAGCTAGTTTGGTCGTTTCCTTAACTCTCGGCTCTCGTGAAATTTCTCTATTGTAAAACTTCACGTGGGAAATCTGCTTAGTTTACGCAGCCCCTGCGTGACGGACTTTTTGTTTTTCTTTCCGCTGAGCCGTTGGCAGTCCTGTTTGTTTACATTTGAGACGCTTCCCACCGGGAGGGGAAAAATTTCTTATTACCGTTTGTGTTTCGTTCGTCTAGAAGTAATTGAGTGCTGTTGATGTGATGGGAGTGAGAGTGGGGGGGGGGGTAGTCAAATGGGCACAAACTGATGATGGAAGTGAACCGAATAGCTCCTAACTTATGCTCGGCACAAAGCTAACTACCTGCCTCCTCCATTTGCTGGCAAACGCCGACATTTTCAATCACCCCCCCCCCTCCTGCATTTTCATTCGTTTACTCCATGGCCCTTAAGGGAAATTTGCTAACGAGGTGGTGGTAGATGGTGAAATTCCGAAAAATGTTTTCAAATGTCCATCGATCCTATCCTGGAAATGACGAAACTGAGGTCCTTTCAATATATATATATATATATATATATATATATATATATGTGTGTGTGTGTGTGTGTGTGTGTGTGTGTGTCTACGTTCTAGCAGTCGGAATGTTTGTTTGATCGTTAGCAAACTCGATATTAAAACGTTTCATGTAAAAAGAAAGATCAAGTTCATTGATGACTGAAATCCGACCAATGGGTGAGTGGGGGGGAATCGAATAGAGTACACGCAGTACGTTTTAGCACATTCCCCCTGAGGCAAATCAGCTATTGACGTCGTACTCATGACGCTAATTTCAAAACCTTTCCTCAAATGACCATCGATCCTACCCAGGAGATGACGAAAATGAGGTTCGTTCAAAATTATATATATATTTGTCTATTAACGCTCTAACGGTCGCAATTTTTGTTGGATCGTTACCTAACTCGATATTTAAACGTTTTTTGTAAAAAGACAGTTCAAGTTCCTTAATGGCTGAAATTGGACTAGTGGGAGGGGGGGGGGTTTCGAAAATTCGATATATCTCCGTTACCATACCTCGAATCAAAAAATTGTACTGCAAATTAAATGTACTATAAATATTGTTATATATATTTAGTCCCTATCTTGAATATTAACCGAGATATTTGCATTTTTAAGTTTTCATCCTTCAGCAAAGCCCCACTTCTACTCATGTTACATAAACAATATTCTGTTATGTAATAAACCACATTATTCGAAGCTTAAATACCATAAATTGTTTTCAGGATACCTTTATTGTACGGGATGAATGCAAATATGTTCTGGAGGCCCCCCCCCTTTCTTAAGTTCTTGGATTACTAAAATTTGATTGATTGAGATAAAAATGATTCTGCTTCATTATAAATTACAGTACTAGATATAGTAAATAGTTTTTAATAAAAGCAATCTGGTATTCTGATATATTTCAGTAATTGTTTTTCTTTCTTGTGAGAAGTTGGCAGTCCTGTTTGTTTACGTTCCAGGTGCTTTCCGTTAGAAGGTTTCTTATTGTCGTTTGTATTTATTTACTTGATGCTGACGGTGCTATTGTGTTAGCAGTATATATATTTTCTATTGTAAATCTTCGCGTGGGAAATCTGCTGAGTTTACGCAGCCCCTGCGCGACGGGCAGCTTTAATTGAACAATGAACCGAATATTTTTGTAGTTGAAGAACTCAAAAATGTACTTGAAGTTTGCATTCTTTGTTTCTGAGTAAAAATAGTGATGATATCCTCGTCGTGATTGCTAAGAGAGGAAGCTTTTGAAAAGTGAAGTGCCTGGTCAAGGCTACTAAATCTATAATGGTAGATTATCATTGATCTTTTAGTATAATTATGAAAAATTAAAAAGATTATCCAGTTCGAAAATAGCTCCATGGACGCTCTAAAACCAGTCCGGCTAATAGGTACAAAAAACCCGTGCGGCGATTTTGCCTTATACGAATAATAAACTTTCGTTTTCTAAAGTTTAATTTTTATTACGTCTACTGACGAACAACTTAATAAGATGGTGTGAAGGTTGTCTATATTGGATGGCCAAGCTTAGCTCTTTACCAGAACCGGCTCTACTTAAGTCGAACCTCTCGCTAGTAATGGCAAAGAAATATTTTGCCCACCAAATATGTAGCCGGGGGAGGTGAAGGGGGAAATAGTGATATATTGAGGTAGTAGTATGTTGCCAGTAATCTATCAGCAGTGGGAGTAAAGCTAAACACTACCTAGACTAGGTTGAATACTCTTAAACCAAATAGACCCTCCTCTAGTCCTGCTCTGTACTCAGCCAGTCACATTCACCTTGAATTTTCTATTTAAAAAAAGCTAATAAACTAAAAACTCCTTAGACTTATTTTTTTTCTTTTCTTTATCTAGTTCAGCTAATGTGATTCATTCATTAAATCATTTAGGAGAGGTTTTGGACGATGACGTCAGAGCATCGCCTTACAGCTCAGCACCAATATACTATGATCTCAGAGACGTGAATCTCTCTGCCCCCCCTCTCTCTCTCTCTCTCTCTCTCTCTCTCTCTCTCTCTCTCTCTCTCTCTCTCTCTCTCTCTCTCTCTCTCTCTCTCTCTCTCTCTCTCTCTCTCTCCTCTTCTCTCTTCTCTCTCTCTCTCTCTCTCTCTCTCTCTCTCTCTCTCTCTCTCTCTCTCTCTCTCTCTCTCTCTCTCTCACTCCCTCTCTCTCTCTCTCTCTCTCTCCTTCTCTCTCTCTCTCTCTCTCCTTCCCTCTCTCTCTCTCTCTCTCTCTCTCTCTCTCTCTTCTCTCTCTCTCTCTCTCTCTCTCTCTCTCTCTCTCTACTCTCTCTCTTCTCTCTCTCTCTCTCCTCTCTCTCTCTCTCTCTCTCGCGCTGCGCGCGCTAGACATGCACACACACACACACACACACACCACACACACACACATATACAATTTTGAACGGACCTCATTTGCGTCATCTCCTAAGTCGGATCGATGGACATTTGAAGAAAAATTTCGAAAATCGCGTCATGAGTACGACCTCAATAGCTGATTTGCCTTAATGGAAATCTGCTAAAAGTCTACATTAACACGAAAGATTTCATATCAAAATTTCATTTGATAGGAATAGAAGTGCCAAGGCCGATGTCAGGAATTAGCTAGAAGCAGGCGTCAGGGCTGAGCAACTCATTGTTGTCACCGTCCAGCAAGGATTGGTACAGATTTGGAGAAATGTTTGAAAAAAAAAACAGCATAAAAAGAGGACAACCTCTATATTTCCTTTGAGAAAATATTCCCTAAAAAAATCGTTATACATTTTATTGAAATTGCAATAATTCGATTGTGAAATGTGAGATTGCTTTAATATAAATATGAGAATGTTGGACTTAGATATATTTCTTCTGATATTTGCAACAAGTGCTGATACCTTGGAGATTTAGCCAGCACTTGCAATAATGATTGCCGTATGAAAGCACTGACCAGGTTCCAAAATACCTAATCTGGTGCCATCTACGCTCTAATTCATATTTTACACCTTATTCCTCTTTTCTTTTCTATTATTTAAGTTTCTCTTTTAAAAATAAACATTGTATACAAGAAGAAGTGATGTGGCCTATGTAGTAGTTTTCCCTCATGAGAAATGAGGTAGTCACATTTGTCGGTCAAATCTGCACCGTTCCTGTCTGCAATGTGATACAAATGAGTTCATATTTTACAATTGTCTGTTAAGTCTTTAGCGGCTCCGATTTTCGTTAGACCATTACCAAAGTCTATATTAGCAGATTTCCCTTAAAGGTCGCACTCATGACGCCATTTTCAACATTTTTCTTCAAATGTCCATCGATCCTACCTAGTAGATGACGAAAATGAGGTCCGTTCAAAACTGTATATATATATATATATATATATATATATATATATATATATATATATATATATATATTTGTCTGTTACCGCTTTAGTGGTCTCAATTTTTGTTTGATCGTTACCATACTCGATATTTAGTCGAATTATGTAAAAAGAAAGATCGGGTTCGTTAACTGCCGAAATTGAACCAGGGGGGGGGGGGTAGAGGGGGAGAATTTTGGAAATTGGAAATATCTCCGTTACTATAGGTCGGATCGAAAAAGTGTATAGAATAACTCTTATTGCAAATTAAATGTACTATAAATATTGTATATAAACTTATTCTCTATCTTGAATATTAACCGAGATATTTGTATTTTTCAGTTTTCATCCTTCAGCAAACCCCTACTTCTACTCGTCTTACCTAAACAATACTCAATTATATAATGAACCACATTATTCGAAAATTAAATTCGAAATATTGTTTTCTAGAGACCTTTGTTATACGAGATAGATGCTAATATGTTCTTTTGACCTCCCCCCCCCGTCTTAAATTCTTGGAATACCAAAATTTGATTGATTGAAATATCAATTATTCTGATTCATTATAAATTACAGTACTAGGTATAGTACATAGTTTTCAATTAAATGAATATACTATATTCTGATATGTTTCAGTTGTTGTTTTTCTTTTCGCTGAACCGTTGGCAGACCTGTTTGTTTACATTTGAGACGCTTCCCCGCATGGGAAAGATTTGATATTACCGTTTGTATTTATTCACTTAATATTGACGGTGGTGTTGTGTTAGCAGTATGTAGGTTACTGTACGGCTCTTATCTTTCGGCCGACGTCAAAGGTGTTATTTCCAATGGGGTATTCGCTAAGTCACCGTCAGCAGCCACAGAAACTGTATTTACAAATTTCTGTATTTTCTCCGAGTCTTTTAGAAAGTATTTGGTGTTGAAAGGGAATGTTGCTCGAGTGAAAATGGCCTGCAATGGCTGTAGAACTGTAGGTTAGTATTCCTTTGAAGGTAGATGTTCCCAGCGAAAAATCCTATCTCGACTCAAGATATCAAGCTAAGGCCAAAGCTATTCCTCCAAGCTCCTTTGACTCTCTCCAAACGATCTAACCTGTATTTATATTTAACTCTCTGAATATTACATCAAGAATTAAATGAGTTCTTGTACTCAAAGCCATCTGAATATCTTATTTTCTGTACAGCATTATGCCATTTCCATTATTTACGCTTCACTGAAACCAAGAGCCTAAAAATTACAACGTCAACGTCATTTGAATATAAACCGTTTTTTTTCCTCTTCTTATTCGGTTTATAACTCCTACGTAACCTTATTGAATAGTCCATAACACTTATCTCCCATTTCGGGTAAAGATGATTAGGCTTTTAGACTATATTACGACCAACCTACAGTGGGGTTTTTTTAAAATGAATCTGTATAAAGGTCGTACTCATGACCTCAAGGTTCCACCATAACCAAAATTAAACCAAAACAAACTCAAATTAAGTACTCTTTTAGCAGATTCCCCTTAAGGGAAATCAGCTATGTCCATCGAACCTACCCAGAAGACGATGAAAATGAGGTCCGTTCAAAATTATATATATATATATATATATATATATATATATATATATATATTTGTCTGTTAACACTCTAGCGATCGCAATATTTGTTTGATCGTGAACTCGGAATTTAATCGTTTTATGTAAAAAGGAAGATCAAGTTCGTTAATGGCTGCGGGAGGGGGGTGTTTAGGGGGGGGGAGTTTTGAAAATTCAAAATATCTCCGTTATTTTGCGTCGGATCGTAAAAGTGTATAGACTCAATCTTATTGCAAATTAAATTTACCATAAATAATGTTCTATACATTTATTCTGTATCTTGAATATTAACCGAGATATTTGTATTGTGTGTGTGTGTGTCTGTGTGTGTGTGTGTGGTCGACAGGAGTCGGCTATGTTCGGGACTTTCCGCCGAGAGCTAGGGTGGCCGTTTCCATAACTGTTCGTCCCTCGCGAATTGGTTTAGAGATTTCTTATTACTACTGTATTGGGCAGATTTCTCTCTTGTTAAACTTCACGGACTTTTTAGTGACAGGGACGATCCTGGTGCATTGATAATCAATTTTCAATATTTGGGATTTAGTGAGATTTAAGCTTAAATTTCCTAAGATCTCCAGTTTCTTCATTTTTTTTTTTTTTAATTTTTATTTTATTAGAAGATTGTCAACTGCGGTGTAAAGCTATTTCACTAGAAGTCAGCTAGAAAATTGGGAAACTTAAGTTTTTCTTACAAATCATATAATCGGGAATGCGAATTATTTAATTTAAACATTTTATTTTTTTCAGTTAAAATTAAATTTCCTGCTAAAATGAGATCAACCCCTTTTACATTCCATAGACCTCTAGTTCGTTTATTATATATATATATATATATATATATATATATATATATATATATAGATAGATATATAGATAGATAGATAGATAGATAGATAGATAGATAGATAGATGGGAGAAATTCGATAATTCTTAATATCTCCGTTATTATGCTTCGGATCGAAAACTTTTATAGAACCAATCTCATTGCAACTTTAATGTTCTACAATTGTTGTTATTTGCGTTTTTACGCTAATTCGAAGTTGAGAGGAATTAACCGTATTTATTGTTGAAGTGTGTGCGGGTGAGATCGGCTATTGCCAGTTCTGTTCTTGCGATTCTGCAGAAAGTTAGTTCAGTAACTGTTCGGCTAAATTGGTGTTACCGGTATGGAGATTTCTCTGTTGTAGAACTTGGGAGGAAAGATTTTCGAAAATTCGATATATCTCCGTTACTATACGTCGGATCAAAGTATAGTAAATAGTTTCCAATAAAATTAATATGTTATATTCTGATATATTTCAGTAATTGTTTTTCTTTCCTGTGAGAAATTGGAACACCTGTTTGTTTACGTTTCAGGTGCTTTCCGTCTGGAGGTTTCTTGTTATCGCTTGTATTTATTCATTTGATGTTGTCGGTGCTATTGTGTTAGCAGTATGTAGATATATCTATTGTTAAACATCGCAAGGGAAATCTGCTTAGTTTACGCAGCCCCTGCGTGACGGACTTTTTTCATGTCCTGGGTAGGATCGATGGACATTTGAAGAAACATTTCGAATATCGCGTAATGAGTACGACCTCAATAACTGATTTCCCTTAAGGGAAATCTGTTAATAGGAGAATTGAGTAGTGGGAGTATTTGGGTTGTAAAATGTAAGGAGAGGGAATATGTGGAGCTCTGAGAATGGGAGCTGTTTTTGTCGTGGGCCTTTTGGGCAAGGGCTGGACATTCACAACGATCCAATGGAATCCTGACCATTTCGATATTTCATTCCTCCCCCCCTCGCTCCATAAATCCAGCCTGTGTCATAGCCTTGTCATGGCTTTGATTTCTCCTCACGGTTCCATCATCTTATTTCTCAACTTACTGCTTTTCTCATTTCGAGGGTGTGTGTGTGTGTGTAAAGAAGTATCAATACAGACATTTAATTTGATTCAATTTTAGCAGATTTCTCTTAGGGGAAATCAGATATTGGTGTCGTAGTCACATCACGATTTTCGAAAAATTTCCTTAAATATCCATCAATCATACCTAGTAGATGACGAAAAGTCCAAAAGGCAGGGGCTGCGTAAACTGAGCAGATTTCCAACGTGAAGTTTTCCAATAGAAAAATTTCACGAGAACCGAACAGTTACGGAAACGGCCGAACTAGCTTTTGATGGAAACGCACCGCTAGAACCGAAGTTAGCCGATTTCATCTCGCCCGTTATCCGCAAATACTTAATATAAATACAAACATCTCGGTTAATATTCCAGATGGAGAATACATGTACACAACAATATGCATAGTAAATTTAATTTGCAACAAGATTGATTCTATACAATTTTTCGATCCGAAGTATAGTAACGGACATATGAAAATAAAAGAGAACATTCATATAATAAAAAATAGAAAAAGGGCAGTAAACAAAAAAAACAGAAATCAAATACCTCAATCATATATTCTATAACATTTTATCTTAAATTTTCGATTCTAAATTATGACGCGAAATAATCGAGTTCAAGATTGACTTGGGAAATCTGCTTTGGCAATGGAGCAACTGCGTGACGGACTTTTTTAAATTTTAAAACAAATTCCGTTAGGCAGCGGCTCCGTTATCAAACCACATTTCCCACGTATTTACATTTATTTAAAAAAGTAATATATAGTTCAAAGAGAACAATATTAGACACTTATGCTTCAAGTAGAGTTCTTCATGATATAACTGATTATTGATAACATGTCATGAGTAGGATAGGGGGTTTAGTAATGGTCGAAAACTGAAAAGTGCATCTCCGTTAATAATCGAGATTGTGAAAAAAAAACGTACATAACAATATTTATATAATATTAAATTTGCAATATGATTGCTTCTATACAATTTTTGGATACGACGCATAATAACGGAGATATTAAGAATTTTTCGAAATTCTTCCCCTCTAAACCCCCCCCCCCTCACTCTTCAAGGACTTGATCTTTCTTTTTAAATAAAAGGGTTATATATATATATATATGTATATATATATATATATATATATATATATATATATATATATATATATACAATTTTGAACGGGCCTTATTTTCGTCATCTACTAGGTAGGATCGATGGACATTTGAAGAAAAATGTCGAAAATCGCGTCTTGAGCGAGTACGACTTCAATAGCTGATTTCCCACAAGGGAAATCTGCTAAAATGTACAAATCGGATGGTGTAATTATTATGGTTCTTCTTAAGTACCAATGAATGAGTGAAGAGCTCGTTAAATAAAAGCTGTAGTCCCGCCCTGGCTAGAAAAGGGTGGTAACCTATAGATAACCCGTCCCGATTAGCCATAGTAGCAAAACGGGGTCTTTTTTTACATTAGCCCCGTATTTCAAATTAGGTTATAATCACACGATTTTAGAAATATTTCTGAGATATTAGTTTAATAGTTTAAACCAGAGAGTGCTTTCTATACCCGTATGTCGTCCAAAAATTGCGACCGCTAGAGCGTTAGCAGACAAATATATATATATATATATATATAAATAATTTTGAACGGACCTCATTTTCGTCATCTCCTGGGTAGGATCGATGGACATTTGAAGAAAGTTTTCGAAAATCGCGTTATGAGTACGACCTCAATAGCTGATTTGCCTTAAGGGAAATCTACTAATAAAAGTGAATGTGGAATCAGGAGAGCAATGGTGACTCCTACATTGTGAGTCCGTCTGGCGAAGAAGCTGACTTATTTAATGCAATATTATCAAGTACCAGGGTTTATTGGCCACCAAAATGATGCAATTTTTGTTTGTTTTATACTTGTAATAAACGTGGTTTGTCTTAAAACTTTCTTTTGTCGATATTTATAATAGTTTATTAGTAAGAGTTTTATCACTGTTATTTCTAAAATCATGTGATTATAACCTAATTTGAAATGCGGGGCTAATGTAAGCAAGACCCGCAAAACATGTACATTAATAAATAATAAAAAACACCAATGTTGTCATTTTAAGAGTGTCTTTGATTTGACCTTTGGATTTAGATGTAAAATTATATGTAGAAATGTAGACGGTCTGAGAGTGAGTCATGCCGCCTTCAAGAATATTTAGAAAAGCAATAAAAGTGTTAATTTGTAATTATGCTAAGGTAGTTATAAATATTATGCTAATTGGAATAATCACTCTCAGTAATAATTTGAGAAATAATTCAATAAATTTAATGAGAGTGAGCGTAATAAATTCAGCTGTAGTGAGGTTCATTTACTCTAATTAATATTGTCTATGACCGTTGAACAACTCCAATAATAATAAATTTAAACTAGATATTACCATTAATTATAAACTGAGTTACTTTTAGTACGTAATTTAATACATGGGAGGAATTTAAGTTGTTAATCAGTTAGTCAATTCTAATTTATTTTAAAATAGGCTATGCTTACAATATAATATAAAATCTGACGTGGGCTTCCTTCTACTCCTATTAAATTGAATAAGAAAAAGTCAGTACACAGTGGCTGCGTAAACTGAGCAGATTTCCCATGCGATCTCATCTCGCCCGTTATCCGCACACACTTAATAAAAATGCAAATATCTCGGTTAATATTCGAGATAGAGAATAAATGTATACAACAATATTTAAGATTGGTACTATACTTTTTTTTCGATCCGAAGTATAGTAACGGACATATGAAAATAAAAGAGAACATTCATATAATAATAAATTATGACGCGAAATAATCGAGTTCAGGATTGACTTGTAAATAATCGATGTGTAGTCAGCTGACTTAACCTACCTCTGGAACCTCAGTATCAACTACCTCCTCTGTGAGCACAGTCGCAACCAATGTTAAATGCTAAATTAGATTTAATAAATATATCATTGATGTAGGCACCTACTAATACAATATATAGCAAAGAATTATTAAGGGATGTGTTAAATTAATATTAATAATAATTTTTTAAAAGGGATAGCCCCTGAAGAGGTGGCAACTAAGCCATGAAACATGTAGGGCAGTTTCAAAAAATTTGCACCGAAAAAAATGTTTGTTATTGGAGACCCTTGCCATAAAATTTGAAGAATATGTAACTTTTGTTATATGCACTTTTGCCTTATAGAGAAGTATAAATTTGAAGAATATATAAATAATATTGGGTACAGAATAAGAAGAACAAAAATTGCTTGAAATATTAAAATGAAACTTTTGTTATGACCCCGATTGCCGAGAAACGAATAGGAAACGAAATATCGCTATTTTTCATTTCAGATCTCCCTTATAACTCCCACTCCTGTTCGTCTCTCAGAATATCAGTACAGCCTGAATTCTAACATTGGTTAATAGTACCACTGAGTTTCATAAAATTCGGTTCAGCCGCTTGACAAAGTAACAAACAGACACCAAAGCTTGCAGATATTGTGTCAATGAAAACTTTTTTGATCACAGTAATTCTTTACGTCTTACATTTAGGCAAAAAGTAATGTTTGTTTGCATGGTTTAGCTGCCGCAATGTGTATGTGATCCTTAGCAATGATGGTATTTAGTTGATGTCATGTAAGCCATCGCGGACTTGTCGGCCTTAAACTATAATCTTGCACCATATATATTGTTGCCTGCATCTAGTTTCCTGTAATTACCGATCCTTGGCTTCCAGGCGAATGGTCCTGCTCATGTTATGCCTGTAGAAAAGGCAAACATTTCAAAAATACCATCCAAGTGGTCTGGGTGTTGTACAATCTCCATTTACCCATCAACTTACCTCAATGTTTAATGAATAGGGATAACTGCTCCCTCTCCTTGGACAGGTGATATGAATATTTAAAGGCGTTTTAAATTAAAGGGTAGAGTTAATTCGAGGGAGATGGCATCCAATTGCTAAACTCGCCGAGATATTTGCCAGGAGTAGGCAGTGAAGCGTGCCTTCCAGATGAACCAATCAACTTGAGCAATTTGCATACTCCTGACTTTGTCAACTATCGATAATACATTAAACTCCGTTGATTAGTGGAGTTGAGTTGGAGGACAAGTGGCCATGGATGATGTTTGAGAGAGAACTGTTACGAGAGACTAGGAGAGTGAAGTTAGGTAAAAGGGGCGGTGGGATGGGAGTTGTAGGACCTTTCGGATTATCGTTAAGGTCCAATCAAACTGAGATGGGAGACGAGGCGACAGCTTGCTTTCCAATCTAAAACTAGTTTGTGCTTTCTGCTAGCTTCCCTCTTCCTCTCTCTCTCTTCACACACTTAGCCAAGAGTAATCCTTTTCCCTGGCTCCCCAAAACTTTCCTTCCCCCGACACTTCAGATAGCTTCTAAGACCATTTCATCCTGTTTACCCAAAGAAAGGTTTCCTAGATTTTATTTTGGGGAACCTTTTAGCAGATTTCCCTTAGGGGAAATCAGCTATTGATATCGTACTCCTGACGCGATTTTCGACAATTTTCTTCAAATTTCCATCGATCCTACCCAGGATATGACGAAAATGAGGTCCGTTGAAAATAGTATATATATATTTGTCTGTTCATTCATCAATCATTTTATGTAAAAAGAAAGATCAAGTTCGTCAATGGCTGAAATCGGACCAATGGGGGGGGGGTTAGAGGGGAGGAATTTTGAAAATTCGAAATATCTCCGTTATTATTTGTCGTGTCGAAAATTTGCATAGGAACAATCTTATTGCAAATTAAATTTACTATACATATTGTTATATGCATTTATTCTCTATCTTGAATATTAACCGAGATATGAGTGATGTGAGCTTCCGCCGAAAGCTAGTTCGGCCGTTTCCGTAACCGTTCGGCTCTCGTGAAATCGGTTTAGAGACTCGTTACTACTACTGTTACTGGTATGGAGATTTCTCTGTTGTACTACTTGACGAGGGAAATCTGCTTAGTTTACGCAGCCCCTGCGTGACAGACTTTCTATTTTCTCTAATGGATCTTGTTGGAATGGCGGATCGATAATTATAGTTTTAATTATGAACTGAATTTCGTAAGGTTTTTTTCTCACCCCATTATGAGCTTTCTCAATTTTTGGGTTGACTGCCAGAATATGAAGAATTTTCATATGGAATTTGGTAACGATCAAATGTTTCTATGTAAGTGCTAAAGTTAAAAATAGGCTGTAGACCAGGTCTGGGCAACCTTTGACATATTGTGGGCCAAACTTTAGTCTGCAAATACGTTTGATAAAATCATTATAGGCCAGCATTGTGATGATCTTGAGGGATCTATTTAGTTTCCTAGATACCGGACTGAGCATTATCCATTCCCCGATCGCCACACAGTATCCTGAGCCAATTGAATAGTGTAATGCATTGGACTGAAATGGATTTCCCTTAAATAAAACATAATAAGATACGTCAAATATTTCTTGTTTCTATAATAATTTACCGTAATATATACATACATTTCTTTACATTTTAGAAGAAAGAGAGAGAGAATCTTTTTTATTTTTTTTTTTTTTTATTGATACAGTTATATTCCAAAACATGTTATTCCCTGGAGAGGTACCAAAGACGGCACGAAAAATGTTGGGATACATTAATAAAGTTAAATCAGGCTCATTGCATAATATCCACAGTATCTAGTAATTTTGAATAGATTTTTTTAAAAATACCCACCATGAAAACGACGCCAATAGTTGATTTGAAAACTGCTAACATTTGAATAATTTCTACAGCAAAATAAAAGTTGTGTATAAAACTGGCCGCTCTGGGCTCCCTAAGTACCTATTATTCTTCTGACCGGGGGATAGGAAAAGCTGAGGGCTTTTAAGGGGGCAAACATTATGATTTATAATTCCGTGTACGTTTAAAATGCCTCTGCCCTTGTAATAAATGTTTCATGAGTGGGTGGTACAGGTGAGCTGCCCTCAGGCCAGTCCTCACTTCCATCCCACGCTCTCTCTCTCTCTCTCTCTCTCTCTCTCTCTCTCTCTCTCTCTCTCTCTCTCTCTCTCTCTCTCTCTTCTCTCCTCTCTCTCTCTCCTCCTCTCCTCTCTCTCTCCTCTCTCTCTCTCTCTCTCTCTCTCCCTCTCTCTCTCTCCTCTCTCTCTCTCTCCTCTCTCTCCTCTCTCCTCTCTCTCTCTCTCCATCACTTCACCCTCCTCTCTCCTCGCCATTGCCTCAACATCTCTCTCTCTCTCTCTCTCGTCTCTCTCTACTCCATCTCTCACCATTCTCTCTCCTCCTCTCTCTCTTCCATCTCTCTCTGCCTCGCACTCTCACTCCTCCCTCTCTCTCTCTATCTCCTCCTCTCCATCTCTCTCTCTCCTCATCTCTCCTTCTCGTCTCACCGTCTCCTCCCTCTCTCTCTCTCTCACTCTCTCCCTCTCTTCCATCTCTCCCTCTCTCCGCTCCATCCCGTACTCTCTCACTCACTCCATCTCTCTCCTCTCTCTCTCTCCCACTCCCCTTCCTCTCCCCCTCTCCCTACCTCTACTCGTCTCGTCCTCTCCTCTCCTCTCTCTCTCTCGACTCATCTCTCTCCCGTCTCACTCTCTCTCTCTCCTCTCTCTCTCTCTCTCTCATCCCTCTCCTCTTCTCTCACGTCTTCTTCGCTCTCTCTCTCCCTCTCCTCTCCTCCTCCACTCTTCTCGTCTCTCTCCTCTCTTCCTCTCTCTCTTCTCTCTCCACTCATCTCTCTCCTCTCTCACTCACTACTCTCTCTCTCTCGTCCCATCTCCTCTCTCTCTCTCTACTCTCCTCTCTCACTCCTCTCTCTCCTCGCCTCTCTCTCACTCTCTCCTCCTCTCCCACTCCTCTCTCTCTTCTCTCCTCACTCCTATCCTCTCTCTCTCTCTCCATCTCTACTGCTCATCCTCTCTCTCTCACTCTCTCTCACTATGCTTCAACGTCTCTCCTCCTCTCTCACTCCCTCTCTCACTCTCTCCTGCTCTCTTCTCGTCTCACTCTTCTCTCTCTCTCCTCATCTCGTCTCTCCGTCTCATCTTCAGACCATCTCCTGCTCTCTCCACTCTCTCTCTCTCTTCTCTGCTCACTCTCCTCTCTCACTCTCTCTCTCCATCTCTCTCTCTCCCCTCTCTCACTCTCTCCATCTCTCTCTCACTCTCTCCACTCTCTCTACTCTCGTCTCTCTCTCTCATCTCTCCACTCTCTCTCTACTCTCTCTCTCTCTCTCTCTCTCATCCCCCCCCCCTCCCGTCCAAATTCATTTAAATACAAAATAGGGCTAACTCAGTTTTAGCATGATGTCTTGCTATTTCTTTATGAAAATTTATTAAGGGGATTGCATTTTGAAATGCAATGAAAAGGAACGGCGGCCACTCCTTCAGAGGGCGTATATCATATTTATTCATATGTATAAATAAAATCCTTAATCGACACAGCACTCAATTACTTGTGTATAGATATCCATATATTTAATACAGGTTTTAGCAGATTTTATCCATGGAAGGAATTTTTTGGGAGTAGAAAACTCTCAAAATGCTGATTTTTCCCGTAGGGATATATCTTTCTTAAAAGTTGATAATTCGCTACTCTACCCTCCGTCTGAAGTTTGTATAATTCCAAGAAACTTTCTTTACTTATTTTGGAACTAAAATATATTAAGTCATTTCTCTGTAATCGTTTGAAGCGATTTACTGCTCCTTCAATATCGGGCATAATAAAATTTGAATATATGCTCGCGCAATAGAACGTTTTATTATCAGATTTCCCTTAGGGCAATTTTTTTATTCATCAATTTTCCTGCCCTTGGGGCAAATCAGCCTATTGAAGGTCTTACTTCATGACGCCATCTTTCAATAATTGTCCAAAAAAAAAAAAAAAAAACCCAGGAGGATCGGATAACGAAAATGAAGGTCCGTTCAAAATTATATATATATATATATATATATATATATATAGTAATATATATATATACTATATATACTACCAAGCTAAGGTACCCGGCTTCGCTCGGGAATTCATTTGAGGCTGAATGATGGTGGTATTTTTTGGCGAGGCTTTACTTTACACAATATTTTGATATTTACCCGTCTCCTGTGTATGTAGTTTTTTTTTTTATAACATAATGGACCTTATAATTCATAACCATAGAAAGTATTCTGTCTTCCAAACCATGTATAAATAAAAGTTCGTTTCCCTTGATGCGGTACAAAGCTTAACGGTGACAGCTGTTTTAGGTATGTCATAACCGCGATTAAAAGTGCTCTTTTGTAAGTCTCGATTGCAAACTGTATTCATATTGGTGTTGAGTAAAGTATATCATAATACATTAACTGAGCAGAGTTAATAAATACCTGAATTAACTGGGTGCACCTCCCCAGCGTTCGTCCTTTTAAATTATTTATTTATGATAATTAAAGAAATTCACAATCCTGAGAGTAACATTACATTGCTATAAGCACCAATTAACATGTAAACATAGACCAATATGAGGTCGACAGGGAAGCGGCAGAAATGATGGGTCAAAGGAAGTAGCTTGACACCTTCGGCTCAGTGCTGCCAACCTGCTATTCATTTAGGATATCAATCCTGTGATAAATTAAATTATATTAAAATATCTGATTACATTATTTTCACAATACTAAAACTGTTTGTTCAAATATTTTTCACGTTTTAATTAAATAAAGCATTTAACACACATAGGGAAAACTGGTGTTTCTCATGAATTAATGTTTGGGATAAGAGAAAGGGGGGGGGGGCAATATCTTTACTTGGTGCAATGTGTTACTGGCGTTAAAAAATAACATACATTTGAATTGTTCAGGATAAAATATTAACATGGTTTAGAATTAATTTATCCAGGTGACGTACCTGGGTAGTTAATATTGGAAAGAATTGTTGAGCATATCAAGATTTCTGCGCAAATTACTTGCTTCATACCGTATTTTACAAAAATAAAACTATAAAACTTAATTTACTCTAAATAAAAAAGTAAACAGCTTTTGTTATGTGCACGATTGCCGAAAAACAAATAGAAAATGAAATATCGCGAATTTTTATTATTATTTCAGGCATCCCTTATAACCCCAACTCCCGTTTGAACCTAACAATTTTAATATAGGTTTTAATTATGGAAGAATTAATGCTAATTGACATACCGAGTTTTGTTGAGTTCGGTTCAACCGTTAGTGCCCAATAAAATAGTTGGCTCCCGCTTTAGTTTTTAGTATAGGTATATAACGTTTATACTTTGTTATAAAACAAAAGTGAATATAACGAACGTCACTCCAAATAACAAAATAAAAAACTTTTGTTTTGTGTATATTTGCCGAAAAACTAATAAGAAACGAAATATCGCTATTTTTAATTTCAGGCCTCCCTTATAACCCCCACTCCCGTTCGTCTCAGAGAAAATTAATATAGCCTAAAGTCATAGATGGGTCAGTAGTAATATACATACCAAGTTTCACAAAATTCGTTTAAGCCGTTTATGCGTGAAAAGGTAACAAACAAACAATCAAATGTATGTTTATTTTTCTATTGTAAATCTTCCCTTAGTGCTTAGTTTTCGCAGCCCTGCGTCATGGACTTTTTCTTTGATTGAGCACTTCGGTTTAATTACTTGATTTAAGGCCATCTGAGTATCCCAACACGGGGTGGTGAAATATTCTCAGCCCTTGCGTGACGAGTATTTTTTTTTATTTCATATCATTTCTGATGGAAAATCATTTTTCCTTGACTTGATATTGGTCGAAACTGGAAATGATTTTTGCCACTCGTCTGGGGCGTTGGTTTCCCCTGGAGGTTCGTGACTACTTCTGCCACTTTCTCCTCCAACGGCGAGAAGTTCTATAATCTAAGCGGGCTCAGCCAGCGCTAATATCAAGTGAGAAAAGGCTTTCGTGACCTTTTAAAATGCTTTATTAGCCATGCCTCGCCCGATTGATGAAACAGCTGCTCATTTCCTTCTTTCGAATCGCATTTCTGGATAGTTACTCACTGATGAAACTTTCTCACTCTTGAGCAGGAAATCTTTCAAAATTCCCCTCTCCAACACCCACGACGACAAGCTTGTATTGAGGAAGAACATTATATATTACGGGGCTAATTTTACAGTTTAGTCGGCAATCAGTTGGCTCTCCAGAACAACACGAACGTACCATATGTAACATAGACACAAATCATTATGAATGTACGTGAAAGGGAAGCTAGAATTAAGAAAGGTGTAAGGCAAGGATGCCCTCTGTCACCTTACCCGTTCAATATGTCCATTGAAGAGGCAATAATGAAATTGAACAAAATAGTCGAAGGCATACACATTGTTGGTAAATCCATTCATTGCAGATGATATTGCACTGGTGGCAATGTCCCAAGTAGAGATGAATAGAATGCTCCAAGTCCTAAAGGACGATCTACAAACAAGAGTTTTGGTTGTAGAGAAGAAAGGAAACCAAGGAAATATAAATATTAGAATTGGAAACATTCTGCTAGAAAAAAGTGAAGGAGTTTTGTTAGCTAGGGAGGATCATCACTGAACACAATGATAGTAGAGCTGAAGTCGATAGAAGAATAGCATTTGCTGAACAAGCCTTCCAAAGCAAAAGAACCATTTTAACTAATAACCATATAAGCATGGATACCAAGTTGGACTCTATACAAAAGGGAATATAATAGAAAGCAATGGAAATGTGGATCTGGCTTAGAATCACTAGCTTTAAAAAAATGTCCAACACGGATAATCTAAATTGTAATAAGTGAGAGCAAAAGTCTCATCAAGGTCATGGAAATAAGGAGAGTGAAACTTCTTGGGCATTTCATAAGGCACAACGACTTCATCTATATATATATATATATATATATATATATATATATATATATATATATATATATATATATATATATATATATATATATATATATATATAAATGAATGTTTGTCTGTATGTCCTTTATAGAATCGTAAACGGCTGAACCGAATTTTATGAAACTTGGTATGTATATTACTACTAACCCAACTTAGACTTTAGGCTATATTAATATTCTCTGAGACGAACAAGAGTGGGGGTTATAAGGGAAGCTTGAAATTAAAGACAGTGATATTTCGTTTCCTTAAGTTGTTTATTTTGAATAATTTTTGTTATATACACTTTTTTGTAAACCTAAATATAAATGAGTTATACGCTCAAAACTATTAAACAACAATTTTATATGGCACAAAAGACTCAACCGAACTATGTATACGATTGAAATTTCGTATGTGATTTCGTATTTACACCTCCTTGATTATAAGCTATATTAAAATTTCGAGGTACGAACAGGATTGGGCGATATTTCGTAACATTCATTTTTCGGCAAACGTGCTTATAACAAAAGTTGTTTGTCTTGTTATTAAAAGTAACTATTTTTATGTGAACTTTTGCCGTATAACGAAGTTTGAATGAGGTATACAAGAAAAACTACAGAAGGGGTCAGCAATGAAAAACTAAATCGAAATTTAAATTTTGTTATATTTAAAATGATACATGCAAAGGAAACGGGTAATATAAAAGTATTGTGTATTTTGTAGAATTAAGTACATAACAAATACTGTTATTATTAACATATCCCCAGCACGCCGAACTCTGGTGTAAATCCTAAGCATTGAGACGGGAAAATGTAAAAATACAGGTATTGTACAAAGTAAAGCCAAAACAAAATACCATTATCATTCAGCCTCAAATGTTTCCCGGACGAAGCCAGGTCATAGGACAAGAGACAGGCCTAGAAAATCCTATTTTGGAGACATGAAGCATCTTATGGGTTTGGCTGAGTATAGTAATATGAAAAGAGGTAGCTTCCAATAGAGCACAATGGTTACAACTGCAAGGCCTAGCCTGTTTAGTTAACGCCGCTTCGGCGTGACGGACTTTAAAATGTCAACAAATGTCCATCAATCCTACCTATATTTGTCTGTTGCAGCTCAAGCACTTTTGGTTAGATACGCACCAAACTCGATATTTAAAGGTTGTATGTAAAACTATAGATCGGGTTCATTAACAGCAGAAATGGGGCCAGTGGAAAGGCGGGGAATTTCAAAAATTCAAAATATCTCCGTAAGTCGGCTCGAAATATTGTATAAAATCAATATTATTGCAAATGTAATGCTCAATAAATGTTGTCACAAACATGTTTTCTCTATCTTAAAATATTAGTTGAGATATTGGCATTGTTTTAGATTTCAGCCTTCGGTAAAGCCCCACTTTCAGTCATCGCACGTTAAGAATAAGCCAACAGCATATATATCATGAACCGTCTTACTTGAAGCCGAAATACCATAAATATTGTGCTCAACAAATCTTTTCTAGATGAGATACAAGCAAATACATTCTGATTACCCCCCCTCCCCTTTTTTCTTGGATTTATAAAATTAGAATGATTGAGATTATTCTGATTCTTTATAAATTACAGTACTATATATAATAAGTAGTTTTCAATGAAATTAATATATTATATTCTGATATATTTCAGTACGTGTTTTTTCTTTCTGATCAAGTATATTTCTATCTATCTATTCAGCTCTGAGGGGTTGACTGACCTGTTTGTTTACAATTCAAACGCTTCCTGTGGTTATTAAAATGTAAATTGACTGAATCATTTCTCATTATCATTCGTATTTATTCACTCAATATTCACGGCAGTGTTGTGTTACTACTGTGTAGATTGTAAAATTGGACGTGGGAAATTTGCTTAGGGTACGCAGCCCCAGCGTGACAGATTTTTGTTTCAGAGTCCTTTAAACTTATCATATCAAACCAAAGATGGAGTTTGTGAATAGGCTGAATTAACGGAGGAAGGGCTGGAGCCTATTCCCCTTGGGGATATCTCTTAATTAAGCCCACTCAAAACCATACTTCTCGACGATTGATTTTATAGATTGTACTGAGAGACAATGGCTACAGAGCTATACTATGTATTGACTAGCCTATTACTTGCCTCGGCCGAGATTAACCCTAAACAAGTGCCTACATTTAATGGCGATTACAAGGAGATGGCCCATAAACTCAAGCGAGCATTTATTGAAAATCCAATTTCCCATCCAGGAGTTAGTTATGTGTAAAGCTATAAAAATCAGGTTTACAACCGCCTAGCCCTTGATTGGAGGCACCGAATTGGTTTGACGGAATTACCTCACTTCCCCTCTCATTCTCCTCTCTCTCTCTCTCTCTCTCTCTCTCTCTCTCTCTCTCTCTCTCTCTCTCTCTCTCTCTCTCTCTCTCTCTCTCTCTCTCTCTCTCTCTCTCTCTCTCTCTCTCTCTCTCTCTCTCTCTCTCTCTCTCTCTCTGTCTCTCTCTCTCTCTCTCTCTCTCTCTCTCTCTCTCTCTCTCTCTCTCTCTCTCTCTCTGTCTCTCTCTCTCCTTCCCTCTCTCTCTCACTCTTTCTCACTCTCCCTCTCACTCTCTCCCTCTCTCTCTCACTCTCTCACACTCCATCTCTCTCTCTCTCTCACTCACTCTCTCTCACTCTCTCTCTCTCTCTCTCTCTCTCTCTCTCTCTCTCTCTCTCTCTCTCTCTCTCTCTCTCTCTCTCTCTCTCTCTCTCTCTCTCTCTCTCTCTCTCTCTCTCTCTCTCTCTCTCTCTCTCTCTCTCTCTCTCTCTCTCTCTCTCTCTCTCTCTCTCTCTCTCTCTCTCTCTCTCTCTCTCTCTCTCTCTCTCTCTCTCTCTCTCTCTCTCTCTCTCTCTCTCTCTCTCTCTCTCTCTCTCTCTCTCTCTCTTCTCTCTCTCTCCTTCTCTCTCACTAAATCTCTCTCTCTCCCTCTCTCTCTCTCTCCTCCTCTCTCTCTCTCTCTCTCTCTCTCTCTCTCCTCTTCTCCTCTCTCTCCCTCTCTCTCTCTCTCCTCTCACTCTCTCTCTCTCTCTCTCTCTCTCTCTCTCTCCCTCTCTCTCTCTCTCTCTATCTCTCTCTCTCGCTCGCTCTCTCTCTCTCTCTCTCTCTCTCTCTCTCACCCCCTCTCTCTCTCTCTCTCTCTCTCCCCCCCCCTTTCTCTCTCTCTCTCTCTCTCTCTCTCTCTCTCTCTCTCTCTCTCTCTCTCTCTCTCTCTCTCTCTCTCTCTCTCTCTTTGTATCAATAGAATTAGTCCAAATATCGATGGGTTAGTTTCCCAAATTCAAGCTCATTGATTTCAGTGTCGCTATTTAACTTTCGTTGTTTGTAATAATTCTAAATTTTACGATTTAATTATAATGTTGTACCTATTTTTTCATTTCATTTTGTTATTTTTATAAATTGTATTATAATTACCTTGTAGTTATAATTTCATTCTGATATCTGTCGTTAAAAATTGTGAACACCACTTTAAAATGCACTACTTTTAAAAGCGGCCGAATTTGCAGACCAAAGTTTGGCCCGCAACATGTCAAAGGTTGCCAATACCCGGCATTGTAATATGATCAGCATATTCTCATCCCGTCAAACCAAGGGAAGACCTACCCAGATATGATTTATTGTCAGAAAATACAAGTCTCCCAGTTGTCAAAAACCACATCACCCAACGCCTGTTTTGTGGTAAACTTCTTAACCTTAAAATATGTCCTTTTATGTTTTATGGCGTAGGGCTGTGGTCTGCCGGCAACTCGGCGGGAAGCGGTTATTTTTCTTGTTCGCATCACTTTGTCAAGTTAACGATAAGAGATAAATATATATTTTTTTTAAGTGAACTCTTTTTGCCCTAACCGCAAAGTCCTGCTTTTCCGAACTACGTCAAACCTCACCTCCCCTAGTCCCAAAGTGTCTTGAGGCAAACGAAAACACAAATACTAATGATTCACCAATGACCCAACAGCACTAATCACTTGCTAGCAAAGGGCCAGGATTTATAAAACACTATTTATACTTCATTCTATTATAACTCTACATGTTTCTTGTACTTTCCTTCAACGCCTCATCAAGGGTACAATGATCTTACTACGAAATAAAAACGTCCGCCACCAGACAGGACTAGAGCAATGGAATTGTGTTACGACAATAATCGTTTGGCTGGCTATAGAATTGTTGACAAGGTTCTATCTAGGAATGGCTGGCTTGTAGGAGAGGGTGGCTAGGAGGGCCTACTTAATCAGGCAGACAACTGGAAATAAGGCGTGGATGTTTGTAAACAGAAGGGGCCATCAGGAGACTGGAGGCCCACGTGTTCGATCGCTCTCTCTCCCCTCTCCCCAGGGCAGCTCAATTTAAAATCCCCCCTCCCCCCTCGGTTCTCCCCTTCCCCCTCCGAGGGGCCCCTCTCACTTAGGGAAATATTCGCAACATTAACCGAAACTCCAAAGCTGAATAACCGATTTTCCATTTATATCTTCTAATGACACCCCGCCTTGGGAGTGGGTGGCAAACCTGTCTCCTGTCAGCTCCAAACGACTTATCTTTTTGCCCAAGTTATATTTTTCCTATTCCTGTCAAATGATAAGCCGAGGTGCTGTAGATGGGACATAATGTCGTGCATAACACATACCTTCCTTCAATGGACCTTTCTAGTATTGTTTTTCTCAACTTTCAGCTATTGAGCTCGTACTCATGATGTGATTTTCGAAAAATTTCCTCAAATGTCCATCGATCCTACCTAGGAGATGAGAAAAATGAGGTCCATTGAAATTTTGTATGTAAGTATATATATGTCTGTTAATGCTCTAGCGGTAATTTTTGTTTGATATTTAAATGTTTTATGCAAAAAATAATAACCAAGTTCATTAATGACTGAAATTGGACGGGGAAAGGGGAGTTTAGAAGGGGAGGGGGGGGGGGTTGAAAACGGCAAATATCTCTGATATTATACGTCGGATCGAAGAATTGTATAGGAGCAATCTTATTGCAAATGCAATGTGTCAACGTAGGATTTTTCACTAACCTGATTAACCGAGATGTTTTCATGTTTTAGTTTTCGGTTTTCAGTGAATCACTCCTACTAATGCCACAGTGACAATAACCTGTTATCTTGTGAACCACTGTTATTTGAAACCCAAATTCCAAATATTGTTCTTATTGAACTTTTGGTTTGAGATAAATGCAAATACGTGACGCACGTGGGAAGTGTGCATAGTTAACACTGCTCCTGCGTGACGGACTTTGGATCTATAAACCTAATTCAGAAATACCTGCTGGTCATTTAATCATCTTCAGTACTACTGAATGGATGGCCACTATGCATTGTCGAATGCATTGGCAACAAAGTATTACACATTGTTGCCTATAAAATGGGCTTTCAGGTGAGTTTTCTCTATGAAAGAGATGCCTTCATATCTCCACAGCAGAAATTCTTCCTTATTTTTGAAATTTGTCTGTCGTGTTTCCATGTCGTGACGATACTTTTCATGGAGTTTAATATTCACCACTCATTCAAAACTTTGTAATGAAAGCCTGAATACTATTATGACTACCGAGAAAAGTGTAAAAGTTACGAAAATACACAAAATTATATTTACCTTGATATAACGCCGCCACATTTTGTGATTATGTTTTAACTACGTACATTTCACAAAATTTTTAATCATGGACATCTACGATTCTCACAGTTTGAGTACCATCTCCAACGATTTTCAGCCTTTGCCTGATTTAAAAAGTCCGTCACGCAGGGGATGCGTAAACTAAGCACATTTTCCTCGTGGTTAAACAATAGATAAATCTACATGCTGGTAACAAAACAACACCGTGAATACTAAGCGAATAAATACAAAAGATAATAAGAAACCTCCTGACCGGAAGCGTCTGAACTGAAAACAAAAAGGTCTGGCTACCTCACAGCCGAAAGAAAAACAATTACCGAAATGTATCAGAATAACGTACTAATTTTATTGAAAACTATATGCTATTTGTCAAAATCAAATCTTAGTAGTCCAAGAACTTAAAACGGGGGGGGGGGGTCACCAGAACATATTTGCATGTATCTCGTATAATAAAGGCCTCTTGATAACACTATTTGGTATTTAAGCTTGGAATAATGTGGTTTATTATATAACAGAGTATTGTTTATGTAAAATGAGTAGGACTGGAGGTTTGCTGAAGGCTGAAAACTGGAAAATACAAATACGCAAATGTTACAATTAATATACAAAATAATTAAACATTTGAGTTTTTTTATAAGATTCATGGCCGATAAACAAAAGACCAATCCGCGTGTTTTGGTCAAACATTTCTGAAGTAAAAAAAAAATCTGATTGCTAAAAATCTGTACATATCTTCATTTCGAAATATAAACAATTTTTGGTCATGTTGTTTATTCTGTAATATGAATAATATAGATAGGATTAATTGGTAAAGTAATTAACATTAATATGTTATACTCTTCTGTATAATTAATCCATATTAATAATTGAGTCCCATTTTTAGATAAGTTGATATTACTTTAGTTTAAGAAATATCCTTAAATAATTTTATATTTACTGTTTCAGGTTGGTATTGCTAGAGGAAGAAATAATCCTGTTCTTGGTAAGCGCTCTATTTAAAGTACAATTCCAGTTTACAACAAAAATTTATCAGAAGCGGATTGAGGGAAATAGAAATGTTTTCTTTCTGTTTCTGATAAAAAAAGTCCGTCAAGCAGGTGCTGCGTAAGCTAAGCACATTTCCCTCGTGAAGTTTAACACTAGATACATCTACATAGTGCTAACACAATAGCACTGAACATATCAAGTGAATAAATAAAATCGATAATAAGAAACCTCCCGGCGGGAAGCGTCTGAAACGTAAACAAACAGGTGTGCCATCTTCCCACCAGAAAGAACAACAAATCAGAATATAACATATTAATTTAATAGAAAACTTTTTACTATATCTAGTACTGTAATTTCTAATGGATCAGATTAATTTTTATCTCAATCAATCAAATTTTAGTAGACCAAGAATTTAAGACGGGGGTGGCCACCAGAACATAGTTGCATTATTCTCGTATAATAAACGTCTCTTGAAAACAATATAAGGTATTTAAGCGTCGAATAATGTGGTTTATTACATGATAGAGTGTTGGTTATATAACATGAGTAGAAGTGGGGGTTTATTGAAGGCCGATAATTAAAAAAAAAATATCTCGGTTAATAATCAAGATGTTGAAAAATCGTTCATAAGAGGATTTATAGAACATAACCTTTGCAATAAATTTCTCGATCCGACTCATAATAACGGAGATATTGAGCATTTTTTAAAAAACCCCTCCCCATGCTCCGATTTCAGCCTTAACCAAATTGATCTTTCATTATACATAATAATCGTTTTATGGAAAATGAAAGAGCAATTATATAAAGCGATTAAATATCGAATTTGGTAACTATCTAACAAAAATTGCGACCGCAAGAGTGTTAACAGACAAATGTATATATATAGGTAGATAGATGGATAGGTATAACATTGTTGATGGCATAAGTAGGAGCGGTCCTACTCTCGTCATATTAACACAAAGTTGTTATATGAAGCACTTTATTTAATGCCTAAATATCAAATATGTGATGCACTTGGGAAATCTGCTTCGATAACGCAGCCCCTGCGTGACGGACTTTTTTTCATAGAGGCCAGTTCTTGGAGGCAGGAGTTGGGGCACCGTCTGAGGGGAGAATAGGGCTGGTGTCTCGTTGGGGCGGATGTTGCAAGTTGTTGTCGGCCACCATTTGATACCGATGGGGAGGAAGTGATATTGGAGAGCCATTAGAATAGTTGGCCTGCTATGAAATATTGAATGAGGGGTGGGGGATTAGGGGAGGCTCTGCTCCCCTATGGGCTCCTATCTCCGTCCCTTACTACACTACTCAACACCAGCCCTCAACCACAAGCCTATTTCTCACGTAGTAAAGCAGCCCTCGGCCCTTCATGCTCCTCCAAAGTTTTTACCGATGGCAGGGGCTGCGAAAACTAACAAGATTTCCCACTTCTTTGCCGCTATCTCAAAAATTAAAAGTTCAATGAGAACAATATTTGGCATTTATGCTTCAAACTACGTGATTGATGATATAACAGCTTATTGTTAATATGACAAAAGTAGTAGGGGGGGGGGAGTTTACTCAAGGACAAAGACTATAAAATGCAAATAGCTCGGTTAATAATCAAGATAGTGAAAATATGTACATACCAACATTTATAGAGCATTACATTTGCAACAAGATTAGTTCTATACAATTTTTCGATCCGATGCATAATAACGGAGATATTAAGAAGTTTCAAAATTCCTCCCCTCTAAACCCCCCCTCCTACTGGTCGGATTTCAGCCATTAACAAATTTGATCTTTCTTTTTACATAAAACGACTAAATATCGAGTTAAATAAAAATTGCGACCGCTAGAGCGTTTACAGTCTAATATATATATATATAGGGTAATGAGAAATCTTTAGTCTATTTTGATTGCCTCCCAACGGAAAGCGTCTGAATTGTGAACAAACAGGTAGGAAGGTAGGTCAACCTCTCAGAACTGTAAACACCGATAGAAATATTCTTGACCGGAAAGGAAAACAATTACTGAAATATATATGAATATAACATATTAATTGTATTGAAAACTATACCATATCTAGTAAAGTAATTTATAAGGAATCAGAATAATGTTTATCTCACTCACCCAAATTTTAGTAGTCCAAGAACAAAAGAAGAAGGGGGAGGGATCAACAGAACGTATTTGCATATATCTCACAAAGTATAGGTTCAATGAAAATAATATTTGGTATTTAACCTTGTAATGAAGTGATTCATGATATAACAGTTTATTGTTAATGTACATAACAAAATTTATAAGCAATTACAATTGCAATAAGATTGGTTCTATATAATTTTTCGAGCCGACGTATAATAACGAAGATATTTCGAATTTTCAAAATTCCTCCCCTCCAAACCCCCCTCCCCCTGGTCCGATTTCAGCCATTAACGAAATTGATCTTTCTTTTTACATAAAACGACGACGAAACAATAATTGCGAGCGCTAGAGCGGCAACAGACAAATATATATAAATATATAATTTTGAACAGACCTCATTTTCGTCTGCTCCTAGATAGGATCGATGGACATTTGAAGAAAAATTTCAAAAATCGCGTTATGAGTAAGACCTCAATAGCTGATTTGCCTTAAGGGAAATCTGCTAAAATCAAACAAAAGCATTTTCATTTGGATGTTCCTTGAGAGAATGACTTTCTTCCTGTTTTGTCCTTGTCAGCTTCTTTTCGTAAGGATGCCCAATTATATTGTAATCCAGGATTTGAACTCCACTCATCGCCATAATGTTTTTTATCAAACAATCTACACGAGGGAGCTTTAGTTTAGGAATTCATTTGTCACTCAATTCGATTTTGATTTGAAAGCTTGACTTTTAAATGCTATTTGGAGGGGGATTAAGTGGTTTTGATTCGAAAAATCAGTCCAGCAGATAAAACATCGTTAAAACTTATGAAAAAATGTTTTATTCATTTTTTGAACTTAGCAGGTTTTGATTCTAAAGGCCTCGTGGAAAGAAATTGATTTACAAAGCAATAGTAATATAGTAAAAAAACATTATTGAAATATCCTTTTTTTTTACGTTCCTTGGAAACAAACACAATTCATTTCATGTTTAAAAAATGATGGTTGATATGTTCAGTTCTTGGTCGTCTTCAGTACATATCTAGTTCCTTGCTCACCTCTATGGACATTCATGCAAATGACTACTTTATGCAGCTATGATTTCAATATGTTTAAAACGTGTATGCATTAATTTTCGATTCTTTTAAGCGTGCGGTTATAAAATCTTGGAACATTCCTGAATACTAAATATAGCGGCTGTAAATATAAAACGTGTAAACAATTCGTTTCTACCCTTAACTGGTAATCATACGAAATTGGACATGGCTTTTTTTTTCCTGAGCGGCTGCAAATGGAAACACCCGAAGAAGATTCAAGACTAGATAAGACAAATGCAAAGTCGGTTTCGGAGCTTCAAACGAAGAGGATCCTTTATACGTCTACCGTTAAGGATTATACATCTGT
Organism: Riptortus pedestris; assembly: GCA_019009955.1. Classification (NCBI taxonomy): domain Eukaryota; kingdom Metazoa; phylum Arthropoda; class Insecta; order Hemiptera; family Alydidae; genus Riptortus; species Riptortus pedestris. The sequence continues at coordinate 138,145,850 of CM032233.1, read as the reverse complement.
GAAAAGTGGCCGAAGGGGGAGGGGGGAGACTGCCAAGAATTTAGCGACGGATCGGAATTTTTGCACGATAAGGGCGGTTATAATTCTCGAGCCGGCAAGTGGCTCTGTCGCCAAGAGCATTCCTTTACCAAACACTTCTTATCGGACTCCTGTAATAATGCTCAAATGAAAGGAAAAAGAAAACCGAATAAGACAGACACAAGGAAAGCGCCAGATAATATCAATGAGAGGATTCATATAAAGGAAGAATTTAAAAATGTCTCAGGTTTATATTATGGCTTGTGCAATTAATTGAACCGAACGGCTCGGCCACCATTACCGCGGCCCGCCAACTCTTTTAATCTTCGTCTACTCATGACTCGAGTTTCGACAAATTAGCTCAAATGTCCATCAATCCTCTCTAAGAGAACACCAAATAGAAATCCCTTCAAAATTATATACTTGTCTGTTACCGCTCTAGCGGTTGTAATTTTTGTTTGATCACTTCCAACCACAATGTTTATGCTCATCATGTAAAACTAAAGATCAAGTCCATTGTGGAATGAAAATTGCATATATATACACATATATATTATATAGTTAAAATAAAAATAAAATAATAATAAAACGTTTAAATATCGAGTTTGGTAACGATCAAACAAAAAGTGCATTAACAGACAAATATATACAATGAATTGAACGAAGGGTAACACGGCTAGTCATTTGTTAAAGTTGTGTATAGGATTGAATTAATTAATATGGACTTTATGGCGAGGTTGTTTAGAGATAATGACTACGAGCCAACTCTAGAATGTCTAACTAGCCAGACAATGAAGTCATTTTAAATGAGACGAAGCGAGATTTAACAGTCTCATCATATTTAATATATGCCAACTTTAACAAGATCATTTTGAAACGTTAAAATAGAAAAGCGATTCTCAACAATGGTCACGAAGGAGAGCAAACACTTAATTTCATTAATGCAGATTGGAAGGTGAACATTTATTTAGAGAGCCGGTGGAAGGGTTTATGTAAAGCACGCGTTGCTTACTAAAACGAGCTGACGATAAAGAGACGCGACTGTCCAAACATGATGAGTTAGCTACGTGCCAGCATTGCCAAGTATAATACCTTCCTGTTTGTAATGAGCCTCCCAGCTCCGAACCAAATCCTTCCTTATGCTAAGCACGTGGACAGTTTAAAGTAACCTCTCAGCCCATCTATGAAGGTCTCCCAGTCATGTCTCGCATAACATCACTTACAAAAAGGATTCGATGACAACACTCACAACTCGAGAAAAAGAGGTAGAGAGAGAAAAAAAAGAAATCACTCTTTGACGATGGCAAAATTTCAAAGCGTTTTGCTATAGGTAACATGTTCACATTTATTAGCAAAAGCCTTTCAAGCTGCTTACTCCCATTGCATCAGATTTGCAGATGATATTGGACTGGTGACAAAGTCTCAAGTAGAGATGAATAGAATGCTCCAAATCCTAAAGGATGCTCTGGATCAGTTTAAACTCGAAAATAAATGCTCATAAAACAATGTTTTGGTTGTAGGGAAGAAATAAAACCAAGGAAATATAAATATTAGAATTGGAAACATTGTGCTTGAAAAAGTGAAGGAGTTTTGTTAGCTAGGGAGGATCATCACTGAACACAATGATAGTAGAGCTGAAGTCGATAGAAGAATAGCACTTGCTGAACAAGCCTTCCAAAGCTAAATTAGTATTACCATATAAGCATGAATACCATGAAACAGCTTGCTAAGTCTTTCGTATGGAGTTTACCTCTTTATGGGAGAGAAAGTTGGACTCTCAACAAAAGGGAATATAATAGGTTGGAAGCAATGGAAATGTGGATCTGGCTTAGAATAAGTTAAATTTTAAAAAAAAATCAATATGGAAGCTATGAATGAGGTAAGTGAGAGCGAAATACTTATCAAGACCATGGAAATAAGAAGAGTGAAACTTGTTGGGCATATCGTAAGGCACAACGATTAAGGTAAGGTCCTTGGGCATAGGACAAGAGGGAGGCCTAGAAAATCCTATTTTGGAGACACCAAACATCTTATGGGTTTGGGTGGGGTTGTAATGTGAAAAGAGGTAGCAGCCGAAATAACACAATGGTTGCAACTAGCAGGCGTAGCTTTGCCAAGACGACAAAAAACTATGCCAGAATCAAAATAATTTTGTGTAAGAAACAAACGGAGCATGTAACATTTAAATTGGGCATCGCTTATCCACATTAGCATTCCTCTGATAGTAGGAAACTGGGTAGCCAAAAAGGGTTTCGCAAGAGGCACTTACCCACAAAATGCTTTAGAGAGTTCTAAAGTTATTCGGGGGTTTTGACACATTTTGAAGCGTTCAGCTAAAATTTAGGTCAAACGGCTAGTGAGTCAGTTTCTGCTGGGCCAGGAAGCCGGGGCACAGGGGCTCCCAAACTGCCAATCAATCCTCCAAACATCACAGCCCAGCTTAATCAAATTCATCATTCTTCCCATTCTTGCCAAATTGTCCAGACTTAGCTTATTTCCAGCAATATGAACTGTGAACAACTGGCCGCAGATATATGTTTATAGAGCTTACTTGCTCCAAGGTCGTATGTAGGAAAAGTTCCCTTGACGCAAGGGCTGCATAAAATTCGGTACAGCCGTTTATGCGTGAAAAGCAAACAAACAAGCAAACACTAAAGAAACAAAATGCAGTTATGGTGTCTATGACATGTGAAACGAAAAGTTATCGTGAAATTTCGCGAAAAAAATCCATGTACAGACAGAGGTTACAATTATATATATATTATTTGTCAGTTACCGCTCTAGCACTTGCAATTTCTGTTTAATCGTTACGAAATTCGATATATAAGCGTTGTAGGATAAATTAAAGATCAAGTTGTTAATGGCTGAAATCGGGCTGAGTGGAGAAGGGTTAGAGGGGAGGTTATAGTAAATCGAAATATCTCCGTTGCTATACTTCGGATCGATAAATTGTATAGAACCAATCTTATTGCAAATTTCATGTACAATATTGAGATACATTTATTCTCTATCTTGAATATTAACCGAGATATTTGCATTTGTCAGTGTTCAGCCTTCAGCAAAGCCCCATTTCTACTCATGTTACATAAACAATACTCGGTTATATAATAAACCACACCATTCGAAGCTTAAATAACAAATAATGTATTCAAGAGGCCTTTATTATACGAGATACATGCAAATATGTTATGGTGACCTCCCCCCCCCCCTTTCTTTGTTTTTGGACTACTAAAATTTGATTGATTGAGATAAAAATTATTCCGATACATTATAAATTACAGTACTAGATGTAGAAAATAGTTTTCAATAAAATTAGTATGCTATATTCTGATATATTTTCGTAATTGTTTTTCTTTCCTGTGAGAAGTTAGCAGAACTGTTTGTTTGCTTTTCAGCTGCTTCCCGTCTGGAGGTTTCTTGTTATCGTTTGTATTTATTCACTTGATGTTGTCGGTGCTATTGTGTTAGCAGTATGTAGATATATCTATTATTAAACATCACGAGGGAAATGTGCTTAGTTTACGCAGCCCCTGTGTGACGGGCTTTTTCATGTAGTTATGTTGCCGCACCTAATCAACTATTATATATACATATATACTAGCTCAGATACCCGGCTTCGCTCGGGAATTCACTTGAGGCTGAATGGTGATGGTATATTTTTGGCAAGGCTTTACTTTTCACGACATTTTCCCGTCCCAGTGTTTAGGGTTAACACCCGTCGTTTCTGTGGATTTGTTAATAATGAAATTAGTTTTTTATGTAAGACTTCACTGTCCTGCATATTGTCATATTTCCCGTTTCCTGTGTATTATGTATAGATTTGAATTATTAAGGAGAAAATATTGACATACATTTGAATTAATTTTTTCAGGTGAGGTCCCTGGTAGTTCATATTGAAAAGGATTGTTGAGGAAATTTCTCTAAATAACAAAATAAACAACTTTTGTTATGTTCATATTTGCCGAAAACCCAATAGGAAACGAAATATCGCTATTTTTAATTTCTGGCTTCCCTCATAACCCCCACTCCTGCCCGTCCCTAGAAATGTTGGTATGGCTTGTTATAATGAAAGCGTTAGTGTTAATTCACATAAGGAATTTTATTTAATTCGGTTGGGTCGTTTGTCCCAAATAAAATTGTTCACTTCCGCTATAGGTTTTAGCGTATATCTCGTTTATAATTCGGTATACGAAAAAAAGGTATATAACAAAAGTTACTCTAAATAACAAAATAAACAACTTTTGTTATGTGCATAATTGCCGAAAAACCAATAGGAAACTAAATATCGCTATTTTTAATTTCAGGCTTCCCTTATAACCCCCACTCCTGTTCGTCTCAGAGGATATTAATATAGCCTAAAGTCTAAGTTGGGTTAGTAGTAATATACATACCAAGTTTCATAAAATTCGGTACAGCCGTTTATGCGTGAAAAGGTAACAAACAAATAAACAAACAAACAAACAAACAGACACGAAAGAAACAAAATGTAGTTATGGTGTCTATGACATGTGAAACGAAAAGTTATCGTGAAATTTCGCGAAAAAAATCAATGTACAGACAGAGGTTATAATTTTATATATATATATATATATATATATATATATATATATATATATATATATATATATATATATATATATATTAGTTGATTTCTCTTAAGAGAATACTGCTTAACTGTATCCACTCCCCAAAGAAAATTTTAAAATATTCATGTAATATCAAATTAAGAAGAATACAGCAATATTTTAGATCTTACTTCTTACTTTCCAGGCATATAAGTTCATAAATTAGAAAGAAAAATCCTGAAACTGTGTATTATATTTTTTAGCTTTCTCTGAGAAATGAAAGGGTTAATTAATGTATGTCTCCTATAAATAATAGCAAGGAGTAATTAATTTCAATTTATTTAGCTCTAGAGGTATTTCTACTTAACGTCTGAAATATGTACATTCCAGTTGGTTTAACCTTCACAATATTTCATAGTTCTTTGCAAGTCCTCTTTACTTTATTTTATTCCTCTCTAAATAAACAAAGAGAGAGAATATGACCTTAGGTTTGTACGAGCTATTGTATTACAAAGTTTTACTATCGTAACATGAAACTTCTTCTACCTTGGTCATCACTCAAGAGTCTCTGTCATACTTCTAAAAAACGTCCGTCACGGCTAAGTATTTGCATTTATCTCAAGATATAAAAGTTCAATGGGAACAATATTTCATATTTAGGCTTCAAATAAAATGCTTCGTAGCTTATTGCTATTATCGCATGAGTAGAAATGGGTGTTTACTGATTTCCGAAAACTAAAAAATGCAAATATCTCAGTTAATATTAAACATAGTGAAAACACGTACATAAAACATTTATAGAACATTACATTTTGAATAAGATTGGTTCTATATAATGTGTCAATCCAACGCATAATATTGCAGATATTAACAATTTTCGAAATTTCCCCCCTCTCTAAGCCACCCCTCCCCCTGATTCGATTTCAGCCGTTAACGAACTTGATCTTTCTTTTTATATAAAACGATTATATATCAAGTTCGTTAGTGGCCGAAATCAGAGAAAGGGGAAGGGGTGACTATACGTCGGATCGAAAAATTTTATAAAAAGCAATCCTATTAAAAATTAAATGCACTGTAAATATTGTCATATACATTTATTCTCTATCTTGAATATTAACCGAGATATTTGCATTTTACAGCTTTCAGCAAAGCCCCACTTCTACTCATGTTACATAAACAATACTCTGTTATATAATAAACCACACCATTCGAAGCTTAAATAACAAATATTGTTTTTAATAGGCTTTTATTATAAGAGGTAAATGCAAATATGTTCTGGTGACCCCCACCCCACATACTAAGTTCTTGGACTTTGATTGATTCAGATAAAAATTATTCTGATCCATTATAAATTATAACACTAGATGTAGTAAATATTTTTCAGTATAATTAATATGTTATATTCTGATATATTATCGTAATTGTTTTTCTTTCCAGTAAGTGGTTGGGTGACCTGTTTGTTTACATTTTAGACGCTTCCTGTCGGATCTTTGCTCATTATCGTTTCTATTTATTCAGGTAATATTGACGGTGGTGTTGTGTCAGCAGTATGCAGGTTTATCTATTGTTGAATTTCACGAGTGTGCTTAGTTCACGCAGCCCCGGACTTTTCGTCATCTACTAGGTAGGATCGATCGAAATTCGCGTCATAAGTACGACTTCTATGGGAAATCTGCTGAAAGAATCGGTTTAAGAAATGTTTAAAACATTCCCAAGATGGGGGGGGAGGCGGTGGGGAGGCTTATCAAATTAAAGGAAGGTACACTCAGTCCTTCAATTTTTTAGATTCGTGTACTTTACCCATCCCAAGTGACAAGTAAAAATGTATAAGAGGGTAGTGGTGGATTAATTAATATATAAACGTAGAGAGTGAGGGTCTGTGTGAAGGGAGGAAAATTTCAGCTAAGGGATGAGACGCTTAGGGAATTAGCTTGGCTCCTACCCCCCTCCCCGTGCTAAATTGGATTGGCTGTAAAATCAAAAGATCCCCAGCCCTTCCTCTCCTCAAAACGTGATTCAATCTCTTTTTCGTGTCAATAAAAAGATTTACAAAAGGGCCGAGTAGAATTGAATTTGCTTTTGCTCATATCCTCCTCTCTAAATATTGTATTCAATTTAAATATGAAATTTGTGAATAAATTCCATTTGATTGATGCAATAAATACAAAGTCCGCCGCGCTGGGGCTGCGTAAACTAAGCTGATTTCCCTCGTGGAGTTTAACAATAGATAAATCTACATATTGCTAACAAAACACTACCTTGATTACTAAGGGAATAAATACAAACGGTAATAAGAAACCTCCCGACGGGAAGCGTCTGGAATGTAAACAGGTTTGCCAACCTCTCAACTGAAAGAAAAACAATTCAATATATACATATATATATATATATATATATATATATATATATATATATATATATATGAATATAACATTAATTATATTGAAAAGTATATACTATATCTGGTACTGTAATTTATAATGAATCTCAAAACTGGAGAGGGGGGGGGTCACAAGATATATTTGCATTTACCTCGTATAATAAAGGTCTCTTCATATAAATACATATAAAATTTGGAGCGGACCTCATTTTCGTCATCTCCTGGGTAGGATGGATGGAAATTTGAAGAAAAATTTCGTAAATCGCGTCATGAGTATGTCCTCAATAGCTGATTTCCCTTAAGACAAATCTCCAAAAAAAAAACAGAATCTGGGTGTTTATCTGACATCAAGTGAAGGTGCAAGGGGGAGAGGCTATGAATGGCTCAACCAGGTGGTTCTATTAGAATCTTTAATTGCGGTCACTCCCCCGAACCCGTTGTAATTGTTTGAGGTTGGAGAGAATTCATTCTTCCTAAAGGCAAATTGGATTCCTCCTTTTAAAATGGTAAAATGGAAAGTAAATACGGGCCAGAGCGGTGGTGAATATTAATAGAGGAACATTATTTAGCCGTGCTTGGTTGAGGGAAATTTAAATGGATCTCTAGTATTGTTTGCCAATCTAATGAATAGAACACTAGTACATAATGCATCCTTAATTAATTTTTCTTATTAATCGAATATATAACTAGCCAATAGGAGAACTTCCCTCACTTTAAAATCGGCCTCCATTTATGTCGGTTTTCTTTTATGGAAAATCAGATACCGACATTCTATTTTACTTTAGAAGATTCCCCTTAAGGGAAATCACCGCAATTGAGGTCGTAGTCATGACGCGATTTTCGAAACATTTTCCAAGTGTCCATCGATCCTACAAGATCAAATTCCAGGAGATGAAGTCTGTTCAAAATGTGATATAACATTACCAGTACATAATTATAACAGGTGCATTTCTTTAACAAAAATTAATGAAATACTAATTAACTCTTAGCACTTCTTTAACAAAAATAAAAGAAATACTAATTAAATCTTAGCACTTCTTTAACAGAAATATAATAAATATTAATTAAATCTTAGCATTTATTTAACAGAAATAAAAGAAATACTAATTAAATCTTAGCACTTCATTAACAGAAGTATAATAAATATTAATTAAATCTTAGCATTTCTTCAACAAAAATAAAAGAAATACTAATTAAATCTCAGCACTTCTTTAACAAAAATAAAAGAAATACTAATTAAATATTAGCACTTCTTTAACAGAAATATAATAAATATTAATTAAATCTTAGCATTTCTGTAAGAAAAATATTTTAATTAAATCTTAGCACTTCTTTAACAAAAATAATAAAAAAATCGAATTAAATATTAGCACTTCTTTAACAAAAATATAATAATTAAATCTTAGCACTTCTTTAACAAAAATATAATAATTAAATCTTCGCACTTCATTGACAAAAATGTAATTATTAAATCTTAGCACTTCTTTAAAAAAATATAATAATTAAATCTTAGCACTTCTTTAACAAAAATAAAAAATACAAATTAAATCTTAGCACTTCTTTAACAAAAATAAAATAAATTTAGTTAAATATTAGGACTTCTTTAAGAAAAAAAATACTAATGAAATCTTAGCACTTCTTTAACAAAAACAATAAATATTAATTAAATCTTAGCACTTCTTTAACAAAAATAAAATAAAAATAGTTAAATATTAGGACTTCTTTAAGAAAAAAAATACTAATGAAATCTTAGCACTTCTTTAACAAAAATATATTAAGTAATAATTAAATCATAACGTTTCTTCAAGAAAATATTTCCTATTTTGGTACTGTAGTGTATGGTAGATATATATGGAGGTCGCCTATGCTGGTAGAATTAAGTCTGCTGTAAGGGCGGGTCATGATGAATGGCCAACTTTTGATGGTATAGTGTGGAGGAAGATAGGAACGAGGCTAAAACAAACAAAAGCCAGATTCCGAAATGCCATCCCATCCCCCAGAGCCAACTCTTACATAATTCCTTCCCTTTCTTCAAAGATCAAAAGAGAAAAAGACATGAAAAATGCTTTTAACCCGAAGTAGAGACGCTAACCTTTCAGGATTGAGAGTGATATATCGAGTTTCTGGTTTGATGCTCCGAATATTTTTCCGCTTCATTGTATCTTAGACAGAAACAGCTTTGGAGATACTATTAAAAGCATAGTTTTACTATCAGTATTAAAAACTCAGATCAAAAGGACTTCCGAAATTGAACGTCTTATTGATTTTTCATATTCACCTACTGAATACATTACAATTGGTCGTTTTCAGAACACGTTCTAGAAGATTTCCCTTAAGGAAAATCAGCTATTGACGTTGTACTTGGAAAAATTTCTTCAAATGTCCATTGATCCTACCCAGGAGATGACGAAAATGAGGTCCGTTCAAAGCCATATATATAGACACTCTTAGTGGTCGCAATTTTTGTTTGATCGTTACCAAACTCGGTATTTAATCGTTTTATGTAAAAAGAAAGATCGAGTTCCCATTAAGAAACGGGACTAGTGGAAGGGAGAATTTCGAAAATTCGAAATATATCCGTTACTATACGACGGATCGAACATTTGTTTAGTACCATTCTTATTGCAAATTACATTTACTATAAATATTGTTATATGCATGTATTCTCTATCTTGAATATTGACCAAGATATTATCATTTTTATTAAATGTTTGCGGATAACGGACGAGATGAGATCGGCTGATGTCGGCTCTATTCGTGACTCCGACGAAAACTAGATCGGCCGTTTCCGTAACTGTTCGGCTCTCGTGAAATTGGTTTAGAGACTCGTTACTACTACTGTTGCTAGTATGCAGATTTCTCTATTGCAAAAATTACGCAGCCCTGGTGTGACGGATTTTTCTTGCCTTAAATAGTTCTATCAGTCTGGGTAAGGAGAAGGTGCAAATAACACTTAAAATGAGCAATGAACACACTAAAAATAACAACAATCACGCTTCAAGAACAGTGCTAAATGTTTTGCCTGGGTTTATAGACGGATTAACAAAAGAAACGTGATTAAACAGAAATTTCTACCTATCCTGATGTGGACAAGAAAGGAGAGGGGGGGGGGTGTCCTAATGGAGACTTAGCTGCTTACAACCAAACTGGTTTAATCACTTCTTCTTGTTTTCTTCTCTCGCACAAAAACAACTTATTTTCATAACAGTTCGCTCAACATCTATTTTCAGCGACTTTTTGGCAGATTTCCACTAAGGGAAATCAGCTATCGAGGTCCTACTCATGGCGCGATTTTCGAAATATTTCTTCAAATGTCCATCGATCCTACACAGAAGATGACGAAAATGAGGTCCATTCAAAACTGTGTGTGTGTGTGTGTCTATATATATATATATATATATATATATATATATATATATATATATATATATATATATATATGGTGTTGTTGTTTTTTGGAGTTTTGGTCAGTGTTGGTGGAAAAATCTTAGTTCATTCCAATATTTCGAGAATATCTATTTTCTCTTCTTCAAGCTTTAACAAAAATACAACAACAATTGTGATAAGATACAGCTACAACAAATGTAACATAGTAGAATAGCAATAATTGTAACAACACACAACAATAATTAGTTGTAGCATAATAAAATAACAATAACATTGTAACTTTAATATAACTTGAATATACCTTTAGCAAAATATAACAATAATTGTGATAACATATAGCAATAACAAATGTATCATAGTGAAACAGCAATAATTCTAACAACACACAACAATAATTAGTTGTAGCATAATAAAAGTAACAATAATATTGTAACTTTAATATAACATGATAACAGCTTTAACAAAATATAACAATAATTGTGTTAACATATAGCAATAACAATTGAAACATAGTGGAATAACAATAACATAACAATTTTATTACTATATAAAAATAGCTTAAAAAATAATATAACAATAATTATAATAACACATATCAATAGTTGTAACATAATCTAATAGCTACAGTATATTAATTATAATATAGTTCAACAAACAAAACACAATGAACTATAGTGATACAAAGACATACGGCAGTGACCATGCTGAATATAACAGGCTTGAGTAGGTTACACCAGTACAACAGTAGTGTACAATAGTTTTTAAGTATCTTTAGTCTTGGTAAGTAGAATTAACACAAACACTATCTGTTACACTCTAATAACAATGTGCAATATATATATATATATATATATATATATATATATATATATATATATATATAAAGTAATACCTGTACTTTTTAGCCCTGAAGAAGAGAAAATAAATATTCTCGAAATATTGGAATGAACTAAGATTTTTTTCACCAACACTGACCAAAACTCAAAAAAAAACAACAACACACACACACACACACACACACATATATATATATATATATATATACATATATATGTCTCTTATTGCTCTAGCGGTCGCAATTTTTGTTGTATCGCTACCAAATTCGATATGTAATCGTTTTATGTAAATAGAAAGAATCGGACCAGAGGGAGAGTGGGTTTAGGGGGGAGAAATTTGAAAATTCGAAATATCTCCGTTACTATAAGTCTGATCAAAATAGTGTTTATAATAAATCTTATTACAAATTAAATTTACTATAAATAGAGTTATATGCATTTATTCTCTATCTTGAATATTAACCGAGATATTTGCGTTTTTAATTATTTTTTTTAAAGAAATACTTTTTCCACCCTCATAGCTTCATGTAAAAACGCAGAACCAGTTTTTTCTTGCGTCCTTCCTCATTTACGCACTTCAAAAGACGGCACCTGATAACCATTTCGGCACTGTGTATTTCTGCTTTTGAAAGTAAATTAAAGCCAATCTGATTATATTTTTCATGTCTTCAATATTCTGTGACCTGTTTTGGTTGACGACTATAATTCATTTGTATTTAACTACAAAGCCTTAATATCATAATGATATTTGAATGAGGATCATTTCCCCATTTCGACGATAGACATTTAAATATGAAGAACGTTCTTCAAAAATAGCTTCTTTTGAGTAGAAGCTCCATAGGATATTGTGTTAGGCAGAATGCGTGGGAGAGGGCTGGGAGTCTCTACACAGCATGACAACAATTACAAGAGAACATCGTGACCCGGAGGTAAAAATCAGCCAGATATTCGCCGGCTACCTCTCCACACTTAAAATACCAACCTCTGCCAGGAGGAAGGCCAGCTATTCGATGCCCTGCATAGCGATCGCCTCGCCCCACTCACTATTTCTATTTTACTTTAAAAGGGAATTAAGAAATGAGTCAAACCCTCTTCGGGCTAGCCTGGAATTTTTTTCCGCATCAGACAATCGGCTGGTAAATACCACTGGGAAAAACTAAAAATCTACTTAGACTAGAACTAAAAAGTCCGTTATTATATTTATATATATATATATATATATATATATATATATATATATATAATAACTCTCTAGCAGTCGGCATTTTTGTTTGATCGTTACCAAACTCAATATTTAATCGTTTTATGTACAAAAGAGGGATCAAGTTCGTTAATGGCTGAAATCGGTAAATTCGAAATATGTCCGTTACTATACGCCGAATCGAAAAATTGTATAGAATCAATCTTATTGGAACTAATATGTACATTTTATTTCCAATAAGATTGTTATAACCATTGATTCCCTACCTTGAATATCAATCTAGATATTTGCATTTCTCAGTTGTCAGCCTTCAGCAAACCCCCACTTCTACTCATGTTACATAAACAATAGTCTGTTATGTAATAAACCACATTATTCGAAGCATAAATACCAGATATTGTTTCCAAGAGAACTATTTTATACGAGATACATGCAAATATGTTCTGATGATACCCCATCCGTTTTAAGTTCTTGGACTACTGAAATTTGATTGATTCAGACAAAAATTATTCTGATTCATTTTAAATTACAGTATTAGATATAGTAAATATTTTTCTATACATACATATACATATTCAGGTATATTTCAGTAATGACCGTTCAAGTATTAAGGGAGTTGTTTGTACGAGTAGTTTGATGCTTTGAGCGTTGAGTAAGGACCCCCTCCCCTCGCCCTCTCTTCTACTCATCTGTTATTTACATGTAAATAAGGAATATGCGCTCTAATGAGATCACAAGCTAGTTATAGCAGCACTTGGCAAATGTATCGTTCAACTAGAATGATTAATTATTACTCTAACCTCCCATTAAGCTTTAAAAAGAATTTGATCTATAATAGATCTTTGACAGCATTAAAGATAACATTTACACAATTTTTAGAGGAGATGAAAAGTAAACTTAGATTAGTGTTTAAAGAAAATAGTCACCCAAGTAAAGTAATAGAGAGTGGAATTGAAAAAGCAG
>CM032233.1:138025000-138127500 GCA_019009955.1 Riptortus pedestris | reverse complement strand
ATATAGACTGATAGATAGATATATCTACACACGCACACACACGCACGCACACACATGTATATAGTTTTGAACGGACCTTGTTTTCGTCATCTACTAGGTACGATTGATGGGGATTTGAAGGTATTTTTTTTGAATATCTCGTCATGAGTACAACCTCAATAGCAGATTTCCCTTAAGGCTTAAATGAAAAGGAATTGTTTTAGGGAGGTCATTTATCAATCCTATACCCGTAAAATAATACACAAAAAAAAGAATTGTTCAGAGCATTCCTGTTTGAAATACATAATACGTGATTCAAGGAGATATGATGTCATGGACTAAAAGGAATCCTTGTGGAAAATAGTTTATTTTTGCTTATGCATCATACTATCTCTTACGTATTTTCTCTTTCTTCATTTGTGACTCTTCCCTGGTGCTTACTGTTACAAGACAGCTTTGAAACAGTAGTTCAGTAAATCGTAAGTAAATATCATACTTCAAAATGCTCTATTGAAAAAGTCCGTTACGCGAGGGCTGCTTAAACCAAGCAGATTTCTCTCGTGCAGGTAAAACGTGCTTGTAATATCATCGCACCACTTCTCTATTTGTACGTAAAATAAGGGAGATACTCGTATTTTCAATTCCTCCCCTCTCTCTCTCTACTCCCCCCCCCCATACTAGTGTTGAAAAGTACCTGGAGATCGTTACCTTACTCGATATTTAAGCATTTCATACATTAAAGGTCACAGTCGTTAAGGGCTGAAATCGGACCAGTGGGAGGGGAGGGGGGTTAGAGAGGGGGCATTTTGAAAACCCAAATATTCCCCTTACTATACGTCGGATCGAAAAAGTGTATAGAACCGATATTATTGCAAATTAAATGTCCTGTAAATACTGTTATATACTTTTTTTCTCTATCTTGAATATTAACCGAGATATTTGCATTTTTCAGTTTTCAGCCATCAGCAAACCCCCACTTTTACTCATCTTACATAAACAATACTCTGTTGTATAATAAACCACATTATTCGAAGCTTAAATACCAAATATTGTACTCATGAGACCTTTATTATACGAGATACATGCAAATATGTTCTGTTGAACGCTCCCCCCCCCCCTCTCCTCCCGGTAATAAGGTCTTAGACCACTAAAATTTCATTGATTGAGATAAAAATTATTCTGGTCCATTATAAATTATAGTACTAGTTATAGTAAATAGTTCTCAATAAAATTAATATGTTATATTCCGATATATTTCAGGAATTGTTTTTCTTTCTGGTGTGAGGCTGGCAGACCTTTTTACATTTCAAACGCTTCCCGTCGGGAGGGGAAACATTTCTTATTTCCTTTTGTTTTATTTTCTTAATATTCACGATGGTGTATTACCAGTATGTAGATTTATCTACCCGTATTACTAAACTTCACGAAGGAAATCTGTATAGGTAGTATAGTAGTATAGATAGATAGATTCATTATAAATTTTAGTTCTGTTATATTCAGATACATTTCGTTAATTGTTTTTCCTTCCGCTCTAGAATATGTCTATCGATATATTCAGCTCTGAGAGTTTGGCTGCCCTGTTTACAATTCAGACGCTATCCGTCGTGGAGCTTATTAAAATTCAGTTAACATTCACAGTGGTGTTAAGTGTTAGCAGTATGTTGATGTAAATCTTCGCGTGGGAAATGTGCATAGTTTACACAGATATATGCTAAAAATTTTTCACTTGCTTTGTAAATGATATTGTTGTTTTGTTTGTTGCAGAACTAAACGTTAGAAGTAACGTTATGTACAGTAGATCTCAACTCTCGGCATTGATATAACTGTGAGTACCAAATTTACTTTTGTAACTTGAGTTATTTATATAGTTTTATATTAATTTTATATGGCCTTATTGTCCACGCTCATTCTATTTGGATGGTTCTTAATCTAGACTTGTGAAGGAGAAGGGACTTGAGATGTTCCCATGGCCAATTGAAAGCAACGAACTAGTTAAGCGGATAATGATATGTGAAGCTAGAGCCGTCATAAGTGGCCAATAGATAGCCCTACTTCAAATATACTTCACGCCTACAATTTAACCAGTTGACTAACCCCTCTCTTACCGTAAGCTTGGCCATAATCCCAATAAAGCTTATTGAATAATCGGTTATTCAATAATCGTTCAAACAAATAAATAAAATTGTGTTCGTTATTCAGAGATACAATGTTTTATTAGCAGATTTCACTTAGGGATCAGCTATTGAGGTCTTACTCGTGAAGGAATTAAAATACATGTCGAATTTTACTAAATTATTTCCACGTAATTAGCAAGATTGAGAAAAATGTCAAAAGTATCAATTAAGCATTGCGGTTCTATTTTGAAATACTCTTCTAATGATTAATACACAAATTTCACACAAATATATAATAAGGCTTCATTGCTTTATACATGTGATTTTTAGCAGATTTCCCCGAAGGGAAATCAGCTATCTAGGTCGTATTCATGAAGCAATTTTCGACATTATTCATTTTTCAGTCTTTAGTAAATCCCCATTTCTATTCGTTTTACGTAAACAATATTCTGTTATATAATAAACCACATTATTCCAAGCTTAAATACCAAATATTGTATTCCAGGGACCTTTATTATACGAGATAAATGCAAATATGTCCTGGTGCCTCCCCCCCCCGTATTATCTTTTTGGACTACTAAAATTTCATTGATTGAGATAAAAATTATTCCGATTCATTATAAATTACAGTATAAGATATAGTACATAGTTTTCAATAAATTTAATATGTTATATCCTGATATGTTTCAGTTATTGTTTTTCTTTCGGGTAAGTCGCTGTTATTTTACATTTGAGATGGTTCCAGTCTGGAGGTTTCTTATTATCGTTTGTATTGATTCACTTGATATTGTCTGAACTATTGTTTTACCATTATATAGATTTATCTATTGTTAAACTTCACGAGGGTAATCTGCTTATTTAAGTCTGCGTGACAGACTTCTTCTGAATTTTATTTACAAGCCTCAGCTCCTCAATAATTTATCGATTTATTTTCCAGCCCTTTTAAGATTAATACAAATCGGCAATAATGTTCATTGCGTGTAGTAATATGTTTTAATGAACATGCTTTGTACGTTGCTGGTTTTCATAGTAAATAATATTAATTATTCATAAAGAGATTTCAAAGAACATTTTTGAATAGCTAAAAATTAAACATATTGACAGTGAATGTGTTTAATAAGTAATGGAATTATATATATATATAGATTAGGAAATTTATTCGCTCATTATATTTATTATTTAGCAGTTTTCCCTTCTAAGGGGAGTAAATTATTAAAGTTGTACTCATGAGGAAATTTCAGAAAATGTCTTCAAAAGTCCATCGATCATAGCTGTTAGATGACGAAAACGTCCGTCACGCAGGAGCTACGTAAACTAAGCAAATTTCCCACGTTAAGTTCTACAATAGAGAATACAATTTCACGAGAGCCGAACAGTTATGGAAACGGCTGAACTAGCATATGGCGGAAACGCACGACTAGAAAGAACCGAAGATAGCCGATCTCATCTCGTCCGTTATCCGTACACACTTAACAAAAATGCACATATCTCGGTTAATATTCAAGATAGAGAATAAATGCATATAACAATATTTATAGTAAATTTAATTTGCAATATGAATGTCTCTATACAATCTTTCGTTCCGACGTATAGTAACGGAGATATGTTGAATTTTCGAAATTCCTCCCCTCTAAACCCCCTCCCACTGGTCTGATTTCAGCCATTAACGAACTTGATCTTTAGCTGTACATAAAACGTTTAAATATCGAGTTTGGTAACGATCAAGCAAAAATTGCGACCGCTAGAGCATTAACAGACAAATATATATACAGCTCTCTCTCTCTCTATATATATATATATATATATATATATATATATATATATATATATATACGTACATTTTGAACGGACCTCATTTTCGTCATCTCCTGGGTAGGATCGATGGATATTTGAAGAAATGTTTCGATGTGTTCAATAGTTTAATTCGATTGGCTCTATAACATATTACGATCCGACTCCTAATAACGGAAATATTTGGCATTTTCATAACCCCTCCCCTCTAAAACCCTATTATCCCAGATCCGACTTCAGCCAATAATAAATATGATCATTAATGCTGACGGAAACGTATAAATGTCGCGTATGGAATAGTTCTAATAAACGTAAAATCTTAATTGACGATGTCATCATGCAACGAATTCCCATGGAACTCGCACAATAAACGTCTCTTTAGAAAAATATTTGGTATTCAGGCTTGGAATAACGTGGTCCATGGTGTAGCAGGTTATTGTTAATATGACATTTAGGGGGTTTAATAAAATCAAAATATCTCGGTTAATATTGATGATCTTGAATATATGTATATAACAATATGTATAGTAAATGTATATAAATATGAATAATTTTTATCGCAATCACTCATATTTTAGTAGTCCAACAAACTAAAGAAGGGGGGGGGGTATCAACATAACGTATTTGCATATATCTCACAAAGGAGAAGCTTACACGAGTCTCTACACCAATTTCAAGAGAGCCGAATAGTTACGGAAACAGCCGAACTAACTTTCGGCGGAATCTCACGTACAGAACCGACGATAGCCGATCTCATCTCATCCATTATCCTCACACACTTAATTAAAAGTCCGTCACGCAGGGGCTGCGTAATCTAAGCAGATTTCCCACGTGAAGTTATACAATATAGAAATCTCCATAGCAAAGCCAAACGGTTACGGCAAAGGACGGAACTAGCTTTTCGCGGGAAATTCAAAAATCCGTTATCGGCTCAAATTTCATAAAAATGCAAATATCTCGGTTAATATTCATGATAGGGAATAAATGTATATAACAATATTTATAGTAAATTTAATTTTCAATAATATTTATTCTTTACAATTTTTCGATCCGACGGATAATAACGGAGATAATTTGAATTTTCAAAAATCCCCCTCTAAACCCCCCCTCCCACTGGTCCGATTTCAGCCATTAACGAACTTGATCTTCCTTTTTACATAAAACGATTAAATTCCGAGTTTGGTAACGATCAAACAAAAATTGCGACCGCTAGAGCGTTAACAGACAAATATATATATATATATATATATATATATATATATATATATATATATATATATATAATTTTGAACGGACCTCATTTTCGTCATCTCCTGGGTAGGATCGATGGACATTTGAAGAAATTTTTCGAAACTCGCATCATGAGTACGACCTCAATAGCTGATTTCCCTTAAGGGAAATCTGCTAAAATGCAAATATCTCGATTAATATTCAAGATAGAGAATAAATGTACATAACAATATTTACAGTAAATTTAATTTGCAATAAGGTTGGTCCTATACAAGTTTTCGATCCGACACATAATAACGGAGATGTTTCGAATTTTGGAAATTCCCCCTCGAAACCCCCCCCCCCCTCCCACTGGGCCGATTTCAGCCGGTAACGAACTTGATCTTTCTTTTTTCATAATTGATACCAAAGGTTATTTTAGTTGAACTCTTACTATGTCAGATCTATGCAAATACATTCGGCGTGTCTTCGTAATTTTAAATTTTACTTTCTGACCTACATGATTTGTACTAGAGAATACGGGATAAAATTACCAATCGGATCATATTCCAGCACATAGAAAATGTGCTTGGTTGGTTTATGCAGCACTTGCCTCACAGCCTTCTAAACGTCTCGAATTTCGAAAACCCCTTTTCTCAAGGAGTAGCTAAAAGCCAGGAGCCTCTATGCCGCATTTGTTTCTATGTATTGTGCTGAGTGGCCGAACCAATCGAATTTGACGTTTATATAAAAAGATTCTTTTTCTACAAACAATGAGAGAGCCGTTGGGAGGGCTGGGAAAGTATTTCAAACCGACGACTGGATAATAAATTTAGACTGATCCGATTGCGTAGACGTCAAGCTCCTAACTTTGACTCTTATCTTTTACTAGTAAACAGATAACTAAATTTAGACTGCGTTAACGACCTAGGCGTCCATCTCCCCCTTAACCCTTGATTGGGGGAAAGGAAGAAAAAAAAAAGAAGGAGAGGGGGAAGAGTATTGACGTGCCAGTATAGAATAATGGCACCCTCCACACACACAAACGAAGAAACAATAGTATTGGGATTTGTACTTTGAGCTGACCTGGATTCAGGAAATCCCTCGCCATACTCCCGTTTCATTTTATTCTTTTCCAACGCAGGTGTTTCTAAAAATATATAATGTAAAAGTCCTATATCCTGAGAGCGCAATATCCTTGCTTATTTTCTTTTAAACTTGGTTCAATATGGGTGAGGGTACCGGCGTGCAAATCAATTCAAGTTGGTGGTAGCAATATATCTGATAGAATTAGAGGGTAATTGGGTATCCGTTACAGAGGTGATCAATCAATCGGATGATGATTGTATTTTTTGCGCTTAAGGTTTCGGACACCTTTGGTATCCATCTTGACAGCGATATTGCTTGAGAGGGAGACCAGCCAGATACAATCTCACCAATCTCTGGTCAAACCCTAAAATGAAGATTTGTATTCGATTCCAAAATAAGATTTATTTATAAATTATTGAAAAACGTTTATACTTATACTAGCTAAGTCACCCGGCTTCGCTCGGGAATTCTTTTGTGGCTGAATGACGATGGCATTTTTTTGGCAAGGCTTTACTTTGCACAGTATTTCGACATTTCCTCGTCCCAGTGTTTAGGGTTTATACCCGTCGTTGCTGTAGATTTGTTAGTAATAAAATTATTTGTTATGTATGGCTTCACTGTCCTGAAAATTTTTATATTTCCCGTCTCCTGAGCATGTAGTTTATTTCCTACATAGAGAAAAAAAATTCCTCTTATCACTGTGAGGTGATGGGAGAGTGACTGATTTCCATTAGAGCTACATCCTAAATCTAATTTCTAACGCCCAGCCGTAGAAAATTATGTTAAAGAATGTTTAAATCTTACGTATTTCCGAAACTCTATGTGGAGGGATTTTATTTATCTGCACATCCCATGCATATTTGCATTATATGTGTAGTTTGTCAAAACCTTTAACAATTTTTTCTATAATAATATATATCCATATTACAAAATGGAAATAAGATTATGAAAATTAAACATGACCAAATAAAACAAAAAGCATTAAATAGAACAATTCAGGAATACAATTAAATTACTAATAAACAAAATTACATAATATTAATATTATATTATCTTTTCCTCTCTCAGCTTAGGAATATCATAGGCTATTGATTTTAATAAACTTAGGTGTTTTGAAAATAAAATATCGGGAATTGACAGGCGATGCGGGAATATGAGTCTTTGACTGTCTTTGTATGTCTTGAGCCAGTCTACATTCATAAATCAGGTGGGTGAATGGCTGTTCAGTGGAACTGGCGCATTTACAAGTATTTGAGTCGGTAAGTTTGAGTCTGTGTAAGTAAGAGTTTGTATTTCCATATCCACTTAGTATTTGTGTTAGATAAAATGTATGTTGGGATAGTCAGATAATGGTTTTTAAAACAGGGATATATAATTTTAGATGTGATCCTTTATCTATTTGATTCCATCTCTGTTTCCACAAATGAATACTTTTTTCTCTTAGTAAAGATTTTAACACAGTTGGACTAATTTTATTGTAAATGACCTCTTCGCTACTTTTGGCTTGGATATCGACTATTTCATTGCCCATAATTCCTGGGTGTGCCTTGCCCCTATTGAAGTGCATGAAAGTCCGCCTATTTTTTAATAGAGTTATATTATGGCGTATTTGTTCTATATGTTCGTCGTGGTTTTTCATGTTGTCTAGTTTGTGTAAAAGCATTTGACTGTCTGTGTGTAGTAGAATGTAAGTGTTCGGTTGCAAGACCATTTCATTTACATACTTTAGAGCCTGTAAGACGGCAATAATTTCTGCCTGGTTATTGGAACAATGGTTGCCTATTTTAAATATTTTACATTTTATGATATCATCAGTTTTATTTCCTACAAAAATGATAAAGGCAGCGCCAGTATAGTAGTTCGATGTAGTTTTAGTATGTAATATCTGACAGTATATTCTACCGCTATTATCGTAATAGGGACCAAATCGGGCAAGACACATGCAGCTTTAAATCTTATGAAATCATATCTACATAAAAGCACAAATTCATGGTTGAGCGCAAGTCGATAGCTGGTCGGATGTTTTGAGCAGATTCAAAAGGATTAAGGAACTCTTTACTCTAAATGCCAAATCTCTGCGGTTGTTTTATGTCGTTTGGGATGGGTTTTGGGTTGGAGAGCCCCCCCCCTCCTTCTGATGGCCTTTCTTAAGGGCATCCTGCTTCACTACACCAGCCTTTGTGAGCATTGCTAACGGCTCGCCAAGCAAACGACTCTATTCCCATCCCACGACTATAGACTATAAAGGGAATCATTCCCGACCTCGCTTATATAGCCAAAGCCAAATATGATTTATGCTGGCCCACTGGCTAGGAAGAAACAAAGTCCGTCACGCAGGGGCTGCGTAAACTAAGCAGATTTCCCTCGTAAAATGTAATAATAGATAAACACACCCCTACATACTGCTAACACAACACCACCGTGAATATTAAGTGAATAAATACAAACGGTAATAAGAAATATTTCCCCTGCCGGCGGGAAGCGTCTCAAATGTAAACAAACAGGTCTGCCAACGGCTCAGCGGAAAGAAAAACAATAACTGAAACATATCAGAATATAACATATTCATTTTATTGAAAACTATGTACTACACCTAGTACTGTGATTTATAATGAATCAGAATAATTTTTATCTCAATCAATCAAATTTTAGTAGTCCAAGAGTTTAAGATTGGGGGGTTCACAAGAACATATTTGCATGTATCTCGTATAATAAAGGTCTCTGGAAAACAATATTTTGTTTTTAAGCTTCGTATAATGTGAGTATTGTTTATGTAACACGAGTAGAAGTGTGGGTTTACTGAAGACAGAAAACTGAAAATATCTCGGTTAATATTCAAGATAGAGAATAAATATATATAACAATATTTATAGTACATTTAATTTGCAATAAGAGTCATTCCATACACGATCCGACTTATAGTGACGGAGATATTTCGAAAAATGCGTCACGAGTAGGAGCTCAATAGCTGTTCTCCCTTAAGGGAAATCTGCTAAAATGCAAACCGTTATCCCAGCAAGGACACCTTTTGCTTAGGAAATAGCTTAGTACTATATTTCTCTTATCTCCGAATGATGATGGGCTTCATTTGAAGGTGAGACCTATCTACCTCCGAGCAAACTCCTAAGCAGATTTGGGACGTTCCCTAGAAATTATTATAAAAGTAGAGGCATTGGAGTGGGCTAGAGCGTAGCAGATGTTGTGAGTGAGAGATGGGAAGCCGATGGGCATATTGAGGCAAAAATCAATACACAATCTAGAACAGGCATGCCACTTCCCTGACCCCCAAACCTTAGCCACCCGCAATTGCTCCTACAATCTTTAGTCCTCTTGTCTTTTATTCCAACTCTTCCAATATAAAAGTTGTTGGGGTTTTTAATTAGTTTTCAACTTTTAGGTATATGATTGAAGATTTGCGTTTTCTCAAAGTTGCTTTGACTCAGTATCTTCGGCGAAATAATTTAACAAATAAATAAGCATTATAGTCTTGTGTCTTACTTACAAATGGGCCTCGTCCAATTCTACTGACAATGAGGACGACATTCGATATTTATGCTTCAAATAAAGTTTCCCATAATGTAACAGCTAACTGTCAATATGACATAATTAATTGATGGTCAAGCAACAAATTTAAATTTTTTTGGGTTACTTCCTACCGATTGACCCAAGTACAAATTACGTCAGTTTGGCAGAGAATGTGAACAGAATGTATAGAACACGAATTTTCGGAAAACACTTTATAAAAGAATCCGTCGCGCAGGGGCTGCTAAGCAGATTTCTCTCGTGAAATTTAATAATTGATAAATGTTCATACTGCTAACACAACACCACCGTCAATATTAAGTGAATAAATACAAACGGTAATAAGAAATCTTTCCCCTCTCAACGGGAAGCGTCTTATATAAATGAGTAAACAAACAGGTCTGCCAACCTTTAACCGGAAAAAAAAACAGTTACTGAAATATATCAGAATATAACATATTAATATTAATGAAAACTATTTACTATATCTAGTACTGTAATTCATAACGAATCAGAATAACTTTTATCTCAATCAATCAAATTTTAGTTCGACCCCTCATCCAAACACCCCTCCCACAGGTCCGATTAACAAACTTCATCTTTCTTTTTACATAAAACGATTAAATATCGAGTTTGGTTACGATTAAACAAAAATTGCGACTGCTAGAGCGTTAACAGATATATATATATATATATATATATATATATATATATATATATATATATATATATAATTTTTGTTTTTTGAACGGACCTCATTTTCTTCATCTCCTTGGTAGGATCGATGGACATTTGAGGAAATGTTTCGAAAATTGCGTCATTGATTGTTTATATAGCATATTGTGATCCTATGAATAATAAGGTAGGTATTAATAGATTTCAATCTTGCCCGTCCTCGAAAGCCACACTACTGCACTGTATCTTTAAAATCAAGCAAGAGATTTATTTAGACAATTAATCAATAATGAATGTTTTGGTTAGTGAATGAGAAGGTGATGGGGATTAGAATTGCTTGTGTATGAGTGATGAATCCTTTAAATGTAATGTAATCGATGCGAGAGGGTAGAGGCGGACACAGCATTCCAAGGACCAAGGGGATGAATGAGCCCACATACCAGCCAGGTAGATACGGTAGCTATCCTACACTTTTTGCCCCACATATGTCCCTCTCTTCCAATAATGCTTATTTCACTTGATTCTTTTCGTGTTTTCTTTTCTCGAGACAGGGCTTTTTTTCTCCCCCTCGGCCTGAGTGGATGGGCGAGTGGAAAAAAAAGCTACTCAGATGGAGGCGATCGGAACGACACAGAGCGCGGGCCAACCAGAACTTATAATCAGATATAGATTGTTATGTTAATGGGGAGGATGGTAGGTAGATAGGGCAGTCGCCACCACCAATAGCCGCCCCTCTCCAACCTTCTTAGCACACCTAATCACTCTCTCTCACTTTCACTCTCATTATTACTGTCACGAGAGCCAACTTGCTAATACTGTGGACACCCCTGCATTCCTCAGTTGAAGTCGTGCTGACTAGAAGCAGCTGAGGGACATGATTCATTCCAAGGAATGTTTGAGACATAGAGGGAGGGAGAATCCTCCCAGGCGACGGGGGCTTACTAGGAAGGACAGTCCTAACTGACGCCTCCGCTCAAACATCCAACTTTGTTACGTTTATTACAAAAATAATAAACGTTGTTTATTAGAGTTCTTTTGGATTGCAAAATTAAACAAACCAGCTTTAGAGTTTTTATGACTGCTCAATTTATTTGACAATGCATTACACACTTGGTGAAAGCATGCTTGATAACTTCACTTCTTATTGCACAGTACAACAACTCAGGATCACTGAAGTTCACAAAACATGGCACTGCACTGATCTACACAAAAACCACGCCACTGCACTCATCTTCACAAAGAACACGTCACTGCACTGTTCTTTACATAAACTCTGAACCACACTGAAACTAAAACTGTTCACTAAAGCTGCATTGTTATTCACTTGAAGAGAACTGATAACAAACTGAACTCTCGGGCGAGTTGGGCCGCTTTTATAGATGGGCGGCGTGATCAAAGACAAAGGGCCCAGAGTGGGCTAGATTCCAGACGAAGTTTTCGAGACACTTCCGGTCCTTCCATCGGTAGGCTCCTTTCATCTACTTCGTATTTCTTAAATATGTGATTGGGGCTCAGATTGGCCCTGAAAGTTAGGCGTTGGTCTTAATCTCATATGGTGAGCCTAGAGTGGCGAGTTCGACTCCCGCCTTGGGCGGTGGGAATTTATTAGTAACACAAAGTGGACGTAAATAAATTTCAAGCATTCAATCCATCTGAAGGAATTAATTTCATTAACAAACTCCCTCCCAACAAGGCACCAGGTTATGACCTAATTACCTCTCGCATCCTTAAAAATCTCCCGAAAAAAGCTGTCCTCTTTCTCACCTATATCTATAATGCTGTCCTCAGAACAACCTACTTCCCTCTACTCTGGAAATTCTCTGTCATCCATATGATCCCTAAACCTAGAAAACCGTCAACTCCCTTCTTCCTATCGGCCCATTCAGCTTCTCCCTATAATGGGAAAAATCCTTGGAAAGTCCATCCTTAAACGCCTATATCCACTCCTTGACCCCATAATTCCCTCCACATCAATTCGGTTTCCGACAATCCCATTCCACCGTCCAGCAATGCCACAGAATAGTTGATTTTATCGCCTCCTCGTTCGAAAACAAGAAGTACTGCACTGGAGTCTTCCTTGACTTAGCCCAAGCTTTTGATAAGGTGTGGCACCAAGGTTTACTGCCCAAACTAAAAAACACACTCCCTTTCCCCTACTACCTCATTCTTAAATCATACCTTTCCGACAGACATTTTCAAGTTTCATTTGGATCCTCAGCCTCATCCTTATTCCCCAGCTGGCAGGTGTAGCACAGGCCCCCATCACATCCCGGCACTCCCCTTCTCGCGTATGAAGATGATACTGCAATCTTGATGTCCAACTCAGACCCAAATATGGCATCCGCATCTTTACAAGAACACCTAGCTCTGCTAGATTCCTGGCTTACACAATGGAGGATCAAGGTCAACAGCAGCAAATCAAGCCAAGTAACATTCTCCGATGCTCTATTTGCCCTCCAGTTACACTCAACAGCACACTAATTCCTCAAAAATCACAAATTAGGTATCTAGGACTCACACTAGACAAGCGACTAACTTGAAAACCTCACGTCAGATTAAAAAGCAAGAATTGAATCGACGCTACATACTTCTACTAAGACTACTTGACAACAGATCTAAACTATCACTACACAACAAACGATTGATTTACACGACAGTACTCAGACCAATATGGACATACGGACTTGAACTTTGGGCTTCCACTAAACCTTCAAATTCCTCCAAAAATCAAACCCTCCAATCCAGAATATTCCGCAAAATTACAGATTACGTATCCAATTTAACTCTCCATAACGACCTCATCATTCCTTTCGTCCATAGCCTCGCCAAATCCCGATATCAGCAATTCCACTCTCTCCTTCCCGCACATCCTAATCCTTTAGTCGAATCACTTTCATCTAGCCATATTCTTGGAAAGCCAAGACGACGTCTGAAGCGTAAGTGGCCAAGATATCTCCTTGTGTAGTGCACAGTATAACTCCATATAGTACAATCCAATGTTCCCTCCAATGTGGCTATTGTCAATGGACAACTTCCCACCTCAAGTCAATAATCAAGCCAATTGTTATATCATTCATATCATTTGCTTGTAATATTTATATATATATATATATATATATATATATATATATATATATATATATATATATATATTGTTGCAAATAAACGAATATATATTAAAAAAAATTCATGTACGTAGTTTTCAAACAATATATTTTGGTACATAACAACAAAAAAGTCTGATTACATGTGGACATGACATCACTAATTAGACTTATTGTGTCATTCTTATGTCAACATAAGGCGGATTAAATGGGAAAGGCAAACCCTGAAAGGCATTAAAGGATAGAGCTCGTTGACTTTTAGTGTCCTGTTAAAGGACTTGACGAACCATAACAATAAATATATATCCGTTATAAAAGTTAAGTTATAAAAAAAGTGATTGGCGGATGGGACAGATGAAGAGCCAGATCGATGAGCAACTACGTCCTATTATTTTATTATTCGAGAGGATGTACTAGCGGCCATTGAAATTCCATCAGGCAGGGGCTGCGTAAACTAAGCAGATTTCCCTCAAGGTAACTCTGATAAAATATTATGAAATAATTTTAGGAGCCAGATCGTTAATATAGCATCACTTGACTCGATGCGCCTCTTTTCTAAGGTCGGAATCCTTAATTTAGATTACGTTAGTTTTTCAAGAAACGGTTAAATATCGAGTATGTTATCAGTGGAAAACCGCGCCAAGAACTGATTTCAAGGATTATTTTGCGTAGGGGAAACCAGGCGATAAAAAGAACCACAAAGGGTCTCCTCCCCGTCGGGGGTCTATACTAAACTTTTGTAATGCATACGTGGAAGAATTTTATACAGAGCCCTGGGTTGAAAAGCTTCCCTCGTGCCAATTTCTACTTTATAATTATTCTGGAAAGGGGAAGTATACAACAACAAAAAAAAACTGAATTTCCAGGAAGCATTTGACCCCTCTATTAGATTTTTTCGCGAGTTTCCTCTACATAAAGAATTTTTTTTTTCTCCTGATAGACCTCTTTATAAGGTCCTACCTTTTCTGAAAAGTCTCTTACAAAGTTCCTCGTTAATGTATGAAGCTATCTGCCGAATTTTATTTCTTTATCCTTGGTGAGAGATTATTTTTAATACATTAAAAAAGGGGATTCCAGTTTTTAGCAGATTTCCGTAGCAGGAGAAATCTGCTATTGAGGTTGTATTCATGATTGAAAAATATCTTCAAAAGCCCATAGATCCTACCCAGGAGATGACATCTGTAGTACATTTAAAATTTTATATATATATATATATATATATATATATATATATATATGTATGTATCAACTACTCGTGGGCAAGATAGAAGGTCATTTTTAGGAAATTCTTCAATAATCGCGTTATGAGTACGACCTCAACAGCTCATTTCCTTTTGGGTAAATCTACTAAAACGGATACAGCAAAAGGCAGTTCCTTTAACGACTTCAAAATACTATGCCCTAATATTACGTTAATTACACGATCGTATTCATTAAAAACATTCCATGGTTGAGCAGCAGGTTTACATATTTTCCATTAACTAGGGGAAGAAAATGTATGCGATTTGTTACTCCACTACTCAAAAGACAGCAACACATTAACTAACATCGGGCTGTGAGATGTAGACAAAGAAATGCTGAACTCCTACACTCCTGCTAATTGACTTAGCATTTTCTGCTCATAATGATGAAAGTAATAACAGGAATAACTTGATTTCTTTGAAGGAAGTTAATAGGCCAACCTCACAGAAGATGATATCAGAGATACACAAGAGGTGACGGCCAACCACCACTACAGACCATATCGGGGGAAGATGGTTGATGAGGGAAGTTGATGGGCCGACCTCACAGGAGATGATATCAGGAGATGCACAAGAGGTGACGGCCAACCACCACTACAGACCATATCGGGGGAAGATGGTTGATGAGGGAAGTTGATGGGCCGACCTCACAGGAGATGATATCAGGAGATGCACAAGAGGTGACGGCCAACCACCACTACAGACCATATCGGGGGAAGATGGTTGATGAGGGAAGTTGATGGGCCGACCTCACAGGAGATGATATCAGGAGATGCACAAGAGGTGACGGCCGACCACCACTACAGTTATCGGGGGAAGATGGTTGATGAGGGAAGTTGATGGGCCGACCTCACAGGAGATGATATCAGGAGATGCACAAGAGGTGACGGCCGACCACCACCACCACTACAGACCATATCGGGGGAAGATGGTTGATGAGGGAAGTTGATGGGCCGACCTCACAGGAGATGATATCAGGAGATGCACAAGAGGTGACGGCCAACCACCACTACAGACCATATCGGGGGAAGATGGTTGATGAGGGAAGTTGATGGGCCGACCTCACAGGAGATGATATCAGGAGATGCACAAGTGGTGACGGCCAACCACCACTACAGACCATATCGGGGGAAGATGGTTGATGAGGGAAGTTGATGGGCCGACCTCACAGGAGATGATATCAGGAGATGCACAAGAGGTGACGGCCAACCACCACTACAGACCGAACTAACTTTCAGCGGAATCGCAAGAACAGAACCGACAATAGCTGAATATGAAAAATGCAAATATCTCGATTAATGTCCAAGATAGAGAATAAATGTATATAGCAATATTTATAGTACATTTAATTTTCAATAAGGTTGGTGCACTACAATTTTTTGATCCGACGTATAATAACGGAGAAATTTCGAATTTTCAAATAAACAACCCCCCCCCCCGAAACCCCCCTTTCACTATTCCGATTTTAGCCATTAACAAACTTGATCTTTCTTTTTACATAAAACATTTAAATATCCAGTTTGGGTAACCCTCAAACAAAAAGTACCAGCGTAATTAAGACAAATATATATATATATATATATATATATATATATATATATATATATATATATATTTATATATATATATTATAAATATATATATATAATGATTTTCGATAAATGCCGGTTTCCCCCAAGGGAAATGTCCTAATATTGGACAAAATTAAATGTGTATTTAATTTGTATAAAATTTTGAACGGAACTCATTCGTGGGCAATCTTAAATTGTAGTTACCATGAGAGTAGCTGTTGCGGCGACCAACTTTCACTCATCCATATAAAATTAATTTATTTCTAACCGTCCATTATATTTTAGCGTTTGACACTAAAACCCCAGCCCGGGGAAGGCAGTTAATTTGCCCTCTGGCCGTAGAGATTATGCGGCGAGTTGGTTGCGGTTAGGAGTGAAGGCGACTTAAATGTTGGCAAAGGCATTTAGGGCCGAATGAGCGGTTTGCAAGGGGAGCCATCTGCCGCTCTTTAACCTCCAAAAGGAAGCCCATCTACAATCTGCTTTATGAATAATTATAATAGTCCTATATAGCTAACGTAATGAGCCTCACACCTCCCATACACAAATGTAGTTCTCTTCAACTCCCTTCATACTTATCTCCCATCAATCTAAAACATCCGTCACGTTGGAGCTGAGTAAACTAAGCAGATTTCCCTCGTGAAATTTTATAATAGGTAAATCTACATACTGGTAACAAAACACCACCGTGAATATTAAGTGAATAAATACAAACGGTAATAAGAAATCATTCCCCTCCCGACGGGAATCGTCTGAGATGTAAACAAACCGGTCTGCTAACCTCTCACTGGAACGAAAAACAATTACTGAAATATATCGGCATATAACATTGATTTATTGGAAACTATTTATTTAATCTAGTACTGCAATTTATAATGAATCAGAATAATGTTTATCAATTAAATTTTAGTAGCCCAAGAACTTGGGAAGAGAAGGGGGCACCAAAAAATATTAGCATGCATCTCATATAATAAAGGTCTCTTGAAAACAATATTTGGTATTTAAGCTTCGAATAATGTGTTTTATTATATAACAGAGTATTGTTTATGTAACATGAGTAGAAGTGGGGGTTTGCTGAAGGCTGAAAACTGAAAAATGCAAATATCTCGGTTAATATTCGAGATAAAGAATAATGTAACAGTATTTGTAGTAAATTTTATTTGCAATATGATTTGTTCTATGCAATGTATCAATTCGACATATATTAATAGAGATATTTCGATTTTTCCAAATTCCTCTCTCTCTCTCTCCTCTCTCTCTCTCTCTCTCTCTGCTCTCAGCCGCTTCTCTCTCTCTCTCTCTCCCTCTACTCTCACTCTCTCTCTCTCCTCTCTACCTCCTCTATCTCTTCTCTCTCTTCTCTCTCTCAACATTTATCTCTCTCTCTTCACTATCTCTCTCTCTCTCTCTCTCTCTCTCTCTCTCTCTCTCTCTCTCTCTCTCTCTCTCTCTCTCTCTCTCTCTCTCTTCTCTCTCTCCCCTCTCTCTCTCGTTCTCTGCTATCTCTCTCTCTCTCTCTCTCGTACTCTCTCTCTCTCTCTCTCTCTCTCTCTCTCTCTCTCTCTCTCTCTCTCTTCTCTCTCTCTCTCTCTCTCTCTCTCTCTCTCTCTCTCTCTCTCTCCTCTCTCTCTCTCTCTCTCTCCTCTCTCTCTCTCTCTCTCTCTCTCTCTCTCTCTCTCTCTCTCTCTTCTCTCGTCTCTCACTCTCTCTCCTTCTTCTTCTCTCTCTCTCTACTCTCATCTCTCTCTCTCTCTCTCTCTCTCTCTCTCTCTCTCTCTCCCATCTCTCTCTCTCTCTCCTCTCTCTCTCTCTCTCTCTCTCTCTCTCTCTCTCTCTATCTCTCTCTATCTCTCTATCTCTCTCTCTCTCTCCCCCTCTCTCGGGGGGGGGGGGGAGAAGAGAAAGTGTGCGGGAGAGAGAGAATATGGTTGGCTGGAGAGGCGATAAGGTCCTAAAGAACGAGCATAAGATAATGGTGTAGGATGTTAGAGTTAGAGGGAGCATATGGGTAAAAAAGATCTCTGTAACATATGCCTGATTGTCTGGAGATTAACACTTGTCCCAGTTATCAGATTAAACACAAATTTCGCACATAATTCTCCCAGAGGAGGCTGGAGTAAAGATTCCATCTGATAGCAGTCTAAATATTTTTACCAACTAAATGGAGAGCAACCCTGTTATGGCGTTTTACTGAATCCCCGATCAAAAAAGTTTCTCTAAAAACTGCCTAAATTTGAAGTCACGAAAATGAGGTCCGTTTAAATTTTCTATATATATATATATATATATATATATACATATATATATTGTGTTGTTGCTGTTTCTTGGAGTTTTCGTCAATGTTGCTGAAAAACATTTTTTTAGTTTATTACAATATTTCGAGAATATTTATTTTCTCTTCTTCAGGTCTGTATAAATACAGGTACTATGTATAATATATATTGCACATTGTTATTAAACTATAGTGTAACAGACGGTGTTTATGTTATTCCTACTTACCAAGACTAGAAATACTTACAAACTATTTTACATTTTATGCATGTGGACCTTGTGGTTACATTAGCAAAACACTGATGTAACCTTCCTTGCTCTGTTTAACACTCACAGGCTCACAGCCTTATGTCTTTGGGATATCTATTATGTATGTCTATATTTTATTATCTTTTGTTTGTCGAACTATATTATAATTATTATACTACAGCTATTATATTATGTTACAATTATTGTTATGTGTTATTACAATTATTGTTATATTTTATTAAAGCTATCATGTTATTACTATTTTATTATGTTACAGCTATTATTGTTTACTATTACAATTGTCATCTTAGTGTATTAAAGCTATTATTATATTATGCTAAAAATACTATAAAAATCATTACAAGAGCAATATATATATTGTGTGTTATGACGTGCCAAGTTTTAACTAGTGAATATTGTACTAGTATTGAGTTTGTGTTTCGGTTATTATTTACAGTATTGGTGCAGAGTTTGTCAAAGTCCTGTCTATATCTACATGAGTTTTTTGTTGAGCTATATATAACATCTCTTTGAACATTATTTTTGTTTTGTTGGGCTCTATGTCTTTTATTTGTATGTATGACCAAAACTCCAAGAAACAATAACACCATATATAAATATAACCTGGTCGAAAACATTCACACAATTATATATATATATATATATATTTATATATAATATATATATAAAAATATATTATAAAATAAAATTGTAAACCCTCTGTCTGTCATTGATTTATTTCTCGAAATTTCACGATACTTTTTTTCGTTTCACAATTCATAGGCACCATACCTGCATTTTGTTTCTTTCGTGTATTGCTTGTTTGTTTGTTACCTTGTCCCCCACGCATAAACGGCTGAAAACAACCGAAATTTATGAAACTTGGTATGTATAATACAACTAACCCAACTTAGACTTATAGGCTATATTAATAATTTTCTGAGGCGAACAGGAGTGGGGTTTATAAGGGAGCCTTGAAATAAAAAATATGTGATATTAACGTTTTCGTAATGCTTTTTCGGCAATTATGCACATAACGTAAAAGTTTGTTTATTTTGTTATTTAGAGTAATTTTTGTTATATACACTTTTTTCTTATACCGAATTATAAACGAGATATACGCTAAAACATATTGCGGAAGTGACCAATTTTATTTTGCACAAAAGACTCAACCGAACTAAACGAAACTCCGTATGTAGTTTGGTATTAACTCATCCTTGATTATAATCTATAGGAACATTTTTAGGAACGAACAGGAGTAGGGGTTGTAATGGAGGCATGAAATGAAAAATCTGCGATATATTATTTCTTTCTTGTTATTTTTCTCTGCGAACATGCTCATAATAAGAGTTGTTTAATTTTGTTGATTCAGAGTCAACTTATTGTTATATATACTTTTGTCCGTATAAGGAAGCATAAACGACATATACGGCTAAAAACTTTAGTTAGGCGCCAGTCAACTTGAATATGACTCAGAAATCGATCTGAACTTTGCCACTCAATACCAACTGCTACTAACATTAATAAGCTATATTAACAAAAATGCTCATAACAAAACTGTTCCATTGTTTATTTAGAGTAACTTAATATATATCTTTGTCGTATAAAAATATCAATATTGTGTAGCCTGCAATTCATTTCCAATGTTTGAGTAAGTTATAATACCATTCAATCTTTTTAATTTAATTTTACCTCACCATGATATATTATGGCGATAAACAATACACATTTCAATTGTAAGAAGCATTTTAAAAACAAGTAACTGTTTTATCACATGAGGAGCAAAGTATATTAGCCCCCACCCCCCCCCCCCCTTTCCTCTGTCACTATTCAACCGGAAAACAATAATTTAATCGGAAGTAAGTAATATCTTCCTTTAATGTGTATTAAAAAAATCAATTAATTTCCACAAAAAATACGAAAGTAATTTGAAAACATACACAATTAGAATTGAAAATAGAATGTGAGTATAAGGTAATGTGAGCGGAATTGGGAGTTAGAATTAGCCATGTTCTGTTGGTTAACCTGGAGCGTCGGTGAGGGGTGGGGAGACCTTCCTGTAATCTACAACCTCTCTCACTCCCTCTTTCTTTCCTCAGCTGTTATATACACTTTTATCGTATACCGAATTATAAACGAGATATACGCTAAAACCTATAGCGGAAGTGAACAATTTTATTTGACATAAAAGACTCGACCAAACTAAATAAAACTCGGTATGGGTATTAGCACTAACGCCTTCATTATAATAAACCATACCAACATTTCTAGGGACGGGCAGGAGTGGGGGTTGTAAAGGAGGCCTGAATTTCAAAATAGCAATATTTCGTTTTCTATTTATTTTTCTGCAAATATGACAAAAGTAGTTAATTTTTTTTATTTGAAGTAACTTTTCTGATATTCATTTTTGTCTTTTAACAAAGTATAAACGAGAGAATACACTAGAAACTAAAGCGGGAGTCAACTATATTATTGGGCACTAACGATTGAACCGAACTTAACAAAATTCGGTATGTAAATCAGCATTAATTCTTCCATGATTGTAAGCTATATTAAAGTTTTTATGTTAGAACAGGAGTGGGGGTTATAAGGGAGGCCTGAAATATAAATTCGCGATATTTCTTTGTCTATTTGTTTTTCGACAAACGTGCACAAAACAAAAGTTGTTTACTTTGTTATTTAGAGTAACTTTTGTTTTATACATTTCTCCAGGAACAATGTGTGGAGCAAGTAATTTGCGTAGAAATATTGATATGCTCAACAATTCTTTCTAATTTGAACTACCAGGTACCTCACCTGGAAAAATAAATTCAAATCTATGTTAATATTTTGTCCTTAATAACTGAAATCTTTGCATAATTCACAGGAGACGGGAAATATGACAATATGGAGGACAGTGAAGTCTTACATAAAAAATTATTTTTATTATTAGTAAATCCACACCAATAACGGGTATAAATCCTAAACACTGGGAAGGGTAAATGTCAAAATAGTATGCAAAGTAAAGCCTTGCCAAAAAAATACCATCACCATTCAGCCTAAAATCAATTCCCGGGCGAAGCCGGGTATCTGAGCTAGTATATATATATATATACTCATGTCGAAAATCGCGACATGAGTACAACCTCAATAGCTGATTTCCCTTAAGAAAAATCTGCTGAAATGGAAGCTGAGTAAGAATCAGTTTGGTTAAAGCATCTGCTTTTAATGTAGTGGATAATTGAGGAGAGAGATTAGAAAAGGATTTCTATGTGGGCTGTGGTTTGGCTAGAAGTAGGGGAGGAGTGGTTTTTTCATGAGCAGGCCGAAACTTAGGTGAGCCTTGGCTCCAGGGATGTTTGGCTGGTGGGGTTGGAGCAGGCCGATCCGTTCATGCAACATTGAGCAGAGCCCAAGGGGAGAGTCATCCCCCAAACTGAATAAATTCCCAGTCTCACATTGACCCGTCGATAGTCTAGCCCACTTCTCACCCGATAACTTACACTCAGCCCTTTCTATCCACCAAACTCTATATGAACTCCAAAATGGCCCTTTAGGACCTGCTTTCAGAACTAACTGAATGCCCTTTCTCCTCTAGTTATGGCCTGTTCTATGTTTCCACAGTCCATAGCATTACCATAGAGACCAGGGTTTTGGGCATATCATGTTGGGATTCGGTGGGAGGGGGAGGCCTAATGAGAAACCTACACCGAGGTATAGAACACGTTTCAGTTTCTACTCTTAAAAAGGCATAATTCATAAACAATCGAGAAAGTTTTGTGCTTGTGCCAATTCTTTGTAAATTAATAACATATTCATTTCGAGATACTGGGTTGGATAATTCTGGCGTGGTGAATCCCACCTTAGATATGAGCCCGATGGTACACTGGATTTTAACATGGCCTTGACTCTCCTAGCAAGTGTGTTAGGTCCTATAAAAAAAAGTACGTCACGCAGGGGCTGCATAAACTAAGCAGATTTCCCACGAGAAAGTTTACAACAGTTAAATCTACATACTGGTAACACCACCGTGAATATTATGTGAATAAATACAAACGGTTATGAGAAATCTTTCAGTCAATTACAAGTTAATAATCTCTACAACGGAAAGCGTCTGAATTGTAAACAAACAGGTCAGCCAACCTACAGAAAAACAATTAAGAAATACATCTGAATGTAACATATTCATTTTATTGAAACCATTTACTATAGCTTGTGCTGTAATTTATAATGAATCAGAATCATTTTTAACTCAATCACTAAAATTTTAGTAATCTAAGAACAAAAGAAGTGGGGTGTTCAAAGTAAAAGTTCAATGAAAGCAATATTTGGCATTTAATCTTGTAATGAAGTAGTTCATGATATAACGGATTTTTATTAATATGACATAAATAGGCGTGGGGGTTTACTGAAAGCCGAAAACTATAAAATCTTCATTTTTAATAAAACGATTAAATATTGAGTTTGGTAACGACCAAACAAAAATAGTGACCGGTAGAGCGTTAACAGACAAATATAAATATATATATATATATATATATATATATATATATATTCATCATTACGTCATTTTCATGATCTCCTGGGTAGGATCGATGGGCATTTGAAGAAAGTTTTCGAAAATCGCGTCAATAGCTGATTTCCCTTTTGCGCATGGCCCCCCCCCTCCCTCCTCCCATTAGTACATTGTCGACGTTCAGGAAAACTCACTTTAGCACAGATTCCATAAATAACCCTGTTTTCTAAAAACGTCTTGCAAATTCAAACTTCGAACTTCCTCGGGCTATTTATATCTGAGAATGATGGATGTTTCTCTCGTACATGTTTATTTACATCTCATATCAAAAATATTATCAGACATGTCAAATCAGCATTTTACCATTCACCCTTAACATACGCAGTTGTTTAGTGTTCAACGAGCTTTATTATGATGCAGAATGTATAGTACGGAAAGGAATTTAGATGACCAGATATCATAATTTGACATTATTCTACAAAAATGCGTATTGGATGGAAATGGATTCTGAACGTAATTGGTTATTTACATTTTTCTACCAAGACTAACGTTTCCAGTTCAAACGATACTTGATGTCTCATGCATGAAGATTGGTGTTGGGGCGTGAGTTTAGTATAAATATGAAGTGATACGCCGAGTAAGACAGTCCTCATGTACAATAAATGAACAAAATGTAGCCCCGGAAAGACTGAGTTCCTTGTATGGATGTCAATTGTGAGAGGTGGATTACAGGAGTTTTAGATGTATTCTTTTCGAGGGATGCAATGAGTTAGACAAACGAGTGCCAAAAGCGGAAATATTACCATCCAATGGAATCTTGGAAATTTCAGGCTGTGGATAAAGAAATACTTTTCAATGAAGCTTTATTCCAAAATGCTAGGATCTTATTGAACATATGAATATCATGCAAATTTTAACCGGCAAATATTAGTATTGCTTTCCACAAGCCCTAAAGAGTTTATTAGTTTAGTCTGAATTCTGTGTCAAACGCGATCGAATTACAAAAGGAAATTAAGTTATTTTTTATTTTTTTTTGTATTGAACGAATTTATACATTTAGCTGGGGAGGTTTGGCGCTGTGAGTGGGGGTGGAAGTGGACTTTGTTAAATGAGGTAAAAGATTAAATGAGGTGAAGATAGGAGACACAAAGGGTTGGCCCGCTCTTCCCGTCGCCACCGATTCTCCCTTCCTCATAATTCCTACACAAATTCAACTGGGTCACTTGTATAATCCAGCCCCACATCATAGGCATAATTATATTCGGCAAAGAAACCAACTCTAGAGAGCACACCTTACTGAATGTCCTGCCTTAATGTAGGTCGCTGTAAATGTCGTCAACCTGTCTGTGATACCAATCCGCTTATGTGGTTCGATAGTGAATATATATGAAAAGGTTATTAAGGTAAGAAACGAGGCGTGGGTAAAAATGATCCAAAGAAAAACTCGTTATGCATATTCCTTAAAGAGAAAAAACACAAAAATATTTCTGGATAAGAAGAAAAGCGCTTTTGATGCTAAACAACTCGATAAAAGTTCGTCACGCAGGCGCTGCGTACCCCCCCCCCACGTGCGATTTCCCACGTGAAGGTTTACAGTAGATAAATATACATACAGGTAACACTACCGTGAATGTTAAGTGAATAAATACAAACGGTAATGAGAAATCATTCAGTCAATTTACAATACAAGTTAATAATCTCTACAATGGAAAACGGCTGAATTGTAAAGAAACAGACCAGATTGATGGATCGGAAAGACAAACAATTAATGAAATATATCTGAATATAAAATATTAATTTTATTGAAAACAATTTACTAAAGCTAGTGCTGTAATTTGTAATGAATCAGAATCAGTTTTTTCTCAGTCACTCAAATTTTAGTAAGAGAACAAAAGAAGGGGGGGGGGGGGTGAACTGGACGTATTTGCATATACCGTATACACAAAATAAAAGTTTAATGAAAACAATATTTGGTATTTAACCTTTTAATGAAGTGGTTCATGATATATAAGCTTATTATTAATATGACACTGTGGGGGTTTACTGAAAGCGGAAGACTATAAAATCCAAATATCTCGGTTAATACTCATTATACAGAAAATATGTATAGAACAATATTACTAGTAAATGTAATTTGCAATAAGATTGTTTCTATACAATTTTTCGATCCGACGTATAGTAACACATATATTTCGAATTTTCGAAATCCCCCCTTTAAACCCCCCCTCCCCCTGGTCCGATTTCAGCCGTTAACGAACTTGATCTTTCTTTTTACATAAAACGACTAAATGTCGAGTTTGGTAGCGATTAAACAATAATTGCGACCGCTAGAGCGGTAAATTTCATTAAGCCTTGCTGTCCTGGCATTGAGGATGGACGTTTATCCATTGCTCAGATACCCAGGCGGCATCGTCGGCCAATGGAGTAACTATTTCTCTGCCTCTATATTCAAACAGCCCATTCAATTATTTCACAATTTTATTTTATTTACTGGGAAATAGACAGAAATTTTACAACAATACCTATTACACTTCCTTAAATGGCGCTGCAGTCCTTGGAGGACCTGAGCTTCTCCCTCTTACCAGGTTTCTCTGATTGCTGATGCCTATCCTCTGCAAGTCCTCCTACACGTCTTTAAACCACCATTGACACTCCTAGCATTGAAAGTCTGATCATTCTGGTTCAAGTCCAGAGTATTTTTAAAAATCTGAAATTGTTCTTTCTAATTCTACTATTTCATACTAATACATTTTACCTCTCTCTGATAATGTGTTGTTTTTTTTTTCTTTCAGGTTAATAAATAATATAGAAGCTTATTAATGAGTGCTCTGAGTTTGTCCATTGGTCTGAAAGTTCGACTGACCAACATAAATACCCTGGAAACTAAAAAATTGGAATGTTGACGTGAATAGAAAGCCCAACAACAGAAGATATACAGCAAACGGTATGCTCCTTTTGTCTCCTTTCTGTAATTTTAAGAATTACTAGTTTTCATTTATAATTTATTACATTATTAAATTTATAATTAATACAATAGAAACAATGTAATAAAATAATTATCTTTAGAAGTTGCATAAATTATTATAATAAAAACTTGTCTTAAGGCCGATTATCATTAGTCTTTTATTTAATACAATTAAGGAAATAATTTTTCCTTTCAAAAGGATTAGACGAAATAACTTTTATTTATCTATTTATATTCGCGTTCAATACTTAAATTCTTAAAATCTTATATTACTTATTAATCTTAAATTGTCTAGCATTCCTGATTAATTTATATTTTTCCTTCGATATATTGCAGGAAGAAGAGCTATGTTACGTAGCCAACTGATATTATTCCTTCTATGCCTTTCAACAAAGACAATTGCAAAAAATCAAGGTAAATTTATTTTATATATAACTATGTACATAGAAATCCTTTTAAAAATTCAACTATTTCATATTTCGGATAAAGTAATCAGCCCACTCGATTTTTAAAAGCTTTGAGGTAAATCTTTGATTTAATGTAGATATCTGAAGATCTTGG
This sequence comes from Riptortus pedestris, assembly GCA_019009955.1. NCBI lineage: Eukaryota > Metazoa > Arthropoda > Insecta > Hemiptera > Alydidae > Riptortus > Riptortus pedestris. The sequence continues at coordinate 138,100,664 of CM032233.1, read as the reverse complement.
TGAACTTGAATGAAGCTGGGATGATTCAATTTGCACAAAAGCAGATTTACATTGTGACAGACTTACCAGAACCCTGATTAAAAAGGAATAACAACCAGTAGATAACTCTCAATCGCATCCTTACTAGCCTTTGTAGTAAATAGTGAGCAAAAAATTAGTCATAAATTATTGCTAACTGACCTCTGCAAGAATATCTTCAAATTGAGTCAAGTGATTTAAAAAAAAAAAACATTTCATAATACCTGCATCTCCAGTATATTAAATATTTTGAAATTTTAGGGCAAAATGAGTATATTCAACTAGTAAATAAGTATAACTGATGAATCAAAAATTTATACTCATTTCTTCAATGTAAGTGCAAGTTCATTTTCTTTGGGAAGAATACTTTTCATTCAAATCTAATGTATTAATCATAAATCACTTTGTCTACTTTATTACCAACTTAATTGCTCACCTAGTGAGGTGGTTGGAACCATACTTGAGGAATACTAGGTAATTAGGAATGAGGAAGCTTACCATTTCTTTTTATCAATTCAATATCTTTTGGACATTCTAAATGTTATCTGTCCAGCTGTTATTATGAAACAACTATTTATCGAGCACCTGACATTGCTCCTGAAGTATTTTCATTACTCCTATATTTAAATGGTATCTTGCGTATTTGTTTCCCCAGATTTGTTGAAACATTTGTACAATCTTTACTTTCTAAAAGCACTAGTTGTTTTTAATTTCAACTGCTTTATAATGGGACTTACCTTTAATTATTCTACACAATTTTCTCATCAGAACTATTCTTTTCATCACATTTCTCAAAATAGTATTAATTATGTTTACTTGCATAGTTTAAGTGTCATGAATATAGCGTTTTGTGTAAAATTAAAACATCCTGTAGTTTTGTTCTTTGTTCTTAAATTTTTCTTCATATTTCTTTAAATTCATGGTAACTGTCATCCCTGCACTTGTGAATGAGTTGATATACATACATACATATATATATATATATATATATATATATATATATATATATATATATATATATATATGAACCCGTATATATTAAGGGCTATAATTAAAAATGACGATTCAGACAACTTTATGGACTGCTAAATAGAAAATCTCACTTGTCTACCGAAAACAAACTAACAATATACAAGTTATTACTTAAACCAATATGGACATACGCAATAGAAGTGTGGGCTACAACAAAACCTTGGAACATCAGACGCATCCAGACTTTCCAATCCAAAGTCCTCCGCACCATAGTAGATGCTCCATATTATATCACCAAGCACACCCTCCATAAAGATCTTAATATCCCATTTGTAAAGGACCTAATTCCCTTAAGATTCAAAAAAAATCCACAGGAGGCTATCCAATCATCCTAATCCAGAAGTGCTAGCCCTTTCCAGTACCACTCATCCTTATTCCCCTCGACGGCGCCTCAAGAGACAATGGCCCAGAGATCTGCTATAGAAGTGAAGTGATAGCAGTGGCTATTTCCTTATCAAGTGCCATTCCTCCTTAGCTGTTGACTTCCTTGCCAGGCAGGGAGAGGCTGCTCCTCTCAATGTGGTGAAGGGGTGTAGCTTCTGTCGAGAGTGATGGAGGACGATTGAATTGTACATATCACATTACAAAATGCATTTGATTTGCAGACTGTAATATTCTAATAAAATAAATAATTGTAAAAAATTAATAATTAAAAATATGTTATTTAATATAAATGATATATACATTCACTTTGAGAATTGCACCTTTTAATTTTCTTGTTTATTTGTTAGAGCAACCTCGTTATGACACGGCTTATGCCTGTGAGGGTAAGACCTTGCGGATTGAATGCAAAGATGGAGAACTGATAAATTTAATAAGAGCAAATTACGGACGTTTTTCCATTACAATTTGCAATGATCATGGGAATACAGAGTGGAGTGTTAATTGTATGTCACCAAAGTCGCTTAGAGTTCTACATGCAAGGTAATTTCCTATAATATTGCTTTTTATTTAATTCTTCAATTTCAAACAAATTTTGCCATCAGGTGGTTTTCTTATTTTACTTATCTTATTATGTTTTAAGGTGTATATTGTTGTTGAATATTTGATTACTCTGTAAAAATATACATATTGATTTTGGAATGAAAAATGCATAAAATTCAAATACAAAAAATAAATAGTATATTATATATATATATATATATATATATATATATATATATATATATTATTCTAAATTAATAAACATGGATTATCTCTTAATCAATTACTTTTCATAATTATTTTTATTATTATTATACCCAATAAAATGTCAAACTGATTCCATGGGAAACAAAAATAGTTTTAATAGTTTTTTTTTTTGTATTATTGGAATAGGTTCTGTTAGTTTTTAAAAATTATTTTTATTTTATAAATCTCCAAATAGCCCATGCTCTTCAAGAATAACTTCAATGTTCATTTGGGGCAATGAATTTTTAAGGATTCAAAAATTTTTCAACCGCAAAACCTCCAAAATGCATGACCTAATGGATGTAGACAGATAGTTAGTATTATATTTGAATAATAATATTAATATTAAAAATGGATAACTCATTTTTATGCTGTAACTATTTGTGATAATTAATAATAATATCAGTCTAAATAATTATTGACAATTTCTTTTTATATAGATTCTACTATCAGTAAGATATTTTTATTAAAATAACATATTTTAAGGAAGCAGCTTAACCTATACTTATACTATTATTAAATGATAGTAGAGAATGGTTGGGTATCGGCTATAAGTTTTCAATTCTTCAAATAGAGGGTTTTTTTTTTTGTACTGACAGTTTCGGACACCATTGGTTCCCTTCTACAGCGCAATTTAGCAGCAATTGTATTAGAGGACCAGGGAGCCAAATAACTAATCCACTCAGTGAAAGCTACATCTTGAATCCAATCTTATACTATTATTATTACTTAAATATCATGAACTAATGTACATTTTATCGTTTGCTTAAAAAAAAAAACAGATGCAGTCAACAGCAAAATTGCAGTATTTTAGCGAGCACATCTCTGTTTGGAGAACCATGTGCTGGAACTCTGAAGTACTTAGAAGCGCATTACCAATGTATTCCACGTAAGTAGGCCTTCATATGATAATTCAATTTGACATTTTGATAAACGTGAATTGAAAGAATGACTTCTTGTCCTGCTTAGTTCAACGAAGTTAACACTTTCAGTAAAAGTTTTGTAGACTTAGTTATGCCATTTCAATTGTTATTATCTCATCAATTCTTTAGTTCAAGGGAAGCTTCCCTTCAATGTCATTATTTTTTTATAAATGTATTATTTTTGTGCATAGTTATTCATTATGTGGATGTATTTTATGGCAAAAAAAAATGTAATCTATTCAGCTTGTTTAAAATTATATAGTATTTATATTGTTTTCATTTTCCTAATATGTTTTTCTTTTTTAAAAAAAAAAACTGATGAGATGTGTTACCCCTAACTTTACAAGCCCTATTTTTATTTTTAATTAATTCATTGTTAATTTTGTCTGTTCATTTCTTTTAGCTGCATTGACAACAACGACCAACAGACCAAGCCCTCCATGGCTAATGACATCACAGCCAAGTGTCTGGAGTACAGCCAAGGCTGCAACACTAAGGCCACCTGTTCCAACTCTCCCACCTACTCCAGCTCCACCAACTGTAGTATTGACTACAAGCAAAGCAACAACAGTATTAGAAATAACGTCTACAACAACGACTACTACTACCACAACAACAGTGAGGTCTATACGAGAAGAAGGTCCCGAAGTATTTACAACTGCGTCTCCTACAACTGTTCACGTACCAGTTTCTCAGGCGCCAACTGCATTTTCCCTTCCCGGAACAGGTAATAATCCACCTTCAAAGATATATATCTCCAGTTTAAATTTTTAAATTTAGGGATAAAATAGGTAACCTTGATTAACTCTCTCTCTCTCTCTCTCTCTCTCTCTCTCTCTCTCTCTCTCTGTCTCTCTGTCTCTCTCTCTCTCTCTATCTATCTATCTCTCGCTCTCTCTATCTCTCTCTCTCTCTCTCTATCTCTATCTCTCTCTCTATCTCTCTCTCTCTCTCACTCTCTCTCACTCTCACTCTCTCTCTCTCTCTCTCTCTCTCTCTCTCTCTCTCTCTCTCTCTCTCTCTCTCTCTCTCTCTCTCTCTCTCTCTCTCTCTCTCTCTCTTCTCTGTCGCTCTCTCTCTCTCTCTCTCTCTCTCTCTCTCTCTCTCTCTCTCTTCCTCTCTCTATCTATCTCACTCTCTTCTCTCTCTCTCTCTCTCTCTCTCTCTCTCTCTCTCTCTCTCTCTCTCTCTCTCTCTCTCTCTCTCTCTCTCTCTCTCTCTCTCTCTCTCTCTCTCTCTCTCTCCTCTCTCTCTCTCTCTCTCCTCTCACTCTCTCTCTCTCTCTCTCTCCTCTCCTCTCTCTCTCTCTCTCTCTCTCTCTCTCTCTCTCTCTCTCTCTCTCTCTCTTTGTCTCTCTCTCTCTCTCTCTCTCTCACTCTCTCTCTCTCTCTCTCTCTCTCTCTCTCTCTCTCTCTCTCTCTCTCTCTCTCTCTCTCTCTCTCTCTCTCTCTCTCTCTCTCTCTCTCTCTCTCTCTCTCTCTCTCTCTCTCTCTCTCTCTCTCTCTCTCTCTCTCTCTCTCACTCTCTCTCTCTCTCTCTCTCTCTCTCTCTCTCTCTCTCTCTCTCTCTCTCTCTCTCTCTCTCTCTGACTAGATATAAAAAGATCAGAAACTCAATTATATATAAAGGTAGGGCAATGAATCCTTTTCTTGTCTCATTTCAAGTACAAATAGTCATAATGACATGTCTCCAGAGATTAGTTGTAATGGAGTTAATGTAATCACTTGTGCTTCTTTCAATCAGTCAAATGGTTGTGCCTAAATTGAACAATAATAGAGTAGTTACCCCCCCCCCCTCCCAGTATAGTTTTCTGAATATTAAAGCTTCCCAGAAAAAGTGATTCAATCAATAAAAATATACTTATTTAACCAAAAGATGTTTTCTGGTTTCACTAATAACAGTGGCCCTCAGTCATGTTTTGCCCAGCCTAAATGCTATCATAAAGCTATAGAATTAACAGATATTTTAATAAGAGCTGAATTAATGAAACTTTAACAGAATATAATTAAGTAGGCAGGATGCTCAGTAAAAAATAGTTTAAAGCCCCTTCGTTCTTCTTTATCGGGTTTTTTGGTTAGTATGTAATAATTCAAATACTAGGATATTTCTACAGAATTCCGTTCTCCATATATCGGTTCCGGGATATTGTAAACCATTCCAAACAACAAGACTGTAATAGGACAAAGGGCCTAGGAACAGTTTGATCACAATAGAAGTTGGAGGGCTGTCAAGAATGCTGGAGTGGAAAGCCATCAAGTATGATCGAATATAAATTTAAATTATATTTTCGTAACTTACTTCTTTGTGTTTAGGAGGCAGTGTTATAGAAGACTCAGAAATGTGTCCTCCAGCTGTAGCACGAGGGCTTACTTGGAATTGGACTAAAATTGGAGAATTTGGAGTTCAGCCTTGCCCTGGTGGTGCATCTGGATTAGCTAGGTGGCGATGCATTTCAGGCCCTCCACCTCATCGTGCATCTCCAACTCCTGATCTCAGTGAATGCCGTTCTCTCTGGTTAACAAGTCTCGATACCCGAATAGCTGAAGGTGATGCCATTATAAGCATTGTCAATGATTTATCTCAGGTAATTACTTTTTTTATTTAATTCTTAATTTTCTAATTTAGTTGAATTAAGTTTTTTTCACCAAACAAGAAAGCTGAGATTAAATGTTTAGTATATGATATATTTTATTTATTTTCACTTAATCTTTCTCCATAAAATTTATCTTTATTTGTCACAAATGTAAGTAATGCTTTGTACCAAGAATTCTGCACCTGATGTTAATCACCCCTAATGCAATTATAAATATTATTAAAAGTTAAGTGTCTGAAATCTCTGAAGTTACTGTGTTAAACAGACCTTAGAAGTTCAGAATTTGACGTGACAATTATTTGGAGATTTAAAAAATTAATTCTATTTTACTATTTTTTTTTTATTTAATAATAATTACTTTAATAGATATTTTATTTTATCATTTAAAAGGAACAAAACTCGAGGTCCTCCTTGGATTTATTAAAAATTTACAAATGTATTCTATATAAATTATAGGACTTTTCAACTGTATTATAAATATTCCTTTTTTCATTTTTTTTCTTCTATCAATAATTACCTCAAGGTCAATGCAAAACTTTGTCTTAAGTGAATTATCAAATACAGTAGAAATTAAGGACCCTATTATTACCGTACAAAATATCAACTTCTTTAATCTTTGATTTTAGGCCTCTTAATCCTTATGAAGAGGGATGTATTATATGAATATATATTAATTCTTATATTTAAGTTTTAGTTTGTTTTTTTTAAATCGAAAGTTTCGTAACAAGTTCTTCCAATTTTAGGTTACAGATAGCAAAACATTATATGGTGGTGACATGATGACAACTACTCAAATTATAAAAAAGATGGCAAACAAGATGTCGTTAGACATTCAAACATTCCCAGATGCACGTCAGAGAGAGGCAATTGTGACTGAACTTTTACATGGTGTTGTTCGAACTGGAAGCAACTTGCTTGATCCAGCTCAGTTACCTTCCTGGCGTGATTTAACACACAAAGAGCAGATGCGAGTTGCCACTTCTTTATTAGTTGGAATAGAAGAAAATTCATTTCTCCTGGCTGACACTGTTGTAAGAGAGAAGACAGTACCACATAAAGAAAAGAATATATGTAAGCCTATTTTTATTCGTTTTTGTGTATACAAAAATCAAAGCAACATCAATCGTATTAGATATTTTTAACTTTTTAAACTTTCACATTATTTTTGAAATTAATCAAAATCAGTATCTATCAAACCAGAGCATGTGACAATAATTTTATTTTGTATTTACATTACTTTTATTTATTTCAGTTTTGGAAATAAGAATTGTAAAAACTGCCAATGTGGAAGCTGAAGAGTTTAGCAGCAGTAGTAGTTCGACAGTAACTGAGTTTGGTGAAGCTGGTGAATGGAATGGTGGTGACAACTGGTTGAGGCTTGAGAAAAAAGCTTTGTTGGACAACAGTGAAGGGAACTTCCTTCGACTAGTTTATATAGCATTCGACCATTTAGAAGATATTCTTCAGCCATTATCTCGATCTAATGTCTCAAGAATTGTAAATAGCAAGGTTATATCTGCTTCACTGGGAAAAGGGAGGCATATACAACTATCTCATCCTGTAACCATATGCTTGAGGCATATAAGGACAGAAAATGTGACAAATCCCACTTGTGTCTTTTGGGACTACACTATGAGGTACATTCTAATAAACATCTTACAACTTTCGTTTGCTTTATATTTGAAATATATGAATTTCACAATGTATGTATTACTATTATAATGTTTAGTAATTAAGAAAACATTTTTATTACAGCTCTTGGTCAGAAGAAGGTTGTCGCATTGATTTTACAAACTTGACTCATACTGTATGTATATGTGATCATTTGACAAATTTTGCTATTTTAATGGATGTTCAAGCAACATACCTACCACCTACCCATGAAATGGCATTACAAATAATTACATACATCGGATGTATTGTATCAGTCATTTGCTTAGTTTTGGCAATAATAACATTCCAGTTATTCAGAGGCTTGAAGGTAAGAGGTCTTCCTTAATAGTTTAATATTTTTGAGCTAACAGTATTTCAGAATCTTGAATTTTATTAATGTATTTCGATTCTTTTTATTTTTTTGTTAAAGTTATTCTGCATTTTTGTTTCAGTCTGATCGTACCACAATTCATAAAAACTTGTGTATATGCCTTTTGGTAGCTGAGGTACTTTTTCTAGCTGGAATTGGCCAAACTGATCAAGCTATTGTTTGTGGTATTGTTGCTGGTTTGTTGCATTTCTTCTTTTTGTGTGCGTTTGCGTGGATGTTCCTTGAAGGTAAATATATGAAACGATACAATATTTAACCTATAAAACATTAATTTTTATCTAATATGACTAGGTTTATAACGGTAGGGGGAGGGTCTAGAGTTTTAAGTTGTCTTAAGACTATGAACATTAAAATCATGGGTCAAATTTAAATGAGGTAGCATTTAATTGGATTACTCTTCCCAATTAGCCTAAACTGGATAAAGTGGGGGGAAAACAATATAAATTTTAATAAAAGGGTTGATTGAAGTAACAATTGAAAACTAATATAGAGCATAATCATTTTTTACAGGGTTCCAGCTGTATGTAATGCTAATAGAAGTGTTTGAAGCAGAAAAGTCCAGAATAAGGTGGTATTATCTGTTTGCATATGGGACTCCTCTTATTATTGTTTCTATTTCATGTCTCATCGATCCGTTGAGCTATGGCACTGAGAGATATTGCTGGCTTCGTGCTGATAATTTCTTCATTTTTAGCTTTGTTGGCCCTGTGATAACTGTGATACTTGTAAGTTACAACACATTCAATTCAATGCATGCTATAATAAAATATAATGCTAATACATGATATGTATATTACAAAATAACTTACATTATAACATATTATATTATACATCAAATAGCTGTAAAATACGAATGAGAAAAGCATAACTGTTAACGACTTTTCCAAAATGACGCAGGTTCAAATATGTCAAAGACATTATGCCAGGTACAACTTCTCCTTTCTTGAAACCTCCATATAAAAGTCTTAAAATGGGCCAGAGACATAAATTACAATGGCTCTATAAATTTTGTAACTTTAGAGGTCAATGACATTTTTCATATTTTATTAGACAAAAACAGCATTTTAAAAACCACAATTTAACTGTTAGTAAGTCGATTTTAATGGGCTTACTTATATTCATCTTGGATAAAGTATGCTAAATGACCTGTTTGTTTTTCAGCATCTACCAATTTTTTTCTGAAAGAGAATCTCATTTTTATATTCTGTTATTTGGTATTTGTTTCATTGCCTTTCATCTAAACAGATACAAATAACTAAAAAGTCTGTCATGCAGGGGCTGTGTAAACTAAGCAGATTTCCCTAATTTAACAATGCATAAATCTACATACTGGTAAGACAACGCTACCGTGAATATGAAGTAAATAAATACAAATGATAAGAAACATCCTGAGGGGAAGCATTTGAAATGTAAACAAACATGTCTGCCAACCACTTACCGGAAATAAAAACAATAACTGAAATATATAAGAATGTAACATATTCATTTTATTGAAAACTACTTACTATATCTAGTACTGTAATTTATAATGAATCAGAATAATTTTTATCCCATTCAAACAAATTTTAGTAGTCCAAGAATTTAAGAAGGTTGGGGGGGGGGGTTGTCCTCAGAACATATTTGTATGTATCTCGTTTAATAAAGGTCTCTTGAAAACAATATTTAGTATTTAAGCTTCGAATAATGTGGTTTATTATATAACAGAGAATTGTTTAAATAACATGAGCAGAAGTGGGGGTTTCCTGAAGGCTGACAACTGAAAAATCCAAATGTCTCGGTTAATATTCATAATAGAGAATAAATGTATGTAACAATATTTATAGTGCATTTAATTTGCATTAATATTGGTTCTATACAATTTTTCGATCCGACGTATAATAACGAAGATATTTCGAATTTTTGAATATACACCTCTAAACCCCCCTCCCCTACTGGTCCGATTTCAGGCATTAACGAACTTGATCTTTCTTTTTACATAAAACTATGAAATATCGAGTTTGGTATTGTTCAAACAAAAATTGCTACCGCTCGAGCGTTATCAGACACAAACATAAATATATATATATATATATATATATATATATATATATATATATACACTCAACCGCAAAAAAAACCGGACACTTAGATTTAGTCTTATAATTTTGTTAAATTCTTAATATATATATATATGTATATTAATCTTTTTAATTAAAATAATTGGTTAATCTATAGGTTATTTAAACAAAATCTGCCAAAAGTGAATAATTTTTATTGATTATTTACACAAAAATACAAAAGAAAAAAAAAGAAAAAGATAAATTAACACATTTAAAAAAAAAAAAAATTATTCTTCATTTTTATTACAGTGAATGGTAGACTTCGCTACCCCAAGCGTTTCGGCAATGTAACGTAAGATCCGGTCTTCCATCTAAGTTTGAAAGACCCATTATTCTGGACCGAAAATAAAATTAAACATTAATTAACGAAAATGCTTGTTTAATAATTAAAGATGTTTAAATGTGCGAAAAACTACTTACTGTTTAGAATAGATCAACTTCACGACAAATAAATCTAATCTGAGTTTTATCTAATTGTTTACTAATCCTGAAGGGATTAGTTCAATGGACTTAGACTCTACATTCTCTGTAATAACTAGAATACCCACATAAAGAAACACATTGCTGAAAATTAGCTTTTAATACGACAAATATGAAGTGTCCGGTTTTTTTTGCGGTTGAGTGTATGTGTGTGTGTGTGTGTGTGTATATATATATATGTGTTTGTGTGTGTGTGTATATATATATATATATATACATGCATATAATGTTGAGCGGACCTCATTTTTTTCATCTCCTGGGTAGGATCTATGGACATTTAAAGAAATTTTTCGGAAATTGCGTCATGAGTACGACCTCAATAGCTGATTTCCCTTAAGGAAAATCTGCTAAAATTGGATTAGATGAATTTCAAATTAAAATTTTCAACTTTTTTTTTTTCAAGCTTCCACGGGTGTTATATTTTTAATGTTTTCAGGCACAATATTTAAATAATCTGCAATAGACGTATCTTCTATCCATAATATCCAATATAAATATTAACTTGTATAGTAAATATCTGTCAACATCTTCTTTTATTCAATTCCCAACATAATAAAATCTAAATCACATGAATACTTGATGTCCTTCTGGAAGAATATTATCTCCTTCTTGATTTATGCATTAGGTATACAAATCCTTAAGAGGCACACAATTAAAGAAGAATTAACTTTAAAAATACCTCCATACACATCACACTTCATCGATTCATAGCACACTAACATCAATAACCTATTCATATTGTTTTCTATGACTTGTGAAGATAATTTTTATAATAGAGGATTTGTTTTGTTTTCTAGGCTAATCTAGTCTTTTTAAGCATGGCAATATACATGATGTGCCGACATACTAATGCCTCCATTGCGATGAAGAGTAAAGAACATTCTAGGTTGGCAAGTGCCAGGTAACAAATCAATAATTATAGTAATTAAGTTAATGATTACAGCATTTTTTTTTGTTCTGAGCAATTGCCACAACTCACAAAGAAATGCATGACATTAATACTTTGTATTATATTTATTTCTGTAAGTTTGTTATTAATTGTTATCTTTTGTGTGATGTAGCTTCTTATGCGCTTTAATTTGACAAATTATATAAGTATGCTTTTATTTGCTGTCATTCAAGTTTTGCGTTTTAAAATGTTTTTTTATTGTAAATTAACTGTAAAATTAGAAAAATTGATAATGACCCATCATAGATACTGATTGTTCGTACTACTTCAGCACTCACTATATTAGATGCATAAGCTGGATTGCATCTGAATTGCAGTTCTTTTTTATTATTAAACAAAAAGGTAATGCACATTTATATTTTGTTATTTTTTAACATATCCATACAATTCAATGCAATGTTCAATATATATACAATCCGTTCAAATTTGAAGCTATATGAACTTAGTGTCTTTCCCTAGTGTTATTCTTCCATCATGAAGAACATCATAACAGCATTACCTAATTGAAAGTATGTAATACTTAATGAGAACTCAATGTTCTCAAACAAATAAAGTTTAAACTCTCACTTATTTTTCAACACACAACTCATCATTTTGGATATGTTATGAGTATAATAATTGAATTAAACCAAAACATCAAGTAAAATTACGAATGAATAAACTCTTATCCATCCGTCTTTATTAGCTGTACACATATCTGTATTGCAAAGTTCTCCACTACCCATGGTATACTATTGTTAAAAAAAAAAAATATACTATCTTAATAAGTCTTCCTTATGTTATGCAATTATTATTGAGAAATGCCAGCATTAATTGGCACATGATATCACCAATATTTTACTAGTCATACTTACAGTTTTTTCAGGGTGTTTGAAATGTCCTGAGGAAGCTTCTCGTATTACTAGTAAATAATTGTTGAAAAAGATTATAAACGATATATAAAGACTTTAATAATCATATATATATATATATATATATATATATATATATATGAAATCAAATTTAAAAATATTTTTTTGTTAATAAAGGAAGATCTATATTTACTGAATGATATATCTGTATTATTATTATATTCTGTACAAACAAGATAATTAATTTTGCAATTCAAACATAAATTAATGTGATTTTTATCTTTTTATTGTTGTATTCAATTAAAAAATACTCGCCATATTATGCTTGAGCAGCAGCCAATACCCCTCTCCAATATTTTTGATATTACAAAATTAATTCAAAACAAATGGCCAATTAGTGAAAATTGTAGTAGGCAAAATTTCAACTGAAAATAAACATCATCGCATGCTTCCATTTCATGAATTTGTGGCCATCTTTGAAGCTCTTCAAGTCATTTATTTTGTTAAACATTCAGGCCAGACTACTATAGTTCTTGAGGTAGAGAAGATAAAGAGGAAGGAGAAAAAGTGACTTGCATAAAGACGTCTAGATGTGTTATCAAATGCTGTGTATAATTTTTATTATTGTGAACATAATTGCAGCTATTTATTCTTTTCTAAATAGAAAAACATTCAATATTACAGCACACTATTTTTAGAAATATTGTCTGCTTGAGCTAGTATTGTTGCTTATACTTTATACACACAATGCATTAGAGGAAAAGAGGGGGAGAGAGAGAGGGAATGAATGAGAGGGGATTTGCCATTTTCTTATTCCTACGTTCTGAGCAAATTTTCTCCTCCACCCAATTCATATCAAGTATACGCATCTGGAATGGAAAATCTAGAACTATACTTGACAAAAACACAACTAATGAGTTCCAGGAAAATAATCAATCATACCTAACAAATATTCACATACTTCATAAGATTCAATGCTGTCTAAATGGAAGGAGTTAGTTAATGCTAACATACATTAATTCAAGCCTAATTTGAACATTTTAAATTAACAACATCGAGAATTAGTTCACACAAATGACATGAAATTACTATATGGCTTGATATAAAAACAAAAATCTCAACACCCATACATGGCTTTGGTGGGAGAACAAGTGGTTAGCTTGACTTGACACATACCCTGTTATATTGTAGTGCCATTTTAAACCAATATTTGGTGCTTCTTTTTTCGAGTCTCTACTCAATTGCCTCAAGGTGTAGAGTAGCCACCCAGAGAACGGATAGAAGTCCAAAATCTAAGCCTGCTGATGGGCTAGTTAAATAAAACTTACTGTGTTTGAAATTTACAAATCGGTAATAGCATTCCAGTGCTTTTTAAATGTTGAACTACTGACACATCCTTAATATTTTCTTCAATAATATCAGGAGACAACAGTTACTGACTTTTTGTAACAGGGCACAACAGCAGAGCAAACTAAAAAATGTTGGCAAGGAAATATTAACAATTCTTAAATATTAGTAGGAAGGGTATGTTATGAAAGGCAATTATTCCCGAAATTAAATTATGAAGCTGTCATTACAAAAGTTTAAAATTACTTGGAGAAGTCCACTTGGGCAGCCTACATTTTGGCGTTGGCCCTGTCACAGTGTCACCAACGAGATACATGGTGCTTTGTATTTATAGATCAACTTAGATGATTTTTATCAGATTGAAATTGGAGACTAAGAAAAAGCCGAGTAACTGAAGAGAAACTAATCTATCATGTGTTATCAGGTATATGCTTGCCTTTAGTTTTATTTTAGACCGAAATTAATCGTGCACCTTACTATGAGTGTCAGGCCCATACCATCTGTCCTCAAGAAACCTCTCTGCCACTGGGAGGAAAATATTGGCATACAATGCAAATATTCCTTCTAGTCAAACCCTGTTTATTATAAATCTTGAAACATTTTATACTACGTGCCAATTTACGCCTTACTTCACCAACATCAGGGATGTTTTTTTTTTAATCGCTAACACATTTATTACAAGATAATTAAAATAATACTTTATATATAAAAACTAAATGAGTACATCCAAAGTTATGTACATGTGTACATATATATGTATATAAATCTGGAAGAAAACTAATTTTTGAGATGAAAACTCATGGAAGTCATGCTATACATAACCTTTAGTAGCGTGTATATGGCTAGCATAAGCCCATCCTCTCTCTCATTCATATATTGCTTTTTTAATTATTTTATCATGAAAAGCCTCACTTTGGTGAATGACATCAAAAGCTAGGCTCCGCTCCTGTATATCACTGATGGTTAGTGAAATAGGCACAATGCTCTTCACAAAATTAATTAAATTAGCTTCTCACCGCATGCTTATAGTACTGACTGTAGAAATATGATCAGCTATACTGCTATTGCTATAGTAAGGTCAATAAAAATGTAAAGCTTAAATTTTGGTAGATTCTAGCTTCCCAATACAATTAGGAGCTTCAATTGCATGTCTTCTATTGGATACAGTTTAATTTATTAAAATTAAAAATGTCTTCTTGTGATAGCACTTTAAATGTCTAATATATTTTGAGGCTCTTTCAAGGTAATTATTGGTCGATTAATAATAGTAAAGTTCATTTTATAATTCAGACATACTCTCTTTTTAACAAGTATTGAAGGTTTTAAATGTTATTAGACAGTTTATAATTAATCTTTCTGAATACAAGTGTAAATATAACAATGTTTATGTAAACCTAACTGACTTTAAAAATAATAAACAAATGAGACCACCAATTTTTCTGTAAGAGTGTCAGACATTGTAAATTATTTTGGCTGATAATAACACAGCATATCAATAGAACCAATCATTAGTATATCAACAAATCAATTATTAACAGATACAATTCATATTTATCGAAAATTAATCTTTTGTGTGTTTATACCCAAACACCTTTTTTGTTAAACCCGATTTAGCAACTTTATTGTTTATGCACAAAACGAATTATTTTTAATGTATTCAGTTTTTTTTTACCAAGCATAAAAGAGGTGCATGGTGAATTATTTGTTCTATTACCATCATACTCTTTTGGGAAAACACAAGATCTTGTGAGGAAGCATACAGAGAAAAGTGATGATATCTCCCTTGATAGATTTTGTAGCTACCATTTGCTTATTCTCATCTGTCATTAATTAAATCATCAATCTCTTTCTCGTTGGAGTCTCATTTACTTGCTCCCTCTTCTTTGTCAAATTGGAGCAATAAAAAGCACCACTTTTAGACTTCCTCGTTGAATCATATAAAAAACTAAATATTCTCTATAATTTAAGTTTTTATTTTTAAGTGATTTTCTTAGGTGTAGAAAATTTTCTGGCTCCAGGCAAACATTTTGTAGTTTCAGCAATTACATTTCCCTAAAATAAATTGCATCTAGTCTTCTTCTTACATCTTACTGTGATTATGTATCTATGAATAGTTGAGTGCTAATAGAATGAACATGCCCTTATAGAAAAACCTAAAGTTTAAGATAAAAAGTTTATAGAAAAATTTAACTATGGTATATTAATATGTTATTCGATATAATTTTATTCCTTAAAAAAAGTTTAACTATTTGGAAAGTTTCTTATTTATTTCACTTAATAGCAGATAACAATAAATAACATCATAATAATAATGAAAATTGTTTTAATCTAGTTTATTAATTATTTCATAGGTTAAAAATTCATTTTTTTCAAATAAACAGCAACAACACAACAATGTACAAATAAGGGTGAGCTAAAAAGCACATACACTCATTACCATAAAGTTACTTTTTCAACAAACAAATACAATTTTGTAATCATTCCTTTCTATTCCTTCTTCTGCCATAATAACTTCTGTTTTACTTTAGTCTTTTATTGTACAAAATCTTAACTTGTATCTCTTTCTGCATTGCATGGCAAAAGTGGAGTGGAAGAAAATGCTCTTCAGCTCAAATTACAATCACATCTGTAAGAAATTATGTTACTATTTCAATACCTGATTGTTGCATGCTTTGTTTGCTGCTTCATTTCCCTTTTTCTCAAACCCCAACTGAGTTCTGCCAGATATTAAATTTGCAGTTAATGCAAAATGTTTTATTTTTAAATTTGGTTCAGATGAAATTTGTACCTATATGTTATACTACTCAATTTTACAGTTTCAACGTACAAGTATGTTTTTAATTTCACGACGGACAGTAAAATTTTGCATTAATAAATTGCTGAAAAAATCAGTAACTAGCTGTATGTCTATATTAAATAATGTGAAAAACCAGCTTTCCTTAGAGAAGTGCCATAACATTTCCCATTATTGAAGTATGTAATTGTATAATATATCAATAATGTGTTTGATTTGACTGATTGAATTTTGGTAATATTAACTAATTAATACAATGCTTTTCCTCATTCAATTGGAAATGTTTTGTTCGTTTTTTCTTTAGACTTGTGTAACATCGTAACTATTACTCATGTTCATTTTCAGCAAAACACAAGTGATAAAATATGTTTATTTATAGGGAAATTCATTATTATAAAAAGCTATACTTAAGATAATCACAAACTTTAAAGCTATAGACAGCTAGTAATTGCAGCTAATAGTGCTCCAAATTTTTGAGTTTTTCATTTTGGAAATTTTTCTATAACTTGAATTAAAATATTGAATTGAAAGATTTTTTTTTTTTACCTGAAGCAAATGAGCTCCATTAACGTTTGATATATTTAGAAGTGGTATATTTTTAATGCTGACTTTTTTACTTTAGAATTTTAGATTATACTTTGATGTGTTGTTCAAATATCCTCATAAGCCATAAAATAATATTTCCTCTATACGAGACATGACTAAAACTTTTCCTATGACTGTTCTTTCTTTTTTTTTTTATTATTACCTTTCCTTCACTTTTAATTTTCTTTAGAAACTATGCCAAACTAGATATATCAGTCTGATGAGAAATTACATGACGAAAGGAGGGGTCTTTGGAGTATTCAGTGTAAGATTTATTACAGTAGATCCTTAGTATTTTGTGGGTCATTCAGTTGTGAATGAATTTAAAGTTCATTATGTAAAATGGGGTTAAGTTCAATAATAAGAATGTAAATTCTCTCTGTAGCATTGGATATCTTTAAAAATAATTTAATAGAAATGCCAACAATAAAGTCAATTAAAGTACATTTCTTTCAATATTGGATGTTAGCCATTTTCCGATTTAAATCAATATTTTTTGTAATAAGCCTTCATTCTTACATTATACCTTCATCTAAAGGTTAACCATTTGTGTCTTATTTGGAGGTAAAAATATCACATTGATATTTGGATGATTTTTTTTTTTTTTAAGAGTTGAGAGAATTTTCTATCGGCAAATGAACTGAAAGTTTTTACTGAAAATAATTTTTTTTAAGGTAAGTTTTCATGTAAGAAATGGAAAAATTCCTCAAGCCAGCTGGTCAATAATTTCACTGTAGTCCAAGCCATATTATTATAATGAATATCTCTTCCCTTCCTTTGAGCTCAGTGCCTTATTACGTTTGGAGGTCAGCTTGTCCCAAATTGTTTGACATCATGATTCTGACGATGATTTATTTATTAACTATCTGCAGAGTATGCAGTGTATATTTTTATTTTAATTGCAACAAGCTAATACACAAACAACGTATTTCAAAATTTCCTGAATATAAATTAATCATTTATTACAATAATAAAGTACATAATCCCACACCCAAAAGATTCAGGATTTTGGGATTGGATGCACAAGTTTTAAGTTTATCTATTATCTTTTACTTAATTAAAAAGTTTATAAAATTGAAACTCTTTTTCTTATAAAAGCACCAATTTGATTTGGCGTTTTGACTTGAGAATAAATATAGTTGTTAATAGTCAATGTATTTCAATAATATATAAAGAATAAACAGGACTCAGGTTGGCCGTGCGGGTTAGGGTGTTGGTCCTAATCTCGCATGACAAACCTAGAGGGGCGGGTTCGAACCCTGCCCTGGGCAGTAGAAATTTATTTAATGGCGGACTCATTAAATAAAGTCCGTATTCCCACCCTGGCTAGAAAAGGATGGTAACCTGTAGATAACCCATCCCAATTAGCCTAGTAGCATAAAGTGGACGTAAAATAAAAAAATTAAAAAAAAATAATAATAAATAAACACATCAAAGGACAATAAATTTATGATAAACATAAATTAATTAAGAAATCATTGCAGAGATGGAATCATTTCTCTAATGTTGACCATTAAAAAATGGACTTTGTACTTCCTATAAGCTTCAGTTACCTATTTTGCTGCTTATTCTTAAAGCCAATTCCTATATTTTATTTATTTATTTATTTTATATAATGAGCTTGCACAAATAATTTTAGATTTC
The DNA here is from genome assembly GCA_019009955.1 of Riptortus pedestris. Classification (NCBI taxonomy): domain Eukaryota; kingdom Metazoa; phylum Arthropoda; class Insecta; order Hemiptera; family Alydidae; genus Riptortus; species Riptortus pedestris. The sequence goes on along the minus strand of CM032233.1, from coordinate 138,082,135 downwards.
TGAGAATAGCTTTAGTTACTCTATAAAATGAATGTATTTTATTCTATTAATATTTTGAATAATGATATATATGAATTAAATATTATCTGTTTCTTAACTAAGGAGCAGGTTCTATTTATTTCTTATAGAATTTTCTATTATTTGCAAAATCAAATTACAAAGGACTTGTAACTTTTTACTGTTGTCAAGAGGTTGGAGTGTCTATTTCTATTCATGAAAATTCTATTAATATTTTTAAAACTTCATGTAGTACAGGGAATAAAATATTATCTCTCAACTAATAACTCATAATTATATTTTAGTAGTTACCATAACTTTATTATGTATTGTATTTATTATAAACTATTGATTTATTATTATTTTGTATTGATGTACATGATCTAATCAACATTATCTCTTTATTTAGTCAACATTTATTTTAATTTTAATATTATGTAAATCCTTTGAATTCAAACTAATTACTAATTTGAATATATTTAAATATACATATAATTTTTTTTTAGGGCTTGGCTAAGGGGAGCAGTTGTTCTTGTCTTCCTGCTGGGGCTTACTTGGACTTTTGGGCTCCTCTATCTAAACAAAGAATCTGTAATAATGGCCTATATATTCACAGCCCTCAATAGTTCACAAGGACTATTCATTTTTGTTTTTCATTGCGTTCAAAATGACAAGGTAAAATCCAGTTCATACTAAAATAAAAATCGTGTTATTGATTGCAAACAATTTTATAAATTATTTCATATTAGTACATGAAAAAAATAACAAACACCATTTCAAGATGTTGCACAATGAAAGAAAAATTTAATTATGTCACTTTATCAAATCTTAAGTATTATTGGGAGAGCAATAGTCAATGTCTGAAGATTTGTAATCACGCTCCAAAAGCAAGTTCAGTTAACTGGTATTAAAATATATTTGCATTTATTGAAAATGAAGAATTTGACAAATCATTCAAATTTACACATTTTATTATAGTTTGATGTGATGTAATTGCTGGTTCATTAAACACCCTGTGATTCTTCAATTTTAAGTAAACCTCGATGTCACATTGATAAAAATTTTAGTCTTCAACTTTTTAGATAGAAAAAAAAAACTTTTGAGTGAATTGCTATCAATATAGAACTGTTCTATCAAGATATATTCGTGTAGCTATCATCTTTCACCATAATTGTTCTGTAATCCAGGATGCTTGAATAGGTGCCTCATTCTACACTATATATCTTACTTTATATGTTTCTTCAAAATAATAATTTATAAATTCATGAAGTTAAAATGATATAACAGATTCTATAGGGTTACTTAAATAACCTAAAAAATGAGAACACTGTTTTATATTATTATAAAACAGAAATATTTTATATTATTATTATCTAGAAAACAATTGAATGTCTCTGTCTCCTTTTCTTCAGCTCTAAAATGCTCAAAATATATATAAATTCCAAATAGATGAATATGGTTATCGACTTTTTTCGTATATAATTGTTGAAATCATTGACAATATTGTTTAAATAAACTGTTAATAGTGTGATATAGTAATAATTATTTGTTAATTTAGGTTCACAAGGAGTATAGAAAATTTCTACGACGACATGTCTGGCTTTCGAAATGCTTCGGTTGCCAAGAAGGAGCGAGTGGTGTTGGTGGGAGTGGCGGAGAGAGCAAAGAAAGACGTACAAGCCTTTATACAGGATCGCACGGGAATGCGCAGAGCACAGAAAGCACGTCTGCATCATCAGCAGCTGCAGCGACTGCTGTTCCCACTCCACATGGAACTAGCGTGGGTAGTTACGTACATAGATTACCCATTGCCCCCATGCCCAGCCCCACACACCAAGGTATAAATTCTTCTCTCACTAACCCCATCACTAACACATGGGGCTGGGCTTGAACTGAAGTGAAAAATCTTTTAAAAGCTTTTTTCTTTTTTTTTTTTTCTTTTTTTACGACACACTAGCTTAATCTTGGTGGTATTCAATGAGCTTTTGAAATATCTGCTAATTTTCTTAGTTCATGCTTGAATTTAAAATACATTTGTCAGCTCTACCTGTTCAGTATTTTTTCTTTTCCCTTTTTATTTCTCATTGGCACCTAATATGCCTTGAATGATTTCTGCAGCTAGCATCCTTATTGAAATTCTTTCAGAGTGCATGATAAACAACTATGAAATGAGTCATAGGACATCATACCAACTATATTAATTCGTAATCTGACTTTTTTACTATATTTATAACATCAGTTTAACATCAGAATTTTGTTGTTTTTTTTTAATTTTGATTATAGGGAAGTTATCAGTAAATGTAGATTGTCTTTATCAATTTCAAGGGGTGCTAGTTTCGAGAACTTTAACATGTTTTTTGTGTACCGTAAAATTTGCTTCTAAAATTTTGGCATAAATAAATCAAATTATGAGTATGAGGGAAAGTGGTATTGGTATGATTACAGTACAGTAGGCCGACATCCGGTTGGCCAAGAGGGATATCTGCAGAAAATCAGAGCGAAGTGTCCATTGCGACTTTGCCTTATGTACGACCCAGTCCCCGACCCACAGGATTCCCTCCCCCTAACATCCCAAAGTCTGCTACAACATGGGGCCCACTGCATAAGCCTTCTCTTTGGAAGGTGAGCACCCTGTCTGTGTGAACCACTTGCACTTGCATGACTGCTTCAATGGGTTCAATTAAAAAGCTTTTCTTTTCATTTTTTTTTTTTTTTTGCTTTCTTCTAATTTTCTAATATTACATTTATATAATTATTCAGTCTCTACTTTAAGTTTCAAATGTTCAGTTAATATTGGCATATGTATGTGTGATACATACCACAAAAAAGTTAAGAGACCACTGAGTGCTTGTTTTTATTTATTTTCTTTTTTAAATAAAGATTCAATATTAAGCCTGAACTTTATTGGTTAACAATAAACTGATTTTTAGTATAGAGTGGTTAAAACCTCAATCGAATTGACAAATCCTTTATGCACAACCAGAAAAAAACACAATAAAATGTTTGTTTAAGCTTCAGAGGGCCATCATCTCACACTTCTATGAGGGCTGGGATCCATAATCATCAGAAGCAGTTAAATGAATGGCGATAAAAAAATCTCTTTATAACAGAAATAAATGTAGATCATTGCAGGTTAAGAGTTCATCCTTATTGAATGAGGTTAGGGAACCAAAAAGTGGTCCTTTAAATTTTTTGCTGTATGATAGAGAGATAGTGTGTGAGAGAGAGAGAGAGATAGGAAAAGTTTGAGTATAAGAGAGAGTGGTAAGGTGAGTATGGTTGTGTGAAACTAAAGTGCTTATGATGCTCTGAAAATATTTCCAAGAATAAGTTGTATAGTAACAAATGTATATTTTCCTCCCACTAAAATATGAAATTTTAATTAAAGGTAGAGATGCTTTGTGTTACTTGTAACTCTTGTATATACACATATTAGTGTTGATTGTGTGCTCTTTGCATATTAATGAACATATTGCTGTAGATTTAATATATAGTAGGTATATTAAAGCTGATTCGCAATCCAGTTGTATGCAGAGATTTTCTGTAATTTTGTAAAGCAATTTTTGAAGCAGATCCTAAGACTTGGCTGGTGGCTTTATTTGGGATTATTGTGCTATAGTTAAAGCAGCCATGTATACTGCTTATATGCTCTTAAATATTAACTCATAATACCTGCCAAAAATACCCATTACTAAGTTAAGTAAATGAATTCAATCAGATTTGTGTTCTATTGCCAATCACTATAAATATAGGTATATAAATATATATATGGCAAAATGGATTATATTTATATTGAGTAAAATCATTGTTGTTTTTTGCTCAATGTGTATTTTTATTTAATAGGAAATTTATGATGTTTCTGAGTAGTTATATATTAAGATTAAAGGGTAATGTGATTTAATCTCTCAAATATTAGTAACCATTGGAAGCATATGTTATCATTGCTCTAAGATTAATACTTCTTTGATTTTGTTTGTTTTGGTTTTCTTTTCTTTTGTTTTTTTTTTTTAAAGAAAATATTAAAACAAGTGAGTTAGTAAATAAAATACTAAATTTAAAATTATTCTTAATTACTACAAAAGAATAAAAAGAAAATAAATAAATACTTATCTAAAAATTAGTAATTAATGGTATTTCAATAATAGAGTAAGATTGACAACCTTAAAACCTTTAAATATCATAAATAACAATATTTAAAATATTTAGTATAACAATTTCAAGAAAAAAATATCATTCAGTGTCATGTTAATATCTGTAAGTAGGAAGGAGGTAGTCTCTAAAAGTGTGTAAACACTAATCGTCATAGTCTTGAATCCAAAATATTTTCACTCTTTATTATTCAAAAATAACTTTTAAATAGACAAACAAGAAGTTTTGAAACCATACAATTTAAAAATAGGTCTGTATCGTTGTTCCCTAGTTTTGATCAATTAAAATTCCGTAGACCTACCTTGTGGCTACAAAATTTATAGGGCATTACTAATCCTATTGATATTGAATAACACTCTTTGATAACATTTTTGGTAATTTCTGGATTTTAATAAAAAATCTAAAGAAGAGGGTATTCAAAGATATCAAGCTGTTTCACTATGAGACACTAAAATCCTATAGGTTCAAGGAATGAGTATAAAACATTTTTTTTAATATTTCTTCAGTTCTAGTTTGATAATCAGAATAGAAAAAATAATTATATCTGACTAATTTCAAAAATCCACTGCAAAAAAATATCTTATTTCAATGTCATGTAAACATCAATTTTATACCATTGGATTTGCATGCATTAGAACTGCAAACAGTCTATGATTACTCGCTCAAGACTAGCAAGAGTGTTCCTCGAAAATAATTGAGAAAGTACTCTTAAATTTAACAATCTCTTAGGAGCTACACGTTATAATTACAACTTACGGAAGGTAACGGCAACACCTTGAATTAGTTATATGAGTTTGATTGGGTCAAATAATTTATTTTATTGGTATAATATAGAGTAATCAATGTTGCAGGATCCAGCACTTCAGGAAACGGATGATGTAGTCTTCCTGCATTAAATTTTTATTTTTAGCAGTATTTTATATTATGTTTAGGATTATTAAATTTTTATTAATTTAATAATGGGTATTTTTTAACGCCTGTTCTCTAGTGATCTTCTTGTACTTTCAGGTTTCATTCTCCTTTTTTTATTAAAGACCTGAGGATGCCACTGATGTGGTGAAACCAGTTGTTCAAAATAAAAATTGACTGCAGGAAGACTTCTTCTTTCTTTTCTTCGAATAATTTATAGCATATTCAAATAAATTTCTCTCGATTCCAATTCCATCTATCAATTCCAAGTTCCTGAATTGTTCTAAAGAGAAATTACTTAGGCAGATTTCAATTTTTTTCTCTAAGCAACTTTCACACATTTCAAGAGCTGACAATGACAATTAGTGAATTATTAAGTCCTAAAAAGCAAGAAGAATCTACTTTCTAGTTTTACCAATTTCTCTTTTTCTTTTATTTGCAGCATTTGTACAGAAATCAAGAAAGAAATCCATGTAGTTTTATTTATTTATTGCTGATATTTCACTATCTAATGTGCGAGTTAGTCCATGGGTTGAAGTCAAAACATTCTAGAGCCCTTATAAAGTATATGTTTGTATTTGTTAATTAATTTTTTGGCTTTTAATCAAGTTTAGAGGCCCATCTCACTAATATGTTGTGAAACTTTGAGTAGTCTTTGTTAGAACAATAACCTTTTTTTTTTTTTTTTAATTTCTGATCTCTTCTGAATATTACTTTTTTCACTGTAAGATCCCAATCATCTTCAGCAATGTTATGAATACATTTAATGTTTTCATAAGTGAATTTTATTATTTTCAAAAACAGTATGACTGCTTTCCAATGTCATCAAAGTTATCTTTATATTTCATTACTTTGAGTACAGTGAAATAAAGCTATCACTTTGGACTGTTCTGTTACTATAGTGGCTTACAGCATGCCCCATACATCACTGTGTACTGTTATCAGATATAATCCTTTATCTTCAGTATATTCTGCTTTCATTTCTTGGCCTATAATACTTTTCTTCATATGCAGAAATGTTTATAAACATTTACTTAGAAATTATATTTTCCAACATTTCTAATCACTTCAGATAGAGGTATTTTACACATACATTCGCGAAAAAATTTTGGGATTCAAAATTATACCATTGGTGATTCTGAATTCATATTGAACAACCCAAAATGTCACATTTAAGTAGATTTAATCTAAAATAAATTAGGGTTTGGGATTAGAAGTGGGGCAATGCGAGCATGAAGGAGATTGGTTACTCACATCACCACTATCAACTTCTTTCTTAGTTGCTTAAAAATAAATAATGTCAATCCTTAGTTTAAGAAGATAAAGAAAATCATAAAATAGTTTCAACTTGTTCTAAACTGAAATACGAGAGGAAATCGAAATTAAAGTGACGATTTTTTAATTTTGTTTCTTGTAGTGTTTTTAATGTTATAATCTTGTTATTGAAAGAGAAAAAATATGCATGGCATTGATTAGAGTGTTGCAGTGGAAGTGGTATTATATGGTCAGTAGTTTAAACACCTGAATAGCAATAGGTCACCTATTTTGGGGGAAATGTAGCAATTTAATAAGGAACAAAATGCAGACTCTATTAATAGAATAGGTCAAATTAACTTTTCAGACATCATTTGAATTTTTCTTTAAGGATTTGCCAGTTTTCACAAATTTACAGAAAGATTAAGTACACCCTTGCTCAGATCAAGCAACTTAGAGACTAATAGTTCACTCATATGAGGCCTCGTGTGTTTTTATATGAAAAATTAAATATGAGAATTATCTGTTTTCTACCTTCGACATGCATTGATAAGAGTTAGCAAAATATAAAGTGGAATTTCTTTATATACATTGACTATGAAAACAATTCTAATAATACCTCTCAATATTCTAAACACACTACCATGTAAAGATATCTATTATATTATCTACAATGTAAAGATTTTCCCCGCTCTTTTCAAAGTTTATATATAAAAGCAACATTAAGGTTGAGTCATCGGCTAGTTCTTGAACATGAAATTTTTAAGTAATCACAGGGGGGAAATCTCGGATATAGTTAAGGTGTTTCACAAAGCAATTTCCCCAGCATTTCTATAGGCATTGATATACTTTATCTCCACTTTCCCTTGTAAATACCATGCTTCTCAACATTTTCAAACATCGTCTCTCCTCCTCTACCATCCACTTTCCTCTCTATCTGACGATATTTTTGTGTGTTTACAATATTTTCCTTCTCTTTTTCTCAGATACCCTTCTACACTTAGATGCGTCTAAATTTGAGTCCCTAGTGCCAACTCAAATCCGAAAATTGTACTGCGTCGAGATTAAAATTTAGCACACAATCGAACTTGATAAGAGAATTGGCATTGATAAAGGATCAGGGAAAAAACAGATGATTACTCCTGAATTTCTTAAAGATAGCTCAATTGACCTAGTTGAAATTTTTGATGTCTTCCCTCATAAAATTTCTGATCTACATCCCAACTCTCACTTAGACTAGCTTGCTCTGATGGGAATTGTAAGCAATTTTAAAAATATGGAGTTGAATGAATTTATTATTATTATTCTAATGTAAAATACGAAATATTTAAACTGCAGTTAGCCAGAGGTTGGGAAGATAATCAAATTACTTAAGGTATAATTAATTCTATTAATGATAAATTCAGGCTCTATAAGCATCAATCCACCAATAAAAAAATGTGTAGTAAATAATATTTGTATGACCCGATGGTAGTAGAGTAAACTCTAGGATTACACCTTCATAAAAATAAATGTCTTTATTGTCACTGAAAGCTTTTATATTATTATACTAAAATAAGAATATTTGGCACTACAGCCAATGAAGCTCCAGGGCATGCCACACACTTTTGGTAGGATATAAAGTGGCCAACTTGGCATATTCCCAGTCATATTGTGGTGCATTATAGACTAAAGATTGTTATTTATTTAATTGAGTAGCTACTTAATTGCCCCACTATGCTGAGTGACACCAGGAGGAAGGATATAAGTTCTACCTCGGAAACCCACAAATTAAAAAAAATTGTAGTATACAATCCTAAATTTGAAATTACCACCTCTTTATGTGTATACCAAGTGTCACTACATTCAATCCTGGAGATCCCAAATTTAACCCTATCTTTAGAAGAGCCCTTTTACAAAACTGTCATCCTATGGTCAAATATAGTTAGTTACCTCTTCGTAACCATCCATACATTCTTTACGCCCCTCAATAAGTCCAAAACAAAACATGGTAATTTTAAAGCTCTGTGGGTGCCATTAAATGGTTACCAATTATGATACCTTCAGAGATATCATAGAATTGATATAACATTTGTTTTCTTCTTTAAGGATATTTTCTTGAGCACATTCAATAATGGAAAAGCCCTCATATTAGTCATTTGAAATACATTTCAGTTTTCTTTCAAACATGTCATCCTGCTTTGAGAAAAGGCAACGTTTGAATAAAATGTAATAATAATTAAGAAAATAGTTATTTTATTAAATTAATCTCAGATTAAAATTATCGATTTATGAATTCTTTAAAACTAATTTCAATTACGGAATCATTACATTTGTTAGAATAATAATTTTAGATAATCTTCAATACTGATTTTCCATACAAAATAGAAAAAATGAAGTTTACTAGAACATCGCTTTGCCAAATTCTTAATGTATGTATATTTCTATTATCTTTTTCCTGTTCCCTCCAATGTGCACCCAACTTCAAAGCTGTCTACTTGCCGGGTGTGAAAACAACTCCAGTAACTTGTCATTTCTGAGGAACATGTCCCCTTACTCGTCTGCCATTAAACTGGGCAACTACAATCTTTTTCAGGGGCCTTAAAAGGCTTAAAGATTCTAGCACCCAGAAGGTAAACTGCTGTTTAGTGCAACCTAAAAAGAAATTTAAAGTTCATATACTACAAAAAAAATCAGTGAAAGCTAATGAGAAAATATTTGATAAATAAATAAAATTATGCCAGATTTCAATTTTGGATATTTTTATAATGTTTAAAAGTAGTTCAGGGAAGACTCTATTATTAAAAAAAAAGTATGTCAAACATTCTTATACATTATTTATTCTCTTTAATTAAATCATTCAAATCGATTTAAACTAAAAAAAAATAAAACATTTCTATTGTATTCCATTTGCTATTTGATTCTGACTAAGTAATACACTATTTGGAATATTCAAAGGATAGATAAAAGTAAAACTCCGATTTAACATTTGTTCTTAAATTACTATTGTTTAGTAAGCTGTCCATATCAAAAGTTAGTGGATGGATCTGGAGTTTTGTCCTTCGAGGAAACAGTATTTATAGCAGTTATCAATCTGTTATATAATGTGTTAAGTTGTCAGTAGGGGCTTATTTTTCCCTGGTCGAGAGAAGAGTGACGTATTTAAAATAACTTCAATGGTTTCCCCCCTTTAATAACGATAGAGTTCATATGACAATTGCATTTATACATAATATATACTTTCATATCACATTGGAAAACCATTCTGGAAAGAATGTCCATTGAAGTTTTTCATTCTCTAAAATTTGTCTTTTGATTGCAATTTTACCTATGATACCTTAAACTTATTCTAACTTAAGACTATCTCTTCAGGAGAATAGCTAAAATACATATATTGTTTTGATCTCATAGGCCTAGTACTCACGCAATCTACTAGGCTGATTTCGCTGATATTCAGCTGCCAGCATCGATCGAGCCTTGTAGAATTTGTTTTTCCTAGATAAAAAATGATAAAGTCATGTATGTATTTCGGCTATGCTTCTTAAAAGGTGGTCTGCAAAATGCAAAACATGTAGAGCAGTTTTAATTAAATATATATTTGAGTGAAATATTTTCTAAAGAAATTCTGTTTATACTTTTACCCTCTGTCCCTTTAATGAAACATTTTGAATTCGTTTGGGAGACCGTTTTAAGAGTAACTTTCTATCTTTATGATTTTATAAATAAGAGTTGTCACTGTTCTTGTTAATACAATTTGTTGTAAGTTACGCATATTACGGACGACCATTATGTATGAACACTGATTGGAATAATTTTTAAACTAGGATTTTCTACAAGAATTTCATTTCAATCACTAGAAAACGAAAACTAAAATTACATTTCCTAATAGCAAGAGAGGGGGAGGCTAGTACAAAAATAAATATTCTTTAGGTCTGGAGAAGCATTTACCTGCCACAAATACTTTTCATATATTTTATGGAATGAAATATACAATAATTGTACATCTTGTGGTATAAAAGAGTCCGTTAATAACAATCATAATTTTAATTAACCAATTTCCCTTAGTAGACTGTTAAATTTCAAACTAGATTGCTTAACTTACCATAATGGAGCAATTTCATTGAAGTCAAATCGTGAAGGCATTAGAATTTAGATAAATATAATAATTGTCGATTATTGTCTGAGAGGAATTGACGTTACTTTATGTGAAGGCTGTTTGTAATTCATTAGAGTATCAGTGTGAATTTGAGAGTGCATATAAAAAATTGGCTTGCACTCTCTTATGCTTGTATTGAATTTGCCTCACTGTGTGTGTATGTCTGAGCCCATTTGTTTGCTGTGCATGTGTGAAAGTGTTGGGATTGTAATTTTTGAAGTAACTAATTTTGAACTAAACATTTTATATTAAAAAAAAAAATCTTACTGTCCTAAACTACTAATATTTTTTATTTAATTTTCTAGTCCCTTTTTAGCATATTTTCTTTTTTTTCTTTTCTTTTTTTACCTATAATAGTACTTCAAATATATTATTTTATTTTCAATTTGTGTTTAAGTAATTTAGATTGATATTTTTCAAACTTTTTGAGTGATTTTATTTACTTATTGTTTACTTTTTTATTTGAATATTTTTTTTAAATTTAAGTTAGTTAATTTCTTTTGTTTCTTTTTTTCTACAGAACATTTCTTTTAAGTCGTTTAGTCGTGACTCTGGGCACGGTGGGTCAGAACAAGAAGATTCTCCTAAAGCTCACACAACGGTTTTGACAAGTAATTCTTTACTGCGACACAAAGAAGGCCCACGGCAAACATACATGACATCAGCATATTCTCATTCTCATCTACAGCCTCAAATTCAGCATATGCAATCTGCGACTGTACAACATCGAAGCAAGCAGGCCAATGGAAGCATAAGAGCTACAAGTCCTTGGAATCACACGTATACTGAAATAAGAGAAAGAGAGCGAGGACCAAGGCTCCGTGATGAAGACCCTGTTTATGAAGAGATCGAAAGGGAAAGAGCTGAAATTCAAGTAAGTGACATGAGTGATGAAGATGGGCGTCGTCAGAGTGATATGAGTAGACAATCTTCTAGAAGCTATGGTGATCATAGGCCTTTGATCCCATACAGCCCAGCAACGGACAGAAACTTTCATACAGCTTTTGATGCTGCCTTTCGGCAAAGGTTGAAGGAACAAGCTCAAAGCAGGGCAAATGCTCAGCAAGGCACTGTAGCTGTTCTTGATGGTGAAACTGTAGTCTGCCATTTACAACCCGAATATACATCTAGGACTATGTTACAGCACCATCAGCCATATAGTGAATGTTAATATTAACTGTTTCTATACATGTGGACATGCCTTATTTTGAACAATCATTGTGCTCATTATGCATTCTCGTTTTTATGTGTTAATATTGTAAATAAAATACAGCTTTGTAAATGTTTATTTTATCGCTAATGTGGAGATCCACTGCGTTTTGTATAGACTATTTCTGAAATGTAAAAAAAATGTCTGACTTTTTATATAATTCTTTTTGGTAAAGATATGTATAATAAATAATGCTCCTGTGATGATGCAATCGTAGTTGTTAATTGTAAAGCATCACTACCTTTAAGACTGTTGATTAATAAAATTATCCAAGGACATAAATAACACATTTTTGTGGGAAAATTTAAGTTGTTCAGGGGATCACATACTTAGATTGGAAAAAAAAACCATTAAAAGTGGAAAAGAAAAAAAAAAAGGAAAAAAAGAAAAAAAAAAAAGTGTTCTCCTGTAATCCCTTCCTCTGTTCCTTCTTTGTCAATAGAAAAAATAATTTATGAATAGTGTTATATGTTAGATTTTTCTCTTGGTAAATAACTTTATTTGACTCATTCATTGTTGTAAATGTTAAAAATTAAAAATTTTGCAACCATAAGGTTTTAGAAGCAACCAGTTAATTGTAAACAGCGTAATAAATTTATTTATTTTCAACAGTTTTTTTTTTTTCACAAATAATTTATTACCTTTACCTTTATATAGGAACTTTAAGAATTCTAAAGAATCGAAGATCTTCTGAATTCACATTACAAACAGTAAATAATATTTCGAGAAAAAAAAAAAAAATATATATATATATATATATATATATATATATATATATATATATATATATCAAACATAAAATTTGCATAGAATAGAGATTAATCTAAACGTAGAATAAGTGACTGGTAAGTATATTTTTTAATGTTTCGTATTCACTACAATCTATATTAGCAAATTCTTTCATACTATCATTTCTTTTAGATCATCAAAATGAGACCTTAATCCATCCAATCTTAAGTCAAAATGTAAAATATCAGACAATGATAAAAAATTAACTCTGTTTCACTTATTTATTTCTCACTCTACATGTTTGGCATCCGATATAACAGCTCTTCAGAAATTGTACATGTACCGGGGCAAAAATCAAAAAGAAATGAAACATCAAGATAATTCAATTCCTGCTCATTTCCCAGCAAAATGAAACAAGCTCAAATGGTTAAATGGTGTTCTTGGTAAAGCAACAAAATGTAAGTTCAAATTAAACTTTACATGAAAAGAGCATGCCAAGACAAAACACATTCTGTTTTCAGACAATATGATTTTTGAAAGTGTGGATCAGGTTCCAGGGAAGGGATCTATATCCCTTTAAACTTGCTTATTTTAAACTGAATCGGGCAATTTTTAAAATTTATTATTATTTTTTCCCAGAAATGTAAATTATTTAAATATTTTAATTATTTCATTTTTTTATAAATAAATAATTTAAAGAACAAAATCCTGATTTTCATAAAACGGCGGAGCATAAGTTGTTGCAAAGAGCACCCAGTTACACGAGGTATTTTATTTTCTTGTGTAAGCAGCCATTATTGAAATTATTAGCACTTACCTTTCAAGATATCTATTAAGAATATTAATTTTAATATTAGCATTTTTAGCAGTGGGAGAAATTATTTAAAGTTATTTCTTAATACAGCTACCTTTGTTGAGATGAGCTCGCTTTTTGTAGAAAATGTATTTTTATTGCTACACGATATTTAAAAAATTAAGAATACTATCCATGATTATGATAATATGGTCTATGATGTTTTGAGTACCTAGTGAAGAGGCATTGATTAATGGCTGATCTATGTTTATTCTTTAATAATTTAAAATAGTATTTGAGGTCACCATAGGTCCCAGAAACTAAGGAAGCAATCTATAAACACTTATATGTGAATTTAGAGTAATCCTAATCATAACACCTTTTACTTATAATACTTTTAAATTGTAAAATAGATATGCATTTTAAACTATAGATGAAGTCATTGATCTTTACTTGACAAAAAATTATTACAAAGAAAAACAATCTTTTCAGATTTATTTTAATCCTATAAGCCTGAATTGGGAGGGTTATATATCCTGTTTCAAAATGTTTCATACTAAGATGGCATTTAATATTTTAATTCTAGTAACAGTGAATATTATCCCCATAAATGTGAATTATTAAAGCATTACTATTGTTTAATTTTCAGAAATAAATCATTTAAACAAAACTATACTAAATGGGAGTGAAAGTTCTGGCGATATCAAGTTATTTCCACCATTTACTAAAATTGCTCCTCTAATATGTTACAAAATATTGCAAAGCATACTACACGCATGTTGTACTATTTTCAGTATGCTTCGGACATATAAAAAATCATTTTTATTAATGGAGAGCTTGCTTGATTTGAGATATCGTTTCTAAGCAATTGTAAGTGCAGAAGTAGTAGGCCACAGATGGGAAAATACTACAAAATTTTATGAAACATTGTTATTAGAGTTTAATAAAAACATTATGGAATACTTTATTTTTTTCTTCTTTCTTTAAAACAAATTGAATTTATAAATTATATTGTGTTAATTAATTTATGTTTTAATGATTCCATTCCACACTCCAGGTCAGATTGAATAGAACCCACAAGTTTCAAACATATATTTTTTGGATGAAAAATTGTGACCATAATATGTTACTGCCTGGGGTGTGAAAAATCAAAATTATTTGAGTGTTAATTCCAGTCATGTTTAATACTCTATAGAAAACTAAAGATCATTGTTAGCTCATCCTTTCATGAGAATATCTTTTTCTTCTCCACAAAGCTAGAAAGAATTTGAAGCTACACTTGTTTTTAATACATCTTAAACCAATGTACTAAAATTCAACTGGGTAGGCGAGGTGTTGAAAGTACATACCCCCCCCCCCCTACACACATTTTGATTTCTGAGTTGTTTTCTGCCTCAAATGAGAAACAGAAAAACTCCAAATCCACTTGAATCGTCTTTCAGATAAAAAAGAAGAAGCTAGAAGGAATTTAAGCAGCGTACATACTTTATTTGACTCATTCATTATTGTAAATATTAAAAATTAAAAATTTTGCAACCATATTTTAGTAGCAACCAGTTAATTGTAAACAGCCTAATAAATTTATTTATTTTCAACATTTTTTTTCTCACAAATAATTTATTACCTTTACCTTTATATAGGAACTTTGAGAATTCCAAGATCTTCTGAATTTCACATTACAAACAGCAAGTAATAAAAATGACTGGATCAAATAAAGTAATAAAAATGACTGAATAACTTCATTGTGGTGTTCTCAACACCCCTAAAGGTTAATGTGAGTCTAAATTGTACTAATAAAGTTTTACTTAGTGTCATTTACCTAATAAATATTAATTACACGATAGATAAATTTAGACTGATTGATACATCAACCTCGTCCAAATTGTAACCAGTATGGTCAGAAAACTCTAGTCCATACACTAAAAATTTTTTTAGCTGGCAAAAAGAAGAAACATTCTGAGGAAACATTTTAGTAATGATTTTCCCTATGTGTATTGTATGGATATGGATGAGTTTTATTTGCCAGTGTTTGATCCCGAGAAGTTTTGTAATTTATTGGGGCTTACAATAATCAAAATTTGCTATGGTTTTATTCAATTAGCTCTTTGAATGGCTGACAGTAACAAGTTTACAACAGGGAAATACACGAAGGATGAAGAATGGAATCCACCATTTATGGAAAATTTAAAATATAATTGTGAGTTTCAAACTTGGGTACTCCAGACGTTTATTAGACTAAATACACAGGCCAACAAAAAAAACCTTTTTGAAAACTTTTTTAATTTTAATAGCTGATCTTGATAGATTTTTATGTGCTGAATCCAAATCTGCTCGTAGTTTTTATGTATCACCCTTAGTTTCCAAGCAAAATGTATTTTATTATATAGTCTAATACCCATTTACAGTATATAGGGAAATCAATGAAACACTGTAGAATCGTAAAAATGGTTTGTATTTACAGTAAAATACTTGGAATAGTAATTTTATGTGATGATACAAGGTTCACTTGTCAACTGGAATTGCTTTATATTTTCTTTCCCTTTTTTCCTTGAAGCTTCTTGTGTAGCTTTTCCTGCGATGAATAGCTTGCTGAACTTCCCGGTGAAGTGACCAACAGTAATCCCCCATCATGTTGGTATTCCAGCGGCCCTGGTAACGTTTTTCCATCACTTTAACGTCCTGGTGAAAACGCTCACCTTGCTCCTCAATAACATCTCCTAAATTTTCCGGGAAGTAATCGAGGTGGCTGCTCAAGAAGTGAACTTTCAGGCTCATCAAACATCCTAACTGTTCAAATTTTTTTAACATGTTAGCAACAATAGCCTTATATTCTGGGTCTTTTTTATTTCCCAAAAACTTGGTGACAACTTGCTTGAATGAAACCCATGCTTCTTTTTCATTTGAGGTCATTGTGGATTCAAAGTTAACGTCAAACATCATTTTTCTAATATCAGGCCCGGTAAAGACGCCTTCTTTCAGTTTAGCTTCTGAAAGGTGTGGAAACTTCTAACAGAGATATTTGAAACAAAGCCCATCTTTAGGCAAAGCCTTTACAAACTGTTTCATGAGACCTAACTTAATATGTAGTGGTGGTAGGAGCACGTTTTTTGGATCTACAAGGTTTTTGCGTAAAATGTTCTTCTCGCCAGGCTTTAAAGACTCCCTAGCAGGCCAGTTCTTTCTGCACCAATGTTGATTCCGAGCTCTACTGTCCCATTCACACAAGAAACATGGAAATTTGGTAAAACCCCCTTGCTGACCAAGGAGCATGCACGTAACTTTCAAATCACCACATATCATCCAACCGTGTGCAGAATAACCTATTTTATTTAACACTATTTCTAGATTTTCATAACTCTCTTTCATATGTACAGAATGACCGACAGGTACAGAGGCATACATGTTACCGTTGTGTAGTAAAACTGCCTTCAAACTATTTTTGGATGAATCAATAAACAACCTCCAATCTTCTGTTTTGTATTCAATTCCAAACTCATTCATTAAACCATGAATGTCTGAGCAGTACACCAAATCACCCTCTTGTTCAAAATACTTCGAAAATTGTTGTTCTCTCTTCCTATACACATGAAAGCTGGTTCCAGCCGCCAGCAAGTTCTTTTCTTTTAGCCTAGAGCCAAGCAGTTCAGCTTTTTCTTTTGTTAAGCCCAGATCCCTAACTAAGTCATTAAGCTCGACCTGAGTGAACAATTTAGGCTCTACATTTTCTGTAACACATTGGAATTCTTCATCGTGTTCATCTAACTCCGACTGTACATCAGAAAATACTTCTGTTTCAATAGAATTTAAGTCCTCTGGTGGTTCCGGGATTGGCAAATCTACACCGTGCCCTACTGGTCGGATGGCGGACGGAAGGTTAGGGTAGCTTATTACCTTCTTGTTCTTAGAGTTATGACCAGTAATATCTACACTGCAAAAGTAACAGTCATCGGAATGATTTTTTGGTTCCCTCCATATCATGGGAACAGCAAATTTAAAGTGTTTTTTCTCTTTTTTTGACCATTTCCTGAGGTCTTCAACACATACATAACATACCTTATGCGGTGCCCAAGGTTTATCCTGGTCTCCAAGTTTGGTTCCAAAGTATGCTAGATAAACCTTTTTCACAAAGTCTGTAATGTTTCTTTGGTGCTTTTTAATAACAAACTCACCACAAATATAACAAAAACTGTCAGCAGAGTTTTTACAGCCGCGATGAGACATTGCACTGAGCACATGTACAGGAAACGTAAAAGTGAGGTTATGTTGAAAATAAACAAAACATCAGCTGTTTAGCATGTGTTTCAGCAGTGCTGCCAACATCATCTTTGTTCATTAGACCTATTTTTTCATGTTATCTTAACTATGAAAAAGCTGTTAAATTCTAAAAATGTTTCTTTATTTCATGAATTTAACTATAAAATGTGAATAAATGGTGGGTGATACAACTTTTTAAGCATCATATTTGGATTCAGCAACCTAAACAACATAAGAATAAGGTATTTTCATTAAAAAAGTTTTTTCATCGTTGGCCTGTGATATCTACAACAAAGAAAAGTAGAGGCAGAACATTTTGATTATTACATAAATCCCTCCATGAGGAAAACAGTTCTGCATTAAGTTTTCTTCTTTGGTGAAATAAAATAAGGAAATCTCATATAACTAATATCCTGCTTATTTACTTATTTTTTATCCCCAAACTCTAAGATTAAATATGTGCATAATTAACAATTACATTACTTTCTTCGAGTGGTGAATTTGTGGATACTTACTATACTATCAAAAATGTTTTCTGAGAAATTTATTTTCTTTTCAGATATAGTTTTACTTTATTGTTAAGCCAAAATCACACATGTGAAGTAATCATATTACAAAAAAAAAAAAAAAAAATGAGTAGGAAAAAAAGTTGTTTGAACTAAGAAGCTTAGAAGAATTGTAATACACAATTTAGATTATACAAAAATTAGCTAATACACAAATTAGGGTCAACACGTTTTCAAATTAAAGTTTCCTCTTTCCAAACTAGAATCTTTTCAATCACATCTTAACAAAACACCCCGATATTCCATTCACCAAGCATTGATAAACTTTAAACTACGTTACTTTTTACATAGTGAATTGCATGATTCCTTGAAGAAGGAACTTACTCATAATGTGGAACTACTGCTACAAGACAACCAAAGTTCTATGAAAAAAAGTATGAAGAAGAAACAGGCAAAGAATCATTTACCTCAAAACTGTTACTTTTCTACTAATTGATTTGGGTAAATAAAAATGAAAAGTTGTTCAGGAGTATATAAGGGAACAACTTTTATTAATTTTTGACAGACACAACTGAAAATGAAATTTTCAGTTCACCTTCTACAAAGATTAAAGTACTTGAAACAGAAATAACATACAATGAATACCATTAATTGAGAAAAAAAAATCACGTTACAAAGAGTATACAACATTCTTGTGTTTGCCATAAAAAACTCCTAAATATTACTTAGCACTTTTAAGGAAAATCATAAAAGTCAAAGTCAGTGGCAAAAAGTTTGCATTTTTATTTTGAATTCAGATAGACACTGTGGAATATTAGAATTCGATATCTCATAATTCACACTACACAATGAAATTAAAAGTGAAAAAGGAATTTGAAACAGAATTTATTATTTACAGTTTCCCACCATAAACTCAATACCAGCTGATAATAATAATGAATTTATGTGTCTGATTTCTAAATGAACCTCCACTTCTAACAATGCTATCATAACAAAACCCTTGATTCCATTCAACTGTTTTAGCAGATTTCCCTTAAGGGAAATCAGCTATTAAGGTCGCACTCATGATGCGATTTTCGAAAAATTTCTTCGAATGTCCATCTACCCTAACCAGGAGATGACGAAAATGAGGCCCATTCAAGACTATATATATATATATATATATATATTTGTCCGTTAACACTCTAGTGGTCGTAATTTTTGTGTAATCATTACCAAACTCGGAATTTAATCGTTTTATGTAAAAAGAAATATCAAGTTCATTAATGGCTGAAATCGGACCAGTGGGAGGGGAGGTTTAGAGGGGGGAATTTCGAAGATTCGAAATATCTCTATTCCTATATATCGGATCGAAAAATTGTATAGAACCAATCTTATTGCAAATGTAATTCTCAATACATTTTGTTTTGTACATTTTTACTCTATCTTGATTATTAACCGATATATTTGTATTTTTATGAAGAGTGTGCGGATAACGGATGAGATGAGATCGGCTAACTTTGGTTGTAGTCATGAGTTTCTGCCAAAAGCTAGTTCGGCCGTTTCTGTAAATGTTTGGCTCTCGTGAAATTGGTTTAGAGACTCGTTACTACTACTGTTACGTGTATGCAGATTTCTCTATTGTAAAATTTCACGTGGAAATCTGCTTAGTTTACACAGCTCCTGCGTGACGGACTTTTTATTAATGCTTTAGTCAGACAAGAATTCATAATGCATAGCATAATACATTTTTAAAATTATGAGGGCTGGAATGAAAAACGTATGTGACACAGGGGCTGCGTTAACTAAGCAGATTTTCCAAATACTCATTTTCATCACCTCATATGTAGGATTGATGGACATTTGAGATTTTTTGAAAATTGATTCATGAGTACGACCTCAATAGCTGATTTTCCTTACGGAAAATCTTTTAATTTATTGGTCAATGGTCCATGAAGAGCCTTGATAGGGTCAACCATATCAAGAGCTTGACACATTTATTCTAGTGGCATTAAATGCCAAAAATGATTATTTTTTTAAATTTTAATAGCAAGTCAATTGTGACACAAGCTGAGTGGGCACAGAGGGAATGAAAGCCCAACCTCAATGCCCAGTAACCACATGACTAAATAAAATTTAGTGTTGTGGAGGGACTGTACAATCCCTGCTTTCAAACCTGGTACCTATAGGACATTAATCCAGTGCATTATTCGTACACTACTGTCACTCCCAGACTGAAATGTAAAAAACAAAAAATTAAAAAGCCTAGTCAGTGACATGTTCAGTGGCATTTAGTTGTCACTCATGTATTTTTCTCCCCACCTCCTGACAAAGAATTTCATTCTGCACATTGAAAAATAAATCCCATAATTATATCATGAAACTGTTAACTTTCCTATGAATAAACATAGATCATTATGGACTACTGTTCACTAATGCTAGTGAACAGTACTGTATACTGTTCACTTATGCAGACCCTATAAATTTGTGGTTTTTAGCAGCACATTTTTTTTTCTAAAATAATTTAAGGGATAGTCTGAGTATGGAACCAAAAAAGCATAGCAAGCTTAAAATTTAAAATTCATTGACCATGTAAATGGAACTACTAACGTCACATGGTCCACATCTCATATGATGCCTCTTCAGGATTTGTTAACAGATATAAAGACATTTGACCTTAACATCATGTATTGACAAACAAGCTGGGATAGGGAAAATACAAATTAGCTGAATAACCGATCATAATATGAAAATTTTTAGATTTTACAATAAATCTCCATAACTCACTAATATTAGTGGAAATGCACTAAAACACAAACTATGTATTGCTATATATTTACATCTAATCTTGTAAACATTTAAAGGATGTATTTATGAGATGGATAAAGGAAAAATTAAAAACCAAAATAATGAAAAACTTTCTATTTGTACAAAATTCTTGATCATCAATTTGAACTTCAATTATCTTGAATTATGGTTGCTTGTTATTTATTACTAGATACATGAAGAAGAAATAAAGGCAATATGGGAAGTATATTTTAATTTAAAACATAAACAGGACTTAAAAATAAAACTATTAATTTAATTGCAATCACACAGTTCTTAATAACTAAAATTAAATTTAGTAGGCCAACAGCCAATGAGCAGTAAACTTATTAGCAGAGGAAGTGTGTTCAGTTCTTATCACTATTTCCTACTACATTTTTATTTTCCTTTTATGCCTTTATAAGTACTTTAGTTAAGTAGATTCTCGATTGTCATGTACCTCTAAGAGATTGTCTGGCGCTTGGTTTAGTGCCTGGATGGAATGATCTTTCATCTAATCACCAATCAACCTTTTAATGAAACAGAATTAAAATGTTCTTATACAATATATTTGAAATAAAATAAAATTATTTTATGGGGCTAAAATTAAAATTATGGGGTTCAGGTCAGCCATGTGAGCTAAAGTGTTGACCTTTATCTCATATGGTAATCCTAGAGTGGCGAGTTCGATTCCCGGCTGGGCAATAGAAATTTATTTAGTGACGGAACTCATTAAATAAAGTCCATAGTCCCACCCTGGTTAGAAAAGAGTGGTCACCTGTAGATAACCCGTCCCAGTTAGCCTTAGTTGCAAAAGTGAATGTTAATAAATAAATACAAATTATATCTGACTGAAGTACAGGTATATTTAAAAATAACAAAAAAGAAAAAAAATCTTCAGCTCAACAGCCAATGAAGTGCCAAGACCCCGCCACATGGCTTTGTGGGAGGTCAAAAGGTCAGCTTGACACTTTCCCAGCCAAATTGAGGTTGCACTACAAACCAATGATCACTATTTCATTACTCAAGTAGCTGCTCAATTTCATCCAGGCAAATGCAAATAGATAAAGGAGTTCTAGTGATAATAAATATTTGTCTAATTACCATATAATTCTTTGAATTTCATTTGAATCTGGCCAATAAAATTCTTTATTGGCAAAAATGTTAATAGTTACAAAATTAATTATGAGAAAGAATACACTTTCAATAGCCATGTGCCACCAAGTTATACATTTAAGATGAAGCCTATAAATAATAAAAGGTAAGATGAAGTATCTAAACTCAAACAATTTTTGAGGTACTAAACATAATACACAACATAACCAATAGTCAATTTTGATATTCCTTCCGTATGACTCATTCAAAGAGTATAGCCCAAAAAAATAAATAGGTACAAGTAAATATCGGTAAAGTATGTGTTTTTCAAAAACTCGTTTCCAAATATAAAAAGAATAATGTCGATTGTCAGCCAAAACATAGGGATGTGCCATAGTATTATAATGGACAATAACTAAGGATGTGAACAGAAATATTAATAAATATTTTTTATTCTTATTAATACAAATTAAAAAGTATGGTATTTTTCCAATGAAATGAGAGAAGCCAAAAAATAAAGAAAAGAGTGAATAATAAAATATCTGACAGATATGAACAACTGGTTTGTGAGCGCTTCTATCACCAACAACTATGCCGTTATTTATAATCAAAAACAGTAAAAAAGAAACACAAACCAACAGATACCCTGCTGCATCTTGAAGAAGTTGAAGTACATTCGACACAAATTTGTGTTCTTTCCAAAAATGTTTTTTGATCTAAAATATATAAGTAGAATTTTAATTAATGCATTAAAAATAGTTAACATATCTATTATTATAAATATAAGAATACGTGGAAGAATCGTAGAAATATGTCGAATAAATAATAGTTTTTGCCAGCCTTATTTAGAAAATGAGCGATGACTTTTAGGCAAGAACACTTTTGGTGTTCAAATATTAACCTCAAGCCCCTTGCCCCTTGATTGATTGACCTAAAACTTAATTTGCCAAACAAATTTCATAAAATGTTAAGGTAGGTGCCTCCCAACAAAAAAGAGAAGCATAAGAATATACAAGGTAAGTTTATAATATTACAGTTACTCATCAATAAGTGAGCTAAGTAAAAAAAAAAAGTAGAAAGTATGATAATTTATGTGAAATAGCGTGGAGAATAAAAATTTATATATTTTCAGTTTATATACAAGGCTGACTTATAAAAATAATAAAGTGAAAAAGGATAGTGACATGCCTCTTAGAATAGTACCAGGCTGGGAATAGAGTAGAATATTTAGAGCAAATAACAGTTTTAGCACAATGTCATGACTACTGAATAAAAGTACATCTGTTGTAGTGACATAGTAAAAGTGAAATATTAATTGTTTTAATCATACAAAAAAAAGAGATTTCTTTCTAATGAAAAAAATTCGTGTTTTATGTTATTAGATATTTTACATGTTAAGGGACTAAAAAACTTAATTTAGAGCATCTAGTCAATTATAAGGCAATTACTATAAAAGGAGATTAGAACATACAAGGTTGTTCAAATATTAACCTTAAAAATAGAATTATAATTAAAATTAGTTTGTGCAAATTATTTTAGAATATTGCTTTAAGCATGAGAGAGGAGACCATAAACAAAGTCTTTTCTTTTGCCTAATTTGATATTGCTATAAAAATGAAGAAGTTGTTTCATTCAAATAGTAAGTCAAACACTGACTAATTTCCATGACAAGTTTGGAAATTCCATAGATACTGGTTGATATAGGCCAAGTAATATGACAGGTTGCTTTTCCCTTTTGCTAATTTACTATTACACTTTTTTTTTATTTCGCCATTGAATTAATAACTTTAAAAAAATTGAAGGACTAGATTGGCTTGAAAAAGATGAAATACCTCATTTATTTATATTGGTAAAAGTAAGAACCTGTATGTTTAAAAACTCTAGCATATTGGATAATAAGTTATGAATCTATCTTCCATTTTAAATTATTAAACAAATCTTCCATTTATATCTTTTAAATTATGACAAAATATTCAATTTCACATAATTTCGTGTTATTTCTGGAATCTCATAAATAAACATAATATGTTCCTTATGTCTTTAATCTTAGACATAATGATTCTGAAACATTTTTAAACATCCACACCACTTATAGTTAGGGCCCACTAACTAAAAACTTGTACCACAAAACCGAATCTTTAAAAAAACAAAAATTAAGCTGTATGACAATTACTTAAAGGCTTTAATTTTGATTAAAAAGTAATTTTTTTACACCAGTAAAATTTTGTCAGAAATCAAAACTATGTAGGCCTTGAATGGAACGAACTTTCTAATCAAATGAATCAGCCCCAGAAGAAATGCAGGATGGATGACTGGGGATTTTTGATGATTTTTACGATGGGTACAATATTGAAAAGTTCTTCCCCATGAGGCATATTCCCACCAATTATTGAGTGAAACAGGAGGCAAAACTTTAAAAAAATAATATTTTTCTCTAGACTAACAGGGTTCATGATATAATTAGACAGGTTTTCTGGTATTGGCCGTGTTATGGTATTTTCTACAATGTTATGCTAGTCATACTGGTGGCTAATTCAACTGAGCTGCCACATCTGATGCATTTATACTAGCGAATGAGGGGCAGCTGCCACATCTGATGCATTTATACTAGCGAATGAGGGGCAGCTGCCTCATCTGATGCATTTATACTAGCGAATGAGGGGCAGCTGCCTCATCTGATGCATTTATACTAGCGAATGAGGGGCAGCTGCCTCATCTGATGCATTTATACTAGCGAATGAGGGGCAGCTGCCTCATCTGATGCATTTATACTAGCGAATGAGGGGCAGCTGCCTCATCTGATGCATTTATACTAGCGAATGAGGGGCAGCTGCCTCATCTGATGCATTTATACTAGCGAATGAGGGGCAGCTGCCTCATCTGATGCATTTATACTAGCGAATGAGGGGCAGCTGCCTCATCTGATGCATTTATACTAGCGAATGAGGGGCAGCTGCCTCATCTGATGCATTTATACTAGCGAATGAGGGGCAGCTGCCTCATCTGATGCATTTATACTAGCGAATGAGGGGCAGCTGCCTCATCTGATGCATTTATACTAGCGAATGAGGGGCAGCTGCCTCATCTGATGCATTTATACTAGCGAATGAGGGGCAGCTGCCTCATCTGATGCATTTATACTAGCGAATGAGGGGCAGCTGCCTCATCTGATGCATTTATACTAGCGAATGAGGGGCAGCTGCCTCATCTGATGCATTTATACTAGCGAATGAGGGGCAGCTGCCTCATCTGATGCATTTATACTTGCGAATTAGGGATTTGATCTAGACTCATATGTTCTCCAACTCCATCCCATTGAGCAGGACATGACAGAAATAAAGCGAAGAATACAGCTGGCACACATTCTCAGTGGAGGTTTCCTGAAGATGCAAGCAATACAACTAGCAAAACATTGTTAAAAATTATCATGAATGGTCAAAACCCGAAGATCTCGATAACCTAAAATAATATTCTTCAGAGACAATAATCAAATAGAGAGGGATGGGGAGGGGCTACAACTTTATTAGGAGGAACCTTCATCATCAATGAAGAGGTCAATTATGCTAAACAACACATACTATGCCTATCTACGCATACTCCAGAATAAAAGGGAGAAATAAAGGGGACCAAAACTGCTAAGGCTGCGATTTACCAAACACATATTGATGTCAAACTGCTATGGCTGGGTTTTACCAAACACATATTGATGTCAAACTGCTAAGGCTGGGTTTTACCAAACACATATTGATGTCAAACTGCTATGGCTGGGTTTTACCAAACACATATTGATGTCAAACTGCTAAGGCTGGGTTTTACCAAACACATATTGATGTCAAACTGCTATGGCTGGGTTTTACCAAACACATATTGATGTCAAACTGCTAAGGCTGCGATTTACTAAACACATATTGATGTCAAACTGCTATGGCTGGGTTTTACCAAACACATATTGATGTCAAACTGCTATGGCTGGGTTTTACCAAACACATATTGATGTCAAACTGCTAAGGCTGGGTTTTACCAAACACATATTGATGTGAAACTGCTAAGGCTGCGATTTACCAAACACATATTGATGTCAAACTGCTATGGCTGGGTTTTACCAAACACATATTGATGTCAAACTGCTATGGCTGGGTTTTACCAAACACATATTGATGTCAAACTGCTAAGGCTGAGTTTTACCAAACACATATTGATGTCAAACTGCTAAGGCTGAGTTTTACCAAACACAAATTGATGTCAAACTGCTAAGGCTGTGTTTTACCAAACACATATTGATGTCAAACTGCTATGGCTGGGTTTTACCAAACACATATTGATGTCAAACTGCTAAGGCTGGGTTTTACCAAACACATATTGACGTCAAACTGCTATGGCTGGGTTTTACCAAACATATATTGATGTCAAACTGCTAAGGCTGCGATTTACCAAACACATATTGATGTCAAACTGCTAAGGCTGGGTTTTACCAAACACATATTGATGTCAAACTGCTAAGGCTGGGTTTTACCAAACACATATTGATGTCAAACTGCTAAGGCTGGGTTTTACCAAACACATATTGATGTCAAACTGCTATGGCTGGGGTTTACCAAACACATATTGATGTCAAACTGCTAAGGCTGAGTTTTACCAAACACATATTGATGTCAAACTGCTGAGGCTGAGTTTTACCAAACACATATTGATGTCAAACTGCTACGGCTGTGTTTTACCAAACACATATTGATGTCAAACTGCTATTGCTGGGTTTTACCAAACACATATTGATGTCAAACTGCTAAGGCTGAGTTTTACCAAACACATATTGATGTCAAACTGCTATGGCTGGGTTTTACCAAACATATATCGATGTCAAACTGCTATGGCTAGGTTTTACCAAACACATATTGATGCCAAGCATTCACTAGAGGCGCAGAAACCAAATAAGAGTGCCATAAGAGAGAGGTGAAATGTTAAGTATCCACATTCAAGACCTCTATTACGAACTGAACAGAAATTTTCTGACTAAAAGACCATTATAGACCTGAAGCCCATCATTATAAACAATTCAAAATATAAACTAGCTCATGTCTAAATGTAGAAAGGTGAATCAACAACTCAATTTATTCTTCAAAGTTGAAAGGCATGAAGGCACATAAAAGCATATAAAAGGCACAGATAGCAAGGATACAGAGACTAGAGGAACTCAGGACAACCACAAATTTCCTGTCATTGAATTGTTGTCACAAATCAATATGTTTTTCATGTACGTTTGTCAGTTAACTTTAAATACAGTACATAATCTAAAAATTGAAGGACTACTACACAACCTCCTGAAATGCCTCAAATTACCTATTGTATTTTTTCAGATCTTTTGAGGTATTTTGTTTAAAAATTAACAAGTATTATATAAAATTTTAGTTTGTAAAGTTCATTTATATAAGTCAAGGGACAAAGTCAAGTTTAAGCAAGGGATCAAAAATATTGTTGGGCTTTAAATGAAAATAACAGAAGCTTTTCTGAATTAAAATAATATTAATGTTAGTTTTGGTTTAATTTGGCTCATACTCTAGGACATATCTACTTCAAGCGAATAGAATAATTTTTTACCAGAGAGCATATATATATTCCTATTAAAGCCTGTGTTTGATACATATTGTAATTTTCTGAGGCCATATGATTTAAATTATATATGGCTTATCCTATATAAATTTGTTAATTAACCACATTAACAAAATGATGCAAAATATTTAACATCAACTAAAGACAACTGTAGCTGTTTGAAAGTAAAGAGTTAAGTTTAAAGATTTTCTAGACCAATTTTCATATAATTACTAAGAATGCTAACCAGTAGTCTTGCGCGACAGAATTCCAGTACACCAGTACACAAAGGAACAGCCTGCCAATCTTTCTATCTAGTAAATGGATAAAATTATATATTTTTAATTTTGTTTTATTTAGATATACATATTTTTAAAAATGTAATCAGAAGTATATTCAAATATTTCGAAGAATATAAATGTAGGTCTATGAAAATATTACTGGAATTCAGAATTTCAATGTTTTTAAATTAAAAAAAAAAAACTACAAATAGTGACATAGAGAACCTTCAAACCATAACAATTTACGATTTGCTTACGAAATTGAAATTACAACATTCTCTAAACAATAATTTAATGTGAGAGACAATCATTTATGTTGCCTTTCCTCTGCTTCTTCTTTCTTGATATATGTAGTTATAAGAGTAATAGTATTAATAAGACTAAGATTAATGTATTTATGTTTATTCGAACTAGAAACAAAATAATTGATACATTTACAAACTTAAAAGATAAAATTGAATTATCAAAGAATTCAAATATAGTTTATGAAATCAGTTGTCTAGATTGCACCAAGAAGTACAGTGGGCAAACCTAGAAAAAATCATTTATCAACACCAGAATGATGTAAAAAACAAGGCAAAAATAAGAATAAAACTGCTTTGGAACAACACTGTAATGTTGCAGAACACAATTTTGGATTTGAAAATTTAAAAGTATTACAAAAGGAACCTAAGTCTGGTATTAGTAAAATTTTGGTAGCTATGTACATTACCAAAGATCTGGAGAAAGCAGTTAATTTTAAAACAGATAAAAGGAATTTAAATACCCATTATGCAAAAGTGTTAAAAAAATTAAAATAAATCTACTAAATAAAGGTAAAGATGAGTTTGGGGGAGGGGGGGTGATATTCAGAAAAATCTTGTTATGAGTACAACCTCAATAGCTGATTCCACTCAAGGGAAATTTGCTAAAAGTAGCACCTTTACTATTTCTTTCTTGTCATTTATTGTTTTCAACTTTTGACCTCAAGATCCTAATTTGTGACTGAAGTCTGAGTTTGTCAACAAAAAATGGAACCACAAATGGAATACAGCTAGTCTGTTTTTTAATTTTAATGACTTTTGGAACAAATTAGTCTTTCTTTGAATTGCTTAGAATTTTCTATGCACACATTAACAAAAGAGATATTGACGCATTCCTGAAAATCCTAAAAAGTCCTCTTTGACAGGATGAGAATAGCACATCCCTTTTAAATAATTTGATTTATCACAGACCAAATACTTGTTAAAAGATAATATGAAACAACCTCTCGGTCTCCATAATTAAAACGAAGGCTGTACCTCCCATTTATAAAAGTTCTATGGTAAAACTCCATTTATTCATGTATTATACAGTAACAATGCAACAGACCATACTATAGATTTTGCCAGGACTATGATCGAAATCATGTGAAATCTCTTTCATAGTTACTTCAAAGTTGTTATAAGTTATTATAAAAACTTCTGACATGGCTGCTTTATGACCCTAGAATAAACCATTGAATTGTACTTATTTCTGGCAGTCAATCAAGGGTTACTAGTAATTAGTACCCCTATTTATGGCACAATATTGTCTTCAGTATCTCACAAGTTTTCTTAACTATTTTGTTTTCATTCTATTCTATTAAAGGAGTCCTATTCTATTTTCACCTATCTATTTTTAGATGCAATATTGTAAGAACAACTATCAGTGTTTCTTTATATTTTTTATTAGCTCTAAATGTTTTGCTGGTACAGGAAATGAGCTTTTTCCAGACTTTTCATAAGAATGAAGAAGGGAAATGGACTCAAGAAAAGTATTATAGGAAAATAAATTGTTTATTTCAACCCCGCATCTTGAGTTTATTTTCCAATCCTAAGGAATTTAAGGGGAAAGGTCGAGGAAGAAAGGTGAGGGACTGATGTTACTAAACATAGGATCAATTATCCATTCAAGTCGTTCCTTTTCAGTGAAACATTTTCCTTTACTATCCATTAAATTTATCAAATTATTTAAAATTCCTGGATTGCAAATGAATGATTTTGTCCAGCGACTTAAAGTTGAAAGTCCTGGAAGAAGTTCACCAATATTTCTGTGGTATTGATACGCTCTTTTTGAAATAGATCGAAAAGCTAGAGACTTGGCAATATCCTCATTTGTCAAAGACCTTTTACTTTTTTGTTTAGGAAGCACTGAATTTGAACTTTGGATGATATTGGATGGCAAATCCTTTCCGTTTCTTCTTTCACTGCAATTTTTCTTCTTGTTGCATTAATTTTTAGCTGGTGACTGCAATCTAGTATCTTCTTTTTTCAAATTAATGTTTTTACATTTTAAATTTTTTGCTTGCATCGGCAAGGATTTTAATTTGGATTCATATTCAGGAACATCATTCTTTAAGAGAATACATTCATTATAATCAACTTCTTCTGTATTACCTGAAAAATCACTTTTCAACTTTTTGGGATTAATTTAGATAGGACACAGCTTCTTCTTTTAACTTCAATCTATTAGGAACATAGCCTAACAATTCTGCTTATAAATTCCTTTCATAATCACTATAGCTGAAATGTTCTGAACAAACCCAAGAAATATCAGGTTAAATTTCAAATCTCCTCGTCTGTACGTGAATACCCTGTTTTTTTAATTTCTGTTTTTTTCGGGAACCGATGATAAGATACAAAATGCCTGATGCCATAGGTTTGTTGGAACATGTTGCTACAGTACAATCACGCATTTTACAAAAGATTCACTTGTATCAATAGAAAATAAAACCATTTACTAAAAGATAACAATGTTCAAAGGTAAACAAAGCTGATATGTGGCATCGAGCTATGTCATGCGCCCAAAGTTGCGAAAACGTTACTACAATCTGTGCATGTACACAATGGCACCCGTCTGAGCCAACCTATCACTAATATCGTATTAATAAGTATATAAAATGAGAATTTTTGTAAGCTATGCCATAATAACAAAAAATAACATAAAGGAGAAAAACAGTAATTTTTTATATCCGCATAATTCAATAGATAAAACATAGAAAACAAATGAAATAAAGATACTTACAATTTGGCAAAAATGCATCTTCTAAAATAAACACGTTAGACACTATTCACTAACACTCGGGCATTACTGCAAACAACTTGTTACTTTTATGACAGTGAGCATATATCAATTCATAACTGCAGAACAGCAAGCTTCTCACGTCAATGCCCTTATTGAATAGAGGCAAGAAAAACTTCTTGTATTTCTGTTCAGCTAGCAGAAATTTGGTCAAAATAATATTGGTTAGTATCAGAATTATAACTTATCAGTTTAAAGAAAAATATAAGAAATTTTTTAATAGCTTTAGAAAGAAATTTCGCTACTTATTTTAGTTTTAAATTATACTTAAAACAATAATAATAATAATAAAAATTTTACCTTCTTCAACATACTTTGGCCAATTTATTCTAATAGACATATTATGTATTCATCTCTTCATAGAAAATGTTTCATTTGATTATAAGCAGAAGATTTAAGAAGGAAAAGAAAAATAGCTCTCACAACTACAGAAGAGTGAAATAATGGGAAAACATTGAAAGGTTTTTATAAATTTTAGCACATTTCAGGGCCTGAATACTCACAGATACTTAAAAATCAGAGGCAACATTCATACAAAGCACTGGAATTGTAACATTTTAAAACTTACCCTTATTATTTTTAAAATTAAATCGACTGACTCACTTGTTTTCGTTAATTTGAATCAATTAATATAAGTAATTCATAAGTTAAGATTTAATATTTTGTACTCAATAATACAGGATTTTTTTTGTTTGGATTTATGCACAGACTGGGTAATAAATAATATTGACCAAGTACCTTATTTATTTGTTAAAATTTATTTGTAAGAACTTTCTAAATATACAAAGAAAAAAAAAGGATACATAGATCTTAAAATGATAATAAATCTAGTTAAAATAACAAAACAATATTCCTCCCACTGATTTGTATGGTTTTAATGACATGTTTCATATTCCTTTATATTGGAAAAGTGTAGGTCCCAGTCATTGACTAGAGCAAAAAGTCAGTGGTTAGTAGAAGCCTTTCATTGAATCATAGGAATATAACATAGCAAGTCAATATCTGTCCATCCCTATCACCACAAATTGCAAGCATGGTTCAAGGCTGTCATCTTGTCCGTCAAACAACAGTTTCCTTAGCATAGAACTTGTAAATAAAACAGAAATTAACGATGAAGAATATGTATTTATCTGTGCTGAAATTCAAATCACTCAGGATATCAGGATGGAATAATTAGAATGAATATCAATAATTCTTATAGATGATAAAGGTCTGGCTACCCATACTTAATGACAAATTGTATATTATAAATGAACAAAAGACACCTTCCTTTTAACCATCATACATAATTTAGAGTAAATTCAAAAGGTTCAGAAGTTAGATAAGTATATATCACAGGAATTAAACAATAATCACAAAGATCAATTTTTTTGTTAAAAACTATTATACTTCTTTTGTTCAGTAAAAATTATCTATCCTAGTATTAGCAGATTTCCCTTAAGGGAAATCAGCTATTGAGGTCGTACTCATGACGCGATTTTCGAAAAATTTCTTCAAATGTCCATCGATCCTAACCAGGAGATGACGAAAATGAGGCCCGTTCAAGACTATATATATATATATATATATATATATATAATTGTGGTGATGTTTTCGACCAGGTTGTATTTATATAGGGTGTGTTATTAATCTCGGAGTTTTGGCCAATGTTGGTGAAATAAATCTTAGTTTATGCCAATATTTCGAGAATCTTTATTTTCTCTTCTTGAGGGCTGTAAAATTACATGTACTACTTTATAATATTGCACTTTGTTATTACACATTATTGTAAAGGGTTTTTTTTTTCTTATTATTACTTACCAAGACTAAATATATATACAGGGTGTCCCCAAACCAAACGACCAAACTTCAGGGATCGATAGAGGATCGAAAAACTAAGAAAAAAAGTCCTCTGGCATATGCCTCGTTTTCGCTTCGTTTTTGAGAAAATCACAAAAAACTGAAAATAGTTGTGCAAAAAGTGTATTTTTTTTTTAATAATGTATTTAAATTACAAAAAACTATTGGCTTTTTGAGTACGCTTAATTTTTTAATTTACGAGGAGTAAATTTAGAAAACATGAATATTCTCACGCTTTCCTTATTAATAAAACGTCTAGGTTGAGTGTTTAAACTTAAAAAGAAAGGATTAAAATGTTTACTATCATTTTAATCCTTTTTGGGGGGAATCCAGCCTCGCATTCTCACATTAGTGGTGTTGCTAGTACTCTTCAGTGAAGTCAACAAATATGGCTAGATTTACCAACGCTGAATATGCGGACATAGTCTACGTCTACGGATTCTGCGATGGCAATGCACGTCAGGCAGTTCGGGAATATCGCAGACGGTTTCCTGACCGAGAAACCCCACACAGAGGTGTTTTTACCAGCACTTTCAGGAAAATATAGTTTTGTATTCTAATCTTATACTAACAGAAAGGTAATTGAAAAAAAAATTATTTTTTATTAAGAAAAATTAATAAATACTTTTTTATTCAAATATTCATAGTATAAAAAAATTACCTATTTAAAGTAAATAACATTATGAACAATAACTGAAGATTAAAACATAAAAAAAGATTAAAAATTTAGAAAATTAATAAAATAATTAAATATTCTTACTTGGAAAACATAAATGTTTCAGTTTTTATATGGGTCTACCTTAGTGAGAAAAAAAACCCTGAAAATTTTGAAGGTTTTACCTTCTCTAAAATTACATCTTTAATTTCTAAACCGTCAACGTAAATGTTGTTCGAAGTGCTGGCCTCTCGCTGCAATACACGCATCACATCGCGTACTCAAAGTCTGTCTCTGTCTACCGAGAGCCCGTCCGCACAAGGGATGACCTCATCGAGCGCATCAGAATGGTTTGCAACCAGCTCACCGCAGAACAATGTTTAGATGCAGTGCAATCTGTGAGTACGCGATGTGATGCGTGTATTGTAGCGAGAGGCCACCACTTCGAACAACATCACGGTGAAAACATACCAAAGACACACCACATACAACATAAAAAGCCAATTATATAGAAAATTAAAAGAAAGGAGGAAACAGAAGGATACTTATTAAGGATATACTATAACAGAAATGTGAGCATTTCGGGGCTGCATATACACTACTTATCCAACCTGTTCTAATGCAACAAAAAATCAAGGTAAAGAAAAATCAAACTCTGGTAGGGACCATGATTTTTTTTATTATACATTTAAACACTTATTATGTTTGATTTTTCTCCCTAGCATTATGACCAAACTTTTTTGCATACTGAAAAAAAATTGTCAAAAAATCACTGTACGGTCACCATTGGTATAGGATTCTCTCTGACAGTTTGCATAAGAATTTGAGACGTAGCACACACCTTACATCTTATCGTTAACTTCCTCTCCTCTGACCTTTGTACATAGCTTAGTACAACACAATAAGCAACTCATATATCTTTGAAGTATGACCTAAGTCTATATTTTCCTTAATAAGGTAAATGTGATTCTATAGGGAACCTTATTCTTTAAAAGTCATGCTAAAATTATTTTTCCTGTGCCTTTTCCTAACAACCCCTGGCAACTTTTCAATGTACGACAACATACCATTTGCCTCACTTTTATGTTGGCACTAATACTACCTTTCAATAAACTTTTAAGTCTCCTCTCTCTGTAAGTTTTTATTACTTTCTCTGTACCAAAACATATATTTTTCCACTAATTGCAAAATATTTTATTTGATTTCAGCCAATGGCCCCGGTATTTAAAGTTACTGAAAGTACCCTATCATAATAATATATACTAAAAAAAAAATATTGTAAATATACATTTTTTTAAAATATATACTTTGAGTCTGAAAAACAGTTGTAAATATAGTTCAATCCATTGTCATTGACTTTCTATAAATATTATATGAAACCCCATATATTTTTAATTAAGATACTTTTAATTTAAAGAAAACACTTGAATCATCCAATTGTTAATTTTATTTCTCCATATATAATTTACTGACCCTAGAAACACATTAACTCATCATGAGAACCACCAAGAAGATTAAATAAAAATAAAACAGTTTTTCCCTTGTAGTGGGTTTGTTATTTCCTATACAAAATAACTCTCAACGCCTCAGCTCTGAGATACTTACAGCATTTCCAATTGCTTCGCCTGTCTGTTTGTAAAATGTATTATCAAATTAGCCATTTCCAAGTTTAAGAGATTGGGTCAGATTTAGAGATAAATCTTCATAGTTCATTTTTTATAAAATTATTAATTAAATTTTAACACGTTGTTACGGCCCATTTTTACCGTCGCCGAAGAGGGGTGATTGAGAAAGAAGACCGGCGGGAGAATGGTGCGCGGGGCAGGCTGCGCGAGAGCCGAAGACAAGAAGCGATCGCCGGGGACAAGCGAGCAGCAGACAGCAGCGTCCACCTCGAGCTCCAGTGAGGATTTTGCTCCCGCTAATCGCTTAGGCGGATCAGAGTGTTCAGAAGAGTTCAGAGCTTGAAGAATTGCAGTTATCTCGTCGGATGAGAGGTACCAAAGTTATGCTTATTGTGTATACACAATTAAAACAGAAAAGGCCTATTTATTTGTATTGATAAGTCCCCCATGGGGAGTATTGTTTAATCCTTTATTTAGTTGTTATTTTTATAGTTAAGATTAGAGATAAGTATAGTTGTTCTATTGTAAACAAACTGATTTGTTTGAAGGTGGCGCCCTTATTATTTTAATTTCTGCCTATTGATATGAGGCTAGTTAAATTTAATTTATAAACCCACACCCTTCTCCACTGAGCTTGGCAGTTTGGTTACCCAGTCTATGGGTAACATTAGTGGCGCCCAACTTGGGGCCTGATTAAAAATAATTAAGAATAATATAAAAATATTGATATAAAATATATTATGGTTAGGATTAGTGGTATTAGTGTATATATGATTTTTTTTTTGCGTAAGGATAATTTTTTGAGTGTTCTGTTTAGTGGATTTAGAAAAATTAGAATTATTTTAATTAGGAGTAATTAAAGAAAAAAAAAATTGCTTTCCTTAATATTTAAGATGGAAGAGTACATTTCTTATTTAGGGTTAGTTAGTTGATGATTATTTTAAGAACTAAATATTTCTTCCTCTTATCTTAAAGAATAATATTATATTAATTTTTTTTCTTGGTATAGGTATATTGATAAACAATTAAAAATGGATATAGATAGGTTAAATAAGGAGGATTTAGAGTATGAATTAAAAATTAGAGGAGTAACAGAATTAAAAACAGTTCATGACATGAAGAAAAAATTAAGATTATTACTGAAGATGGAAAAGGAAGGAAAGCTTTTTTCTCCCAATGTGGCTGACTTGGATCCAGCCACTGAATTAAAGCACTGTCAGGAGAGGCTGGAGAAACTGAACACAGAAGCACCTGAGGTAAGGAAGTTTGAAGCGGTTCTACTGCACTTAATAAATAGGATATCCCGCATTAATATGAAGGATGATGAAAGTAGCAAACAGAAATCAGGCTTTTTGGAGGAATGTTTGGAATTATATGGCAGATTTAAGGAAACTCTAGAGAGTGAGTCTGAAGATGATGAGGCATCAGCACAGGGTATGAAAACTGATCTTAGAAACACCGGAGACTCCAGAACGGTAGTTATAAAGAAACCTCAAATTCCAGTAAAAGATTGGGGCGTTCAATTTTCTGGTGACGGCGAAGGACTTAGCATTAACGCTTTTCTAGAAACAGTAGAAGAACTACGACATGCTAGGAATTTAACAGAAGAGGACTTGTATAGCTCGGTTTACGATTTGTTCCAAGGACCTGCTCTTATCTTGGTGAAGTCATTGAAGAAGATGCTCGGAACTTGGTCAGAGTTGGTGGACGAACTGAAGTTAGAGTTTGAACCAAGGGATTATGAGGATCGACTATGGGAAGAAATTAGGAGGCGCACTCAAGGTCCTAATGAGTCTATTGGAGTATATTGCGCAGTAATGAACAACTATTTTCACAGGTTGCCCAGGGTACCACCAGAAGCGGAAATGATAAAGATTCTTAGAAAGAATATTCTGCCTTTCTATGTCGATCGGTTAGCTCTGTATGACATCCAGACTGTTAGAGAGCTAATTAGACTTGGTCGTCAACTTGAAGATGCGAAATGGAGAGTCGAGAATCACCAACCACCTCCAACTGGAAGAAACCTGTTAGAACCGGATCTATCATATCGGCCATCCACTAGTAGATCAACGAACACAAGATTTCATGCCAATGAAGCTGATGTGAACAAAGTCCAAAAACCAATTAGATGTTTCGTATGCTCTCGAATGGGACATTATGCAAGAGACTGTGCTGCTAGGAAATGTAGAAACTTTGGCCAGTCAGGACACTGCTTCAAGAACTGCACGCAAGGAAAGAACTTTTGTGAAAAATCACGTGGAAAGAGTAAGGGGACCGGATCAGAGAGGACGATCAAAGTAAGGCGAAGCTCGTACCGTGTAAAATAATGCCAAGGGCTAAGATCAAAAACTGCTAGAAAAGAGTCTGAGATGACATTTTATTCATATTGCTGGCTTAAATTTTATAATATGCTTGAATTTCTCCCAAATACAATTACACAATACCTCATATGGAGCTCATACATTTAAAACTGTAGGTCTAAAAAAGTATCCTTGTTTATGTACAGTTATAAACCAATGTGTAGATGGATATTTTGAAAAATATTAATATCCTTACTGTAAGCAAAAAAGGTAATCAGTCACCTCCAGTGTCCCCTTTACAGCTGTATTCAATTTATTTGTGACTTCCAAGACCATTTCTTTTCAACCTTAATCTATCATGTATATTATTTAATAAAGCTCAGTTTTAATAATTAGACAAGTTAACCCTTATTGCTAATGAATCAATGTTTTTTTAATTTTCTAATTACACTATTTATGGATATTATTAGGAGGGTACATTGTAACTCTAACTTCCATCATACAAATCTCATTTGCCAAATCTTTCCATATACTCCATATCTTTGACAAGCCTAAATATTTTGAAGCCCATCCCCGCTCCACACATAAGCCCCCCTAGAAAATGCAGTATAAGGGATTTGGTGGGTTTAACTAATTATAACTTATAACAAGGCAAAATAACTACTGTTCTTGCAGGACCTGCCCCCCCCCACCATCTTAAACCATTCCATGAGAAGTATGCAGCTATAATCCACCAATTCTGGGTTCTCAGCCTCTGCAAGTCATCCAAGCATCTCTGCTGGGCGCCATCTTTGTAGCACCTAGTGTACTATACAACATTTTTATAGCGAGTATTCTGTTCTCCATGTGCCCTAACAACCAATGTTTCCTCTTCTTAGTTTCACAGATAATACAAGTTTCCCATCCAACTCCATCAGTTCAACATTTCTTCTGATCTGTAATATGGGCTACTCACTCACAACCCCAAATATCCCTCTTAGGACTCCTTTCTCAAACCACGAGAGCTCTTTGGTTTTCTTTGATATGAGTTAATATTTCACTTCCACGTATAATTTGTCATCTGATGAGCTGATTACAGTGAGAAGCCAATGAAGAGATGATGCAGAACAATATCATACACATAAGCTTTTTCAAGGAAAAAAAAAAAAAAAAAAAGAACTAATAATGTAACCTAGATTTTATTAACTTGTTATAAAGATTACAAGAAAGATGGATAGACATAATAACAAGAAAATATGGGTATTTTCAGTATTAAAAAAGCTCATCACAGTTGATGCTAGGTAAATAAGGTAGTTAAATGACTTTTGAGCTACTAAAGAGAGGAAAATTGTGAGTATAACAAGAGACAGGATGCAGATACTGATGTGAACATAATGGCTGCCAAAAGAGTTAATTAAACAAAAAAAAAAAAAAAAAAAAAAAAAAAAAAAAAAAGGGGGGGCATTTTTAAGACTGGGAAAGTTGTAAAAGGGAAGAATTTGCCATTTTCCATCCGAATGACAAAGAATAAAAAGATGTAGGATACCTCTGTCACAGATGTGAAAATTAAAAGCAGCTCATTTACAGTACTTTACCCAAACAAATTACTCTTTAGCCCCTACCATAATCATAGGATGAAATGCTGATGAATAAAGGAAGTAATCAGCATAAGGACGAAAGAAAAAGGTACATAAAGAATGATGAAGACCAATATTTTCCTCACAAAGAGAAGAAAGCAATATATTAAAAATGTGTCAAATCATGCAAACAAAAATTTCATGAATAGTTCAGCGAATGTCAGGTTGAAGTATAGGGAAAGTTAGGAGAGGGGGGTTTGGTTCACAAGGAAATACAACAGACTTCATTAGAGATTGTATTAATTACTTTTTATGACAGACTACACTGGCAGTAAATAATTATTAAATTAATCATTTTCATGCAGAGAAAAATGTTTTTGAGCTGTGAGGTGGCAAAGCCGTGTATCGTGGATATCTAGGCCACTATCCTACCACTTAACTACAGGCACACATAAGAAATAATTCAATTAGTAATTATTTACTGGCTGTGTATTCCGTCCTAATAATCAATAAAATACGGTGTTTACACTTGGTACGAGTAATCTACTTTAAGCCATGAATTAATTGAGAATTATTGTCCCACTTCAAGATTTGGTTCCTCCAACTTATTTCATTAGCTTGGATCCAGAAAGAAATGTATACCAATGTATTTGTACCACCTGGTTTTCAAGTTATTTCATTATTATTATGCCCAAATTTTTATTATTTTGTCTTGATTTGGACAACGCTATTTATTTTAGTATTTCAAAATATTTTCTACTTGTTATATTTCTCAAAAACTAATTTAATTCATTATATTTCCAGATTTTCTTTTCATTTATTATCTGGATCGAAACTTAAAATTAGGTAATATGATTGGCAACGATTAGGTAATATGATGTAGCCACAAAATTAATGTGATAAGCAGATCAACTTGATTTTCATAAAATTTTATTCTCCCCCCTCCTATTAGCTATTAAATTAAAAACAGAAAACCACTGTAAGATGGTTAACACAAGTTTCTAAATGATGATTTACATGCAAATCTTATAAGAATGTTAGATTTTAAAATTCATGGTGGCAGAAGAAAATATGAAATCAAATTATAAATACTAATAAAT
The DNA here is from genome assembly GCA_019009955.1 of Riptortus pedestris. Taxonomy (NCBI): domain Eukaryota; kingdom Metazoa; phylum Arthropoda; class Insecta; order Hemiptera; family Alydidae; genus Riptortus; species Riptortus pedestris. The sequence goes on along the minus strand of CM032233.1, from coordinate 138,042,297 downwards.
CTAAATTTACATCATATAAATTTTGTGTATAGATAAAATTATACATAATTAACCCTCAAGTGGGCGTGGTTTGAAAGTTACTTGAAAGAGTGTGATACCTCACAGGTCTACTGTAGTTTGAGGAAGGATTTCAATGGATTATAAATTGTAGGAACTTATTTTAAGGGTTTTAATGTTTATTTCAACAAGAAAGCAACTTTTATTTATTGTATTATTTTTAAACTGTAAAAAAAATTTTTTATTTTATATAAACAAAAAGGACCTGTGAGGTTCTGTGTTACCCAAGGGTTAAATAATGAATAATTAAGAGAATTAAAATGAATACATTACCAGGCTTAAATGGAAAATATCAGTAGAGGAAAATTTTCTTCCTCTTAGATGTACCAAAGTAACAATCTCTTTCACCAAATCAAGTAGTACATAGCCAACCCAAATAATGTTTGTCTGACGAGTCAAAACACTGCAAACACCTAAAAGCTACCTTTTATTAATGATTTAAAAACTCCATTGTGGGCACCACATGACTTCCTTTTATTCCTATTAAATTAAATAAACAAAATGTTCGGGTGTATTTCATTCAAAATGATCTCATTTGAAAGTGATACGAGATATCTCCGTTCTAATGCATGGGAGTGAAAAATGTCATTGAACATAATTTATAGATCTTTGTATGATAAACAAAAAACGGCCTATGCAACTTTGTTGTATCTCTAATATGTATGGAGAAATTTGCCATTTTTTATTTTTGCCAACTCTAAATCCCCTCCCTCTCGGCCCATTTCAATCAAAGCAGGAGGTGCACAACTAGACAGTACAACAGTCCCATATATAAAACATCAATATTCTATGGTAAGTAGTTTTTGAGTTATGCGAGATATATACATACATACAGATGCCATGCTGAAACTAGTCAAAATGGGTTCAGGGAGGGTCGAAACGGATAATTCCGTTGAAATCTGAAAAAATAATTTTTTTTATTACAATACTTCCTTTACTTTGTACAAGGAAGTAAAAAGAGAAATATTCTAAAGTAGAATTTTTAGAAGCAGTATACCTCATCAAGAAGTTTTAGTTTGACTAAATTCTGGGAACCATATATTAAATATATGTTTCAGTACTAAAAAGTACTTTTATGGAATGAATTGGCATTTCAAACTGATAGTTCTTCTGTATTTAAAATTTCAATACTAAAACTTTCACACTTAGACATGCTATGTTAGGAGAATTTAAGAGTGCAGTTGTAGTTGTGAATAAGATACATCAGGTCTATGTGAAACACCAAGAACCTGTGGCTAGAGAGGAATTATCAATAATTTGGCCTCATCTGTTGTATGAAGATGGTAAGAATTTGATAAAAAGGATCCTTGATTGGAGAATAATTAACTTAATATGGCAAATGAAGATTAGAACGCAAGTCTGATTTATTCCTACCACTTCTACTACATTATCAATACAATTGCTCAACTATAAGAGGCAAACACATTCAGGTCAATTAGAAATCAAATTTCATAACTGTCATTACAATTAAAATATAATTATTTTACATTCTATAATTCTAAATATACAACTAGCTGGGAGTTCTCAGATTATCTTACCAGTAAAAAGACCATGTTTCAAGAGACTCTTCTCTTGCTTATTCATTTGAACTTAGCAACATTCAAGCTAGCCAATCAATCACATATATTTTGTTTATATTAAGGTTTAAAGTTTTCTTATCATTCAAGAAAATAAAACAAAAAATATTATACATTTCATAATACTCACCTAAACTTGCAGCAATCCAAAAATGCTTAGATAAATGCATCCAATACATTAAAAGGACAAATAAAGTTGACATTGTATCAGTGTAGTAAAAGAAGTTAAAAAAGAATGAAACAGGTAATATCGATGTGTTAAAAGCTGTCCATAGAATAATTCTGTAGTATTTATGCCCCTGAAAAAAAAATTAATATAAATAAAACTAGTCATTTATCGAGAGGGGAGTTCACTTAAGATAAAGAGATCATAATTACAATTGTTTTAGTCATTCTAAAATGAGTCAATGAGTTCATCTAAAGTTGATTTTATAACATTGAAAAATGGATTCCCAAGTCTTCCTTGGCCTACACTGGAGTCATCTTCCTATAACTTCAGTTATGATGAGCTATAGCCAGTTTCAAAAATTATTCAAGCAGTACAATTTTCAGCCATGGCTGATATTTGTCCAAATAACCTCAGGCCCAGGTTCTTCAATTCCCTCTATGGCCAGCCTTACATCCAAATTTTACTGAATACTAAAATTCCTCAAGCTGGCCCTCTTGGCCTCACAGGACTTTCCTTAAATATCTCATTTCAATTGCTTAGGCATGGTTGTTACTGGACACTTTGGAGTGTTCAGTATGAGGAGGTACATGATTTTGTGGCCAGTAACAAAGAATGTACAATGATGTGACCAAGCAAACACAAGATTAGTGATAAGATAATTGTGCTTTGTTACAAAAATATAATGCCAAACCAAACACTTCTCAACAAATAAAAACCAGATGGGATTGAGCTTTCCACCCAGATCACAGCAACTTCCCATCTGTAAATCTGCTGGCTATTAATTATTACCAGTACTCAGCCCTCAAACAGCTCTCATCTAAAACCATCTATATATTTAATTGTAACATCTGTCTACATACTTTTTTTATTTCTCCAAAATTTCATGATACTTTTTCGTTTCACATGCAATTGAAACAATATCAAAAATTTTTGGCTTTGGTGTCTGAACTTCTTCACACCTAAATGGCTGGACCAAAGTTGATGAAACTTAGATTGTGTACTACAACTAACCCAACTTGGACTTTAGGCTATACTAAGATTTTTAAAGATGAACTGAGGTCTGAAATGAAAAATCGCGATAATTCTATTGGCTTTCACCAAACGTGCACATAACAAAAGTTGTTTACATTGTTATTTAGAATAAATTTTGTCGTATACAATTTTGTTATATAGCGATGTATAAATGAGATATACGCTTAAAGCTATACTACGAGTTAACAATTTTATTGGGCTCAAACCACTGAACCGAACAAAACTAAACTGGGTATGCGAGTTAGAATTAATCCCTCCATGATTATAAGCTACACTAATATTTCTAGGGACAAACAGAAGTAGGTATTTCATTTTCTATTGGTTTTTCGGCAATCATATACAACAAAAGTTTTTTATTTTGTTATTTAAAGTAACTTTTGTTGTATAACAAAGTATAAACAAGATATACACTAAATACTGTAGAAGGGGTCAATAATTTAAAGGTCACAAAGGACTACACAAAATTTAACCAAACTCAGTATCTAAGTTAGCACCAGCCCTTACGAGATTTTAAGCTAATATTCTTTACAAGAGTGGGAGGTCATATTTGCCAGAATAAAATGAATAAGCATAATATTTTATTTCCTATTCTTTTTGCCAAAAAAGCTCATAACAAAAATTGCATACTTTGTTATTTAGAGTTACTTTTGCTATATATCTTTTTGTTGTATAAAGCAAGTAATTTGCGTAGAAATAATGTTATAGTCAGCAATTCTTTCGCAAGTATGAATTTATTAAACATGGTTGGTACCTGGTACTTCACCTTGATAGATTATCATACTTTCATTGAACTTCTTTAATCCATGTAATTTTTTAATGTCATTATCAGGCTATACGAAGAGCATAGTATAATGCCACCCCCCCCCCCAACTTCTAAACAATAATTGATCCAAAATTTGAGTTTCCCTTTAAATGAATTTAATACTTTATTTAATTAAAACATTAAAAAAAATTGACATACTCTTTTAGTATTGTGGAAATAATTACATCAGAATCGTTAACATAATTTAATGTAAAAAGAGCTGAAATCCAAAATGCATGGTAGTTTCGCTGGCAAAACTAAGTGTATGGAGGGAGTGAGAAACTCCTCTCAGGAGCCTCCTTATATCTGTTCACCTAACAACATAATGACATATTTAAGCTTCTCCTTATGATTATGATTTCTTTAATGCTCTGAGTGTATGCATAAGACTGAATTTTAATACTAGGGGGATTTGAAGTGGGAAGAAATCACTTTATTGTAACAGGAAAAATGATAAGAGCTCTCAGTTTATACACAGGTTTGTGCCTGCCAAATTATGGTGGGAATGCAAAGATAAAACTATAATCACTTCTGCCCCATACCTCCAGACCTCAAATTGGTTTTTGCTTACATGTGATTTGATGCTTATAGTTTGAGAAATGTGAATTTTTTGAATTCTAATAAATAGATGAACACTGTGGGAGTGAAAGTGCTGGGAAGATGTACCCAGCTTATTCTAGTATTTATCAAAACTTTACTGAAAATCCTATGTACCATTATGAATATAAGTTTACTTAATTACGTACTTAAAATAGCTGCTATCATTCTACTTTGGTCTGCTTTTAGGGAAAGAAACTACTTTTTTTTTTCTTACTCTATTCGGAATGCACAGTAATGTCCATGATTATGGATTATATGGTTCATAATTTTTGAAAAACGATAAATACACAGGAGAGGAAATATAAAAATTCAAATAAAGGGTTAGAACCGCCAATATAAATGATATTATTGTCATACCTCTCGGTGGAGAGACGACGAGAGGCCAATGACGACGGTCTCCACCGAGAGGTATGACAAAAATATAAAAATATTGTAGACAGCAAAGCCTAACATAAAAAATACCTTTATTATTGATATATCCTGAGCAATGCCGGGTACCTTAGCTACTATATTAATATAATTATACATTACAAACAACCCACTTCCCTCAGCTATGCAAAAATTCTATTATAACATTCCTCAAATTTGGTCAACCTACACATAACGAACCAAAACTTCTACTATCCCATCAACCTTTTCACAGACCTTTCTGGAGTATTTGAAAATATCCTACTGAAATGGACTTCCAATGATACATTTTGATAAAATTATCCCTACCGATGTTCTAGGGCTTTTAATTAAAACTAGCATCTGTTAATATCACAGCTGTGTGTGAGATAAACATTTCTGTAAATAAACAGATTCTAGCAGTCAGTGGGGAGAGTTTCTAACTGGCAAGTCTAAGGTTCATGGTTCAAATCTGTTTCTTGTGATATATTATTCTTTTTTTTTTTTATTGTCTTTTATATTCTTTCAACTCAACTTTATTTAGTTGTACAAAAATAATGTTCCACCTAGTATATTAAAAAATAACAAACCTCCCTCCTTCGCTTTTTGAGCATCAGAACATGTCAGTGATGTCACACATTCTAAATATATTTGTCACTGAAAAGGACAAATTATATTTCAACACTAACACAAAGCGCAGAATTTCATCAATTTATCCAGAAAATGATAGTAGATACTCACTAACAGAACCAACTAGTTGAAACATTTAGTCTGGAAAATAGGATCAAGACAATATTATATTAATGCTGGATGAGTACATATGCTGGACTAAAAACTGCCAAATTGAAATAGTTAAAGTTCATATATTATTTCTTGTTTTAGTTAATAAATGAATAAATAAAAAGCAGTCATAGATTACCTTTTCGCCTGGATTGAGAAGTGTTCCAATGTGATACATAAGAGCTAAACTGAACGTGGAGCAAAAAACATTAATGAGCTTCAAGTTGTAGGCAGTACACAAAGAGGAAAAGCCAAAGAATTCTGGAAACCGTAGCAAGGCAAAGGAGACTAAGTAAAGGCCAGGTAATGTTGTGATCTTTGGGTCCCACTACAAACAGAAATCATAAACCATCAAAATATCATTTTAATTAAAATTGACAAAGACCCAATTAAATCTGTTTGTTACACTACAGTATTTAGGAGAACAGTACTTTTAATGGCAGAAAGAATACGTTATTTTTCAATTAAAAAAACTAATTTATGTAGCTTAATACCTAATGTATGTCGAAGGATTAAGAAATCAAGCTATAAATGGGGAATATGGGGTTAGCACATCACTCTTTAATGTCACGATTGTAAAGGGATAATAAATATTCTTTGGTGGGCCTGAGGAAACAAATGGAATTTATTAAGTTTTTTTTTCTTTCTTTTTAATGCATGAGAATAAAATGATATTCTCTTCCATAAAAATGTTTATCTGGAAAGCACTTTCATACCTGTGACATCTTCAGATCTATGTGAACAAACTAAATGAATAAATAAAGCAATATGGTACTTGTGAATTATACCTAACACATGCTAGTTACATTGTAGAGTGCGCGGTGTTTTATGCCTTAAGTACTACGATTGCTCGCAGAAGGTTATAATTATATTATAACCTTATAAGGAATTATAATGATAAATAAAATATAACACACATTTAAATAAAATATAACACACTGCCTCTTCTTCACTTTTTGGCAAATCCCAAATAAGCATTTTTAAAGGAATAAACAAGAAACTCTAACGCACAAGAAATAAACAGCAAACGCAACAAAACCAGAAGATAACCTCCTTCGCCGGCGAGCAATCGTAGTACTTAAGACATAAAACAGCAGTGCACTCTGCATTGTAACTAGCATGTGTTGGGTATAATACACAAGTACCAGCAGTATTTATACAAATCATCCAAGTCAGATAATGTGCATATTTCATTGTGATATTGTTGGATATATCCCTGCATGAAACGCTTTTTTATATTTTGGAATGGCCAAATATCAAAACATCTTCTGAAATAAAGTCTGATAAATATTTATTCTGAGGAGCTGAATATTGGCCAGACCTGTCAATATGAAAAAATATAGACCAATAATTTTATGATTTTATTGTATTTTGTTTTGATGCCAAAAGACACCATCAATTCAAATATTCCTTCAGCCAAATTAAATCGTTTGTATATTAACATTACTATTTCATTCTGTTTTTTTTTTCTTTTAAATAAATTTAAAAATGCTGATATTAAAGAATCAACTAGAAGTTAGTTTTATATTAACGAACTTACACAATTTTGAGACTCATATTTTATTTTATTTTATATTATTTATTTATGTTATACTATATATCTTGACATATGGTTCAATACAAAAGGTACTGATATTCTGATTCTGATCAGGATTATGTCTAAAAAAAAAAGTCTTGTATCGAGTGATTTCTGGTCTTCATGCGAGTATCAATGTGTGTTCTCAGTATTTGTTTCCAGGCAACATTTACTTATATTTTTTCCCACTGTTTCATAGCATATTGATTAATTGAAAATAATTAAATAATGGGGTTAAAATATATAATGGGGGGGGGGATTGCTCAACTATATAATTTAGAAAGAAATTTTAGTTGTTTCCTAATAATTAGGATTCCAAATTCAGAATAATTTCCAAGCTAACAAAATAATGTATTTCTATTTGTACTTATTTATATATATATATATATATATATATATATATATATATATATATACGCCAGAGACCTGTCAATATGAAAAAATATAGACCAATAAAGAGAAATGTTTTTGCTCATGTAACGTATTACATATTGAACTGAAATTCTTGAATATAATTTCTTTCTTAATGAATTCATATTCTAAATAACTTAAATGCCCCCCCCCCCAAGTACAGTCCAATGAAAATTATAAGAATACTTCAGACTATTTGTCATAATACATTATGAATAATGGGATAGAATGATGTTTCATTGCAGTATTTTCAAACTATAAAATGGCATATATGTTTTCAAGTATGAAAATGACATACATGTTACTCACACAGAAATGGCATTTAAGTATTAAAGGTAACGACTTCAATTATATAAGAATATCACGATTGCAAATTAAAAATAAATCTAGTAACATTTAGACAGGGTCAAATAAGGAGTTTTAAATTTGGTAATAGGTCTATAGTTTGAGCAAAGTCAAGTGCTATAATCATAAAAACTAAAACATTGTTATGAAAACATTACAATTTACTCTGGTGAAAGTGAACATGATGATTACATTTCAATTCGATTGTTTTAAATTCAACATATAAGATATAGAACCAATTTAACCTCAGAGAAATTGCCATGGCAATATTTTAGTCCTTGTGGTATGTGAAACACCTCATCAATCAATGGTGTTGGCTGAATGTTGTGTAAATAGTTGAAAATCGAGAGAGAAATCACCCAATAAACAAATACTATAACACTTAATTCGACTAATTGTACACTCATGATGGCAAAAAATAAATATCCAAAATGTTTTTAAAGTAAAAGACATTTAAATTTTTGATTTCACATAAATCTGATAAAATGTGGCATATACATATCTACTGTCGATCAGAAATGACACGTTCAATATTCAACTCTTATGTGTGTCACTTTACTCAAGTAACTCATCGATAGTGATCATTCATGGAGTATATTGTAGGTAGATGGAAGAAATGGCTTCACTTCCGCTGTAACAATTTATTAAAACGACAGAGCACTTTCGATGGAGTGCATCAATATCAGTGCCCTGTTGACACACAAACGCAATAATTACTTATCTCTATTAAAATATGTTTGATAAAGGGTAAGCTAGATAACATATAACAATAAAAACTAGCTTTCTAAGAATTAATAACATATAAAACTTTTCATACATCAACAGGCTATTTTTTTATTAAATTTAGTAAGTACCGGTGGGACATTAAAACTATCTAAAAGTCTTAAACTAGACTATTTAGACAACGAAAGACATTCTCTGTTGAACAAAGGAGAAGGAGAAGAGACCTACCGAAGGTGCTGGATGTTGAGCTGACAGCTCTTGCAACTAGACTGGCTCTTCATCCCAGCTAGCTGAGCTAACGAGGCTAATGCTAACAACTTGAGCCGGCAAACATCGTCTTTAATGTTAATGTTTTTCTTCGACGTTAGAAGATCCAACTCAGAATATAAACTATATTAAAGGTCTCTGCTGTAGAGATATATAGTCTTCTCAATATAGTGTACCGCCACTTCAATAATGTACACATTTCAAAGTTAAATGCAGTTTTCTTCCACTTCACACAAGTAAATTCTTCATGGTTCTCAACTGATAACGAGCATCAGGTAATTAGATATGTTTTAATATAATCACGGTTTCCATAAGTTGCATTTTAAAAACATAATATTTGTTAAAGCTACTAATAAGATCATAAGTTCCGAATACTTCAATAAAACTTCAATGAATTATTGTTGTCTCAATGAATGTCATTTGTCTAGTAGTATTCATTATTTATGTTATACTACTATAATTATAAAAGGCACAGACCCAGATAAACTTAAACAAGGTGGCTCTGTTACTATTAAATGATAATATGATTGGTTAATGGTTAATAAGCTAGTATAAATCAGCTATTGTGGTTCTGACTGATGGCGATCGCGATTTTTCAGAAAGGGCCAAGGGATTTCACGATGAACCCATTTTTGTTTATATATATAACAAGATTGTTAATATATTTTGAATTTTCGTATTTCCTCCCCCTACCTTTTCTCCATTTGATTTCATCCATAAACTGATAAATAAGTCGATTCATAATGTATTGCCGTATTTTTAACATGGGATGTCTAAAATTAAAAACCGTAAATATATTGATTAATATTCAACATTTAAAAAAAATGTATACATCAAAATTTATTAAAATAAAATTGCAACCTCTGTCTGTACATTGATTTTTTCTGGAAATTTCACGATACTTTTTCTTTTCACATGCCATAGACACGATATCTGCGATTTGTGGCTTTGGCGTCTGTGTTGTTTTTTAACAATTATTCACAAAGTCCTTACAGTTGTTGTTTTTCCTTCATTGTGGCTCTGAAGAAGGACACCAATGGTGGCCGAGACTGTACGGGGAAATAAAGCCCCCTGTCTGAAGGATTGAGAATAAGTATACCCAAGTATTCTTTACTTCATACAATAACCAAAAGCCCGTCACGCAGGGGCTGCATAAATTAAGCAGATTTCCCATGTGGAGTTTTACAATAGAGAAATCTGCATACTGCTAATACTTAACACCATCGTGAGTAAATACAAACAGTAATGAAAATTCTTTCAGTTAACTTTAATAAGCTCCCAACGGAAACAGCTTCTGAATTGTAAACAAATAGGTCTGCCAACCGCTCAGCGCTGAACCGATAGATAGACATATTCTTCATCCGAAAGAAAAACAATTACTGATATATATCTGAATATAACACATTAACTTTATTGCAAACTATTTACGATATCTAGTACTGCAATTTATAATGAATTAGAATAATTTATATTTTCATAACTCAAATTTTAGTTGTCCAAGAACTAAAGAAGGGCGGGGAATGAACAGGAACGTATTTGGATATATCTCACACGACAAAAACGGTTAGAAGAAGCTCACACTTAATAAAAATGCAAATATCTCGGTTAATATTCAAGATAGAGAATATATATATATATATAAAACATTATTTTTAAATAACCCCCCCCCACTGGTCCGATTTCATCCAATAACGAACTTGTTCTTTCTTTTTACAGAAAACAATTAAATATGGAGTTTGGTAGCGATCAAACAAAAATTGCGACCTCTAGAGCGTTAACAGACAAATATATATAATTTTGAACGGATCTCATTTTCATAATCTCCTGGGTAGGATCGATGGACATTTGAAGAAATTGTTCGAAAATCGCGTCATGAGTACAGCCTTAATAGCTGATTTACTTTAAGGGTAATCTGCTAAAACAACTGGCAGGATAGCCTACTATAGATATATCTCTTTGTGCTTGGATTTTGTTCTAAGAGTTGAATCGATACTACTATTAAGCTCTCTTGTCATTCTGTTCAAATTCGCAGTTTTAATGTAAGAAGGTTGACAAACGTATTACTCATTGATACGGAAGTTTACATTAAAGATATGGTGAGCTCTTAGAATTTTAATTCCTTCTAAACAATTATGAGCTATTTTACTATTACTATTATCGTTAATTCCTTTGTCAACGCCTTCATTGTTATAGAATAATATATGTGTGTGTGTGTGAATAGTTTTTGTCTCAACTCTGGATGTACTTTGTTTTGTGTAATTATCTATTTATCTTTCTTCTTAACTGTGATGTTACTGCTTGCAAATGTTAGTGCTAATCCTATAGGTGCATTTTCAGTTTGCCCTATTATTCCCCAATTATGTAAATTTAACCATTGTTATGTCTATCATCTTATCATTGGTATCATTTAGTTTTTCTCTCACCCTCCCCATGTTACCTGCTAAGTATAAATTTTATTTTAACAATCAAGGACATACTGTTGTAAGAATATAATGGATTTAGTGAGGTTGCTAACCATAATATTATATTCGTAATTATACTTACTTTGGTTTCTTTTAAAGTTTTGCTAAATGAAAATATAATATTAGGTTCTAAGTTGTTTGATTTAGCTGAAATGTTGTATTTATTTCATTTTCTTCTTAATTTAATATTTATATGTGGTATATTTAACTTCAATACATCCTGTATAATATGTCGTATTACTTGTGCAAGTCTTATAAGAATCGAAACATTTTCATGAATATAATAAGTTTATAGAATAGAAAATATCATCCATTTTCGAAATAAATAAATGAGGCTTAAACAAAACTTTGCACGGGAATCTTTGAGATTAAACAAGAATAGAATATGCTATTTAATGTATCCGAAGAGGGAGATAGATGTGTACAAGTGTTAAACCTTACAATAGGCCCAATCAGCCCTAATTGGTATTTATTACTATTAAATCAGATTTAAATAGATTGAGTGAGGAAATTAAATGCTTATCGTTTGAGAAGTCTGACGCTTAGGAACATCTAAGAAGCAAGTAAATTCCTACTTTCTGAGAGGTAAAAATTTGTGGGCCGTCCTTATTATTAAAATAAGTACAGACGAATTTGACTGATCGAATTAGTATTCCTTAGAGAAATATGTGTTAATAATCGTATTTCTATGTTAGATATATTTATATGATATTTATAACTCGTACGCCAATTTGTAAAAATATTCTACTACAATTTAAATTATTTCTGGACAATTGAGTAATAATTTATGAATGCATTTACTTAATATGATATTACTTAAGCTGACAAAGTTAAATGCAGGTTCTAGGTCGATAAACACACAGCTTGGTTATCTAGTAACTTCTCGATTATGTTTGACCATATTGAGTATTAATATACGGACTGTACCTAATCAAATAATTTCCTTTATTATAAGAAAGAAAACCCCACCTATTTTTGGGGTTTTCTTTTAAAAAAAGAATCCTGTTCTTCTATGTTTAATAAACAAAGCCTAGGTTCCCAGTAATAGATTAATACTAAGTGTATGTCTTTTATATATAAATGATTACAGTTCATTATAGCATAGCACTTATTAGGGTTATAAAACCTACCTTGTTAAAGATTAGATATTGTCAACATTGGGTTTAAGGCTGATTATTATATGAGATATTTTATGCTCCTGCAGAGAATTATGGTTGTACTGACTTAGAGGAATAACTTTAAAGGTTGCTTAGTACTCTTAGTATTTAAGAAAATGATTGATTGCATTAATGGATGAGAGACAACAATTTACAAAGCTACCATGTATGTTTTCAGCATCGTTTATGCCCAGTACTGCGAATTGTCTGCTAGTTGAAAAAAGATAATATAAATAGCTGAGTTGAGACCTTAAAATCCTTTTCTTTCTTTTTTCTTTTTTTGTTGACTGAAACACTTTCATTGGTCTCAGTAAGGATTAGATGCGAAGATTGATATTTCTTTTTTCACTATACTTTACTGTTTTTATTGCTAATTTAATTTTTACAGTAGTATGTAGTTAAACAGAACAACCATACATATTTTGAAAGACCATGCATATTTCCCATTTAGAGTTTAGTAATGCAACACAGAAGAATAGAATTGAGAATGTCAATATACGAAAGCAATATTGTTGAAAAATGTGCAACAAAGTAAATTATTACTTTTAGCAAATTTCCCTTAAGGGATATCTATTTATTTAATTTCTTGAAATGTCCATCAATCCTACCCAGGAGATGATGAAAATGAGGGCCATTTAAAACTATATATATATATATATATATATATATATATATATATATATATATATTTGTCTGTTAACACTCTAGCAGTCGCAATTTTTATTTATTTATTTTATTTTATTTAATCATTACCAAATTTGGTATTTAATCATTTTATGTAAAAAGAAAGATCAAGTTCGTTAATGGGTGAAATCGGACCAGTGGGAGGGGGGAATTTAGAAAATTCGAAATATATCCGTTACTATAGATCAAATCAAAAACTTGTTTAGAACCAATCCTATTGAAAATTAAATTTACTACAAATATTGTTATGTACATTTATTTGCTATCTTGAGTATTAACCGAGATATTTGCTTTATATTTTTATACGGATGAGATGAGATTGGCTGATGTTGGTTATATTCGTGACTTTCCGCCGAAAGCTAGTTCAGCCATTTCCGTAACTGTTTGGGTCTCATGAAATTGGTTTAGCGACTTGTTACTAGTATGCAGATTTCTCTATTATAAAACTTCACTTGGGAAACCTGCTTAGTTTATGCAGCTCCTGTGCGACGGATTTTTTGTATTCTAATGTTTAAAAAACAAATATTTTGTTGGCTCTCTGAATCAGGTATGTTCTGATCCTTGGTTCTACATTTTATACGGCAATTAATATTTGTCTCTCTTTTTCAGGATATCGAGAACCCAAATTTAAGAAGGAGACGTCGACACAGAGACAAGTATGAACCAGCAGTGGTTGTACACAGTGAAAAGTTTTTCTATCTGGATCCTTCTCATATCCTTCTGATATATTTATTTCTTATTTGGGGATTTTGGCTTGTAACCCAGATCGAAAAGAGACTGCCTGCCCCACTCAATATTACTGATGAAGAGGCTAACCCTGGAAGATTTATTGCTGAAAATGCTTATGCTCATGTGCAGAATTTGACTAAGATTGGGCCAAGACCTGCAGGAAGTTTTGGAAATGAAGTTTTGGCAGTTAACCTTTTGTCCCGAGAGCTTGATTCTATAGCAAGACGTGCATCGAGTATTCATAGAATTACAATTCAATTCCAGGAAGCTAGTGGGGCTTTTTCTCTGGAGTTTTTAGATGGTATGACCAACGTTTATGAGAATGTGCACAATATAATTCTCAAAATTGGACCTCATGTTGATGTACCCTATAGCATTCTTATGAACTGCCATTTTGACTCTGTTGCCGATAGTCCAGGTGATTTATTTATTTGGAAATTTATAATGTTCTTTATGACAAAAGTCCTAATTTCCTCTTTGTTTTCTTGTAACCATATTTTCTTTTTAGCCTTTTATAACTGTGTACATTAATCTTCGATATCTCCATTTGAGTTTGTTCTGATACAACCACAGATCCAAAAACCAGGGCTCAGGTTCCATGTGAGTTAAAGTGTTGCCTTTAATCTCACATGGTAAACCTTGAGTGACGAGTTCGATTCCCGCCTGGACAAAGGAATTTATTTGGTAACAGAAAACATTAAATAAAATCCTGAGTGGGACCCTGGCTAAAAAAGGGTGGTAACCTGAAGATAGCCCGTCCCCATTAGCTATAGTTGCAAAAAGTCGACGTTAATAAATATTTTAATTAATTTAAGATCCAAAAACCATCCATTGCCCATCAAAACAACCAAATAATATATATACACACAAACACCCCCACCCCTCAACTTCTTTAATTTTTAGTTTAAGAAATACCAATGGATGTTAATGTAATATGGCTTTTTGTTTTTAAGTTTCCAAGAATTAGTATTAAATCTTTTGCCAGTTTACTCCAAACTTATTAGCTTATGGGTTTCCCAAGTTAGGAGGCATCAAGAATAGTGGAAATGGTGTTCCTTGCCACTTTCATATCATACTTATATGTTGTGATGCCCTTGTCATTTGTTCCTTGTACATGATGGCTCTTCTTCAAAAAATATTTTACTAATATTACTGAATTGTTTCATGCACCAGTAAATTGACAGAAGAGTAACTTCAGGCATGATCATGGAGATTTAAATTAATGAATTGACTTTTACTTAACATTATTGTAGAATAATATTTGTGAACGTTTTAAAATAGTTGTTCTTGGTTTTGAATTTGATATTTTTTAAACTTAAATATACTTTTAGTAGATTTCCCTTAAGGGAAATCAGCTATTGGGGTCGTACTCATGACATGACTTTCAAAAATTTTCTTCAATTTCCATCGATCCTACCCAGGAAAATGAGGTCCGTTCAAAATTATATATTTATCTGTTAACACTCTAGTGGTCGCAATTTTTGTTTGATCGTTACCAAACTCCATATTTAATCGTTTTATGTAAAAAGGAAGATCAAGTTCATTAATGGCAGAAATCGAACCAGTGGGAGGGGGAATTTTGAAAATTCAAAATATCTCCGTTACTATAAGTCAGATCGAAAAATTGTCTATCTATAAATATTGTTCTATATGTATTTTCTGTATCATGAATATTAACCGAGATATTTGCATTTTTAAGTTTTCAGCCTTCAGTAAACCCCCACTTCTACTCGTATTACATAAACAATACTCTGTTATATAAAAGTCCGTCACGCAGGGGCTGCGTAAACTAAGCAGATTTCCCACGTGAAGTTTTACAATAGAGAAATCTGCCTAATTACAACTGTAGTAGTAAGAAACCTCTAAACCTAAAACATTATTTAGGGCGTAATAACCCAGTAGTTTCTAGCCCCAAAAAACAGTTAACCTAACCTCAAAACCTATTCACGAGGGCCGAATAGTTATGGAAACGGCCACCAGAGCTCTCGGCGGAAAGTCCGAAAATTGCCTACTGGTGACCACACGCAGAATACAAATGCAAATATCTCGGTTAATATTCAAGATAGAGAATAAATGTATATAACAATATTTATAGTAAATGTAATTTGCAATAAGATTGATTCTGTACAATTTTTCGGTCCGACGTATAGTAACGGAGATATTTCGAATTTTCGAAAATCCTCCCCTCTAAACCCCCCCTCCCACTGTTCCGATTTCAGCCGTTAATGAACTTGATCTTTCTTTTTACATAAAACGACTAAATATCGAGTTTGGTAACGATCAAACAAAAATTGCGACCGCTAGAGCGGTAACAGACAAATATATATATATATATATATATATATATATATATATATATATAGATATATATATATACAGTTTTGAACGGACATCATTTTCGTCATCTCCTGGGTAGGATCGATGGACATTTGAAGAAAAATTTCGAAAATTCCGTCATGAGTACAACCTCAATAGCTGATTTCCCTTAAGGGAAATCTGCTAATAAACCACATTATTTGAAACTTAAATACCAAATATTATTTTCTAGAGACCTTTATTATAGGAGATAGATGTAAATATGTTCTCCCCCCCCCCCCCCGTCTAAAATTCTTGAACTACTAAAATTTGATTGGTTGAGATAAAAATTATTCTGATTCATTAAAATTACAGTACTAGGTATAGTACATAGTTTTCAATCAAATGAATATGCTATATTTTATATGTTTCAGTTATTGTCTTTCTTTCCCGTGAACCGTTGGCAGACCTGTTTGTTTACATTTAAGACGCTTCCCACCAGGAGGGGACAGATTTCTTACTACCGTTTGTATTATTCACTGGTGTCGTGTTAGCAGTATGTAGGTTCATCTATTATTAATCTTCTCGAGGGAAATCTGCTTAGTTTACGAAGCCCCTGTGTGACAGACTTTTTGTTAAATTTGATTGATTTTTTTTTTTTTTTACTGATAAAAACAACTACATCTTTTTGACGAATATTGAAAATTCACAGAAATGAAATGTTCTAACTAAATACTGGAAGCCTGCATCTTTTCATTGAATTAAAAATATTAAAGGTCCTGTTCTTCATTCATTAGTAGTGTGAAGGGAAGAAATAAACATATTTTTCTAGCCTCAATTTTAATTATTTAGCCAAACATTTCAAGAAATGAAGTAT
Source organism: Riptortus pedestris (assembly GCA_019009955.1). NCBI lineage: Eukaryota > Metazoa > Arthropoda > Insecta > Hemiptera > Alydidae > Riptortus > Riptortus pedestris. The sequence goes on along the minus strand of CM032233.1, from coordinate 138,025,367 downwards.
TTAATGAGCTACTTGTAAGAATTGTTTTTATTATTATTTTTGAAATGTTTCAGGAGGAAGTGACAATAGTGCTGGTTGCGCAGTAATGCTTGAGATTTTACGAGTGATTTCAATTTCTCGTGTACCACTAAAGAATAATATAATTTTCTTATTTAATGGAGCTGAAGAAAATTTACTCCAAGCATCTCATGGATTTATAACTCAGCACAAATGGGCTAAAAATATTAAAGCTTTTATTAATTTAGAGGCTTGTGGAACAGGTGGTAGAGAACTTCTCTTTCAAGTGGGTCCAGAAAATCCTTGGCTGATGGAGGTATTTTTATTTTATTTTGAATTAGTTTTTTTCCATATGCTAATAAAGAAACTT
>CM032233.1:137885000-138020000 GCA_019009955.1 Riptortus pedestris | reverse complement strand
TGTCCTGTTGGAGTCACAAGGATGTTACTGGAACCCCATCCTGTCCTGTTGGAGTCACAAGGATGTTACTGGAACCCCAGCCTGTCCTGTTGGAGTCACAAGGATGTTACTGGAACCCCAGCCTGTCCTGTTGGAGTCACAAGGATGTTACTGGAACCCCAGCCTGTCCTGTTGGAGTCACAAGGATGTTACTGGAACCCCAGCCTGTACTGTTGGAGTCACAAGGATGTTACTGGAACCCCAGCCTGTCCTGTTGGAGTCACAAGGATGTTACTGGAACCCTAGCCTGTCCTGTTGGAGTCACAAGGATGTTACTGGAACCCCAGCCTGTACTGTTGGAGTCACAAGGATGTTACTGGAACCCCAGCCTGTCCTTTTGGAGTCACAAGGATGTTACTGGAACCCCATCCTGTCCTGTTGGAGTCACAAGGATGTTACTGGAACCCCAGCCTGTCCTGTTGGAGTCACAAGGATGTTACTGGAACCCCAGCCTGTCCTGTTGGAGTCACAAGGATGTTACTGGAACCCCAGCCTGTACTGTTGGAGTCACAAGGATGTTACTGGAACCCCAGCCTGTCCTGTTGGAGTCACAAGGATGTTACTGGAACCCCAGCCTGTCCTGTTGGAGTCACAAGGATGTTACTGGAACCCCAGCCTGTACTGTTGGAGTCACAAGGATGTTACTGGAACCCCAGCCTGTCCTTTTGGAGTCACAAGGATGTCACTGGAACCCCAGCCTGTCCTGTTGGAGTCACAAGGAATCCATGGTCTCAGTAATATCCTTGTCAAGAGCAGGGCACTGATGATGGAACATATGCTCTGAAAGTGCTGTGTCACAATTCAGACGCTTTCTGTTGTAGATATTAATTAACTTGTAAATTGACTGAATGATTTCTTATTGCCATTTGTATTTATTCCCTTAACATTTGCGGTGGTGTTACCAGTATGATTTATCCCTTAAGGGAAATCAGCTATTGAGGTCGTACTCATGACGCGAGTTTTCAAAAATTTTCTTCAAATGTCCATTGATCCTACCCATGAGATGACGAAAATGAGGTCCGTTCAAAATTGTATATATATATTTGTCTGTTAACGCTTTAGCGGTCGCAATTTTTGCTTGATCGTTACCAAACTTGATATTTAAACGTTTTATGTAAAAATAAAGATCGAGGTTGTTAATGGCTGAAATCAGACCAGTGGGAGGGGGGTTTAGAGGGGAGGAATTTCGAAAATTCAAAATATCTCCCTTAATATACATCGAATCGCAAAATTGTATAGAAAGAATCTAATTGCAAATTAAATTTACTATAAATATGGTTATATGCATTAATTCTCTATCTTGAATTGTCACTTTTAGACGTATAGAGATGACTTTTCTTGACACATTTGATTATTCTGCAAGTTGATCTTGCATTTGAGCGTCATCTTCATCCAACAGAACCTGCAAATCCCAGTCTTCAAACTTTTTTGGTGGTCTTCCATGTCCTTCATTCCTCACATCGCCACTATTGAATTTTTTAAATCACTCAAATGAACTTAATGTCATCTGGAGCCATCTATAGACCAATTCCAGTTTCATACTTACATACCTGGTAGATGGCTGTTTGAAATGGCTGATAAAGAGTTTATTCAATTGTTGAAAATGTTAAGCAAGATCCACCAAGGGTGTTTATTTAAAACAAAATTAATTTAGGCTTATATTGAATGTCAGTGGTTTATAACTGCTTTGGCGGTTTAAACATGAGTCCTAACTCCTGAAATCTCAATCAATTAACACTGCTTGAATAAGAAATAAACTTAAATAATTGCTTTATTTCAATTAAAATTATTTACACAAAGTAGTTATTTACCACTTGGGTTCCAACTTCTAATTTTAAAGGATTATGAATAATTAAAATAGATTTTCAAAGATATTTTAACACTAGTGATTTAAAATTTGAAAGTTTACAATACAGTATTAAACTTCTTTTATTAAACCTTAGAGTGCTGTGAATGGCACATGCTACCCTATTACTTTTCAATTTTTCATTTATAAAAATGGAATCCTGGAAAACTGTATGATTCATGAAATATGCAGCACAATTCTGAAATTATTATTGTACATTGTAGTATCAATAGGCTAAACCTGGTAATTGATCCCATGAACAGATACACCTCATTTCCATCTGAGCAAACAAGGGAATTAAGAGGGTTACAAGAATATGAAGGTTTCCCGTTGTGTTTTGCTTGCATCAGCCTATCCAACAATAAAGGCATCATAAGGCAAATTTCATTCATACCAAAAGCTCAAGAGTGGAGAAAATTCCCACTAGAGGCCAGAGTTGTTTGAGAGCCATCCCCCCTCCATAGCCCATACCCTGCGAAAGCTGACTAACAATAGTATGCAGAACGTTCCCTCCAGCCTGGCCTCAGATGCATGTTAGATTGGAAATTTAGGCAAGGAGGGTGATTATACATACAGTTTGTATGAATGTGTGTGTCAAAGAGGGGTAGAATTTAGCCAGAGGGAAAAGCATCTAGATTTGATTCGAAAACTTTAGATTTAGTTTTCAGATTGAGGTGATTTATCTCTATATTTTTAATATAAGAAATATCTGGTTAATGAAATATAAGTTCTAGCAATACTAGAATAAATGTCATTCATTTACAAATTTGTTTCATTCTTCTTTATTGGCCAAGAACTGAGTAAGAAGACGAATTAAGTATTCTAATCCACACGTAATTGTATTTTATTTTTACTAAGCCACATCACTATCTATACACTTCTTCCAATGGACAGGTAATTTTCCTATGCCATTCGAGAAAAACTATGAAGCCAATTATGCAGTCTATTGCAACTTCTTTGCTTGCGAATTGCTCTTGAAGATCTTGAGCTGGCTGGACACTTGGCAGTCACACTGTGAGATATCTGGTCTATTAAGTGGATATTTAAGTGCAGTCCAATGCATCTTGGGCAGTTGTTGTGTTATTGCTGTGATGTGTGGTCTGAGTAGTTTTGAAGAATCACCCTACCTCAGAACCTAATTGAGCCGACTTTTCAAAATTTCAAATTCTATTTAATGTTTCATTAAAAACTTCCTTAGCTTGTATATTTGGTGTATTTCACACTCTGAGAGGTGCTAATACCCTTGAATGAGTCTTAAATGTTCCATAGCATGATGCTTGACTATGGGTGGTTCAAGTTTTTAATTTACTTTTATTCTTTCTTTAAAATATTTCTTGGTAAATCTGTTTGCATGTCTCTGTCTTCTAGCATGAAGCCACTGACCTCTGTATGTTCTAAATCAAATGGAATAATAGGTTTCTGAATTAGTAGAGGATTCAACAATTTCAAAAGTACTATTAATAAAAACAGCAATACAGTAGAGTCTCACTGAGGAAGTACGAGTATATATCAAATTATAGTAGTAAAACATTTCTTAACCCAATCCTAAAGATTATTGCAAGTAATAATACACTCATTAAGATTATAGTAGGCAAATTTATTTTTTCCAAAGAACAATTTAAATATTTGCACAATTTTATATATATATATATATATCAAAATAAATAACTTTTGAATTATTTATGGAGTAATTAATTTATAATTTTATAATTACTACAGTGATGAAGATTAATAGAAAAGTAATACACAATTTTATGTTAAGGCTCCATTGAAATAAAGACAATTAATTATAGTTTTTAAAAGACTTTAATGCTCCCTAAATGTTTTGTACTCTCATTGGCACTAATTCGGGGAAGGTTTGGGGGCTATCAAAGTTTTAATGAATGAAGCAGTCTTTCTTAAAATGTGGCATTAACATAAAATTGTCCAATTACTTTGTAACATTATTGGTAATACACCTACAAAATAAGCATGCCCCCAATTAATTTACAGAAAAGCATCATGTATGACAAGATAGAATTAACTTAGAAGTAATGTTGTTTTTTTTTAATGATGCTGGTAACCAAGATAAGTGATCGACTGCAGTGTGGATCTCCACTCCTCCCTCCAATAATAAATTCAGTTTAATTTAAAAGTTCGACAAGTATTCACGGATACTGTCATGGAATGTTGAGATTGTGGAGACTCTGCTGTAATATTATTTATATTAACGATGATAAAGCATGTTTTTAATTAATTTGACAAAATATGTTTGCTTTTACTTTTCAGTTTAAATATTTGTACAATGTGATGTAAAACTACTCTTTAAAATAGTAATTATTTGTACATTTTTTTTTGAGAATAGATTATTAATATATAATTAATTACATGTGTGGGGGGATGTAAACAAACATTTGACCCCTTTCCATCAGAAATTTATTTTAATGATTTTGAATAAACAGCTAATTATTACACGGTCTTAAATCTCTTCAATTTCGACACAGTTTACACAGAGGAAGGTTTTTACTCTTAATGAATATGAATTTAGTTGAGTTTATTTATATAACGAATCACGTGGATGAAAAATATGCAGATCAGTATAAATAAAGAACTTAATCCAAGTGAAGTGGCACATTAATTTGACCTTTACCACTAATCTGGTTTATTATCTTAATTTTATAAAGTGGTTTGGCCATGTCATCTTCCTAGAACTTCCTTTTTCATTATTTTCTGCTACCTACCCTCTATTCAATACTACTTCTTTCGTTCATTTTCAGTTAACATAGAATCTGTGTTCTGTCATTTTTCCATGAAATTGAAATTGTTAATTCGAATGCATGTCTCTGGTGAAATGACATAGAAACAATAATTGTTCTCTCTGGAGGAAATAATTCTACTTGTCTAACAAATTATTTTAATGAAGTTTATTTTCCTAGCCTTCTATAATTATTGATTAATTATGTTTTATATATTTATTTTGAAAGCTGATTTTAAATAAACATAAGTATGATGCAGAGAATAGTTGGATATCAGCTACAGAAGTACTCAATCAATCAGAAGATGTGTATTTTTTGTGCTTACAGTTTTTGGCATCCTTCTTCAGAGCTACAATGTCTTCAATCTTAATTGATGTATATCAATTACATTTTTAAGGCACAGTTAGATAATAAGGAGCAAGAAAACATTTTGAAATTGAGCAGAGTAACAAAATTGAAAGAAAAAAAAAGATAAAATGGAAAAAACAAAACAAAATACAACAAAGGAATGAGAGTAAACGAGTGATATAATAAATGCATTGGATGCCAATATTGTTTGACAGGAGAGCAGGGAGATACAATCTTCTTATATTGTCTTATTGAGGAGTGGGCAAAGGTAGGTAGAAGTGGAAGGGTTTAGGAAAAAAAACAAAACGATGGTGGTCATTGAGCCTGTAGCATTTTGAACATGTGGCAGATAATTCTTTTTTGTAATTTTTATAATCAATGCTAATTCGACATGGATTCCATGATTCATGTTTTGTAATGTTTCAGAAATGAGACATCTGTGGTGATTTTTTTGCTTGTCTAATATAGAGCTGTTGTTAAATCAAATGTGTGGTTACTTATGATGACGTGTTTTATGAGTGCAGAACTCTCGATGTTTTCTTTTATAATAGTGAGGGCTCTAGGATGACATTTTTCTAGGAAGAGACATCAAAGGAGATGAGTATGAGGTTGTGGGGGGGGGGGTTGAAATTGGTTAATTTATTAAGGAGTTCAAAGGAATTTCTGAGCGAGTAAGGATTTTGGTAGCTGAGGGACTAGATTCTGGGAAAGAGGAATTTGCTGTGTTTAGAAGAGGGAGTGCCAAATGTTGGATATGATAGGGCTGCTTGGAGATTTTGGTGAGGCCATAAGGTCTGGAAGGGTAGGAATTGGTAGAAATGAGACTGACATTTTCTTGTCTATTTCTTTTATCTTTAGTAATTTAGCTAATTATTCGTTGAAGGTTTTCTCTATTCTGGGCGTGATGTCTTTGTCAATATTAGTGGAAGCGTCATTAAAATTGTATCTTCCTTCTCTCCCGTGTAACAATATTGGTATATAATGCATTTATTATTTCATTGTACTCTTTTACTCTCATTCCTTAGTTGTATTTTGTTGTTTTTTTTGTGTTATCTTTTTTCAAAATGTTTTGACTCTGCGCTGTTTCAGAATGTTTTCTTGCTCACCATTATCTAGCTGTTTAAAAAAAATAGTAATTGTTATACTATTTATGCCAATTTCGTATACAATTTTTGTTCATTGTATCTCTGAAGAAGGATACCAAAGGTGTACATACGAGTAGACTCATCTTCTGATTGAGTATTTCTGTAGACACTACCAAACTATCCACTACATCATTTAAAATCAGCGACTATCTAACATCCTGCAGATTACAAACATAAGTATATTTAGAGCCTTTATTAGCAGATTTCCCTTAAGGGAAATCAGCTATTGAGGTCGTACTCATGACACGATTTTCGAAATTTTTCTTCAAATGTCCATTGATCCTACCTAGGAGATGACGAAAATGAGGTCCGTTCAAAACTGTGTATATTTATATATATATATATATATATGTCTGTTACCGTTCTATCAGGTTGCAATTATTGTTTAATCATTACGAAACTCGATATTTAGTCGTTTTATGTAAAAAGAAAGATCAAGTTCGTTAACGGCTGATATCAGACCAGGGGGAGGGGGGGTTTAGAGGGGAGGATTTTCGAAATATCTCCGTTATTATATGTCGAATCGAAAAATTGTATAGAACCAATCTTATTGCAAATGAAATGTACTATAATTATTGTTACATTTATTCTCTATGTTGAATATTAATCGAGATATTTGCATTTTTCAGTTTTCAGCCTTCAGCAAACCCCCACTTCTACTCATGCTACATAAACAATACTCTATTAAATAATAAACCACATTATTTAAAGCTTAAATATCAAATATTGTATTCATGAGACCTTTATTATACGAGATACATGCAAATATGTCTTGGTGACCCCCCCCCCTGTCTTAATGTCTTGGATTACTAAAATTTTATTGATTGAGATAACAATTATTCTGACTAATTATTAATTACAGTACTAGATATAGTAAATAGTTCTCAATAAAATTATTAAAATGTTTTATTCTGATATATTTTAGTAATTGTTTTTCTTTCTGGTGTGAGGCAGACAGATCAGTTTGTTTACATTTCAAACGGTTCCTGTCGGCAGGTGAAATTTAAATTGACTGAAACGTTTCTTATTTCCATTTGTATTTATTCACTTATAGGGTATGGGAATAAGTTTTAATTTTTTTTATGGTGAAAAAAAACAAAATTGGAATAGAGAAATAAAAAAGTACTTTATTCAAAATAATTTCCATTTGAAGCGACAACCTGGGCCCATCTTTCAGGCAGTAAACGGATTCCTCGAGCGAAAAATTCTATATCTTTCGACGCAATCCAGTCATCGACCCATTTTTTAAAATCCTCGTGTGTGATAAAGTGCTGCCTAGTAAGTGCTGACTGCATAGACCGGAACAAATGATAATCTGAAGGGGCAATGTCTGGTGAATACGGCGGGTGGGGTAGGACCTCCCAGTATGGTCTGTTCTAGGTATGTCCGGACGGGATGACCAACATGGGGCCTAGCATTGTCGTGCTGCAAAATCAGTTTTTCATGTCTATCACGCCATTCAGGTCGTTTTTCTTGAATAGCTCGTTTCAAACGTATTAACTGAAGTCGGTAAAGTTGGGAATTAATAGTTTCAGACTGTTTCAGCAGCTCATAGTAGACCACACCCCGCATGTCCCACCAGATACAAAGCATCACCTTTAAGCCATGAATATTGCGCTTGGGTGTTGATGGACCTGGTTCACCTGGCTTCACCCATGCAAGTTTACGTTTAGGATTGTCATAGTGAATCCATTTTTCATCGCCAGTAATGACCCGATGCAAAAAACTCTTTCTTCTTTGTCGATCAAGCAACATTTTGCAAGTGACCAAACGTCTTTCAATATCCCTTTCCTTCAACTCGTATGGCGTCCAATTTCCTGCCTTCTGAACCATTCCCAGAGCATGTAGCCGTTTTCCAATGGTGGATCGATCAACACCTAATGCTGAAGCCAACTCTTCAAGGGTCTGACAAGGATCAATGTCAAGCAATTCCTGAAGTTCCTCGTCTTGAAACTTTTTTGGGGCACCATCGCATTCTTTGTCATCGACATTAAAGTCACCACTTTTGAAGCGCTTGAACCAATATCTGCAAGTCGCCTCCGATGGAGCATGGTCACCATAAACATCCACAAACAAGCGATACGTTTCTGCAGCACTTTTCTTTAAAAGATAGTAGTGAAGCAGAACTTCCCGCAAATGCTGTTTTTTTGGAACATATTCCATGATATAAGAAATCTAGATGTTAACACTCCAAGCAAAAGTTATGTACTGTGTTTATCACCTTACTAACACCCTTTCTTAATCCATGTATGGAAGATTAGATAAGATGTAAGAGATAACAATTTCATCATTAAAAAAAAAAAAAAAAATTAAAACTTATTCCCATACCCTATAATATTCACGGTGGTGTTGTGTTAGCAGTATGTAGATTTATCTATTACTAAATGTCATGAGGGATATCTGCTTAGTTTACGCAGCCCCTACGTGACTGACTTTTTTAACATGTGATTGTTAATTTCCTTTCATTTTCATTCTCTATATTTTTCTTCTATTAGATTAGACTGACATATGTAAGTGTCAGTTATAATGAATGGCTACAATTACAAAAAAACAAGGTGACAAACCTGATTGCTATCAACCAGTTTTATTTGTAGCCATTGGCATAACTGGAGTTAAACTTGCACTTTCTGATTTTGAAATACTTTATTCTTCTCAACATGTTTATAGCCTTCATTTTTGTCTATTTTTGAGGGATCATTTTATAATAAAATTTTTATTTACCCATTTTTCTTACAGTCGAAGTTATTTTTATTAAGAAATTAAACATTTTTATAAAAATATCAATTTAAATTAAACTTACATTAATTATAAGAAGATTTTGCAATCACTATGTGATTTCAGTCTTGTTTAAATACAGATTAAGCTGATTCATGCTCGGGTTATAATGTCATATATGATATCGTTTCATTTTTTTACCAAAAATATATTCTTGTATGTATTGAATTTTTTTTTTTAAATTCATTAAGTCATAATGGAAATTATAGTTAAATTATTATATATTTATATATTATTATAGAATAAGGTTGAATTTCTTAATTTTAGTTCCTTAATTAATTGAATTTTCATTTCTAAATATGAAATAATTTCGATTTATTTTTCACTTGTTAGTATATTCTCGAAGGGCCTGGTCCTTCACATGGTCTGTGAGTCAACAATTTTAATTTTTATTATTATTTTTTCTTTTATCCAACATTAGTATTTCTTCAAAATTAAATTTATGTTTACAATATATGTCCCAAAATAGGGAAAAAGGAGAAATCCGACAATGAAATATCAAATGACTGTATTCGATTCTTTTTATTAAAAAGAGTTTTCAAAGAAAAAAAAAATATTATCATTGTTCTAGAAAGGTACATGTGGAATAGAGCATGTAAAATAGAGACTGGGCTTGAACGCACAATAACAATTGATGTAACCTCTTAGAATCTGTTCCCTTTTATAGGCTCACTGTAATGTAAGTGGATCAGAACTTCAGATTTCAGAAATGTTAGACTTTGATTTTTAAAAAGCCAAATTATGTAATGTATTAAGCAAAATATGCAGTGACCTAGGAAAGTCCACATGGTATTTTTTTAAGTTAGGGTTAAACAGTAAATGTATGAACATCAAATTTGGATTAAAAATAATGTTTCAATGTTAGAATTTACAATGATATCTATGCCATAATAATAATTTAAAGGTATATTAATTTTACTATATTTAGATTTTAAAATTCAATTTGAATATGACCAACTTTAAGTAAGATTTAAGTGTTGACCATTACCCGTTTTAGCAGATTGCTCTGAAGAGAAATCAACTATTGAGGTTGTACTCATGACGCGATTTAAAAAATAAAAACATTCAATGTCCATCGATCCTACCTAGGAGATGATGAAAATGAGGCTCACTCAAAACTATATATTTATCTATTAATGCTCTAACACTCCCATTTTTTGTTTGATCATGAGCAAATCTTTATATTTAACCGTTTTATGTAAAACTAAAGATCAAGTTTATTAATAGCTGAAATCAGATCGGGAAGAGGGGGGGGGTTAAAGGGGGAAATCAAAAGTTCAAAATATCTCCACTATTACAAATTGGATTTAAGAATGTTATATAACCAATGTAATCGGAAATTTAATTTTTACATACATTAAATTCAATTTTTCTATACATTTTTTCTTGAATATTATAATGTATGTATGTGAATATTATATTGAATATAACTTGAATATTAACCAAAACATTTATACTTTTTAGTTTTCAGCCTTCATTTGCCCCCCCCCCTTCTCATATCTTTGTTTGGATTCCCCCACGTATTTCACTTTAGCAATAAGCCAGTATAACCATCTTTATTTCAGGTATAAATACTATATATTATTTTTAACACACAAGAAGGAGTGGGGGTTTAAAGAAGGGATAAAATATAGAACTTCAAATATCTCCATTATGTTACAATCATTGCTCTAAATGTTTTTCTCCTAACTTGAATACTAACAAAGATATTCATACTTTTCAGTTTTCTACCCTCATTTTCCTCCCTTTTCTATTTATATGATTTTCAATTAAAATAACTGTATCAACAAAAATGTCATGCTCAGTTTAAATTTCAAGTCCTGCTTATATAGGGTTCATAGTATGATGTAATATGATGCTCTCCTCATGGTATTGCAGTAGGTGGGAAATCTGCTTAGTTTAAGCAGCCCTGTGTCACTGACTTTCTTCTGGCCTTTTCTTCAGCATTCTCTCTTTTTATTATGTCCTCTCATCTTCTTTAATTTTTACATAAAATGTGAATATATTTGAAATGGTTATTTTCATATCGTAGTAAGATTGGCTATTATTTTGGGATAGATTAGAGTATCATATTGCAGGCCTTCTTTATATCTAATTATTACATTTTCAGGAAATTGTAATCTCAAAAAATAACTGCATGACTTTTAAGACTCTTCTATAAATTGTATCTCAACAAGCAAAAGAAAAATCACATGACTTTCTTTTAACTTACTTTATTTTAAATCACTTTTCCTGTAGCCATTAATTAGTTAATAAAATGGTTGTATTTCTGTACTCATCTTAATTTATATTTTTTAGGCATATGCTACTTCTGTCCCATATCCTTTAGCATCAACTCTCGCACAAGAAGTATTCCAAGCAGGATTAATCCCTGGTGACACAGACTACAGAATTTTTCGTGATTACGGGAAAATCCCAGGTATAGTTTTATGGTTTTATAATTATCCTCATCCATCCAGGTAGCTGAATTTAAATCAACTTTAAGAAAGATCTAAGTAATGACCATTACCCGTTTTAGCAGATGGTCTTTAAACACTATAATTTTATAACGGCTATAATTTTTCTCTAGCTAGCTTTTCTTTGCTAGCTCTAATGTTAACTGAAATATTTGTATTTTTTAGTTTACAGTCTTTACTCCTCTAACTCCTACTTCTATTCAACTCACATTTTGCTATAAGCCGATATATCATGAATTGTCTTATTTCAAGATTAAATATGACTTATTGTTTTAATATGACAAGGAGGAATGGAGCTTTAGTGAATAGGAAAAATTAAATTTCAAAATATCACTGTAATTATGACTCGGATTGAAAAATATGACATAATCAATCTTTTATGAGAAATAATATCTTGCATTTGTTTAAATGTGTGTGTGTGTGTGTGTGTCTGTCTGTTGTGGGATGACATCAGTATAGCATTGCTGCATGTGGGAAATTGGTTAGTACATGCTGCACCTCCAAGGCTAAACTTTTATTTTTATTGATTAAACTATTAAGAACTGTAAAAGTAGTTGGAAAAAAATCTTATGTTGCCACCATATTGTTTGGTTGTATTTCATTTGAAAGTGATATACAACATTTATATTCCAATATATCGGATCATAAATGCCATAGAACTCAATTTAGAGACCTTTTTATGATAAATAAAAAAGGTACTATACAAATTTTCTAAATTTCTAATAAATACAGAGAAATTTGATTTTTTTTATTCTCACTTTCGTCTAAACTCTTCACCTCTTCTCCCCTTAGTTGGTTGAGTTGTTTGTTCAAAAGGGGTGGTGCACCACTAGATATTACAACAATCCCAAATATATGAAATTTCAATGCAGTAAGACTAACTATTTATGAGTTATGCGAGATACATACATACATATATCCCACTGAAACTAGTCAAAATGGGTTCAGGGAGTGCCAAAATGGACGATTCTGTTAAAATCTGAAAATTATGATGATTACCTTTTTTTTTTACTTTGTACAAGGAGATAAAAAAGAAAATATTTAGAGGATTATTTTATGCAAAAGTACACTGTGCACATCCTCCCTTTACCCTTCAGTGAGTGTGTCTTATTTGTCGCTATCAAAAGTGAATGCTTTTTCAAGTTGAGCAGTTGGTTCAAAAGAGTGAGTTTGAATCAAAGTCCTACAGCTGGTGATCACCCATTTAATAAATAATTGTTACATTGACTAATTATAATTATATGTTCTATGATTACATTTGTTACATATTGTTTCTTATTTTGTTTTCAGGGCTCGATTTTGCTTGGGCAATAAATGGGTATGTGTACCATACTAAACTAGATAATGCAGAACATGTCCCGTTAGCATCCCTGCAAAGAACTGGTGACAACTTATTGCCTTTAACCCTGAAGTTGGCAAATATGAACTATCCTGATGAAAGCCCTAGGCATGGAAATTTAGTGTTCTTTGACATACTCGGAACATTTTTATTCAGAGTTCCTCAATCTTCAAGCATTTTAATGAATATTATTGTTGTGCTATACTCAATTTTAATTCTAACCAAAAATGCAAATCATATTCATAGTTTAGTTGGTATGATGACACAATCTTAAAATATTTTGTTGTAACATTTTACCCAAGCAAAAATTCTTAATCTTTAATGTTTTTCAGGTTGTTCCAAACAATACTTTTATTTGCAGTTATTTGTTACTGTGATAGTTACCCTCTTTTCATGGGTATTAAGTTTGTGGTTTGTTCATTTATATTCTGAAGTTCTGAAAATGTTGGATCGATGCATGTCTTGGTATGCAAGGCCTTTGTGGTTGTTTTTTTTGTATGCTCTTCCAGCATTATGGATACCTGCAAAAATTACTAATATTTTATGTAATTGGCAGAAAGCGGTAATCTCTTAATTTATTCTGACTATTTATATTACTTCTCTATTTCTAAAAATAAAATATAAACTATCTTTGTAAAGATGAGCTGTTGGTTCCCTCAAGGAATTAAGATGGGACCTGAAATATGCCCTTACCTGAACATTTCAGTAACACAAAAATAAAAACAGAAAAACCAAAGTTTTAACATTCAATCATTTATTCAAAAACAGTAAAAATATTTAAATAAATGATTATTTAACAATTATATGACATTAAATAATAATTCATTCATTTCATATATAAACATTTTTTTATATTAAAAAAAGCTATAATACGATGCATTAAAAAATAGCGTAATAGTTTCAACTTAACTTCATGATTTAGTGGGTGTTTCAATTTAGATATAAAATAGTATTAAGTTATATACATTAATGAGTACTTTTATTACAATTAAACACCATTTGCATATAACAAAATTAGAGACGGGAAAAAACATGGTGGAGTCTTTTTTACTCTCATCATTAAAATTGTTCTTATATCTAAACAGTTAATTAATATTTAGCACTTACAATGTGGATATCATTTTGTAGACTAATCTAAAATTATTTTGTTTACATATATGTATTTCATTTATATTATTTTTAAATACAAAATTTAAATGAATTGTATATATTAGGCGAATTCAATTTTTGTAACAGTAAAGAGGTTCTTGATAACGTGATAAAATTAATCATTATTTTAAAGTAAACCTTAACATCCAAATATTATTAAACAGATTTTTAAAATATAAAAGGGCTTAATGTACAAAACTAATGTGCATATTTTATTTATTAAGACTCATGTCTTAACAATTTTAAGTGAGGTATCATCTAGAAGATTCAAAGCTGCTCATCTTTTACAATGTATTATTCTTCATGCCTCAGTAATAGTCTATATTTTGTCTTATAATAAATGTTTGCATTTTATAGCATCATTGTTTTAGCAGATTTCCCAAAATGGAAATCAGCTATTGAGGTTGTTCCCATGAATTTGTTCAAATCTCCATTGATCCTTCCTAAGAGATGATGAAAATAGAGTCGCTTTGAAATAATATATATATATATATATATATTTTTTTCAAGTGAATATATTCACTCACACACTTGTCTGTTACTGTCCCAACAGTCACAATTCTTCAGACCAGTGAAAGGGGGAGGGGATCAAAACATTGTATAGAACCAATCTTGTTGCTAATTTAATTTCCTGTAAATGTTGTTTTATACATTTTTTGTGTATCTCGAATATTAACCTAGATATTTGCATTTTTTGAATTTTCAGCTTTCAATAACCCCCACCCCCACTCTCCCGCTCATTTTATTTTGGCAGTAAACTGATATATCATGAAACATCCTATTCCTAGCTTGAATATCAAATTTGTTATTCAACTAAGTTTTATTGTGTGTGATGCATCTAAATATGTTCATGTGACATCATCAATAAAGATTAGATTAGATTATAAATCAATCTCGGAATTATTTATGTCTATAAACATAAATATTTACTTTATCAATACTGTTCTCAATATGGCAAACATGTTCAGCTTAAATAGAAAAATAGAAAATTGAATTTCAGGTGGCATCATAAGCATACCATTCCAGCACATGGGAAATCTGTTTAGTTTATGCAGTACCTTCATGACAGAGTTTTCCTACTGAACACCATACTCTATATTTAACCAGAAAGATTTATTTGTTAATGGCTGAAATTTTTCATGGGACAGGGTTTAGAGGGGAGGAAAATACAAAATTATATATAACCAAACTTGTTGCAAATATAATTTCCTGTAAGTGCTGTTCCATTCATTTTTGATGTATGTCGAATATTTTACGAGGTGCTTCCATTTTTTATTATTCTTCTTATTCTTGAGTCACCCCACATCTGCTCGTCCAATTTTCACTTTACAGTCATTAAACTCAGATCGAGCTTATGTTTCAATTCCTGTGTACGTAGGTGCCTTACTACTGGGAAATAGAGGATAGATGGTGAGTTGAAATCATCACCATGTCATACACCATCTAGTGGGAAATGTACTTGATTTATGTAGCCCATATGTAACAGATTTTTAATGCCAGTGTAAAAAAAAACATTATCAATTCATTTTCCTCAAACTTGATTAATATTCCTTTACCAAGTTGAAAGCCATGAAGGCATATTGACCTTCCAAAGTTTCTTATAACCCAAAAATATTGTCTTAAAGTGGTAACTTTACAAACAGTTTTTATAAAATTAAAGGGAATAAAATGTTTCTCTGCAATATGATAAGAGCATTTTTATGCCACAGTCTATCTAAAATTGAAGTGAGTTACATTTCATCATTGTATTTACAATAACCTAATTATTTATAATAATTTCTTTTTAGAAAGTTTCGTCATCATACTATCTGTTAACTTTACGTGTTGATGCAAATCAAGTAATTTGGACTGCAGCTCTATTTTTTACTACAATATTTGGAGTGAGGTCTTCTAGTCTCTTAGCATTTATACTTGCTTTCTTAACATTTGCCAATTCTTCTCTTCATTCAGTAAGAAATGCTGATCGTTCAGGTAAAGGTAAATATTTTAAAGTTTTGAGAGCTTTATTAATTAAGGTTTACAAGAGTTTTAGATACATAGCTTTTTTTAGAGATAGAGGGTCAAGGACAGAAGGGTGGGGAGACAACAGAAGAGAGAGGGGAGAGGGACAGGGGTACAAAGAGTGGAGAGGGAGAGAGAGCTTTTATTGGAAACTCCCTGTATGTAAAACAACATTTGCCATTTTATATATTTGCTCATCACTCCAAACTTTATTGAACTTAGACTTGACTTCACTACTGGACTCCTACTTGAGTAGTAAAGACAACCTATTAAAATTCGGGTTTCAAAATTGGAAAGAACAGCTTGTATAAAGGGCCAAAAAAAAAAAGCCAAAAAGAGAGAGGGGGAGAGAGAGGCAACTACAACTTGGCAGAGAATTTATCAATCTAACCGCATTGGCCTTCCTGCAATGGTTCTTGAGCCAATTTACTAAGAGCAGTAGACTGCTGGTATGCTGGAGGGGGGGGTGAGCGGGAGAGGCATTCTTCATTAGATTTTTGGAGGACAGGGCTCTGCAATTGGAAGATCTTAGCTGCTCAGCTTATCCAAGGCTGTAGTGTCTCATAGTAAATGTTATTAATGAATCTATTTGGCTTCAGTTTCCAAGTGTTATCTATTATTATGGAGTCCATTGATTTTTTTTTTTAAATATGAATCTAATATAAATAATTTTAATCCTCCCATTTAGTCTCTTTTAATTAAATGATTATTGGCATAACTTTGATTATGAGCCTTCGTATCATTAAATATGTATTCTCATAAGTTTAAATAAGTCTGTTATTTCAGGTGGCCGATTTATATTAGTTTATATTTTAATAATGATAATTCCATACTTGCAATTGTCATACTTGATAAATGGAGCCCTATTAATTGTTGTCCCTATACTTGGACGTGCTGGGAGGCATAATACTGAAGGAATGATTGCCTTAATGACCTGTACCATGTTCCTGATATTGTTCAACTTTCTTGTGAGTTTGTATTTTATAATATTCATTTCAGCTTTTAATTTAGTGCCATAATTATTTAGTTTATTTTTTATATATTTTTCAGATACCCTTATTTTCAATTTTGAAGGATTTCAAGAAAGTGTTACGAATGTTCTATGTTTTATTTGCGATTGCGTTTTTAGCCCTTATATCAACACCACTAGGATTTCCTTACTCGGCTGATGTAGATTCTCCAGCACCTCAACGCTACATGATAATGGTATTTCAAATATATATATATATATATATATATATATATATATATATATATATGAATTTTATATTATATTGGAATTATGAATCTCATTAAAGCTTTATGTGTTATTGTAATTCTACAAGGGTTCCTTCTCTATTATCACTCCTAACAGTTTTAGAATTATTAGATTGTAACTTTAATTGTCTTCCTTCATTGCATTTATTAAGACTATTTGTCACAAATTTCAGTACATTTAGCAGTTCAATTGAATGTTACCTTGAAAATAATTAAAAATGAAATTATTTGGTCAGGGCATACCCCATGGCTGTGGTAGGAAGTTAAGTGGTCAATATAGCTTATCCCTTCCCAAATTATGGTGGCATGACTGACCAAAGATCACTATTTTCTTATTCAAGTAGCTACTCACTTGAGCTGGGGGGGGGGGACAGTTAGAAGTACATCCTTAAAGACTGGTAACTGCTCGGCTAAATACAATTTAGTCTGAGACCTCCATTTTTGAAACCTAACATCCCTGGTAGGGTGTTTTTCCCCCTGTAGACTGCCACTGCTTCTTTTAAAGGCATTAAAAGCATTTTGCCTCTTGTTCTGTCCCTCATTCAAAAATCTTGAAAACTTTTTAACTGCACACTTTCAGGTTTATTATTTCCATTACATTGAATTTTATTTTTATTTTCAGCATGTGGAACAAGTGATTCATGATCATGGTGGGAAAGTTGTCTCTGACATAGGCGGCCATTGGATAGTTGATTTGGATATGAACAGCCCAAGGACAGTTTCAAGACTAGTTCCTGAAGTAGAAAATGCTAAAACTGTTGATACCTGTGAGAAGTATTTATATTGTGGTTTGCCATATTTAATTCCGGTCCGGTCAATTATCAGGTAACCTCCCTTCTTTTTAATGTTCATTTAGAAATCCATTTTATAGATTTACAGCCTGTCTTCTTATAGTACTTTTAAAGAAGAGAGAATAGAAGCATCTTGACTCTCATTTCTGTGACCATTGCTCCCATGCTATTTTATATATATATTTATATATTTGTGTTGATGTTTTCGACCAGGTCATATTTATATATGGTGTTGTTATTGTTTCTTGGAGTTTTGGTCAGCTTACAGCTGAAGAAGAGAAAATAAATATTTTTGAAATATTGACATGAACTAAAATTTTTCACCAACATTGACCAAAACTCAAAGAAACAATAACAACATGTGTATATACATACATATACATATATATATATATATATATATATATATATATATATATATATATATAAACATACATACACACACACACTCACATGCACGCATGCACACATAAATGTATATATCTGAAGATTTCTTTTTCACAGTGAATCGCATTGGATAAATACTCAAAAACCAGTCATTTCCATTCCTACACAGTTAACATTGGATCATATTGAAGATTTAAAAAGTGGTATGAAACGATATTCATTTACCGTTATAGGTAAGTTTTAAGCTTGTTTTATTTGTCAGTTACTTAAAATAGTTTTATCAGTTTCTTCATTAAATCTTAGAAGAATGAAGTGACCATTGGTAATTTAGTGAGGTAGGGTGGATCGTAGTACTTCATAGGTAGGCAGGATGCAGTTGATAATTTAGGATATCCCATATGCACTGTTTCTTTTCATTTAACCACACATGCGGGAAATTTCTATTTTTATCCAATCGTCTGAATAAGTCCCTCTCAAGCTTTTAAAGCCCATGTAGAACTCATTACTCTCCTATCCCTGAAAATGCTCCTGCATCTCCCTAGGCTTATATGATCTTCTCTGACAGTGTTTTTTTTCTTTTCAGAGTATGTGTTATGTATTTCAGTTCCAAGCATTCTTCAATGAGCTGTATTCCATTCTCTCATGGTTGACTTATATTCACGACCAAGCCAATAGTTTGCTTCCCCCATCATCCTATAAGCCACATTCATTGTCTTTTATTTTCACTGCCCTTCTTCTTTTCTGAAATCTTCAGTGTTCCATTGCTGACACTTTTCTTGGAGTCCCTCACTGTAATGTATCATTACTGATTCCTCCAATAGTTTACCATGGCAAATGACATGACATGGGATTTTAAATAGCTCTCTTCCTCAGTGAAAACTTGTACCTATACTTGGCCCGAACCAGGACGTGGTCCAAACCACCAGTCAGCATCCTAGTTCTTTCATTCGAGGTAGTCATCTAGTCTCATATTGTTTCTTTGTGTATTTCCTTAAAAGGGAGCATTGTGATCATGAGCTTTACAGTATAATACATAAGTATGACTTAATTTAAGCAAGGTTATACCTTCTACAACTATCTCAAGGTTATATCATAAAGATGCCCTTAACATTTTTAAATTCTAATGAAGTTACTAATTACTTGAATATAGACTGATTTACTTTTTATAGAAACTGTTATGGTATTCTCTACTTAGGAAGAAAGGGAGTTAGTTAAATTTGGTCTTTTGGTTTGATTTAAATGTGTCTAATGAGATTTGATGTTTGACTGAAAGCAATAGTTTCAACCATATATATTTATAGCAGTTATATAGCTATTTGAAATGTGCCGATACTTGCTGCTCAGAGAGACTCATTCATCCAGATTTCGTTACAGGTTATTAGTTAGCCTTACTCAAGTCATAGCCAATGCATAGGGGGAAAGAGTTAAATATGTGTGAAGATTGCCTATCAATTAAAGAGGGATGACTTCTTTATTTTAAAATTAACTTTTGGAATTGCCTTGAAAATGAGTGAGTTCATTAATGACTTGAAATATTTAGTAAACCATAATAAATTCTCCAGATTATTTGTGTTTCAGTGATAGCAGTTAACTAAACGTGCTAAATAAATAATCTTTTATGATTTTAAATAAAGCCATTGTGTTAGATAAGTGTAAAAATAATAAAATTCTTAATTTTTATTATAATATAAATTAAATACACAATGTTTTAATGAGTGCTAAATTTAATCCAATAGATTTTTTGAGAACATAATATTGAATACATGTTTATTAATATGGAACAAGTTCCAATCTGTTCCTTTTAATTTTGGTATTTAACTAGCTTTACTTTCTCAGTATAAATCTAAAGTTTTTAACTTAATAAAATAGTACAGTTTTATAAATAAAAAAAAAATGTCTTTATTTTTTGGAACATGTGTTTGTAAATTTCTTTGTGATTGTGTATTGTCTTAAATAAAATAGGGTAGCTTACATATACATGAATTATTTTGCATAACCAACATTTCTGATTTTTTTCTGATAAAATTAATAACATATTTATCTTCAATCGTTTGTTTATTGATCCTTTAGTCTTTTTTGACAGTAATTATTTTAGCTCCATTAACACTTTGGATTTTTCATTTTAAAAAAAGTATCATTATTAAGATTTATTTTGTAGGTTAGGTTAGCCTTTTTCGAGTTTTCTTTTTAAAGTTCATTGTCTGATATAGTGGGAGGGGAGAGTTAAAACTTACTAATTAGATAAAAATAAATTAGGTGTTACTTTTGGAGTAGGTGGCTCATTTTCCCCAATTGCTAAATTAATGTTTTCTTTGAGGATAATCAAATAATTTTTATGATTTCCCTTAAGGAAAATCAGCTATTGAGGCTGCACTAAAGAAAAATTTCTTCAATGGTCCATTTGTCTAAGAGAAGGCAAAATTAATTGATAGATAGATACATTTTTTTGTAGCACCCACGATTATTATTATAGTAATGTACTATAATTTTTGTTCTGCTCATTTTTCACTAACTCGAATATTAACACAGATATTTGAATTATTTTTTTTATTAGATTTCAGTTAACTCCCACTCCTACTCTTTTTTTTATTCTTCTCCCCCCCCCACTGTACCTTAGCGTCATCCAATTTCTAATCTTTAAATTTTCAAATCCATCTACCAGGTAGTCCATGCCCCACAACCACCCACATAGTGAGTCCTTGTGAGCAGCTTAGACCTCCTCGCAGCCATTTGCTGCATATTCACATCGCGGGCCGTAAGTTTCAAATGGGTGCCTGCAATTGGAGCCTCGCTGCCTCTGTTCAGTGAAACTCCAATAATTGCCCAATACCCTAATTACACTATATTGGCTATATACTATACGTATATCCTATCTTACCTATTTACATATAACCTATCATACCTATTTATTACAAGTTCTTTTGGTATTCAGCACTTTTCTTGCAAATTTCACGAACACCTTCATAACTTTGTCAGTCTGGATCAGCTTTTTAAGTGAATTCTGAGGCGAATCGAGCAACAAGTATTCCCCCGCTAGCAGAACGGACACTCAATTTGAAGAATTTGTGAGTGTTCGTTCTACTCCAGTGCAAATCCGTTCAACTCCTACTCATGCAATCTTTGCTTAAAACAACTGAATCAATAAATATCTCATGCCAGCTTAAACTTCATGTGATGTTCGCATAGGGTTTTTACTAGGAGATAAATAGAGAGTTGAATGTGAGGTGATCTTGCATGTCATTCCTGAAATCTGGTAAGTTCGCACAGACCCTACAGAATGGACTTTTTTATTTTAGTATGTTGCGTTATGTTAATTCCAAGTCAAACTGAGTGTTTTCATCCGGTGTACTAGGTCAGAATATATATTTTTCTTATGACAATATAATTATGATATTGTTTACAATTATATACTAGGTATCCTGCTGTAGCTATCCTTTTAAAGTTAGTATTTAGGACATATTATAATTTCAATATTAATTTAATTATTTATTTATTAAACCATTATTAACAATAAAGTTCAAGTTAGTGTTACAATTTACATAGTTATAAATTTTACATAGTTATAAGTTTTTATTTAGATCTGTTATACTGCATATTAATACTTTCTCATTAAGACCAAGAGGTATAAGTAGTATTATGCTCCATTTATTTACAGTAGTCAACTAGCTTTATTTATAGTTCAAATTTCTTTTGTCACTTAGTAACCTTTTATTTCACAATTTTGTATGTTGTCAATTCTTAAAGTCACAATTGAATCATAAAATCTTTGAATTTTAATCAATTTTTCTGTTTTCACTCGAAAAATTGTTAGGTGGGAAAGTTCTTTACATTAGTTGAGAAAGTGATTTAATGAAATTATATTGTAAACTTTCTTCAAAATATTTTAATATATTTTTTCTATTATTGGTTATGATTTTGGGACAATATTAACTTAAAAACCTATTATGAATTATCCATTATTATTATTTATACTAATATGCCTTTGCTTCACAGGCCCTGACCATATGTCTCTCATTATTTCACCAATCAACGAAGTAAAATTAATTTCGTGGAGTATTTTGGATGAACCTCCTCTCACTGGACCTCTGTGGAATGACAGATTAACCTACTTTATCTATTACTCGTATGCCTCAAATCCTAATCCTTGGAAATTTTCAGTGGATATCCAGGTATCTATCATCTATAGTTTATCTATGATTGTATAAGTGAGTTTGTGTGTCTGTGTCTTTATTATGATCACAGAATGCAATAGCCCAAAAGTAATGAACATTTGCTATGTAACAGTACATTCAATGCTTTTTTTTTCACTGCCGTATCTTTTTGGGCCATTTTTTTTTAAAACATTATTTAGTGCTCCCTCAATTTTATTTATTGATCTCTAAAAAGACAGCAGTGACCTAAGAACTATGAAATATTTGATCAAAGGTCAATTAAATAACCTATCAAAGATACTACGTTCCATTTAAAACAGAAATTGGACATCACTCTTAATTCAGTCAATTAAATCAACTAGTCAGTCAATTATATAAATAATGCAATGGTTACAGATTTAATTTACCAATGTTGATTAAAAAAGGCAGATTTGGATTTTTATGTTCTTTCTCTCTTAGCTTAGAGCCCAAAACTGTAAATTAATTGTTTCTACTTGTTTTTGAAGGAGGAGGGGAGGCTTTCTCTTTATTGCTTATTAAGAAGGTAAAAATTGGATGTTTTGATCCCTTCAATTCAAATGATAAAAAATAATATCTTCATTTTGAGGAAAATCCATATTATGTTAGCAAACTCTTAATTTTTATTACAAAAATTAAAATGTACTGATTGTTTGATAATATTACAATGTTCATTTTGTTTCTCAAGTCAAAGTCTGTTTGTTTCAGTAAAATATAAAAGCCATTCATTTGCTAAAACATCTTAAAATAAATCCTTAATGTTTCCTAGTTTTTAAATTATTTTGCTTTATACTTACTGATTAGTATTTATTTAATATTTTTTAGAAAACTGCTGATGTTAATTGGAATTCTACAGTTATGGACATCGCATTGACTGGGCATTTCCTACATGGTGCTCATCAAAGATCTGTCAAGTTGAAAAAACTTCTTTCACAATTTCCTCCCTGGACTGTTACTTCTGGTTGGGTTTCAACCTACAAAGGTTACAAATTTTGAGGAATCATGGGGACAACTTTAAAGTGATGAGGGGGATGCAAGGGCTTATAAAAAATTGAATGTGATTTGTTTGTTTTTATTGGCAGTATTTATTTTTTACTCTTGTTGTAAAACACTGGTCAGTAAGAAAATTGGCCCTGACACTATTTCTGCCGATTCTTCAGAAAATGTTATCCTCGATTCGAAATTGAACCCTGTTTTCCCCTATCACCCACTGTATTCAGATAGGAGGAAAGGGGGAGCCCCTCCCCCACCCCCTCTGCCAACTTTAAGCACTCTTTGATTTTTGGAGGGAAAAAAAGGAAAATTATATACAATTGTTCTTAGGAACTAGAATTGTGAAAAGCTCCAAGGCATGAACATTTCTAACTAGGAGATAGATGAGGTGGGCAATTATTGGCTTAAATAGATAAAAAACTGAAAATTGTGTAATTTCTTCAAATGTCCATCAATCCTAACCAAGAGATTATGAACTGATCAAAAAATTGTATATAACCAATCTCATTTATACGATTGTTGTTCCATTAATTTTTTTATGTATCTAAAAAATTAAACAAAATATTTGCATTTTTTAATATTTAGACCTTCTTCTACTCATCTCTTATTAACATTACACAGATGTATCTTGAAACATTTTATTCCATATGAATATAATATGAAATATTGTTGGATCGAAAAATGTTATAGAAGCAACCTTGTAAAACATTTGTTGCTTTATATATTTGGTGATTGCTTTCCTTTTGAATCCTGTGGCACAACTCAGCCTTTCATACCAAAAAAAAAAAAAAAACAACAAATATGTGCTTCTAAAAATCAATTCTCAAAATTAGAGATTTCTTGATGGGACCATTCCTCATGTTCATTAGAAACTGCTTCTAAATTTTCAGGAAAGAAGTACTGGTGAAGTAAATACAGTTAAGAGACTTGTTATACCCTATATCCTCATACACTGGCAGCAATTTATCGACATTATTATCACTTTTGTTTATACCTAAAACATTCTTATACGCGTAATAAAAAGCACCCAATCTTATTTTTCTTTTTGATTCAGGAGTTTAGTATACATCGAGTCTTGAAAAGTGTGACTTATCTGGGGGTGCACAAAAACTGCTTCCTTGATTTTGGGCTAAGTAAAACTAGGAAATTTATTCATCGAAAATTGAAATGCATCATACTTTAGTAATTATAGTGAGGTTGACAAAGAGCTGATTATAAAGAGCAAAGTATTTTAGGACTATAATTTAAAGATTATCTGAAGATGGCTGAAAGTGACCTAACTGATCTGAATAAAAATTTAATTGGGGTGGAGAGATGTATACTTGGGTTATTTCTCATATGGATTTATGTGAACTCCAAAAAATGAATTAAAGAAAAATTAATTAATTCTAATGATTTTTTAAAAAAATTAAGCAGGTAATATTACCCTCCCCCCTCCTTCCCAGACTATCTCCATGGTAGAAATGTTCATGTATTAGAACTATTCACTTTTCTAGCCTCTCAGAAGAATTGTAAAGTCTGAAATAAACCTTTTAATAACTTGATGGGGGAAATGGAAGTAATACAGAGATTATTTTACATTAGAATCAGCATAAATGGTGTCAGAATGTCAAACATTTTTTTTGATTATGTAACAAGCACAATTTATGAATTTGGTGACATAATTTTATTTTAAGTTTATTATTTCTTGTTGTGTTTTTATATTAGACCATTCCCTTTTAAATTCTAATAAAACCTCCCATAAATCTTATTTATCAGTGGGAAGTAAAGAGAATATTTATATATTATTTTTATAAATAATATATTTTATTTATTTTATATTTATATAATTAATGGAAACAGAACTTTAAACTTACACAGTAATCTGTTTCATATTATATTATAACACAAGTGCATTGGTTACAAATTATGTAAAACAAAGTCTGTAGAAAGTTGATGCAGTAACATTTTTGTGGGGCTAATAAGAATTCTTCTTGGTCAGAAAAAAAAAATAATATTAATACAACTTTAATAAGCTTCTTTTTTTTATATAAAAAAATGTTTTTTTTTACTTTTGGAAAGCATTTTAAACTAATAAGGGGGAGCGGAACATAATGGTAGCATACTGGAATTCTGTTCTAAAAATCTCTAGGTGTAAGTCTGTGGAGTAGACCGTAAATTTTATTTTGCTTTGCGACTACTGCTTACTCACATTGAAATTTTATTTGTTCCTAACAAAAGACCTTTAATGAATAAATAAGTACTTTGTTCAGTAATGTACTTTCCTTCACATATTAATTTTGTGAAGAGCATAGTATAATAAAAAATTGTATACACCAATAGAAATATCAACAAGACTGAATACAATTATTGAATAAGTTTCTCAGTATTGTATTAGATTACAGCTTGTTTTGTTCCTGAAATAGAAATTAATCATGTAATTGTAATTTTGCAAGAACTAATTTATAGGGAACAAATTTGCTTGAATAATTTTTGACACACAAAATACCTCGTGAGTCTAATTTAAGTTAAGGAAACACGTTTTATTTGATGAACAAATTGTATTTATGTCTATATTTTAAAATGTTCAGGGTGTATGCCCATCAGAATTTGAATATAATATTATAATCTGTAGATGAACAATTTGATATTTTGGACCTATCATTATAGAGTTTTAAGCAGTTTGCCTTTGTGCTACTTTGACTACTCTGTTCCTACTAGACCTTTCCAGAAAGATCCATAAACCCAAATTATATTTAAGCACTATTTTCTATTTCTATTTTCTTGTCCACACATTTAGGCTCCAAATAGAGGTTGAGGGGCATTTTTCAGAAGTGACTATAGTTAATGATACCTATAAGATGATATATATTCATGGTCATTTTTTTCAATTTATGCCTATTAGTTGTTGAGGCATAAGAGCGCAGCATACCTGAAGGGCAGATACAATATTGAGATTATAACAATTCATGTCAGACTAAAAAGTGACAGTTGATAAATCCCTGCACTCCCCCCTTGTCTGTTCTAGTTTTATTATAACTATGATTTATTAAAAATGATTTGTCTACTCCTGTCAGCATTTTGTATTATTTACATGAATTTTTTGTAAAGAATTTGAAACTGTTATTAGGGTTTCTTCCCACTGAAGCAATCTATCCTTGCTCTCCTATTCACTGCCACAGTTAGGAAAATGTACCAAATTAAGAAAGATCTAATATGGCTGTGATTAATTTATGTATTGAGATATATTAATATATAAAAGTATATATTTAAACATGTAAACATTTTGTTTAAGGGCAATAACCTTGTCTGTGACTTTTTTACCATATTTAAATTTTATATTGAAATATGTAATATATTTTTCTCAAATAAAGAACTTTTCATTGTATATAATACTATTTTTTTTACTTTTGTGATAACATTAACCCAGTTTAATGGTACAATCCCAGTTACTCCTAAACATTTATGCAAACATGGAATAACTTGAGATATCTCGTGTAAAACCTTTGTTTCTTGTGAAACTTATTATTAAGGTCTCTTGCAATATGTTATACACTAAGAAAAGAAAATTGGGAGAAAGAAGCATTGAAATATATTTCAGTAAGTACAATTTGTATTTTAAACCTTTACATGAATTAAATATTTAATTTTTTAAGAACTATTATTAGCATAATTAAGCATATAGCTTAAATAATGGGGAATCCAATCTAACTCAAAATAAAATATCTAAAATAGAACATTTATCTAGCTAAATATTGATGTTATAAATATACTTTGACAATTCCATCAATTAATTAACCCTTTAATTGCACAAAGCCACTATAGCGGCCTGTTTAAATCCAATGCACAATTAAAGGGTTAATACATGCACATATACATTATGGAACTTGTTTATCTCTATGAACAATTCAAACCACCATCCAGTTGTTAAAAATTACAATATTGAGAGCACAGTATACCTACGCACAAACATTATTTTTAAAAAATATGCCATTTTACATGTAAATATATATATATATAATGGTTATCAGACAAACCCTATTATTTTATATGTTCTGTAACACCCCCCCCTCCATCCTCCTTGTCCAAAAATACCAATACCACATATTTAAGCATGAAATAAAGTGTTCCATGATATATTGGCTTGATACAATTCTCAGATAAGGAGGGGGTTATACTGAGGTCTTAAGGCTAACAGATGCAAATATCTCTATTAATATTAGAGTTAGAGAACAATTGTAGAAAATTAAATTTGCAACAATATTGGTTACTCAACATTTTTCAATCCCACTCATAATAACAAATATATTTCGAATTTTTGATTCCCCCATTGCCCTGGACCGATTTCAGCCATTAATGAACTTGGTCTTTAGTTTTATATTAAGTGGTTAAATATCACTTTTGGTAATGATCAATCAGATTGAAATTACTAGACTGGTAAGAGGTGTGTGTCACTCAGGGTGTCTAAAGATATCTAAGGTCTATAATGTCAACCAATATATATATATATATATAATTGTAACCTCTGTCTGTACATTGATTTTTTTCGCGAAATTTCACGATAACTTTTTGTTTCACATGTCATAGACACCATAACTGCATTTTGTTTCTTTGGTGTCTGTTTGTTTGTTTGTTACCTTTTCACGCATAAACGGCTGAACCGAATTTTATGAAACTTAGTATGTATATTACAACTAACCCAACTTAGACTTTAGGCTATATTAATATCCTCTAAGACAAACAGGAGTGGGGGTTATAAGGGAGGCCTGAAATTAAAAATAGCAATATTTCGTTTCATATTGCTTTTTCAGCAAATATTCCCATAACAAAAGTTGTTTATTTTGTAATTTAGAGTAACTTTTGTTATATGCACCTTTGCCGTATACGGAAGTATAAATGAGTTATACGCTAAAAACTATAGCGGAAGTCCACAATTTTACTTGGCACAAAAGACTCAACCGAACTAAACCAAACTCGGTATGTGAATTAGTATTAACGATTTCCTTATAATAAGCCATACTAACATTTCTAGGGACGGGCAGGAGTGGGGGTTATAAGGGAGACCTGAAATTAAAAATAGCGATATTTCGTTTCTTATTGCTTTTTCAGCAAATATGTTCATGACAAAAGTTGTTTATTTTGTTATTTAGAGAAACTTTTTTTATATACACTATCGTCGTATACCGAAGTATAAAGGCGTTATACGCTAAAAATTATAGCGGGAGACAACAATTTTATTTGGCACAAAAGACTCAACCGAACTAAACCTAACTTGGTATGTGAATTAGTACTAATGCCTTCCTTGAAATAAGCCATACTAACATTTCTAGGGCGGGCAGGAGTGGGGGTTATAAGGGAGGTCTGAAATTAAAAATGGTGATATTTCGTTTCCTATTGGGGTTTCGGCAAATATGTACATAACAAAAGTTGTTTATTTTCTTATTTAGAGAAACTTTTGTTATATACAATATCGTCGTATATCGAAGCATAAATGCGTTATACGCGGCATAAATGCGTTACTAAAAATTATAGCGGGAGTCAACAATTTTATTTGGCACAAAAGACTCAACTGAACTAAATAAAACACTCGGTATGTGTATTAGCACTAATGCCATCCTTATAATAAGCCCTACTAACATTTCTAGGAACGGACAGGAGTGGGGGTTATAAGGGAGGCCTGAATTTACAAATTTTTTTATTAACAAATCCACAGAAACGACGGGTATTAGCCCTAAACACTGGGACGGGTAAATGTTAAAATATTGTGTAAAGGAAAGCCTTGCCAAAAAAATACCATCACCATTCAGCCTCAAATCAATTCCTGGGTATCTGAGCTAGTATATATATATATATATATATATATATATAAAATTGTAACCTCTGTCTGTACATTGATTTTTTTTTCGCAAAATTTTACGATAACTTAAGAAGGGGAGGGGTCACGACAACATATTTGCATTTATCTTGTATAATAAAGGTCTCTTGAATACAATATATGGTATTTAAGCTTTGAATAATGTGGTTTATTACATAACAGAGTATTGTTTAAGTAACATGAGTAGAAGTGGGGGTTTGCTGAAGGCAGAAAACTGAAAAATCCAAATATCTCGGTTAATATTCAAGGGAGAGAATAAATGTATATAACAACATTTATAGTACATTTAATTTGCAATAAGATTGGTTCTATACAAGTTTTTGATCCAACTTATGGTAGCGGAGATATTTGGAATTTTCAAAATTTCCCCCTCCCACTATTTCAGTCATTAACGAACTTGATCTGTCTTTTTACATAAAACATTTAAATATCGAGTTTGGTAATGATCAAACAAAAATTGTGACCGCTAGAGCATTAACAGACACATACATGATTTCCTTTAAGGGGAATCTGCTAAAATTATTTGTTATGTAAGGCTTCTCTATCCACAATATTTTTATATTTCCCGTCTCATGTGCATGTAGTATTTTTTTATATATAATTCATAATCATAGAAAGTCCAAACTATGTTTGAATGAAATTTCCTTTCCCTTGATACAAGTACAAAGACCAACAGTGATTGAAAAACGAACAGAAAATGAAATATCGTGATTTTTATTTCAGGCGTCTCTTATAACCCCCACTTCCGTTTGAACCTAAAAAATGTAATCTGTAAACATATATATATATATATATATATATATATATATATATATATATATATAAAATTGTAACCTCTGTCTGTCCATTGATTTTTTTTCATGAATTTTCACGACAACTTTTTGTTTCACATGTCATAGACACCATAACTGCTTTTTGCACGGCTGAACTGAATTTTATGAAACTTGCTATGTATATTACTACTAACCCAACTTAGACTTTAGGCTATATTAATATTCTCTGAGACGAACAAGAGTGGGGGTTATAAGGCAAGCCTGAAATTAAAAATAGCGATATTTCGTTTCCTATTGGTTTTTCGGCACATATGAACATAACAAAAGTTGTTTATTTTGTTATTTAGAGTAACTTTTGTTCTATATATTTTTCTTGTATACCGAATTTTAAACGAGATACACGCTAAAACCTATAGCGGGAGTGAACAATTCTATTTGGTACAAAAGACTCAATCAAACTAAATAAAACTCGGTATGTTTATTAGTGTTGAGGCCTTAATTATCATAAGCCATACTAACATTTCTAGGGACGAGCAGGAGCGGGGGTTGTAACGGAGGCCTGAAATTAAAAGTAGTGATATTTCGTTTCCTATTGGTTTTTCGACTAACATGCACATGACGAAAGTTGTTTATTTTGTTGTTTCAGTAACTTTTGTTATATTCACTTTTGTCCTATAACAAAGTATAAACGAGATATACATTATAAACTAAAGCGGAAGCCAACAATTTTGTTAGGAACTAACGATTGAACCAAACTTAACAAAACTTGGTATATGAATTACCATTAATTCTCCCATGATTATAAGCTGTATTAAAATTTTTAGGTTCGAACGGGAGTGGGAGTTATAAGGGAGGCCTGAAGTATAAATTCACGATATTTCATTTTCTATTTGTTTTTCAGCAAACGTGCACATAACAAAAGTTGTTTACTTTGTTATTTAGAGCAACTTTTGTTTCATTCACTTATGTCATAAAATTAAATAAATACGGGATATAAGCTAAATCTATAGCAGGAGTCGACGATTTTATTAGTACTTATTTAAGTGTTTTTAATATAGGCATATTATGACAAATGATGTTATGTTTTAGTCTTATCTATTTCGATTATTTAGTTTTAAGTATGATTTGTATTAGTGAGGTTATAAATCTCCCCCCCCCCCCCCCCCCCCCCCCCCCCCCCGCCTTCTCCTCATTCCTAGAAAATAACTTTGTTATTTATTGCCAATAGAAATTTAAACTATAAGAGCATTTCCATTATTTAATTTGTATAATGTATTATTTAAAAAAAATTGTGCTGAATTTTCTCAAGGAGTGATAGCGGAAGTAGTAGGGAATCAAACTCTTTGATTTTGGTAATATATTATCTTATTTCTGATATCTTCATGTTATTGAAACAAATATGTACTATCATAACAATTAAACGTTAATGGTAATGCTATTATGACAAAAGACAATATGCGTTTAAACTCGATATGATTGTTTAAAGTATTACTTAGGTTGCAGGGACAACTACGATCTCTTCCCCTCGACTAGCTTTTTGAATATAAATGAAATTATTTTTAGGGTAACACTATTATTTAATTCCATCAGGTAGATAAATTATTACAATAATATTTTGAATCAATAATTTAAGGAGAAGAATGTTGATAGCTCTAATGCGAGAGCGGAAATAGACGGGAGGCTAATAAAGTTAATTGAGTTCACTTATTTCCTGTTTAATGCTGGTATTACGGGAAGTGATTTCCACTGAGATCTAATATTATGAATATAACCTTATGTGCTAAACTATGCTTAAACTATATGTGCTCGGATTGGTTTTTGAACGGAAATATGTTCATTATAGATTATGGTTTGAATTATTCAAAAACGGTGAGTCAAAAAGTGAAGAGGGATAGATTAGGAACACATTTTTATTTATTCTTCATAACTAAAATTTCTATTCTAATAATACCCAAAATTTGCCTTCAGGATTGGCTTATTTCGGAAAAACATTACGTTGTGGAGTGAAGTGTATTTGTACACACTGAAGTTTTGCTATAAGAATGCCATCATTAGTCAGTCAACAATGATTTCCCGGGCATCACCGGGTACCTTAGCTAGTATCGTGGAAGAATTAACTCTAATTCACATGCCGAGTTTTGTTAAGTTCCATTCAATCGTTAGTGCCAAATAAAATTGTCGGATACCGTGCGTGAAAAGGTAACAAACAAGTAAACAAACAAAATGCAGTTATGGTGTCTATGACATGTGAAACGAAAAATTATCGTGAAATTTTGATAAAAAAATCAATGTACAGACAGAGGTTACAATTTTTTATATGTGTGTGTGTGTGTGTATATATATATATATATATATATATATATATATATATATATATATAGACACACACACACGCGCGCATGCATGCACACACACATGAATACCCACCTTTTTTTCAGGGGTTTGGGAAATAAAACTTGGTAGGCCTTATTTGGGGGGGAGGGGACTGAAGTTCCTTTCTGTGAAGGTCTACTTTCTAACTTCTTCCAGAGTGCACCTACCTCTGTAATTTTCAATGGATGGCATATTTTTAATGATTAATCCTAAAATCATATTTTAAAATATTATATTGGTGATTTTTTTTTCGATCTGACACGCCCTGAAGACAAAATTGCAATAATCAATACTTTTTCAGACTAATTTTTAATTATCTCCAGATAGTGGTATAAAAAATACGTTGATTTATACCGAAGGTTAAAATTATCTTATAAATGAGGCCTCATTAAAAATTGTAAGTATTAATGGAGATTACAGGGTTTGATCATTTGGCCTGTTATTTTGTCTAGAACTTCGCCTGCCATGTGAGTCTCAGCAGCTGGCTGAACAAATCAAAATTATGATGATAGGTTCTTATGAGAAATTGAATTCTTAAACAATTTTCCTATTTACTTTTCCTCTAAATTTTCCAAAGAACAATTACTTCTTATAGAATTTTATTTTCTATAATAATCCAGAATTAAAAACAGCGGTTGAAGCAATTACTTTTTTTACAATCGAGTTCACTTTTAATTGTTTGAAAATAACTTATTAATAAGGAGTTGATGGTAAAACTGAAAACTCTTAAATAATCTTTTACTTTTTTAACACACTTAAAAATGTCATTAAAAAGTATTTGATAATTTTTACTCATTTCCTCTAAAATAAAAGTTAAAATTATTAATTATAATAGAAGTTCATAACTATTACACTACTCGGTACTTGGAGGGGGAAATTAATGAACTCCTAGAAACTGGAAATATTTCAGTGTTAGAAAATTAAAAGCTTTTTTTTTAAATTAACAAAATTATCTTCCCTTATACCTTGTAAAGATTACAAAGACAAATAGGAGGATTAGTCAGTATATGTTTAAATCTAAATCTATACTTATTAATCATCCTGTTTGGTTGATCTTGGTTTTTATTTATTCCTGCTAAAAATATGAATTGTTTATCAGTAGTTCATATAGCAATCATCATAACCAAAAGTAGCAGGTAATGTTTTTGTCAATTTGAAAAATTATATGATGAAAAACCATTCTTATGCATTGAATGTCGGAGATCATGCAAATAATTTGATTTCCTACAAAAAAAAATTAAAAAGGTTTACATTGCTTTTAACAAGGGAATTTTATCAGAAAATTGCATTAATTTATTTAAAAAAGGGGGCTTTCCATTTTCCCTTCTGGAACCTCCCTTATTTTCAGGGCATTGTGGACCCAATTTCTGTCGGGTTGAAATGTGAAAAAGTAAATGAGCACAATGTTAGAAAAATTGAGACAATGTCTGATATTGTTAAAAAAGAAATCCATAAGTTATGCTTGTGAAAGGTTATTTCTATCAAAATTGACATCACCACCCTACAGCATACATATATATGTACATACACATGCACACACATAAATTTGAGTTGATCTTATTGTTGTCCTCTCCTAGGTAGGATTGATAGAGACTTAAAAAAAGCTTTTAAAAATCGCATCATGAATATGGCGACAAAATTGAATTTCCTTAAGGGTCAATCCAATAGGACTGCTTTATGAAATCTGAGGTGGGGCCAGAGCAGAGCTGGGATCTGCAGGTGGACTTGCTCCAGAAAAACCTCGACCTCCATAGTTATCAATATTGTCCATTTTATTAAATAATCATCTAACCATCATTTGTAGAACAAAATACTGAAATTTATCTTCTTCTATCAAGTAAAATACAAGACATAAATTATAAAAATGTGAAGCAGTAGGTGATAGTTGGGTTTCGGCTAATAAAGTTTTCTACATAGCTGAATCAAATGAAAACCTTAAAAGTGCTGTAAAGTTCAGGTTAAACTTTTAAGGTTTTCATTTGATTCACCCTCGTAAATTCTTCTTTTAGAGGATTTTTTATTTGTTGACAGTTTCGGGTAACCGTTGGTTCCCTTCTTCAGAGCAGTTTTTTTTTTATATGGGGGAAGAGCAGAGAGCACGAACTGCAGACAGTGGAGACTACATTATGACTGACTGCACTGTCTGCAGTTCGTGCAATTGAACTTTGAATTATAATAACGGCTAACAATAAAACTGATTGATATAAAAATGTGGTTCACAGGCAATGCTCCATTCGATGGAGATGCTTCTATTCGATGGAGAAAAAAGGTTGTTCGATCTATTAAACAGTGTCCCGTCGACTATTTAGCACGCAAGAAAAATATTTTTACCGCAACATTGGCACAAGCATGGTTAAGAAGCAAATAGATTGTAATGTCAACGATTTGACCAGTTATTGGGCAAATATTTGGGAAGTACCTGTGACTCATAGAAGTGAACAGTGGATTAAAGATCTCACACACGGATTAAAAAATGTTCCTGAAATGGTAGATGACAGCATATCGGCTGAAGAAGTGATGCAAGCTGTAAAAAAAATGCATAACTGGAAATGTCCCGGTCGAGATGGAATTTAGAATTATTGGTTCAAGCATTTTACATGCTTACATCACATGTTAGCTAGATGTTATTCAGATTTATTGACAGGCCATGTTACAATATCTGAAGATTTCGCTGAGGGTGTCACCTATATGATTCCGAAAAAGGAAGGTCACTTAGAACCTAAAGATTACAAGCCCATTACTTGTTTAAATGGAATATATAATAGTTATTTATTATATAAGTGACGAAAGTAGATCATTTTACAACTCGAGTGAAACGTTTACCCACACAAGCGAAGCGAGTGTGGTAATTTCACGAGAGTTGTAAATTCTACTTTCGTCACGAGTGTAATATTAAATTTTTTCTGTAATCGTGTAATACATGATCAGATCTAACCAGAATATGAACAAAATTAGAATGTTGTGAAGATTATGGTATGTTGTTGGTAGGTTATAAGCATGGTTGTGAAAGGTTATAAGCATAGTTATAAAACAACTAGTGATGATTGTGAAGTAGTGCAGTTATAAACAAGTGCAGTTATAAACAAGTGCAGGTTATAAACAAGGAAGGTAATTATTATTATATTTAAATTTTAAAATATATTGATTATTTCCACCAATAATTCATTCACATTTCAATTTATTTTGTTAAAATAAATTCTTACAATGTTAAGAAACATTTAAAAGCATTTAATTTCCAACTTCAAATTATTTTTTAATTTATACTTATTACTAATTAAGAAGGCAATTCACTTTCTTCACTCTATTGCAAAATGTTTCACTTTCTTCACTCTATTGCAAAATGTTTCACTTTCTTCACTCATTTCAGTTTAGTAATGTTACCATTATTCAACGATTACAGAAAAACTATTTACATCTATAATTAGTGCTAAAATAAATAGCCATCTTGTTTCCAACGGGGTTCTTGCTCCAGAGCAGCTAGGTTGTAAAAGGGGTGCTAAGGGATGTAAAGAGTTATTAGTTATAGATTCATTTATAGCGTCTCAGGTCTCCAAAAAACAGCGGAATATTTCTATAGCATGGATTGACTACAAGGAACGTATGATTCAGAACCTTATAGTTGGCTAATTGAAGTTTTAAAAGTTTATAAAATTGCTCCAAGTGTAACCAATTTATTGCCACGTTTAATGGCAACATGGAAAACTTCGCTTAGCATTGGAAAGGGGAAGACAAAATTCCAGAGCGAGACAATTAAAATAAAAAGAGGTATTTACCAAGGTGACAGTCTCAGCCCCTTATGGTTTTTCTTAGCTATGTATCCCATGAGCAAAATAATTCTAGACAGTGAATACGGTTACGAAATTTCTGTAGGTAAAAATGAAACTAAAGTAAGTCATAGCCTTTATATGGATGACCTGAAGTTATATGCAAAGACACCTACCCAGTTGCAAAGCATGATAGGCATAATAAAGAATTATAGTGATTCTGTTGGTATGTCTTTTGGGTTAGATAAATGTGCTGTCTTGCATATTTCACGAGGTCAGAAAATGACTTCAGATAATATAATAGTTTCTGATGAAACCTATATTCACGAACTAGAAAGAACTGAATCATACAAAAGGACTAGATTTTATTTCTGAATTTAATAACTTACTAAAGTAATCCCTCTATTCTTCGGCTCTTATATCTCCAACATTATGAATACATTTTTTCTTGAAAGATTTAACTAAGTTCCAGAAATCCTTCCCATCCTTTTCTGCCAAAAATTTATCAGTGATTTCTTGGTAGTACTCTTTTTTCTTTTGTGAGAACACCTTTTTATATTTGTAATTAGCTTGTA
This sequence comes from Riptortus pedestris, assembly GCA_019009955.1. Lineage (NCBI taxonomy): Eukaryota > Metazoa > Arthropoda > Insecta > Hemiptera > Alydidae > Riptortus > Riptortus pedestris. Next base: position 137,983,231 of record CM032233.1, on the reverse strand, counting down.
TGTATAAAAATCGTATCCATTCCAAATTACTTTTTCTAAATAATTTTAAAGATTAAAGGACTTTGTCCTCAAAAGTTGGCACTCTTTATCATACCAAGGACTTTTATAGCACAGTCTATAGTTACTAACAATTGTTCTATTTCCCATCCAAGAAGTATTTTTAATTAAATTTGTAATTTTAATTATATTTTCCTCTACAATTCTAATTTTAAAATTATAAAGCTCCATCTTATTTTCCAAATTAATCTTAAAATATTTATCATCTATCTTTCTCCAGCTCAACTTTGGAAGTAGAGGGATAATGACATCATTTTTACTCATTTGTAGCTTCAGCGACACAGTTATTGGCATATGATCAGAATAAAAGTGTGGCATTACTGAAAAATCTTCTATTAGTTCTAATAGTTCAAGAGATACACAACAAATATCGTTGACAGAGCTACCATTTTCCTTAATACAAGTAAACTCTCCATTCATATCTCCCAGTGTTCTTCCATTCAATATAACTAGATTGTTGTCATGACACAGATTTAAAAACGTTTCGCCCTTTTTTATTTAAAATCAGATCTTTTGATTCCCTAAAATGCCTTATCTTATAATCTGGGTTTAATACTTCTTCTGGAATTGCCTGCTTATTAGCCACCCTTATATTCATATCACCAATCAACAAATATTTTGAATTAGGATTTATTGTTTGTTCTACCTCATTGAAATCCTCATCCCACCTCAACCCATTTATATACATAGGCAATATATAAAAATCCAATCCCTCACTGTCTTTATAATATAATAAAACTTTATTATTTATTTTCATTATTCTTAAAATACTTAGCAAATCCCTGTCCTGTTTTATGCCAATCAATAACCCCCCTTAGCCCTTCCAAAATCACTTTCCCTATTAGCTTTAATCCAGTGCAGAACAAAACCAGTAAAGTACTTTTCTATCCATTCAAAATCTTTACTCTCTACATGGGTTTCTATTAAACAGAAAATGTCAAAACTTTTAACAAACTTAAAAAAATCTAAATTGTTAATTTTATTTTTTATACCCGATACATTATAAGATAGTATTTTAACTTGATTTAAAACTCCACTCACTTCCACAGATGCCGTTGACCTTACTAGTTTTTTGAAATTGTAGACTCGATGCTGCCAACCTCATCACTGAGGAAGAACAATATTAATATACGAGGGCAAATAAGGTGATATGTCATCATAAGAGATGTGTAATCATGGAGACCAACTACAATATACTCTGTCATTAGACGGATAATTGAGAATGGTATAGATGCCAAATTGAGAACACAAATATCTTTTCATAGCTGCCAATGGGGATTTGTAAAAGGATTTCCAGGATGCCACAAAAACACGAAACTGGTGGATGCAACGTTCAAACTTGCCAAGGAAAATGAGAAAAATGCTGTTTTTACTTTGCTGGATTTGACTGGTGCTTTTGACAATGTAGACCATGCTCATATCATTGAATGCCTCAAATCAAAAGGTGTGGCTAGTGACCTTCAAAAAGCAATTTCAGCCCTTCTTACTGGTAATAAAACTTGTATTTCTGTGGCCCTCAAGAAATCCTATTTCATTAAAGTCCAAAAGAGCGTACCACAAGGAAATCCACTGTCTCCAACCTGTTTAATCTAATAGTCGACCATCTCTATAAAGAGATCTCTGATTCTCAAGATCCATCGGGAAATAGGCCTAGAGATCAACCCAAAAAAGAATAAAGGTGTTATTTTATATAAAGGGATTATTCCAGGGCAGGAATTGACATTAGAGGCTAGAGATAAGCTTTTATCTGTAAATGAACACATCATAAAATATCTAGGATGCACAATTTGAGGAGAAAAAGTAGTCAACGACAGTGTCATCGAGAATTAATTAATTCTAACACTAACTTAAATCTGATCAAAAACTAAAAATTATCAATCAATGAAAAAATTCCAATCTCTTACTTATTTTTTATGCTGTTGCCACCAGGAGATACAGGTGCTTAGGTTTAGTCCATTGTCCTTGGGAAGCTCCTCTACAAGATTTATCAATATCAAAATAGCTAGCCAATGTTGAAGATACACAGTTTCAAATGATTTTTGACTATAATTAAGAAATTAGTGAGTGCTCTAAGAGGATAGATACAGATATTGACAAGGATGTATTGAATATAAAAATATTAGGAATGGCTTAAGAGAAAAGGCATTTCAAGATTGGGCAAATGGCAGAGGTTCGGTTTTTGTCACTCCAAGGATAACCCCAAAAGCAATCGCTTTCTTTGTAATAAATAGGTACTATCCTCATCAGAATGGGCAGATGCTTTGAAGTTGAACATTAATTATGTTCCACTTGGTGCTGTCCCTGGATTGATTGGCCCGTGCAAAGATGTTTGAGCTGCTGCCCATCTGCTGGGGAATTGTCCACACTACATACTTCTTATCACCCGCTGTCATCACACGGTTAAATACTTCATCATCGAAATGCTGATGGAGAAAGGTATTGCATGCTGTGAGCAAGTTTACAGTGTCAACTCTATGAGCTATGCTGACATTATTGCCTTTTTGCCCAAAACTAAATGTCCCTTAATCATTGACCTAACAATAAGGTATGAATTTTTAAAACAAATTTTTAAAGGTACAAAATGAAAATAATTCTATTTATGAAAAATAAATAGAATTCTATAAAGAAGAAATCGGCAAAGAGTTTGGCGATGGTCAATTTAAGGTTGTGAGTCCATGGTTCGGATCAAGAGGAACAACCCTGAAAAAAGACTGGCTCCCCCTAACTGAATCCATTATCTTGGATATATTTGTAGACATTGTTTTTTTTATTATTTCTCTTTTTTTTCTATATTTTTATTTTATATTCTTATTATATATTTTTGTCACAAACTTATTACTTTTATTTCATTAACATTTAATTTAATTTTATTTATTTTTAATGTATGTGATTGATGATATAGCTTTGTACTCAGCAACTCACAATCAGTGACCAACCACGCTTAATTTTTTAATAAATTGTTTTTATTCTTCTGTACTATATATATGCAATTAACGTAACACACCGCTAAGAGAAATCTGCTAAAAGGAGACCCTTTCTAGTATGGGTGAGAAGAGTGCTAACTGATGGAGCCTGAAAAAGTGGCTCAATTGGAGGGGTAAACTAACACAACATAAATGGATTTATATGGCAAACTTGATATTTAATATGCTATAATGTATAGGTTGTGGTGTTTGGATTACACTGAGAGATTGAAACTTCGTATGCTACCTAAAATATCCATCACATGTGGGCTGCATAATCTAAGCAGGCTTAACACAGTCTGTCATGTAAACACAAATGGTGATATGCACATTTTGATCTTTATTTTCCCCTTTTTAAGCACCCTATTATAGAAAAACATACAAAACGACAATCATAGTACATTGCATTATCACCAAGATATTTAGCATTTTTTGATGAAGTATATAGCATAGAATGTTCGTAGATGAAATAACTTCAAAAATGTATCCATGTATCTCACATTCTAAAGATCAGATGAAAATAAGGTATTTGGACTTTAAATAAGATGATATATTAGATATTAGCTTATTGTTAATGTGAGATAAGTAGGAGTGGGGTTTACTGAAAACGAATAACAGTTGTATAAAGTGCTACATGTTCACTAAAGAGGACCCTCGGAGGTGTATTTTGGGATTAACCCTGAGACTATTCCTTCCTAACACTTTCCTTCATGTATTCCATAATTCATTGACTGAAAAAACCACAGCAGTCGGTTTGTATTAAAGTTTTGAGGAAGAAAATAGCCTTGTTTCACTCTGTAAAAATGTGCACCCTGATTCAAAAAAAGTTTCTCTGCATACTCTTTTTAATTCTTCACAATGTAAATGCCCATAGGAAAGCAGGAGGCAGGAAGCAGTGCTGGATAGTGGTGAAGAGGTATCTGTATAACCCACATGACTATTTGATTTATGTTCCACCAAAACGTCCAGAACTGGTGTCCTCTCTTCCCTTCTCAGCTGAGCAGGATGTATAGAGTTGACCTCGAAAATCACTGTAAGCTACTATATACAAAGCTTCATGAATTGTTTAAATTGGGAATAGTAAAAATATAGCTTCCAATGTAAATATATATGACTGTATCTGAGTTGTTCAGATACTTTGTGTTATTCCTGAACATCTGCAGGATATTTGCTTATTTTAAACAGCCCTTGAATGGCTGTTCTCTTAAAAAGGAAAAGTATGTTTTAGTAATAATCTTTTTGTATTAGCTGGACCTTTGAAAGGATTATTATTATTTGTTTAACGCACATTATGAAATATTATTTCCCCATTGAATTTACAATGTTGGTAATGTAAAACATGCACATTTTAATACCTAATGACTTTAGAGCTTCATATGATAGGAGGATATTAAATGTGTAATACTGGGGTTGGAACTATTAAAACAATTTGGTAGCAATGAAAATTATACAATTAGACATGTTATTAACATTCATATAAAAGCAATTGCAAACAAAAGTGGTGGTATTATGTGTGTGTTAAAAAAAAAAGTGAATTATTTTAGTACTTACTTAAACACCTCAAATTCTTGTCACCAATCCTTCATACTTTCTTAGAATCTTATTTAATTACAGGAACCACAATGCAGTAAGTCTTCATGATTTGGGCTAAAGTTTTCGATAAGCTTACAGATTATTGATCTCAAGGATGAAAAGTGGCCAATCCTTTACTAGTATAGAATTATTTTTATATGAGAGAAAAATGTATCGAATCTGCCAGGGCTCATTTGCTACTGCCTGTTCCACGGACTCAAGTGATTACTAACTCGACAAATTCTCTGCCACTCCAAACTTGAAACCCACCTCTGACAGGTTCTTTCCTTTTAACCAATTAAATAAAGCAAACGAATATCTGGTATTATTGTTTATCATTAGCTTGATCTAGATATTTATATATTCAGTTGTCATTAATAATTTGTATTAGAAATGTGTCTTAACCTTGAAATTGGTATTGTATTCTGAGAATTAAGAAGAATAACAGAACAGAAAATAATTCTAAATATAAGCTAATACTTCTCCTAATGCATATGCACATAATATCCATGCATTTACTTTTGTCAAATTAAAGAAACGATGGAATAAATTTTTACGCCACCTACACCCTTGATTCTCACTCAAACATTTAATAAATAAGCATAACAAATAAGAAAACTCCTATTAATTCAAAATGGACTTCATATGTTCTTCAAAAATGAATTGCTGTGACAAACACTAAACATTTCAAAATTCGATTGCACTCGCTTCATAAACCTTTCAGCCTATACCCTCAATTCTACTCTAAAAATTCTGTGTTGTTATTTTAAATTTAAATATTGTTATTAGCATACCCTAAATTGTTCAAACTAGTTTAAAGGTTATCAAAGACAACAAAGTTTGAAAACATACTGCATACTCAATCAATATTAAAATGTGTAATGTATAATATTGTATTTATAAAGAACTTGATTTAGGGCAATTAATAAGCAAAAATACACTATTAAAAACAGTATTTTGTGCTATAAAACAAATATAAAAACTTTTATAATTAACTTGAAACAAGTACATTTACAAATTCTAAAACTAAATGAATATATTTTGAAAAATAAAGGTTCTGTTGCTGAGGAGTCATTTTGCATCGCGTAATTTCAGCCTTCGATTTCCCCAGGCTCTGACACCATTCATAACATTTTGACAATGTTTCTTCTGTCGTACTGATAAGAATAAACAGAATCCATAACCTCTATTTAATCCTCGTGGACTCTGCACTACTCTCGCACGAAACACAGAATGATACCTATTCTTGAAAAACCAATATAATTGGCGACTTGACACATTTGGGTAGAGGTTTCCAATCCACAAACAGTTTTTGGATTTTCTATTAAAGTAATGCTTTTCGGAAAAATACATCCGAAACTTCATTGGAGGGGATGCATTTGGTATATATTGACCATTCAGCTTATTTAATGTCGTCCACGCTTTATCCTCATTATCGTAAATTAGTGTGGCGTAATTGCCTTGTCCTTGGTCTGCATTTCTGATTATGCTGATAAGGGGAGGCGTTGTTTCTCCCATTGCCAGAAGGGCGTGCACAAAGAATTCCTCGTCCATTTGCGGCTGTATGTCACATATCCACAAACACCCTGAACGCATGGCACACGAAAGTCTAACTAAATCACAAAAACTGCACTTTAGAGGAAGAAATAATAATATCAGGGAAAGTTTTCCCAAAAAGAATATTTGGGAGGTTTTGGCTTAGCAGATAGAGCTGGAGTGCGCCTGCGCAGAGCCTATTAATTCCCTCCAGATTAATATGTTACATGCTGTGCATACTTCTAATCAAGTCTGGACTTTTTCGTTATTGCTCATCTTTTGTGATAACTAGAAGTTTATTTTGTTTGAACGTTCTTATTTTTACTCTTTTCGGATCACAAAATCATTTAGTTTATTACTGAAATAGGACGAGAATAGTGGGGGGAGGGGGGGGGGTTGATAGAAGATTCAAAATATCTCCGTCATAATAATTCCGAAGTCTTATATATCCATACTTGAGTATTTATTGATGCTCTACAATTATTGTTCAATACATTTTCACGTAACTCAAATAATACGTGAATTATTCTACTTACTTGTTTTCAGCTTCCTGTAAAACCCTATAACTACTCATCGAATTTGGACTTATAAATAGAGAATATATGGCGACTTGGCATTACTAGTGTGTCATTCTAACACGTTGGATATCTGCTTAGGTTACCCAGCCCCTGCGTGACTGACTTTTCCAATTTCCATATGATCCGAGGAAAATCTTGTGCCGATTTGAATGGAGGGAGTGAAACGTTTGCAAAAATCATCAAGTGAGGGTCCAGAAGACCTTAATACTGTATTGGTTCAGATTATGGGATTTGTCGAATATAGTTAGATTATAGACGTGCATAAGGCGAGAGTCGGGAGACAAGTGAATTCGGAAGGTAAGAGGCGGATGTACGAGCATATATCGGCGATAAGAAGGTGCTAATTAAAGTTGCTGGAGCTGGAGGGCTTTGGGGATCTAAGTCCTACCAGCCGAAAATAGAAGACTCATAAGAATCCGGAAGCAGGTCATTGCCTAGGCTTGTACCAGGATGGAGCCAGAGTCGATGGACCGTTAATGAGATGACTTGTACATCACCCCGAGCTGTAATTTTTGTAGATGTATTTTGCATATTAGGTTTACTAGTTTATGATATACGTGGTGTTAAAGCAATCATCCATTGAGTAGGCGTGAGATGCTTCGATGGGCTCTTTTCCCGGTTTCTGGGAGATTTAAGTGAATTCATATTTTTTACCGTCACTATCAGAAGCATGTAGAGAAATAAGGTCCGTTTATAGGCCACCATCTGGAACAGAGGTGCGAAATCTCCATTTGAAATGGCCTTTTCTCTTTCTTTGTGTGTTATATTTATGGATGGTGATGTTCCATCTACCTTCCGTCAGTTTAGTAACTGGTTTGTATGGCTACTGTGCCTTTGTTCGTGTTTGATGTTTCGCACATGTTTCAATAGGAATGTCGGGGTCTTCCCTGTTGGCGTTCAGTTTTCAGACACCTGTTGGTTTTGGTCAGAATCTCATTACGAGTACATATTTGTGATATATATATATATATATATATATATATATATATAATGTAAGAGTCAGTGTTTATTGTGGCATCGTTACTTAAAGCCGAAAAGCACTCCAGATCCAGGAACCTGAGTTAGCAGATATTAACCTAGCGTATATACTCCTGCCTCTTGACTTCCCTGTCTCTTGTATCCCGAGTCCCGTCTCATGCACACATATTAAGTATTATTGTAATTGCAACTTTCTGTGATTTTATGAATAAAGATTTTTTTTTAAGTTATCATGAGTAAAACTTTAATTGGCGCCCGACACAGGGACTTCCAGGGGAGTACACCGGAACTGCTTTTGAAAAGAAGTAGAAATAGTAACAAGCTCCGGATTCCCTAAGCGGCAGGATCGTACCAGTGCTCAACCCAGCGGATCAACCGAAAATCTTTGAGGTATACACTTTACTGTTACAATTTTATGTTTTAGAAGAAGCATTTTCTTATATTATACTTATTATTAACATTTTAATTATAAATTTTATAATTAATGCTAGTATCCTTACCATCACTTACCAACACACTGACATACTCCATGACATAAGATGATTACGAACATATCCCTCAGTTTGATGGGAACCAAGAAGATTTAATATTTTTTACAAAAACAGCTCAGGATTTATTCGATTCCGTACGTAAAAACGAAAACCCATGTCTCACCCAAAATCATGTACTTTCATTGATCTAAGCCCACAGGAAATGCCCGCCATAACCTATTAACCGATGACTTCAAGGAGATTCCTTTTTTAATAAAATATTTACAATATTCCTTCAAGGAATCGTGAGAAGTGGAACAATTAACAATGGACTTAATGAAAATTAGGCCACTCATTAGGAAACACCCTAGGGAATTTATAAGCAGGATAGCCAAAGAGCTCTAATCTATTCCAGAATACAAATGGAGTACTACATTACACAATGACATATCACAATTACGGACAAAGCTCATACATGAAAATTAAAGACTTAGAAATCCTTTATTGCATTAAGTCAAATCTACACCCAAATCTTTGCAATTTCCTCAGTCTCATAAAACCAGAAACATAAGACAAGCAATACAGAACGAAGTGTCTCACATTGTAGAAAGACTCTAGGGACCACACAATTTTGCTGTACAAAAGCAAAACCCACCTTGGCCCCAATATCTCAGACACCCATCGCAACCGGAACAATACACCCCCCCCCCCAGACGCTACCAAAACCCCTTTTACGATTCACAATGGGACCTCCAAAATAAGCAACCCCAATAAGTTGCAAAGAGATCCACAAAGAGACAGATCATATAAAAATTTCTAACATTGGGAAAGACCCGATATTCGTAATCTCCACTTCTCCAGACCATAATGGGACAGACAAGGCTCTGCTCAATACGTAGCCCACCATGACATTCCCCAGCGAGAACATCACCTTACTTACGTCCCCTTACACAATCAACAATGGGACAAACAAAAACAGGAAAACATTTTAACAATAAAAAAGAATCCCAATACACTGTATCAATGAGACCTGTACGTTCTAATAACCGACCTCTTCGCTATGTTGAAGATGACAGATTCCAAAAACTAGACACACAAATGACAACACTCCTAGAAAAATTTAATACTTTTTTAGACATCGGCAACCCCCACCTTGCCCGAATATTCCCTAATGCTCACAGAAAATTTAACTCCAGAAACTGACTTAATAAAACATAAAATTACTATGAAAGCAGACTGACCAATATACACTAAAAATTATAGATATCCTCATAACTTTAGAGACGCTACCAAACAGGAATTGATAAATTGTTAGCTCTAGGAATAATCAGAGAAAGCAATTCATCTGTTTGGATCGTGCCAAAATAACGTAACGCAAATGATAAAACAAAAATCAGGATGGACGTAAATTAAGTATAAAGTAAGCATGCAAGCTTTTTTAAGCCTTCTTGTTCAGGTTTCTTTTCTTGTCTGAAATAATAATTCCTTCACCATCCAGCACCTGAAAAATGGAAATATAAATCATAATCATGAGTAGCAATCATAAAAGTACCATAGGCCATAAAATTCATAATTATGGACAGCATTTTTTATTATAAACTATGCCAGAATACAAATTTATTTTCCCAAAATTGGCCCCGAACACAACGATTTTATCTACTTTATGTATTTAATTATCATTATTAAAAAACATTGATGTTAAGCTGCAATTTAAAATAAACATCATCATTACTTTCAATTTTTAAACATCAGTTACCTGTTCCCGCCAAAAGCCGACCTAAGAGGGCCGGATCAAAGGCGGTCTGCCAGGAACCAACTGGGTTATTGCTTCCTTAATCCTGTCTTATCTTCCTCTTAATTATTTGGTTTAAATTATAGCAAATTCAGTTACATATTAAACCATACGAATGAATAAATATAAGTTAAAAAACATAACATCATTGTTCAAAATATACCTATATTAAAAAAACTTAAATAATTGTTATATAGCTCTATAGTTTTTATTATATATTTCGTTTAGATGTTTGCCAAAAACCAACACGAAATGACATATCACAATTTTCCATTCTAGGCTTCCCATATAACCCCCACTCCTGTTCGCCCCTAGATAAGTTCATAATGTACACATTTCTTGTCAAAAACCAATCCCAGTACATCTTGTTGTGAAAATTAAATACGTGAAGGATTGGACAGAGATGTTCACGTGTTTGGGGAGTGTGGAGGAGATGAAAGGGTGCCGCTAATTGGTTGAGCCCCTTCTAGTCACTACCAGTCCTTCCTGGAAGGCCTCGGCCGCATCCTTTGATGTTTTACCGCTCCTATATATAAGCGCGTACAGCTTGGCCTGGACTTTAGTTTAATCTCAGCTGTCTTGATGATCACATCAGTTCAGTGATCGTGAGTGAATTATTAGACTGTGTAATAACAAGAACAGTGACGGTATCAGTGCATACAGTGAGTAGTAATTAAGAATAATTAAGCGTATTGTGTATTGTTAAATAAATTGTGCAGTGATAAAAACTGTGAAACTTGTGTGTGTTTAATTTTGCAATCCAAAAGAACTCTTATTAACAACGTTTATTACTGGTTTTGGTAATAAAAACGTAACAAATGGTGTCAGAAGTGGGATTGCAAAATTAAAATCAACGAAAATGAAGTTCGAAGAACTAAAGTGGAACTGCTGAAGAAGGAGCTGGCTAAACTGGATCTGCCAACAATAGGAAATAAGGTTGAACTACAAAGGCGGTTGACAGATGAATTCCAAAGACGAGGAATCGAAATAAGTACACAAGAGTTTGACGATAAAGAAGACATTGCTGTAAGTACTCCTATCTCAAGTAGTAATTTGGACTTAAATGCAATTTTAGCCGCTATGATGGAAAATAACCAGAAACTCTTGGAAGCTTCTAAAAGTAACAGCGAGAAAATCTTAGCGGAAGTCAGACAAGAATTTCAGGAATCTTCTAGAGCTAATTGCGAGAGGCTAGAAGAAAAATTCCAGGAAGCTTCTAGAGCTAATTGCGAGAGGCTAGAAGAAAAATTCCAGGAAGCTTCTAGAGCTAATTGCGAGAGGCTAGAAGAAAAATTCCAGGAAGCTTCTAGAAGCAACAGCGAGAAAAACCTAACTGAAGTCAGACAGGAACTTTAGGAAGCTTCTAGAACTACAAACCAAAAACTCCACGAAATATCAGAGGTTTGGACAAAAGAGTGGGAGCAATAGAGCAGAGAATCGGCGAGTTTGACGAAAAACTCTGTGGCATTAAGAAGAATGTTGAAGAGAAAATGACCAACCTACAAAGGAGGATGAAATACGTGAGCTACAATTCCAAATGGATAATCTACAAGTTCGAGAGGACCCGGTAAGACTCATTTCAGAACATTCCAGGAAGATAAAGACCCCAACTTTTGATGGTAGCGTACCACTTAGTGTCTTCAAGTTCCTATTTGAGACAGTGACGAGCAAAACTGGATGGAATAATGAAGAAAAAGCGGTAGAACTGATTTTGACTGTTAAGGTGAAAGGAGAATACTCTGATACTTTGATTGATTATAATTATCAACTGGACATTCTTAACACGTGGCCGAACTCACAGACAAACAGCGACTCACTACTATACAGCATCCTGTCGGCAACTCACTACTCTATACTACATCCTGTCTACAAAGAGGAACAAGTCTTACAAAGAGAACTTAAATATAAATGTACAATATACCTACTTAACATTGGCAATGAAGGGAACCGTTGCAGAAATCCTGGAGAGTTTACCGTCAGCTTGAAGGAATAATTATGAGGACATTATGGTGGCATTACAGCGGAAGTTCGGTGGTGAGCATAAGTGAGAACTGTACAGGATGGAATTACGGGGCAGAGTGCAAAAACCGAATGAGACGCTCCAAGATTTTGCAATGGAAATCAAACGTCTGGTGCAGCTGACTTACCCAGGTGAAAATCATCCGTTCCTAGATCAGTTCAAGATTGAAGCATGTGTGATTGGTATTGGAGATCTAGATGTCAAATTTGCAGTATGCGCTATGCAGAAATCATCCTTTGCTGAAACTATCTCTTATGCGCTAGCCCATGGACGGCTAAAGTCATTTCAAAGCCACAAGTCTACAAGGCGCAGCGTCTTGAGGCTGATATTATAAATGACGCCCAAATGTCAAGGGGCGACATCGAAAAATGAGTCAAGCGAATAATGGAGGAGCAAAGGAATAGATCACGCTCAAAGTGCTTCAACTGCGGCAAGGCCGGCCATTTTCAACGTAACTGTAAATCACCAAAGAAAAGATCAAGATCTGTTTCGCCACCAAGGGAGAACAAACGGACGAATAACCCCAAATCTCAAGAGACGTCATTAAACTAAAGCGAGCTACACTTCAGGTGCGTTCCGCTCGAGTTCTTCTTTCTGCACAGTCAGGAATCTAGCAATCAACAAGTCTCTATAGGAACTAACGATAAACCGATCAATATAGAAAATCACCAAATATTTGTACAACGCGGACGAAAAAATATTTTCTTTCTCGACCATTTAACAAATTCCGATACACGGTAGATACAGCTTGCCCTTTGACACAAGTCTTAGACGACGATATACTTCTATAAATAATTAAACCCAATACAGTACATGTTATTTACAGTCAACTTACTGTAGGAACAGTCCATCCAGAATTTGAAGGGATACTTAATGCCATATCTCGCGACATACAAGACATACATCCAACTGTTAAAATCAGACGACACATACACAAATGTTTAGAATTGACAGATGCGAACGAACAAAAAGAGATTATTAACCACTATCACATTGGTAAAACATGTGATCGTGGGGGACTAGAAACATACAATAAACTCAGACGTCACTATTATTTTCCTCGGATGAAGGATCTCATTATGACTTAAGTAATTAATTGTGATGCATGCAGAAAAACGAAATATGACAGAAAACCAAGTACTGCCTCACTCCAATAATTCTCGTGGAAACTATGTTTTGGGATTCTTTTTTGTTCTTGGTAAAGTGGTGGCTGGGGGTGTCATGTCTTTCCCAATGTTGAAAAGCTGTATATATAAAATTGTAACCTCTGTTTGGACATTGATTTTTTTCTCGAAATTTCACGATAACATTTCGTTTCACATGCTTTAGACACGATGTCTGCAATTTCTTTCTTGGTGTCTGTTTGTTTGTTAGCTTTTCACGCATAAACGGCTTAACCGAATTTTATGAAACTTGGTATGTATATTACTACTAATCCAAGTTAAAACTTAATCTATATTAATATTCTCTGGGACGAACAGGAGTGGGGGTTATAAGCCAGGCCTGAAATTAAAAATAGCGATATTTCATTTCGTATTGCTTTTTGGCAAATATGCACATAACCAAAGCTGTTTATTTTGGTATTTAGAGTAACATTTGTTATATTCACTTTTGTCGTATAACAAAGAATAAACGAAATATACACTAAAAACTAAAGCGGGAGCTAACAATTTTATTGGCACTAACGATTTAACCGAATTTAACAAAACTCGGTATGTGAATTAGCATTAATTCTTCCATGATTATAAGATATATTATAATTTTTAGGTTCAAAGGGGAGTTGGGGTTATAAAGGATGCCTGAAATAAAAATTCGCGATATTTCATTTTATATTAGTTTTAAGGCAGACATGCACATAACAAAAGTTGTTTACTTTGTTATTTGGAGTAACTTTTGTCTTATACATTTTTTTCGTATAACTATGTACAAGGGAAGTAATTTGCGTAGGAACATCGATACGCTCAACAATTATTTCTAATATGAACTACCAGGTACCTCACCGGGATAAATAAATTCTAATTTGATTAAACCAAGTAAAGTATACTGCCCCCTCCCCCTTTTCTTCTCCCAAACATCCCCAACAGAAACGCCAGTTTTCAGATTGAAATATATAGGAACTTTTATTCATACATAGTTTGTAAAACAGAATACTTTCTATGATTACGAATTATATGGTCCATTTCGTTAACAAAAAAAACTACATGCACAGGAGGCGGGGAATATAAAAATATTGGGGACAGTGAAGCCTTACATAACAAGTTATTTTTATTATTAACAAATCCACAGCAACGACGGGTATGAACACTGGGGCGGGGAAATCTCAAAATATTGTGCAAAGTAAAGCCTTGCCAAAAGAATACTATCATCATTCAGCCTCAAATGAATTGCCGGGCGAAGGCGGGTAACTTAGCTAGTCTATAATAAAGGCCTTGTGAAATAATCTGAGATGTTGTGACGCAAAATCAATTTGTTATTGTTGCCTGCCTGTTGGAATAGCTCTTAGGTTATATCGTTGGCTAGAGAGTGTGTTATCTCTGTGTTTACGCCCCTCCTTTTTTTTTTTTAAATGTCGTTGTTGTTGTTTTAGTTTCTTTTACTCAGTGGATTAAGTGATTTAAGCCGTTGAAAATGTATTGTTATCAAATAATAATTTTCAATTCAAATGAATTTAATATTTAAAAAAAAAAAACAAATTAGTTACAGTATGTACTATTAATGGGACATCGTAAATCATCATTGCTTACTTTTAAACATGATTAATTTTTTTGACTGGGCCTTTAACAACTTCAATTTTTTGAACAGTTTTGATTGGTCAGGATCTCCTTTAAATTCTATATATTTTATAAGTAAAGCTAAGCCCATACCGAAACTTATATATATCTTTGACACTACTTCGCCCTGGGATAATGTGAAAACAGAAATTTTAAAATGTCAATTGAATGAGATGCAGCTAGAACCCGAGCTTGATACTAGTGTTATTGTTACCATCCAGCAGTTAGTGAATCTTATAGAAATGAAAAATCTGTATTATTTACTTGGTAAGAACTTTTTTCTATTCTTTTTTCTCGATTGCTCCATTTTTTTTAAATGGGGGCCAAGCACATACATTTTGGTTTCGGAAGCTATGAAACACCCCAGCACGAGTTCCAATAATAATCTCAAACCAATCATTGAACAATTTGATAACACCCTTGTATCTGAACCGAAAAGTTTTGATGCCAATGTCCCACTAAAAATGTACACAATTCTTTATAATTCACATTTTGTAAGGAAATCACGTCATCTTATTCCTAAAGTAAGCCTTAAGGATCTTAGTTCTATCATTTACAACCAGCAAGTTGGTGAACATGTCTGTACTGAATTACGCTTCCGAAAGCATAATTCTAAGCTATTGAAAAAGTTGTTGAGTTTAAATCCAACTATTAAGGATTGTGAGGAAATATTTCGTTCTGTCACTCGAGAGGTAAGCATTTTATTAATATAATGTTTAATACTTTGAAGATTATTCAATGAAATACGGGTAGTAGAGTAAGCCATCAATTCATAGGGCTGAGCTGATGGATTATTTACTCTAATAATTCATTCGAAATCGTTCCAACCCTGTTTACACATTCTCCAGCTATCAATTTGTTCTCTGTCAATGATGCATTATTACAATTAAATTATATATTAATCTATAGATTGTTATACTCAGCTCATAATTACAAATTACTAGTATTATGTTTCTTTATATGCATGTGAATAGGAATTAGCATATCATTAAAGACCATCACATAGAGGCTGTGTAAGCATAATCTATACTCCATTTCTGTTGTAATGAGAAACCTACAGTGGGGAGGAAAAGTATTTGTGCACCAAGTTTTTTTATTTTTTTTTTATTTTTAATTTTGGTAATAAAAAAATTGTAGAACGCTATAAATAAAAAGTGTATCAAATGAAAAACGTTTTGCGTAGTAAAATAAAACTCAAATCTTACAAAAATTCCGAGAAAAAGGTATTTGTACATCACACTTTTTCTTCATTTTTTTTTTAATTTAATATTTTGTATGTAGTCTTTTAGTGCCCAAAATACCACTTGTAAACGTCTAGGCATTGATTTTACTAGGTTTTAAATTAAATCTGGATTGATTTGTTCCCATTCTCGTACTAAAGGACTCTTGAGGTGATGCCTTCTAGTTATGTGGCGTTTTGGAACATTTTGGTCTAGAGCTTGTCATAAATTATTATATCCAAGTCTGGTGACTGTGGAGGGGTGTGCAGTTGTTGACAAACATTAAATATTAACCATTCTTTATTTTTATTGGCTGTATTCTTTAGTTCCATTGGCTCCATGTTTCGGATCATTGTATTTCTGGAATATTAACTGATGCTGGATTCCAAATTTAGCTGCACTTGCTAAGAGGTTGCCCCGCAAAGTCTTCACATAACCTTCTGCATTCAAAATCCCTTCAATAGGTTAAGATTTCTTTATCCATTATAAGCTAAGCATCCCCAAACCATTGCATTACCACCCCAATGTTTCACAGTAATTGTAACGTTTTGCTTTTTCAGTTCCTCATTTCTCCTATGCCAAATAGGCTTTCATCCATCAGATCCAAACAAATTAAACTTACCCTCATCAGAGAACAGCACATTCCGCAAAAACTGATGGGCTTCTTAAATTATTCTCTAGCAAAAGAAAGTATTTTTTTTTTGCGATTGGTCTCACTAATATAAGGATTTTTCTCGAGACCCTGCCACAAGACCTTTAGAATTCAAAACATTCCTTACTGTTTTTGTGCTGACATATGCCCCAGACTTATAATAAATATAAATAAATAGAAAACCTTCACTTACAGCTGGATTTTTATAAGCTTCAATTTTTATTTTGCTCTCCATTCTTTCAATTAGTATCCTGGGACGGCCTTTAGTGTCGATTATTTGCAGATGAACCTCATTCTTCACATCTCTTAATTACCTATCTTACTTTAGGAAAATAAAGACCAAGAAATCTGATATTTCACGATACGATTTTGTTGGTAGTGCAATAAAATTACTTTTTCATGAGGCAGCACTCAGTTCACTTGTTGTTGTATATAAGCAGAATTTGAAATTTAAACTGGACATGAGATGTTACTTTAACTCAGGTACTTTAAGTGACCATTAGTAGGAATGGGATTTTGCTCAGACATAAAAAATGAAAATAGCTCAGTTAGTACTCAAGTTAGAGAAAAAAATGACTGAACAACAATTAAATTGTATGTAGGATGAAATAATGTAGGCTACGCTTCCACTATAATAATTTAATAACACGGCAAAGCGCTTTCGATGCTGTGCATCATCGTCAGTGCCCGAAGGTTTTCGATGTTGACCTGTCGGCTCTTGGAGCTAGACTGTCTAAGTCTAGCTCCAAGTGTCGGCTCTTGGAGCTAGACTGTCTAAGTCTAGCTCCAAGAGCCGACAGGTCAACATCGAAAACCTTCGGGCACTGACGATGATGCACAGCATCGAAAGCGCTTTGCCGTGTTATTAAATTATTATAGTGGAAGCGTAGCCTACATTATTTCATCCTACATACATTAGAAGTCACTTCCACCTGCCAGAATACCAACTCAGAACAATTAAATTTTTCGATCAGAGCCATAATATCTGAAATATTTTGAATTTTTGACTTTTCACCTTTCTAACCTCCCTCATCCTCCTTGTCCAATAATAACAATATGCTGTATTAACCGAAAACTAAGAGGCTACCCAATATATTGAATTAATGTGAGATTAGTGGGAGTGGGAACTACTGAAGGTTGAAAACTAAAACATGCTAATATTTCAGTTATCATTAGTTATGAGTTATAGAAAACATATAGAGAATAGCAGTTATACAAAATTAAATTTACAATAAGTTTGGTTAAATATACAGCTCTGAATAACTGTGGTGTTTCAAATCCCCCCCCCCCCAAACCCCTCATTTTCCTTGTTCAAAATCATACACCAAATTTTAATGGATCTAATTTTCATCATCTGATATCCGCAATTGAAAAATTTTTTTTTTGTTGAAAATTTTATCATGATTACTACTGCAATAGATGATTTTCTTTGAGGGAAATCAGCTCAACTTACATAATGTGCTCTTATTGTTTCATTTTCTCTGTATTAATTTCTCCTTTCCATTCTCATTGTTATTGGTTTACAACTTACTTTTGTATAAGTATATTTAATAATTTCACTTGTTCTGGATTTGCTTCGACAATCAACAAAATGTTGTTTTCAATGTTTTTATTTTAAAAAAAATGTTTTAAACATAATTATTATTTATCAACATCCACTTTGTGCTACTGGGGCTAATTTGGGTGGGTTATCTACTGATTACCACCACCCTTTTCTAGCCAGGGTGTGACTAAGGATTTTGTTTAACGAGTTTGTCTCGAAATAAATTCCTACTGCCCATACGGGAATTGAACCCATGACACTATGTTTACCAAGTGATATTGAGACCTACATCTTAACTGACATGGCTAAACTGAGGTTCTAATAATGACATAATTAAATTAAGTTTGATATAACACAAAATGTAGGAAATTTACTTCATTTTAGTAATACTATAAGTGGAGTACACTGTCAGTTAATAATTAATAGAAAAAAAAAATGCTTTCCACACCTAATGGGACTCAAACCTTGGTTTCGTGGATGTCTAGGCCAGTCTTTGCCAACTAAGGTAGTAGAAAAATATTTGTCATATTAGCCTGTACCTGTGTCTACAGCACATTTGGTAAAGTCATCTCTTCAATAAAAAACAGATAATTTAATTTATATCGTTGCCATTCTTAAACCTTCCAAAAATCTTCTAGATCATGCATTAAAATATTCACTCTGTCCAAAATTGGTGAAAAATGAAAATAGGCTTATTTGATATTTAATTAAGTTATAGAGTCAAAGAAATTAATTTTTTTTTTAAAAAATCGAAGGGAAAAAAAATGACATTTTTTTTCTCTTCAAACTCGATAAGTTATCTAAGAGCTTTCTCAAAAAAGATGACCCGTAGCAAGTTTGGTGAGAGAGGTGGGAAGCAAAGCTTAATGAGGCTGTTCATATTACGATAATTTTACATTAAGGAAAAATGGATGCGAACAAGTTGTTGCGATTTGGCTGTGGCAATAGGCAGTGGAAGATGTAAAAGATGATAATTCCCACAACTAAATCACTAACAAGAGTTTAGGAAGGGTTCACCAACAATCAATTCTACTCAAAATTGAAATATATATAAATTTATTTATAATTAAATCTTCACCAATAATAAATATTAAACAAAATGAAGAGGCACCTTTGAATAATATAAAGGGAAACATTTATCTCTACTTAAACTAGATTACAATAAAAGCACTTAGCTGTTTTTATAGAAGTTCTCTATGAGACTCTGCTGTGATAGATAGTGCAGGCGAGAAGTCTAAACCTTTCAGAGATCTGGCTGAACAAAGCTGAAGGATTAGCAAGATGTCCTGGACCGAGAACTCAGATATGACTGCCTTAATCCTTTATGACGTCGCCCTTTTATAGGCTGAGTCGATGTCGCACTTTGCCCCCCCCCCCCCATCAGAATATGCTCAAAAAGTGTATTTAACGAGAAATTATTATCGAAATTAATTCATAATATTAATTAGTGTATCGACTTAAGAGCTGTGAATATTATTATAAAAATCCATGGGCATTATCTACTAAATACGAGAGCACATGGTGGCTTAACTTCGTTTTGGATAAAACTCTTATTTAAACATAAAAAAACTAGACATTTAAGTATTCATAAATAATAATCTAAATGTGCTTTGTGCTGGCATTATTCAGAATATAAAAGATATGGTCATTATGATGGGTTTATTTAATAAAACGTCAGATTCATTACAAACTTTTGAAGAAAATAACTTTCCAGTCAAATCCAGATTTATTTAGATGTTTCAGCAATGTATAGTAGCCTTCTTTAGCTAAACAAAAAAGTCTGTCACACATGGCTACGTATATTTCCCACTTGCTGGAACGACTCAAAAATAAAAAACAGTCGATTATAAGTGGGGCGGAAAATATAAAAATACTAGTAACACATAATATTAGAGGTAAAAGAAAAATATATTGAACAATTGAAGAAAATTAAATGTTTAACAAGATTTGCTATTCTTAAGAAGCTGTCAGCCAAGAACTGAGATATTTCAAGTTCCCCCTTAAAACACTCCTACTCCCGGTCTGATTTCAATCATTAATGGTTATGGTCTTTAGTGTTGAATGAAATGGATATATACTGAGTATGGTATAGATCAAATAAACATTTTCAAGTCAAGAACGTAAAATCTTAATTGGCTATGTCATCACACAATTGCTATGTATTGCATGTATCTCACATCTTAAAGATCCGTTGGAAACAATATTTGGTATTTAAACTTGGACATTTCATGATATCTTGGCTTATTATTATGATGGGATGACCAAAAGTGTGGGTTTTCTGATGGCTGGAAATTAAAATTATTTCGGTTAGTTTAGGAGATAGAGAAAAAGTGTATAGATCAGGTATGGGAAACCTTTGACATGTTGCGGGCGAAACTTTAGTCTGCAAATATGTTCGCAGGCTTATTTTAAAATTAGTGTTCTTAATTTTTAACAGTAGATATCAGACATGAAATTACAATGACAATGTAATTATAATACAATTTATTAAAATGAAATGAAAAAAATAGGTACAACATTATAATTAAATTGTAAAATTTGGAATTATTACAAACAACGAAAGCTAAATAGCGACACCAAAATTAATGAGCTCGAATTCGGGAAACAAATCCATCGACGTTTGGATTAATTCCACTGATAAAAAGACGAAAAAATTGTCCAAATTATTGTCAGTCAGCCTTGTACAATGTTTTGATTTATTAACTTTCATCAATGAAAAGAACTGTTCGCATTTATAATTACTGCCAAATGCACAAATCTCTCCTCATTTGGAGTAAGTAGTGTAATATTTTTGTTTAAATGGGTTTTTCAAAATGTCTCGCAGGCCGGGGGCTGTGCACATATTTTAAAGATGAACATTAAATTTGCAACAATATTGATTACATAAAATTTTTCGACCCCGGCTCATTATAACAGATATTTTTCAGAGAGATGAGGATTAATGGTTGGATTTGATAAAAAGTCCGTCATGCAGGGGCTGCGTAAACTAAGCAGATTTCTCACGTGACGTTTTCCAGTAGATAAATCTGTCCAATAACACCTGTAGTAGTAAGGTATCTCTAAACCTATTCAAGAGGGACGAATAGTTATGGAAACGGCCGCCAGAGCTCACGGCGGAAATTCCCGAACATAGCAGACTCCTGCCGACGACACACAGAATACAAATGCAAATATCTCGATTAATATTCAAGATAGAGAATAAATGTATAGAAAAATATTTATAGTACATTTAATTTGAAATAAGATTGATTCTATACAATTTTTCGATCCGACGCATAATAACGGAGATATTGTGAATTTTCAAAAATCCCCCCCTCTAATCCTCCCCTCCCACTGGTCCAATTTCAGCCATTAACGAACTTGATCTTCCTTTTTACATAAAACGATTAAATTCCGAGTTTGGTAACGATCAAACAAAAATTACGACCGCTAGAGCGTTAACAGACAAATATATATATATATATATATATATATATATATATATATATATATATATATATATATATATGGTGATGGTATTTTTTTGCCAAGGCTTTACTTTGCACAATATTTTGGCATTTACCCGTCCCAGTGTTTAGGGTTAATACCCGTTGTTGGCATTTGTCAATAATAAAATTAATTTTTTATGTAAGACTTCACTGTCCTCCATATTGTCATATTTCCCGTCTCCTGTGCATTATGCATAAATTTCAGTTATTAAGGACAAAATATTAACATAGATTTGAATTAATTTTTCCAGGTGAGGTACCTCATAGTTCAAATTGGAATGAATTGTTGAGCATATCAAATTTCTACGCAAATTACTTGCTCCACACATTGTTCCTGGAGAAATGTATAAAACAAAAGTTACTTTAAATAACAAAATAAACAACTTTTGTTATATGCATGTTTGTCGAAAAACAAATAGACAATGAAGTATCGCGAATTTTTATTTCAGGCCTCCCTTATAACCCCCACTCCCGTTCTAACGTAAAAATTTTAATATAGCTTATAATCATGGAAGAATTAATACTAATTGACATACCGAGTTTTGTTAAATTTGGTTCAATCATTAGTACCCAATAAAATTGTTGGCTCCCGCTAAAGTTTTAGTGTATATCTCGTTTATATTATGTTAAAAGACAAAAATTAATATGAAAAAAGTTACTCTAAAAAACAAAATAAACAACTTTTGTCATGTTCATATTTGCCGAAAAACGAAATACTCCTATTTTTAAATTCAGGCCTCCCTTACAACCCCCACTACTGCCTATCCCTAGAAATGTTGGTATGGCTTATTATAATGAAAGCGTTAGTGCTAATACACATACCGAGTTTTATTTATTTCGGCTGGGTCTTTTGTCCCAAATAAAATTGTTCACTTCCGCTATAGGTTTTAGCGTATATCTCGTTTATAATTCGGTATACGCAAAAAATGTATATAACAAAAGTTACTCGAAATAACAAAAAAACAACTTTTGTTATGTGCATATTTGCCGAAACCCCAATAGGAAACGAAATATCACTATTTTTAATTTCAGGCCTCCATTTATCTATCTATATATATATATAAAATTGTAACCTCTGTCTGTACATTGATTTTTTTCGCGAAATTTCATGATAACTTTTCGTTTCACATGTCATAGACACCATAACTGCATTTTGTTTCTTTCGTGTATGTTTGTTTGTTTATTTGTTTGTTTGTTTGTTACCTTTTCACGCATAAACGGCTGAACCGAATATTATGAAACTTGGTATGTATATTACTACTAGCCCAACTTAGACTTTAAGCTATATTAATATCCTCTGAGATGAACAGGAGTGGGGGTTATAAGGGAAGCCTGAAATTAAAAATAGCGATATTTCGTTTCCTATTGGTTTTTCGGCAAATATGCACATAACAAAAGTTGTTTATTTTGTTATTTAGAGTAACTTTTGTTATATATACTTTTTTCGTATACCGAATTATAAACGAGATATACGCTAAAACCTATAGTGGAAGTGAACAATTTTATTTGGGACAAAAGACCCAACCGAATTAAATAAAACTCGGCATATGTATTAGTACTAACGCCTTCATTATTATAAGCCATACCAACATTTCTAGGGACGGGCAGGAGTGGGGGTTTTAAGAGAAGCCTGAATTTAAAAATAGCGGTATTTCGTTTTCTATTCGTTTTTGGCAAATATGTACATAACAAAAGTTGTTTATTTTGTTATTTAGAGTAACTTTTGTTATATACACTTTTGCCGTATACGGCAGTATAAATGAGTTATACGCTAAAAAACTTTAACAGGAATCAACAATTTTATTTGTTACCAAAGATTCAACTGAACTAAACAAAATTCCGTATGTGAATTAACAATAACTCCTTCATGATAATAAGCAGTACCATTATTTCTAGAGACGAGCAGGAGTGGGGGTTGTAAGTGAGGCCTGAAATTAAAAATAGCGATATTTCGTTTCCTATTGGTTTTTTGGCAATTATGAACATAACAGAAGCTGTTTATTTTGACGTGACTTTATACGTTTGTTACATTCACTTTTGTCGTATACCAAGTAAAAACGAGATATACACTGAAACCTAGAACGGTAGCCGACAATCGTATTTGGCACTAACGATTGAACGGAACTTAATTCAACTTGGCATGTGAATTAGCTTTATTTCTTAAACGATTATAAGCTTTATTAAATTTTTTAGGTTCAAACGGGAGGGGGGGGGATTATAAAAGAACCCAAAAATAAAAATTCGCAGTATATTACATGTTCTAATTTGTTTTGAGTCACTGTTGGTCTTTGTAACGTATCAAGGGAAAGGAAGTTTAATTCAAACATAGTTTGGCGGGCAGAATACTTTCTATGATTATGAATTATATTTGTAAAACAAAAACTACATGCACAGGAGACGGGAAATATAAAAATATTGTGGACAGTGAAGCCTTACATAACTAATAATTTTATTATTAACAAATCCACTGCAACGACGGGTATACATCGGAAAATGTTAAAATATTGTGAAAAGTAAAGGCTTGCCAAAAAAAATACCATCATCATTAAACCTCAAATGAATTCCCGAGCGAAGCCGGGTACCTTAGCTAGTATATATATATACATATATATGTGAGGGCGTCATGAGTACGACCTCAATAGCTGATTTCCCTTAAGGGAAATCTGCTAAAAGTTTCTTTGAAAACAATCTGATGTGGATACCAGTTGCTTCCAAGTACTCCTAATAAATTATTATTATTATTATTTATTAACGTCCACTTTTTGCAACTCAGGCTAATTGGGACGAGTTATCTACAAGTTACCATCCTTTTCTAGCCAGGGTGGGATTTAGGATGTTATTTAATGAATTTCGTCACTAAATAATTTCCTTTGCCCAGGCAAGAATCGAACTCGCCACTCTAGGATTACCATGTGAGATAAAGGTCAACGCTTTAACTCACATGGCTAACCTGAGCCCCCCTAATAAATTAACTAAACAAAATGTTTTGCTGTACTTCATTTAAAATTATTTCATGTGAAAGTGATTTATGATATCTCAATACCAATGTATTGGATCAAGAAACGTCATTGAACATAATTTATTATTTATTATAATAATTTATATGCCCATTCTGTACTTTAAGAGAAACAAAACGCTACTTGAAGATAGAAAAAATTTACTTTGATTGAGAATACCGCACACACAGTATGAGTAACATGATAACCACATGTCCTCTCCAAAAATAAGGGCTTTGGCCCTTCATGAGCTATTATGTCAAATTATTATTATAATCTATGGGATCAGTTGCATCTCACTTTCTTAACCCTCCCAGTACCATGGGGTCCTCCGAGGACCCCAGCTCTCCGAATTTTCACGAAAACTTTATGAAAAACTTGACCAATCGAATTGTTACTTTGTGACTTTTCCTTTGAAACGGTTTTGTATCAGATCGTATTAACAGTTTTTATAGATTCTACTAGATAAACCATTAATAATTTATTTATTTCTAAAAATAAATAAAATTTTGGTTTGGGGTCCTTGCGAGACCCCATGGTACTACACGTATAACTTTTTTAACCCTCCCTATACCACGGGTCCGGACAATCACAGACTACCACGGGGGTCATTTTCTTCTTCATCTTCATCTTCTATAATATTTTCATCAACTTCAATTTCTTCATCTTCTTCCCTCTCGATTTCAACAACGTCATCAGCTTTGGAACACTCTTCACTTTTTTCCAAATTATCAAGCTGTTCGTCATAATAATTCACTAATTCTAGGATTTGTTTTGTTCTTGAGGAAACAATCCGGTCCATTTTTGACGGAGGTTTCAAGTGAACTGAAACATTTGCACAACAAAAAAACAAACGACTTTAGTTCTTATTAAAAGTTTTAAGTCACCAAACTCGAGGAAAGAGAATAAAAAACAAGGTATTCCTTCCTATTTTTACTCTCTTTTCTCGTATTTTGATGAAAAACGGGAAGCTAATTGATTCTTAGAACGGCAACTGTGCTAACAAAATACGTAAAATGATGACTCCAATGAGTCAAATCAGTGAACCAAGACAATAAACGAAGGATTTTGTTTCTTAATCAATACATTTTTTACAATCAATAAATTCTTTTAATAAATAAATTTCATACAATCAATAAAATTGTAATAGGTATGTATTAATTGTAGTCATTTTTCATATTCCTAACTAATAAATCCAAATAAAGTATGTTTTTATATGAAAAACGTCGTAAAAAAGAGTGGGGTCCCGCAAGGACCCCCGTGGTAGTCTGTGATTGTCCGGACCCGTGGTATTGGGAGGGTTAAGGTCTCCATTAATCTAAACTTTATATTTGAAATCTTATCATGTAATGTTTATGTTAAATTTATAAGTAAATGATATATATTTATATATATATATATATATATATATATATATACACATATACAATTAAAGAAATAAACTCTTTTCCAGGGAAACAGTGTTTCATTACATAATGTGAAAAATTTTGTGGTGAAAACAATTGAAAAATATGTTCCAAACAGCATTTTTAAGAACAAGAAATTCTTCAAGAAGTATCTTCAGAATGTTAAACAAATTTTGTCACTTAGCCGATATCAGAGTGTAACACTTGAATTCTTGATGAAGGGAATAATGCCTAAAGGGGATCCAGTCCAAAGGAATATTGCTTCAAAATTGGCTCTATGGACACTTAATATTTATGTTATCAAACTTATTAGGACATTTTTTTATGTGACAGAAATCTCTAAGGTAAAAATATTTCTTTTTTCTTATTTTTATTATATTTGTGGTGGACAGGGGTGGTCATGTGGGTGAAGATCTATACATCTTTACTAAAAATCCCAACTTTGAAACTTGGCATTTCATACTAAATTTTATTAGCTCTGCAGTCCTCAAGAGATTAAATTAGATGGCTGTCCCCCCCCCTTTTTACCACTTGCTCCTTTCAGCAGATTTCAGCTATCGAGGAGGAGGGGAAATCAGCTATTGAGGTCATACTCATGACTCGATTTTCGAAAAAGTTCCTCAAATATCATCAATCCTACCTAGGAGATGACGAAAATGAGGTCTGTTCAAAATTGTGTGTGTGTGTGTGTGTGTGTGTGTGTGTGTGTGTGTGTATATATATATATATATATATATATATATATATATATATATATATATTTGTCTGTTAACACTCTAGAGGTCGTAATTTTATTATTACAAACAACGAAAGTTAAATAGTGACACCAAAATTAATGAGCTCGAATTCGGGAAACAAATCCATCGATGTTTGGATTAATTCCACTGATACAAAGACGTAAAGAATTTTCCAAATTATCGTCAGTCAGCCTTGTACAATGTTTTGATTTATTAACTTTCATCAATGAAAAGAACTGTTCGCATTTGTAGTAAGAAGTGTAATATTTTTGTTTAAGTGGGTTTATGAAAATGTCCCACAGGCCGGATCAAATCATATAGCGTGTCAGTTGTTGCCCACATATGATGTAGAGCTTCATTAGCCAAGTCTTTCTACATTAGCTCCTATGCAACAGCCTTGTTAGAGTTGTGCCCCTATCCTTCATAGACTGGTGCCCTTGTTTCGAAAGCTTATCAGTCCAGGTGGGCTCAGGGCCCAATCTGACAACCTATCCGGTTTTGTGGCATTCAATCCCCCCCCCCCCTGCTCTGCAACCCCCTTTATCCACAGCCCCACCAGCAGGCATTGTCTTGGATATTAAATCCAAAGAAGCACACCATACCCTCCTCTGGTTCAACTTGTCTCATCAACTCTGCCATTTTGGCTATTAAATCTATGATGAGAGGTTCTTTTAATTCTCCTCTCAGGTAGTCGTGCAGTTCCCAACCTTTGTGATTCAACTTTGGCCCATTACTAGTTGGCTTGAGGTTGAGTGCTCACTCAGCCTCTACAGTTGCTTCAAGTGTAGTTAGATGAAAGAAATGGCTACGCTTCCACTGTAACAATTTATTAAAACGACAGAGCACTTTCGATGCAGTGCATCATCATCATCAGTGCCCTGTTGACGCACAAAACAATAATTACTTGCCTCTATTAAAATATTTTACCATTTATATAATAATATTTTAATAGAGATAAGTAATTATTTCACCTTCTTCACCTGTCACTTCTACCTGTCAGAATACCAACTCAGTTGCTTCAAGATTATAAAAGCAGTGGGCTGTAATGCTACTCTCTACAATTGAGCAGATAACCCATTAATCTAACCAATTGACCTCCCAACACAGGTGTGTGTCAGCCTCTGGTCCTTCATGAGCTGTTGAGCCAATAAATTTCATTTTTATCATATATGTATTTCATAAAATATTTTCATTTGAGTTAGCACTGTTATAAAGTTCTTGAATATGTGTTCCTTGCCCATAGATGATACTTAAAGTTAATTTATGTATTCATGCTTTACAGTAGCAATGCACATGAACAAATTATTGGTTATCTACCATAGCAATAATCTTATTACTGAGAAAGAAATCAATTGAGTCAATTGCTGAAAGTATTTGTTAGACCATTGGGGAAAGAACTGTTCAGTGTGGCATGGACGTGGTAGCTCAATAATTTTAAAAACATTAACACTTAGGTTCTCTGAATAGATTGTGGCAAAAGAAAGTTATTCGTTATGAAATTATTTTTTTAATATTTGTAATAAGAAAAAAATGACAGCAGGAAATTATTGAACTGTCTACTTAACATCAAATTCATTGTCATTAGAAACAAAAATGCCTTGGCATTTGGGAAACCACAAAGTAACAATAAACTTATATCACTCCCTTTATATTGACAACTATGTAGAGGCTTATACAATTAATTCACTCATTTCTTTCATTGTTGACTCTTTTTGTTTTAAATTTAACTTGAATTTTGTAATAAATAGTTTTGTTTATTTATAGATTGACTTTCATTTCAAAGTTGCATATCCTTGATATAGTTTAGTAATTTCTTTAAAGAGTCTTCACTTTCTCTGATGAATTGAATAGAAGTGATGAATAGAAAAAATGATTCATATCAATGAGGCCTTGACCCCCCCCCCCCCATGATTTCTCAGTCTAGCCATTGGAAAAGTTGGATGATGCATTCAGGCATTAGTCATATCGGATCTCATGAGCTCATCCAATACATCCCTTAAGTTATCTGAACTGTTAATTATTCAGTAATAAAGGAATATCCCAAGAATTTACAGTTGTAATTTAATACCATTCTTTTAAATAACTATGAAATAAATAGGCACAAACATCTAATACAAATATTTGTTGACTCTTTTTTTTTTCTTTTTTTTTTTTTTTCTTGGGCTATTTTAGGATAATAATTTACTCCAAGACACTTGTATTATTCTGTTCCACTAAGCTCTCTAATACAGCTTGTATTGGATGAGATTATATTTTCCTCTGATATTGGTTTCCCTCATAAAATATGCAAGGGTGATATTTTTCAAGACCAAAGTACATACCCATACAATTATTGGAAACCTGTGCAATCATATTTTGCAATTGTCCTGGACTAATATCGATTTAGGTCACCCATACACAAGGTGTGACTTAGCCTATTTTCAGCATTATTAAGACATACTTTCAATATAAAACTACTTTCTTGAAGTAATTGACTCATTCCAATTCCAATCCCAATCCGAACTGCAATGGGCATAGGTTGTTTCCCTGCTTGTAAATTTCACTCCTTTTTATTAGCATTATTAAATTTTATTTTATTTTGGTACAGCAAAATTCCTTGATGTTCTTCAGAAAACGTTTCTGGTTAATAAATCAAAATGAAGCAGTTCAAGAACTAATTACCAGAAAAAAGTTGAGTGAAGTCGAAGATGTGAAAAGTACATCAGAGATTATGGAATTGCGATTTTTACCTAAACAATCTGCTCATTCTTTTCGACCTATTATAAGAAAAAGGTAAATATTTCTTTTATATAAATACTTGTTCTTTGTTATTCAGTACTCCTTCTCTATCCTACTTTATCACCCATTAATTCAGAGTATAATGCA
Organism: Riptortus pedestris; assembly: GCA_019009955.1. NCBI lineage: Eukaryota > Metazoa > Arthropoda > Insecta > Hemiptera > Alydidae > Riptortus > Riptortus pedestris. Next base: position 137,953,587 of record CM032233.1, on the reverse strand, counting down.
AGAAAGGCATTTGTTTTCAAATCACATATTGAGGAGGATACATTTGAATATTTTTTTTTTGTTGTTTCTAAGCAGTAATACATAATGCAAGGCCACCAGCTAGGTTGGGAATTGTCAATATTTTTGAATAATTTTAATTTGATTCATAAGTTTATTTGTAGCTAATGCCTTAGGCTCCAAATTAAAATGTTGACCCTTATAACCACAGTTGATTGCAACGATATAATATTGAATGATCACTGTTGTCAATCAATCCAGCAAATAGGGACTACATCTTCCTTTTCCCTAGTTGATAGAAACTGCTTTTTAATGTGCTGATGGTCATTCCCCATAATTATTTATGTGCAAAGGTTTGAGCTTTTTGTTTTGAGCAGCTAGCAATCCTTAACTCTTAATGAAGTGCCATTTGCAATTAAAAAAGTTTGTATATGGATACTAAACATATTTTACACATTTCATACCTAGAGAATTAGTGGTATACGAAGAAATATTAGATTTTTCATTCATTTAGTTAGGTATTTGATTGATAAAAGAAGAACACTGCTTTGTAATCGGTTTAAACTTTCTGAACTACCCAATAAATTATGTCCCTGAACACTGTTGATTCATAGTGTAAATGTACTAATAGAAAAGAAGTTGATCTAATAAGAATCCTTATATGACCTCTAATTTGTCAGGTTCAACATTAGCTTCTTCTAAAGTATGTGTGTGTGTGTGTGTGTGTGTGTATGTATGTATGTTTGTGTGTATATATATATATATATATATATATATATATATATATATATATATATATATATACACACACTGATTTCTTTTTCAAAATTTCACAATTCTTATTTGTTGCTTGTGGAATCACAACGATATCAACAATTTTTTTTGCTTTGGTGTCTGTTTGTTACCTTTTCACGGTATATACATTGCTACCCAATTTAGACTATACTAATATTCTCTGAGACTAATGGACAGGAGTGTGCGTTATAAGGGAGGCCTGAAATTAAAAATAGCGATATTTTATTTCCTACTTTTTTTTTGGGGGGGGGGATATGCACATAACAAAAGTTATTTATTTTGTTATTTCGAGTAACTTTTGTTGTGTACCAAAGTATAAACAATATATATTCCAAAAACTATAATGGGCGTAAACAATTTTTAAGGACATAAAAGACTAAACTGAACTCAACGAAACTTGGTATGTGAATTAGCATTAACTTCCCCATGATTATAAGCTGTACCAACATTTCTAGTGGTGGGCAGGAGAGGGGGAATATAAGGGAGGCCTGAAATGAAAAATTGCGATATTTCGCTTCCTATTGGGTTTTCTGCAAACATGCACATAACTAAAGGTGTTTATTTTGTTATTAAAAGTAATGTTTGTTGTACAAACTTTAAAAACAGAAACATTTCTTTAATTGTCATAAATTATTTAAGCAAAACAATATTAAAGGGGATTGAAAGTGCTGGGTATGTGTAGCCAGCTAGTCTGCTAATTATTAACATTGATCTGCTAATATTTTACACATAACAGAGCGTAAGTAAGTACAACTATGAGTACAAAGTTTCTTAAGATATTCTGTTCAAACGACGTTTGTCTAAAGACGTTTTGTCAAACTGACATTTGTCAAAAGAACGTTACATTAAAGTGTACAAAGTTTCTTCTTCAGTTATACAGGGTGAGGCACAGAAACTTGCTGATTTGTAACGGTCGCCTTGTCGTGAGGAGTGGGGGGGACAAAGGCGAGTCCAATGTCATTGGAGAGGGGAAGTCTTGAAGTTTTGTTTCTTTCCTCTCCAGTCGCCATCACGCATTGGACGAAGCAGCAGCATGCGTTTGCCTACGGGGCTCACTTTTCTAACGGTCATTCCATTATCACCACTTAACGTGCCTTCCGTACTCAGTTTAATATTCACCCTACAGGTCCGGTGCCTGGACGGCAATCAATTGTTTCGTGCGTGAACACATTCAGAGAGAGTGGAAGTGCAGCAAAAAACGGTTCAGGAGGTCATCAGACGGCCAGAACTCCAGAAAATATTGAAAGAGTGAGAGAGTCATTCGTCTGATCTCCTCGGCATTCGGCGCGGGTGCTGAATGAAACCAATTTTAATGCCCGCCAAAATGCATGTGAAGCACTCAGTGAAAACCTCACAACACGCTTATGTTTTTCAGTGATGAAGCTCACTTTCACATTTCTGGTTGTGTGAACAAACAAAACATGCGTTATTGGAGTGCTAACAACCCACGTCAACTTCATTAGAAGCCACTCCATTCTGAACGAGTAACTGTTTGGTGTGCAATATCAAGAGTAGGTATAATTGGTCCTTACTTTTTTGAAGAAAACGAACGCACAGTTTCAGTGAATGCAGTTCACTACAGGGAGATGATTACAACATTTTTTCTCCCTAAACTGCAAGAAATGAACATTGGTGATGTGTGGTTTCAACAAGATGGAGCCACGGCTCACACAGCGTGATGTTCAATTGTACTTTTGAGAGAGAACTTCCCCAATCGACTGATCTCCTTGAGAGGCTATCTTCCTTGGCCTGCGCGCTCGCCTGATTTGACTCCATGAAATTTTTTCTTATGGGGTTACCTCAAATCTGTTGTCTACAATGATCGCCAATGGACCCTAGTTCATCTAAAGGACAACATTCGGAAAGCCATCGCCGACATACCAATTGATATGCTCAAAAGAGTTCATCAGAACTTCAAGAAACGCATAGCTCAGTGTATTGACAATGGAGGCCGTCAATTGTTCGATGTCATTTTTAAAAAAGTGTAATAAATAAATTCAGAGAATCTAAGATAATATGTAAAACGAATTAAAACGTTATCTCTAATATTTTTGTATTTATTAACCTTTTAAATCAGCAAGTTTCTGTGCCGCACCCTGTACATTACAGTATTTTTAATAATGGCAATTAAATAGATAAAATCATTATGTCTGGGGCTACTTTTGGGGAAATAAATTTGTATTCTTGCATGGTCTATAATATACAATGCTGTCCATAATTATGATTTTTATGGCCTATGGTAAATGAATGATTGCTATCCATGATTAAAATTTATATTGTAAACCATATTTTGAACAGTGGAGAGGGATTGATCAAGAACACATTTTTCTATTAAAGCGCTAATAGAAAAAATTCTATAAATAGCCATAGTTACTAGGATAAATAGCAAGCTAAAAGCTTGAGACAGGGAGTTCAAAAATACTGTGCAAAGTAAAGCTAAAAGAAATTTCTATCATTATTCAAACTCCCCAAGCAACACAGTCATTATGATTCGCGAGCAAAGCCTTAGCTAGTAGTAGTAGATGAATAATTATTTCTGAAGGTTTTTGCACTCTTTAAAAAAAACAAATAAGAGACTAAAATTAGTACTGTGAAGTTTTTTAAAACATAGTAGTTGATTTTTCAGTGGTGTTCTTGGCCTAAATGGTAAGTCACAGTACATGCATTAATAAAGTTCTTCTAGGTGAAGTTATTCTAAATCATAAACAATTACAGGTTATCGATATTTAATATATAATCTAAAAGCATCTAAAGGAGGACAAAACTCTGATAATGGAAGCCAAGTATAGTGACATGCACACACCTCTATGAAAAATGTGTGACAGGCCTTGGCTCTTTTAGGCTGCTGGACCAACAAAATCTTCTCAGTATAAGGAATAACTCTTTATTTGAATAATCTTTCAGGGCCTTAATTACATTCTTTTTCCTCCTCCCCCAGAGCCCCCAGAAAGGAACCAAATGTGGAACTTGAGTACTGTAATACATTTCTAAAACAACTTATTGCAACCAAATATGGAGCTTATCGTAACCCGCATGTTGAATTACATAGAGCTTGGATAGATTTCAATAAGATGAGGAAAAAGGATGTTCCTTTCTATTATGTGAAAACTGATGTCATGGATGCTTATGGCTCTATATTACACGTAAGCATGTATTTCATTGGATTTTGTAGTCTTGCATGTGTGTGATTTTTTAAAAAATATGTAATGCTACTTAACTTCCCAGTTACATTGGATCAGAATTTATCTGAGTTATGTTCTATCTGTTGTGGAAGGCATCTATCATGGCCCAAGTATAAGGAAGTGTAGTGCTGGTAATCACTTCCAGTGTTACTAGCAGTGGTAGAACCATAATCTCTGCCAGGGTTGAGAATGGGGAATAGACTGAGTACAATGAAAGAATGGGTGATAGTCAAAAATATTGAACCCATTGAGGCTCATTGGATTTATGGAGGGGGTCTCAACAAACACCCTGCACTTATCAAGTGTTTAAAAAAAAAAAAAAAAAAAAAAAAAAGAGAAAAAAATACTTGAACTCCTTACTGGAACCTGTAATGTCCAGACTATAATGAGAGCAGGAGGGAGGGAACTGTGGAGACTATGCTAGCATATATAACATAGATATTAGGGATCTAATGGAGGTCAACTGATATAGCCTTCCTCACTTAATATTTCTATACAAATATTGGCCTGGAGTAGGGGCATACTACAGAGATTTTCTCTGGTATCTTATATGTTGATTAGTTATTATTTGTGATGAGTTGGTTAGTGTTTTAAAGTTACAAGTTTTTAACATTAAAATTGTTTCGAACACTATCTGGAAGATCAGAGTCCAAAGGAAATCAATAAAATAAGAATTAGTTATAAAAACAGCAGGATATTAAAGGAAGAAGTTAGTGTCAACATCTGGTTGCGTAGCTGACAGTGAAAAACTAGCCTAAGTCTAGAACTATGCCTATGACTCTAGGTGAAAGTGTTCCTTTGTAAAGGATAAAAAATTATTCATTGAATATATTTTTATTTTATTTTCAAACATTAAGCATTTATTTTCTACAGAACTATTTCTGTTTCTTATTTACAAACCTAGTATAGTGGTCAAACATATTTCAAGGCGATTAAGTTAGTTTGCATGACAAAACATTACACAAAAATTCTTTCAATTATGTGAATGTCAAAAACAAGGTCCAATGTGGCTTTAGTGAAGTAAAAATTTTGATACTCATTGAAAAGTAAATATAATAGTTCATACATCTGTAAACTGTAGCTCAAGGTGGCCATGTGAGTTAAGGCGGAGGTCTTAATAAACTTTATAAGCCTAGAGTTATTCATGGGTTCGATTCCACTGTGGGCCATGGGAATTGGTTTAGTGACAAACTCACTAAATGGATTCCTTAGTCCCATACTGGCTAGTAAAAGTTGGCAATCTTAATTAGCCACAGTAGCACAAAGTAGATGTTTACAGTTAACAAAATTTGTAAACAGGTTATTTAATAATTTTGAATATTATTCATGAGAATTTATTTAAGTTGTTTTGTTAAATAGATAGTTACCTAAATATTTTTAAATGTAATTTTTGTTGTAGAACATTTTAAGTTGTATTCTGCAGTGCTATTCTGATTAACTATATATCACTAAACTACTTAATACTTTTGTATAGTAGATGAGTGAGCTGCTAGAAGGCTCCCTTGAACCTTCCCCGCTTTATACCTGCCTTCAATTACTTTATTTATTTATATGTACATTGTGATGATCTAGTTGAGAGCATAAGCAGTGGAAGCCGAAAAAAAAATTGCCTGAATCAAATCACGAACAAAAAGATGGAAGTTAAGAATCAATCTAAGAAACAAATTTAAATAAAGATCAATTTTCTCACGTTCATAATTCAAGTAAATGAATATATATATTTTCTTTGAGAGACTCATTTGAATTTTTTACATATAGGGGGACTTGAATCTATTTATAACTAATAAATAAAATTGCAATAGACCGGGTATCAAAATAATTTGCTGGTTAATGAATTCCAAGGAGCAGGCTTCAGAGAATCCAATGTGATAATGGTCAGGAGTTCTTTTTTTGATGGCTTCAAGTTAAATACTGATGAGACCCCAAATCTTGTCCCTTATATAGCAATTTTTTTCATTGCACTTTAAACTTTAGACTCGAAAATTACTGAAAATGAGTTAAAACCCGGGAATTATTGATTGCTGATTCCTCTTGCAAATATGTAGTGGATCAACTATGAAGAGATATGAATGCTTTTATCACAATATAATCAAGTTAAATACAAAAGTTACTACTCACATGGTGACATCTTGGGAAGTTGGAATAACTCTGCCTTTTCCAGGTAACAAACTTCCTTTTAACTACTTTCTAATTATATTCTGAAGCTGCCATAACTCAAAAGATCTAATCTTAACTTAATTCCTTAACTTAGTAATTAACTTTTAGTAATCTGTATATATTACAGACAGCAGTATTATTTCAAACATGATTTTTTGAGTTATATCAATGCAAAATGTCATAATTTAACTTACTGCGGAAATAAACGTAGTATATTAGCAGTTAAATTTTCATTGAAATAATTTTTTTTAAACATTTTAATAAGAGGCAAAGGGAGTTTAGTTTCTTACTTAGATCTTCAATATGAGCAAACTAACCAATAATTTTGTCTACTATCACTCCTAAAAACTTTATCATGGGGACTGGAAAAATACCTTGATTATTTATAGGTAGCACCCCAAAAAAAGTTGAGTATTATTTACTGAAATGTAAATTATTTGTTTTTTGATACGTTCATAGCTAACTTATTAGGCAATCAGATAATACCTTAATTGCAACAGAGCTATCCTATATCTCTTTTCCTAGGTCTATACATTTTATAATTTAATTAATATGCTCAGTATAAAAAATAGTTTTTACAGAATTAAGGTTACCTGGGAAGTCATTTATGTCTATTAAAAGTAGTAATGAACCTAATTTTAAACCTTGGGAAATGCTGAAATCGATTCTCTGCCATTTAAAAATAGTTTTATATCTGGTTCTGTTTACAAGATATCAAGTTTCTGTTTACAGTTGCTCTAATAAGAGTGAGTAAGATCAAGAGCAATGCCTCTTATTCTATTATGTTCTAATTTATCCAGCAATATTTCATGATTTAATTAGTCGAAAGCCTTTATTAGATCACAAAATATTCTTATTATGTTCGAATTTCTACCCATGATAGAATGAATTTTATGTTCCATAAAAATATGTTATACTCATTTTTTTTTTTTTTTCGGAAAAACATATTGCATCGTTACTAGGACTGTTTCCGAAACATGGCTTTCTGAAATATTGTATTAGTTAAGTAAAGATGAGACAATATTTGAAATATTACTCTTAATGAACTTATTTCATAGAGAAAAAAATATAACGTAATGTGTTTTTTTAAACGTACTGTGGTTTTGATTAATTTTTATTCTGTTATTTGGTAGAAATATATAAATTTATTTTATTAGTTATATTTAGTGAAAATTAAGTTCATTAGTAAAGTCTGAACCAGACAGTTTTTCTCTTTGAGGTTTATTACTGAACACACTATAATCTGAATTATTACTTGTAATTTTATATTTTAGAATATTCTAGGTACATTTTATATTGTTTCCATACTCAATTTTCAATGGAGTTTTTTAACTCCATCTATGGATACATTTTTTGTCATGCCTACTTTTATTTAAAAATATATATTCAAGAGGAGAAAGCAAACTGACTTTAATTGCTTGTAATGCTTTAAGCTTATCAGTGAAAATTTTTAGTTCTGAAATAAACCTTTATTTATTTTCCTTGAAAATCACCCTTTGTGATGTTATTAAAGGTGCTGTAGTATTGGTTCATTGTAACAGTTTATTGTGAAAATATTGATACATTTGAGTCTGGTTGTTGATTCATTATTCAAACATATTATTTCATCGTATTTTAGCTCTTCTAAATTATCTTTTCTTATGTCTCTAAAGCAGTGATTCATATTTATTATTTTGGCATGTGTTGTTAACAGAAATCAAAATTCTGTTGCATCATAATCTTAGATCTCTGAATGTGTGTTGGTTTTTCATGTCTAGAAATATTTTAGGAGCTAATTCAGAATTTAATATTCTTATAAATCTGTATGATACCCATTTCTTCTAGGATTAAATCATAAGACCCTAAAATGTTTTCTAACTGAGTTTTTCGAAATGTATAACTGACATATATATTCAAGTGATCACATAAGATAAGTAAGTGTGTCTTCTTTCCAGATTATTTGAACTTTTTTTTTTCTTTCAAGTAGTCAATGTTTATGTATTTACTGCAATTTTCTGAATCTTCCAGCCTTGTCAGTTCTTCATACCTCTGTCCAAGTTTTTTCATCGACCACACACCACATTTGCAGCCATGACTATTAGTAACAACCACTACTTTCATCTTACTCCTAACACTTAACTTGCTCTATTCCAGCTCTAAAATTTGCATATTTGCATGGTCAAAGTGAAAATGTTGCAACATTTCTGCACTCACAAGATGTTTAGGTTTCCTTTTTTTGATAGGTAGCAAGAAGAGGAGATGAGTGGAGTTGCTTACTGAATGTGAGCTTTTTTCTATGTTTTGAATATGTTGTGATGGTATGTCAACAGTATAACATATCCTCACATAGTTCAAGCTACAAGGTCCTATCCATAGACTTATATTGACTAAAGTGGTATCAAAGCAATTTATTTATATCAATGAATTCAATAAATCACTATCTTACTTGCTGCTTTTAACATTGCAAATTACTATGTCATAATGTTTTGAATGGGCTAATAGATATTTTGGCTCAGTGAGAATGTTTTTTCATGGCACACAAAATTGCTAAATGCTTCTGAAAAGCACATCTTTGTAGAAACAATTTCTCTATTGCCACCTTTATATTTGTGTATCTTGCATAAATTTCTTTTGTTCCAGGAAAAGTTAAAAACAATAATTGATAAGCTGTGCGAAAATGTAGGAGCTGAATTGAAACTCGCATTTTTTGAATTTAAAGGGCAATGGGGAAGGACAGAAACTCTACCACATTTCTTAAATTTAAGTCCTGCTGTCAGTAAGAGATTGAAATTCACCAACGAGAAAATCCAGGTTTGATTGGTTTCATTCATGTAATTATGCTTTGGGTATTTAGTGAATTTTAAATAGTAACTCAGTTCTTATTTTTTTTTACTTAGTTAGCAACACAAATAAATGCAAGAGTCACTGAAATTGAAAAAAGAAGATGTTAGAAAGCACTTTTTGAAAATAATGAATGAGTCTGTGTTAAATACGTACATAAAACCTTTATTTATACATACATAATGTATAAAGTTTGTAAAGATATAATACATTTTTTTTCTTTTCCATAATTCAAAAGCAAATTCAGGAACAAACAAATCTTCTTTAATTTTTACTGTCTTATAATTTTCAATTTCTGCCAGTGCAGATTTATTTCGTAGGATGTCGTTGTCCGCAAGGTTGTTGATATAAGGCTAACTAATACTGCAGAGTTTTCTTTTCCTGACATTTGATAAAAGGTACTTGCTTATTATTATTTCAATTTGATAGTATATTTCTATGAATTTATTTATTTATTTCTGCTAGTCATGCCATAGATAATTAAATTTTTTGGTCTATAATTGGTATCATGGATATTACTTTTCCTCTTTTTTCGTGTTTAGCAATATTCAGGTCATCTTTCACTAATGCAAACTTTTTTCTATTCATTTTACTTTTATCATGTTTTTCATCTATCAATGCTAATTTCTGCAATATCTCTTCCAATTTTTTCCGCAATTATGTCACTGATCATTTTAATGATGTAGGTTACGGTTTTTTATGTGCACAAGTATTCAAATGCTAGTATATGATTTCGTGGAGTCATAAAAAGTAGTAAGACAATCCTACTGACTTATGTGAGCTTACTGAAGCTTGGTATCATCTGGGCTTGAGGGGGGTGGGAGATCCCATTGTCTGCTGAGGATACGCAATGAATTAGCAAGATGCCTCATTTACCTTACCAATCTCTTAACACTGTCTCTTTATACCGATCTCCTTCTTCTCCTGCTTCACCTTTATCACTCAAACTTCACCACTTAACTTTAAACACTGGAACGTACTTGAGAGTAAAACTTATATTTCAGTTAATGCACGTTATACCACTAATTTAGAATCTCATGACAGAACCAATGTACACACGACGCTAGTCATGGCCAAACTCAAATATGTGTTAGCAATTAGTATTAATTGTAGCACTATTGGCAAGATGAGCTACCAAATAATACAAATTTCTGACAGTGCTGATTAAGATGTATATCAAAAAAAGTGAAATATAGTTGCAGTATCCTGGTAGGCACAACAAATATTTATTTCAAATAAAAAAAGAATGAATATATTCATTACCTTAATTTCATGTACTGGATTCCTCCGTATTGCCATAAAACTTTTAGGAGGCAATAAACTGAATATTCTGGGAGTCCCTCTTTGTATTTTCTTATCTTCTTTCATTTTTTAGGTATTGCTCTTAACTGATATTAAACAGATTATTTTTGAATATGTTGATCATATTTACATTTCCCTACGGAACAAGAAGGAAGTATACCGTCTTATTTCAGGACTCCATCAAGGTATGTTCAAAAGTTACATCAAATTTATTTTCAGGGCACCACAACTTAGGGTATTTATGGTTTACTCTTGCAATCCTTTATATTTATGAAGTTTATAACATGTTTAAACTAATTTTAAGTTTACCCTGTGTATTTTTAAAAGTATTCCTTATATATATATATATATATATATATATATATATACAGGGTGTGGCACAGAAACTTGCTGATTTAAAAGGTTGATAAAAACAAAAATATTATAGATAATGTTTTAATTCGTTTTACATATTATCTTAGATTCTCTGAATTTATTTATTACACTTTTTTAAAAATGACATCGAACAAGTGACGGCCTCCATTGTCAATACACTGAGCTATTTGTTTCTTGAAGTTCTAATGAACTCTTTCGAGCATATCAATTGGTATGTCGGTGATGGCTTTCCGAATGTTGTCCTTTAGATGAACTAGGGTCCGTGGGCGATCATTGTAGACAACAAATTTGAGGTAACCCCAAAAGAAAAAATCACATGGAGTCAAATCAGGCGAGCACGCAGGCTAAGGAGATCAGTCGATTGGGGAAGTTCTCCCTCAAAAGTTCAATTGAACATCGCGCTGTGTGAGCCGTGGCTCCATCTTGTTGAAACCACACATCACCAATGTTCATTTCTTGCAGTTTAGGGAGAAAAAATGTTGTAATCATCTCCCTGTAGTGAACTGCATTCACTGAAACTGTGCGTTCGTTTTCTTCAAAAACGTAAGGACCAATTATCCCTACTCTTGATATTGCACACCACACAGTTACGTGTTCAGAATGGAGTGGCTTCTGATGAAGTTGACGTGGGTTGTTAGCACTCCAATTATGCATGTTTTGTTTGTTCACACAACCAGAAATGTAAAAGTGAGCTTCATCACTGAAAAACACGAGCGTGTTGTGAGGCAGGTTTTCACCGAGTGCTTGACATGCATTTCGGCAGGCATTAAAATCGGTTTCATTCAGCGCCTGCATTACAGCCATTTTATACGGATGGAAATTAAGGTCTTGGTGTAAAATTTGTCTCACAGTGCGGTCAGATAACCCCAGAGCAGCTGCGTGCTTTAAATATATTTTTAAATTTAAATTGCATAATTAAATTGGTGAACTGAATAGATAAATACAAAATAATAATTGCTACCCAACTTAGCTGCTGGGGAAGGGCAATTACCTTCTTCATTTTTTTAACCCATTAACTGCAGGCCTCATTTACTAGTCTACTTTGTGTTGCCAAGGGGAAATTTTCTATTTTTTTAAAAAGAAATTTTAATTTTATGTCTGATTTCACTCCAAAACATATAATAAAAAAATAATTCATTTGTTATACGTTATGAATATGAATTTTGCCTGACTGCACAAATGTACTTTGTGATTTATAGGTCACCTGACAAATTTGAAGATTAACCACCAACTGAAATACGCAATTGAGTTTTAAGTGAAAGGAAGGACTAATGCAATCATTGATGGGGGGGGGGCATAAAGGGCATAGGGCTTACTGGGCAGCTATCAGACACACCAAACATAGGCTGAGTCTGCTTTCAGATGATCGACACTGAATGAGTTAAAATCATTAAAATCTAATAATTTTTCAAAAAGTTTCAATTATTTTCCCTATTTGTTTTATTATTTCCAGTAATAAACATTTATGAAAAATGTAGTGCAATTCCTCGACATGATGAATGTAATTATTACTTCTATTTTAGCCTAAAAAGTTCTTAAAACATTTTTTTGAAAGAAACTGAGCTTGTTTTTCTATTTCATTTACATGTTCAGTAAACTTTGAATCTTTGAATATTTCTGATAAGAGGGCATATTAAAATTCGTATCTTGATTTTAGCCTCACCAAGACTAGGAATTTTTTTCATAAAAAATTAATACGTATTAACCTCCTTGTCCAACAATTTCACAAACTGTTTCATCAGTCTGAGTATATTATGCAAAGGCATCTGGAAAATATTTTTCTTTTGGGCCAGAGGATCATGACCAATATTTATCTGACTGAGAATAAACCCATATCCATAGTTTGCTGTGCTCTGTTAGTAAAGGAACAACGTTTTAGTCAATGTTATATGTCTCCCCCATATTCACAGATTATGTAAGAATATATCTTAATCGTCTTACTGGAAAGAAAAGATTATGTTTTACGACAAGATTTTATCTCACGGCCTTCTATTCAATCATCTTCAAATATACCATTGCATAGCATTAACTAACTATTTTTGACAGGAGGCAAGCTGTCTGGTGCGCTTTGTGAGCTCTACTATTTATCATTAGATGATGAATACTTCTCAGAATTCAGATTTTCTCACGATCTTTTTCTAAGAGCTGTCGATGATTATATATTTATTTCATCAAATAAAGAGGTGATAAAGAAGTAAGTCATGTTTTATACACTTTACATATTTTAATCGTAATATTCATTCAACCTTCCAGATTTTATTGTGGATAATATTAGATTTTTAGAGGTAGCATTGAATGGTTTTTCTGAGTATGGAGTCAAGGTGCAAATTGGCAAAACCTTTTCAAATTTGGACACTGGCCTGTTAAATCAAGAGAATATTCTGATGACAGCAAAAATTGAATTCTTCGGTTTCTTGCTGGATATTGAAACCGGTACAGTTGCACCGTGCTTGAAAAGTTATGAAGGCAAGAACATTAGATCCAGTTTAATGTTTAAAAAAATTCAGACAAGGTAATTATTGGTTCATATATTAGTCTTGATTTCTAGTATTAAATACCCTGTGTGTATGGTTGGTCTGTTGACAACACACAACAGATCTAGAAAACCATCTAATTGGGCATTGACCAAATTTGTCTCTCTGGCATTTCGAACAATCATGATCTGAACAAAAATTAATAGATAGATAGATAGATATTTATTGGCTTATGTTTAGAAAACATGTATCCAAAAGTCTGGCCAATTACTTTTAGTATGGTTATTAATATATTATAACTTATTAAAAAATGTCTAAATAAAAATAATAATAATTTCTAAATTCCAAATTAACAGCATATACTTTGGTATGTAATACAATATAAATATTAATCTAAATAATTATAATACTTAATTCAATAAATCATAATTTAATGTTAATGTAGATTAATTCATTTTTTTTTAATGTCTAAATAAAGATCAGTTTTCTAACATATCAAATTAACATAATTCTTCTCTAATATTTATGACAAACAGAATACTAATAATAAGTATAATTGCATATAATAAATAATGTCCTGATTATTCTTGTTTAAGCACCCCATACAAATAATAAAATTCTTTCTTTTATAATGTTAACTTTCACAAACTTTTGACAAGAAACAGAAAACATCATTAACTTTATTTTCACTATTTCGGTTCAATATTTTAACCAGAATAATCAATCCACCATAAATACCTCTTTTAACATTAATTAATTAACATTAATTAATGATTAACACTGTTTAGGTTACTTCCCCTTAGCTTAAGTTAATTTTGCTTCGATTGATTTTGGTTAAATCAGCTCACTTACAATATCTTTCGTTTCTAAGTATTAGGTTCTTAGTAGTTCAGATGTCGGTTACCTAGTGGAAGTTTCTGTGGCCTAGCTCCTTGTACGTGTTCAAAATTTAGCTATAAACAGTGTTATATTTATTACTCATTGTTTATATAGATAATTTTGGGAAGCAAAAATCACCAAAATATAGCAATAAAATAGATTATAAAATAGAAAATAACTTTACAAAAATTTAAAATAAAATTGATAAATTTTGTTCTATCATTGTCTGTTCTATCGATTGCAATAACTGAGGCTAAATAAATGGGAGAATCTGAAAAATTTCTAGGAAAAAGAATTGGATTACATATTAGAAGTATTAATAACACACAATATCAAACTCATCTTTCAGATCATTCCATCTGTAAACCATAAATTTTAATTTAAAGGAACAATGATAATAGATAAAGCAACAAGTCAAAACACTATTTTAATGCCCTCAGCAATTGACAATAAAATAAATATTAAAAACCCACACAATTATTATATTTTAAAAAGAAAGTGGAGCTATTATTTTTGTCTAAGTGGGCGATGGCTATTTTAAGTTTTAGGCGTGCCTTTGTATGTTGTCATTAATTATATATCTCATGTGATAATTGTCTAAATAAATTAAATTAAAAATAAATCAGCTTGTAAAACACCAGAAATCTTCTCTTGTGTTTTGAACATTTTTCACACAACAAATATTTAAACTCCTCAAGTATTTGAATATCCTTTGAAAAGATACTGAAATAATAACTCAAGTGCATCAAGAGTATTCTTTACTATATTTTATGCCATACACACACACACACACACACACACACACACACACACACACACACACACACACACACACACACACACACACACACACACACACACACACACACACACACACACACACACACACACACACACACACACACATATATATATATATATATATGGGAGGGAGGGAGAGGGAGAGGAGAGGAGTTTCAAAAGTTCTGTTTCAAAAGTTCTTGACACATTGTTTACCAAACAATGTGTCGAGAACTTTTGAAATTAAATGAAATTTATTTAATTCCATTAAATGTTAACACATAATAGAATATGTCAAATATTTTAGTTTTCTAATGAAAAATTACTAATATTATGTCAATTAATTTCTTCATATATTATTAAATAGGTTAGAATAAAATGTCATTTATTGTGCTCATACACTGCATTAGCATTACATAAAGATTAATAAGACATTTAATATTAAAATACACACCAAATACATAGAATTGAGAAAACAAAATTCCAAATATATAACATATGTAATTTTTCTTTTATACGTTCAAGTTTTTCTCACATTATCAGCTGTAGCACAGCAATTTTGTGGTTTAACTGATCCTAATCAAGTTCATTATTGATTATTAACCCTTTAAAGGGCAAGGGCCACTAAAGCAGCCACATACCGCTCTCTTTCAAACTCAGACTGAGAGCTCTGCTAATAGTTACAAGGGTGTCCACTAGATGTCAGAAGAAAATGAGGAATTATTCCTGAATGTTCACCCCGCCAGAGCCGAGATCCCCACCCCTGTAATGATTTGGATGGTCACAGTGCATTGCCTGTTGTCACCTACATTCTTCTGCTTTTACTCCGGCAAAAAGGAATGTAATACTTCACTAAGATATTCCTGATCATGTTTCAGTATATGTAAATTATTAATGTTTTGTCACATGGGTGTCTTTGTCGATTAATTAAAAAAATTTGGCTCTGCCCTTCTATGTTTACAATTTAGAGTATAGAAAATCAGAAGAATTTATTTTCATTTGCTTATAGTATTTTTTTGATGATGTTTACAAGTTAAGCAATCAAATTCGACATTATAAGTAATTTATATTTTATACCAATTTAGTATTCTCAAATATGTTTACTAGCTTGATAACAAACATTGCATGTCTTGGCCGAAACAGGAAAGAGCAGGTAATTGAAACATTTTATGCAAAAATATTTGCAGAAACTATTCAGTTAGGAGATACAAAGGAGAGGTGGAGATAATGAGCCGAGCCCTTTCCTTGCTTGGGGAGGAGATAGGTAGAATTCCGTCAGCCAGTAATCCTCGGACAGGCCAACCCCCTTAATGGGCAAGGACCCCTATAGCCGCCTCTCCAATAACTTATTCTCCAATTTTTTTTAACTATTCTGTTATTATTAATAGTCATTTATAGACTTCCTAACATCATTTTTAAAGAAATATAATTTTTTTGGTAGACATTGAAATCTGCCCTATAAAGGGTTAAATAGTATTTGTACTTATTGTAACGGCTAACAATAAAACTGATTGATATTTGTACTTATATAACATATTCAATATAAAATGAGCTAAAATTCTATAAACACATTTTAGAAAATCTATCTATTTAATAATTATATTTAATAGAATAATTCCATTAACAATCTTAATAACACTAAATATATAACACACATTTTTTAATTTATTGACATGCTTTATAAATGACCTTGTCTCCGTATTAAAGAAACAATGTCCCAGTGTGTGTGTGTGTGTGCATGTGCGTGCGCACAGCACAGTATTGAAGGAAAATACATTATTTTTGACCCCTTAAAGCATATGTGAACATTTTGAAAAACCCAATCAAACCAAAATATTACACTACTAACTCCAAATGAGGAAGATGAGGAGAGATTTGTGCGTTTGGCAGTACTTATAAATGCGAACAGTTCTTTTCATTGATGAAAGTTAATAAATGAAAACATCGTACAAGGCTGACTGACGATAATTTGGAAAATTCTTTTCGTCTTTGTATCAGTGGAATTAATCCAAACATCGATGGATTAGTTTCCAAAATTAAAATTCATTGATTGTACCATGCTGTACCTTTTTTTCATTTTTTTTTTGTTATTTTAATAAATTGTATTATAATTACATTGTCGTTATAATTTCATGTCTGATATCTATCGTTAAAAATTATGAACACACTTTAAAATGCACTACTTTTAAAAGCGGCCCACAAACGTATTTGCACACTAAAGTTTGGCACACAACATGCCAAAGGTTGCCCATACCTGCCTTAAAGATTAGCCAACAGGAGTCTCTTGCCTTTCTGTTAAATATGAGCCTTATAGCTCTCTTCTGCAAAATATTAAAATATGACTTTTTTGAGTTACCCAATGCACTACTCCATAAGTTAACCTCTTTCTTTTTATTAGGACAGTAAACAAATACTACATTATATTAATTGGATTTATTGTTGGTAAATACAGTTTTATAATATGGTGTAAGTTGTTAACACTAACAAGACTACAATAACTTAACCACTAAAATTCATACTGCATTGCATTTCCAGAGTGCACTGATTGCAACCATCTCTATTGTTATTGTTATATATTTGGTTTATTTTTTCACAATGTTAGACATGTTTACATATTTATTAATTTAGCTTATCTATTTTTTTTTACATTATTCCCAGAGACAAATGGTTATTTTTCTAAAATGGGCTTGAATTTGATATGTAATGAAATATTATTTTATTATATTTTAAATATGGTACATATTGTTTATGGCATATGGATCTATTATTCATAAGAGTAAGGATTTTTATTGTTCCTGATTAATTGGTTCCTTTACCGTGGATTTAAAATTGCTTTCAGGCTTCTAGAGGATAAGATATGTTACCCGAAAGCCTTAAAACTCCAAAGTATATTGCTTGACTCAAAGTACCAACCAAAGGATGTACTTTACTTTAATATCCACACTGCAGCATGTATTATGGCTCTTAAAATTATTGCGACCCTGCATTTTTTACATGTCGCAAACATTAAGGGAAAAAAGGATTTTGTAAAACATTGTGTTATAAAAGGGGTTAATCTCTTTGCTACTCACTGTGCAAAAAAAGGTAATATTTAATTAGTTTAATTTCTGTAGATTTCTTTCAACCGATTGCTAAAATATTTATAGTATTATGATATAAATGAAGGATAGGCTGTCAATTCTCATCCTTAGGAGTAGAAGTTTCAAGCATTTTCTCTTTGACTAGAGATAGTCTTATGGTTCAGGATCCAAACTAATTGTTGTCATCCACCGTCAGGCACATGGCCGCACTGTGTTTGGCAAAGCCAATTATTTTAATATATGTGAAGATGGAATAGCTGAGAAGCTAGGTTAATCCTAGTACATTGTATTTCCTCAAATAGTGCAAAACCCCCAATTATCTAAGTAAATACTGTCAGTTATCATTAATATGGTTAAGTCAGTGTTAATCTTGTGCCACACTGCCATGTGTATGCCCGGTCATGCATATACATTTTCAGCGTCAAATATCTTTGTAACACTTAAATTAAATTACTGTCATTTGACACAAATGCAACCTCTTTCGCCATTTATGTATATATTTTTTTTCTTTCCTGAAATCTTTGTGGAGCCCAATACTACAGCAAAGTGACATAAATTCATCAAACATGTTTAAAAAATGTTCCGATTTGGGATATGGTGTGGGATTCCTGCTTTGTCATGGAAAGCCATTCAATGTGGTGACTAGTGTTAAATGGAATGAGTCTTTAGCTATAAATACTCTAAATACTAATATTAAGTAAGCTTCACGACTAATAAATACCCTAATTCTTTTTTCGCTGCTTTTTGTATCTTTACCGAATTTATAAAGGTTCGCATATTTATTTTTCTTGAATAATTTGTTATATGATTGTGTGTTGTGTGTGTGTATGTGAGCGAGCTGTGTGTGTATAACTACACTCATACATACATACATACATACACACACATATAAATTATATAGGTCCAACATTTCTTCTTTCATTTTGTAGAATTGAAATGATTATGTTCATTTTTGTCTGTTTTATATCAAATTTTGCATACTGCCTACATAGAATTATTTTAAAACAGTCTCATTATTTTAGGATAAAAGTTAACATGTTACTATTTCCTGTATAATTTATTATTTGTTTCATAAATTAATTGACTTATTTTGTAGAAAAGACAAATTATTTTAATATAATCATAGACTTTCATGGTCCTTGTCAATATTACAACCTAAGTGTTCGGGTAATGACTGTGTTCATGTTTCTGGTCGACTTTTTGCTAGACATACTTCTAGCATACTCTCTAAGACTGAAGTGTTCCTATTCTGGTGTATTTAACTGTCTCGTCTGGTGCTGTGTGCAGAGCATCCCCTTGTAGTACCTTTGGCTACTGTCTCCAGTCACTGTTCCCTTGTGGTTATGCTTTTTTTGTTAATATATTTCTTTCTAGGAGGAATAGTGGGCTTCCATAGTTTACTCAATCTATAACCATCTTCTCTGTTTAAGTTGTTTGGACATTTGACTATCTCTGCTTCATGTAATGAGAGTACCCATGGCACCGGACGAGATAGTTGCATACACCTGAATAGGAACTCTTTAGTCTGAGAGAGAGCTCTGGGGATGCTAGAAGCATATCTAGCGAAATGCTAAATAAAATAATAAAACAGAAAATAAAACAGAAATTAGATTCCCGAATTCTAAATTAGGATCATATGCAATCAAAATCAAATGATCTTCAGATTTAGTAGTATTTATTTAAGTTAATTTAGTAGGTTTTATTAAAGTTTTAGTTTCCTCTATAGAAACATTTCTGAGTATGGTCTCTAATGACTATATAATTTTTTCTTTACCCAGTACTACTATTTTAATAAAATTCAAGAGTATTTCTAAATATCAAAAAATGATTTAGGGTCCTACAGAAGCCATTGTAGGTAGCCTCTATAGATGGTACTAAGCCTAAAAAGGTAGGACCTATATCCTTCCATCCCATGCAAGAAATATGCACATGCATACACACTCATCTTTTGATCAAACTCCTTAATATTTGAGGGTGCACTTCATTCAGTCATACTAATACTACTTATAAAGAAGGATCTGAATTCAGGCCTCACTATAACACAACTTTTTTGTATCAGTGGACTTAAATGGGGTTCTTCTTGGGTATTCTATTCACTCCCTTAGATCTCACACAGTATTGGGCTCCTCTAAATAATCAGATCTTAGGTAATTAAGTGACTACTTAAACAAAGAATTAGGAGTATCTGTCTGAATACACAAGCACGGGATGAAAGATATATGTACAAAAGCCCTTTTTGGGCTGTAGCATCTTAGAATATATTATAATTTAATAATTTACTTTTGTCTATTTTAGGTTCAGATATTCAATTTGAAGTAGCAAAGAAAATTTGTGTGAAGTCGATCATTAATATTTTTAGAAGAAAGGCCTGCTTCAAGTATATTTTAAAGTTTATGATAAGGCAAGATAATCGATTGAAGATTGACTGTGAGAGAACTATTAATGTTATAAATTCTGTGATAAAAAATATACATCCATCTTTAAAGGTTTCTGTTAATTCTGTGTGAATATGGATTGCTTCAAAATTCCCAGACTCCATACTTTTAGCAGATTTCCCTTAATGTATCTTATTCTAAGCTTTAATACCAATAAATTGGGGACCTTTATTATGCGAGATAAATGCAAATTCGTAGTTTGATTGAGTCATCACTTAAGATTTTACATTCTTAACTCGAAAATGTTTATTTGATCTATACCATACTCGATATTTAACCGTTTTAGTAAGCACTGAAGATCATATTTGTTAGGGGGTAAAATTGAACCTAGAATAGTGGGGGCTACAGCTTGAGGGAGGAGGATCCAAAAATTTAAAGTATCCGTTACTATGAGTTGGATTGAAAAATGTTATAGAGCCAACCTTGTTAAACTACTGATGGTCTACAATTGTTTTTCATCACATTTTTTTGAAACCCAAGCATTTAGTGAGAGTTAAGTACTTGTTTTCATCCTTCATTAACCCCCCCCCCCTACTTATCGCTTTTATGTAGAAATATACAGGGTGTCCCAAATTCCCGAGCCACCTCCCTTAAAATCGCCAATTGTATTAATAAAAGGCTGAGACTTGGAGTGCCATAATTGTGACCTCTGAAGAATCTTTTCAGTTCATATTCAACCTCGTAACCTTCTCCAGAGAATTTAACTTTGGAATTACCAATGGAATGTCATACTTTTTATGATAGATATGACGGATTCTTGTGGAAAATCAAAATCTAAACGAGTTTATATCCGTAAATTTTTCGATTTGACACATCCTTTAGCTGTAAAATGCACAAATCTTTATTTCTGAAATGGCAAATTTTATTGAAAAATGCTGCCATAAAAGTTGTAGCTAACAAACTCGTTTTAGAATTTGATTTTCCACAAGAATCCATCATAAAAAGTATGACACTCCATTGGAAATTCCAATACTGGAGAAGGTTACGAGGTTGAATATGGACTGAAAAGATTCACAATTATTCAGAGAATGTCACAATTATGGCATGCCAAGTCTCAGCCTTTTATTAATACGATTAGCGATTTTAAGGGGGGTGGCATTGGAGTTTGGGACACCCTGTATAACATGTAGAGAGATGAGATCACAAGTATGTTATACCAGGACATGGGAAATCTGCTAAGATTACGCAGCACCTGTGCGACAGACTTTTTTATGCCTTGTCACTTACTACTTTTAGCACATTTCTCCTTACGGGAAATCAGCTATTGAGGTCGTACTCATGACATGATTTTTGAACAATTTCCTCAAATGATTATTGATTCTACCTGGGAGATGTCGAAAAAGAGATGCGCTCAAAATTTTATATATATATATATATATATATATATATATATATATATATATATATAATATAATATAATATAATATAATATTATATAAAATTACTGCTCTAGCGGTCGCAATTTTTTCTTGGTTACCAAACCCGATGTTTAAGTGTTTCATGCAAAACTAAAGGTCAAGTTCGTTAATGGCTGAAATCAGACCTGTGGAAGAAGGATTTATTGGGGGCTTTCTAAAATTCAAAATATCTCCATTATTATGAGTTGGATAGAAAACTCGTAAAGAAGAAATCTTATTGCAAATTTAATTGTCTATAAATGTTATTATATACATTTGTTCAGTATCTTGAATATTAATCGAGATATTTGCATTTTTTAGTTTTCTGCCTTCAGTAAACCCCCACTCCTACCCATGTCAGAATAGCAATACACTGTTATATCATGAACCACTTTATATTAAGCTTAAATACCAAATATTGTTTTCAAGGGGCCTTTATTATGCGAGATACATGCATATTCATTGTGTGGTTATGTCATCAAGTAAGATTTTACATTCTTGTTTCAAAAATGTTAATTTAACATATCCCATACTCGACATTTAACCATTTCAGTCAAAACTAAAGATCATACTTGTTATTAACAGAAATCAGACATGGAATTGTGAGGGTTTAGAGGGGTAATTCAAAAATTTAAAATATTTTCGTTATGAGTAGGATCTTAAAATTTTATACAACCTGTCTTGACCAATATTGACGACCTCCAATTGTTGTTCTACACATTTTTTGAGCTTTCTTTTTCAGCCTTCAGTACCCCCCCCCTCCACTACTGTTATTTTTTTGTTTTGTTTTTTTACATAGAAATAGGAAGTATGTGGTGAAAGGATATCGCAAGTGTATTAATCTGGCATGTGGAAAATCTGCTTCGTTTACGCAGCTCCCTGACAGACTTTTTTCCGTTATGATCTTGCCCCCAGGGTAAAAATTGATAGCCCCCCCCCCTCCCAGTATCATCCTATTTAATACCCCTAAGTTCAATGGTATGCCCATCTTTGATCAGTTATTAGCAGATTTCCCTTAAAGGGAATCAGCTGTTGGGGTTGTAGTCATGATGCAATTTTCGAATAATTTCTTCAAATGTCTATTGATTCTACTTAGGAGATGGCAAAAATGAGGTCTGTTCATATATATATATATATATATATATAGGGTGTCCCAAGTTCATGTGCTATCACCTTTCAAATCTGCAATTGTTTTAACACAAGGCTGAGACTTGGTGTGCCATAGTTGTGACCTCTGAAGAATATTTTCAGTCCATATTCTACCTCCTAACCTTCTCCAGCAACCATAACTTTGGAACTTCCGATGGAATACCATATGCTTTATAACGAATTCTTGTATAAAATCAAATTCTAAAATGAGTTTATATTGGCAATTTTTTTTATTTGAAGCATCCTAAAATACTTTCTGTTTTTTCACTTCATATTCCATTCCTTTCCCATTGTCTTGTTTCAACGATAATTTTGTCGCAGCATTTTTCTATAAAATGTACAGTTTCTAAGATAAATAATGATTTGTATTAAAAAAACAGGTTTTTGGCCTTTGGGGCTAAAGGATGCGCCAAATCGAAAAATTGACTGATATAAACTCGTTTTAGAATTCGATTTTTTTCTAGAATCCGTCTTAAAAAGTACAGCACTCCATTGGAAATTTCAAAGTAATTATCGCTGGAGAAGTATTGGAGTAGATTATGAGGTTGAATATGGGCTGAAAAGATTCTTTAGGGGGTTAAAATTATGACACACCAAGTCTCAGCCTTGCATTAAAACAATTGCAGATTTTAAGGGGGGGGCACGTGAACTTGGGACACCCAGCATTATATATATATATATATATATATATATATATATATATATATATATAAAATTGTAACCTCTGTCTGTGGATTGGTTCTTTTCCGAAAAAATCATTGTTATCTTTGGAGTCTGTTTGTTTGTCCTCTTTTTACACCTAAATGTCTGAACTGACTTTGATGAAATTTGGCATGAGTATTACTGGCATCCAAGTTAGATTTTTGGTTATACCAGACAACCAGGAGTGAGGGTTATATAGCATTTCATTACTTTCTATGGCATGCAATAAACTTACATTATATGCTGACCACATAGAAAAGGAACATTCTGTGCCCATCTATCTTTTGTTCATTTGAAATTGCCCTATCTCCACAACATCGAGGTACTCCTGATTCCTGTGGTCAATGCCATCAAGGTACAGAGAACATATCAATGTCTTTATGCTACTTGCACTAGAGTGTTTTGAATCCCTGCGGCGAGAGAAATTATTTGTTATTATTACAATAAAAGAGTTGGTCCAGTTGACTATTTCCTGAATCTTCAATGGTTAATAAACAGTGTTAAATTGGACCACAGTTGGTTGGGGAACCAAAGAAAAAAGTTTGTCTAACACCTACGTGCGATCACCAGAAGGTTAAACGTTATTTAGGAATGACATATCATGATATAAGATGTGCTGTTTGTGAACTTAATATTATTATTAGAAATGTGATTCAGGTTATTGTGAGAGTTAGTAATGTCTTTGATTGTTTAATGTCTAGAATAAATCATTTTTATAGTTATATTGAATTTGTACAACATGCAGGAGCGAAAGATGTGTGGACCACAGTTGATTGTGGCAATCTTGTTAAATTACTGATGTTCTACAATTGTTATTTTATACATTTCCCCGTAACACAAATATTGAGCTAGTCATTCATATTTCTTGTTTTCAGCCTTCTGTAAACCCCTTCTGCTCATCAAATTTTTACTTAGAAATAGAGAACATATGGTGAGATGAGATCACCAGTATGTCATCCAGTGCTTGGGAAATCTGCTTAGTTTATGCATGATAGACTTTATTTAATTTTCAGCCTTCAGTAAATCCCTCCCACATTCCTCCTCATGTCACATTTGCAGTGAGCCAACATATCTCGAAATGTATTATTTCAAGCCTATATGCAACATATTGTTTTCACCAAATCTATACTACGTGTGAAACATTGATAAATTGGTGATATGATTTCATCAATGAACATTCTATGCTCTTGAGTTTTAATTTGTATTTAGACAATATCATATTTGATATTTCACCAATTCATGTAAAAACTAAAGATGGCACTCATTAATAATTGGAATTTCACCAGGTGTAGGTGTTTAGAGGTGTAAAATCAAAATTTCAAAAAACAACTATTATTATGAGAAAAATGTTATATAACTCGACAGCATCCAGTGCTCTATTAATTTGATAGTTCAGTGACCAGGGCGTGGAATTTCTATATTTTTCTACGGTCTTGTCTTGAGGAAACATTGTAGTCATGTCCTTTATACCCTTTGCATAGCAAATTTGGTATTACGGAATACATTTTTATTGGTTGAGCTATGTTTTCTATGCTGTCTTTTTAGCAGATTTCCCTCAAGGGAAATCAGATATTCAGGTCGTAATCATGACGAGATTTTCGAAAAATTTCTTCAAATGTCCATCGATCCTACCCAGTAGATGACAAAAAAATAGGTATATATATATTTGTTTGTTGTCGCTCTAGCGGTCGCAATCATTTTTGTTTGATCGTTACCAAACTCGATATTTAAACGTTTTATGTAAAAAGACAGATCAAGTTCGTTAATGGTTGAAATCGGACAAATGGGAGGGGGGGAATTTTGAAATTTCTCTGTTACTATACGCCGGATCAAAAAATTGTATAGAACCAATCTTATTGCAAATTAAATTTACTATAAATATTGTTATATACATTTATTCTCTATCTTGAATATTAACCGAGATATTTGCATTTTATTGAGCGTAACGGACATGATGAGATCGGCTAACTTCGGTTGCCGTCGTGAGTTTCTGGCTAGCTAGTTTGGCTGTTTCAGTAACTGTTCGATTCTCGTGAAATTTCTCTATTCTAAAACTTCATGTGGGAAATCTGCTTAGTTTACGAAGCCCCTGCGTGACAGACTTTTGTAGGTTTATACATATCATTGTTCGTGTTATATTTAAATAACTTGTTAACTTAAACCTGTTAAATAATGTTAACTACAACTCCAGTACTGAACTACAGTATTATTTTGCCTCTTGTTGCTTTGAATCCACACGAGCGTCATCCGTATTGATCTGTTTTATATATTGCAGTAACTTGCCTTTAATCTGTTTCTGCAGATTGACATCAGATCATGTATACACCGTTCAAGTGTTTCTAATGAAGAACCAGTAAATTTGCTATCAATTATTTTGCACATAATATGTGTCTGTTCTTTTCTGCCTTTCCCTTTATTTTTTTGTCTTTTGAGTGCTTCTTAAGATCTGTGGCTGTTTGGCATCCCCTTCTCAAATCTTGTTATTTGTATTATCTGCAGAGCAGTTTGTTCTTGTTAGTGATGAAAATTTTTCTGGTCCAACCCTAAATTGGCAGCGAATGTAGTTTTAATATCATTGTAACATAGGGTTTACAACAATACATCCCTTTCTGGCTTGATGATCCTTTTGTTGCATTCTTCCTGAATTCAAAATAGCAAAGTAAACTACTTCATAGATGTCCAATTTTGCATGTTTCAGCAATTTTTTTAAGAATTTTGCTAGGCCCAGGGGAGGTGACTGTAGGTTAGACCATTTCTTTCATTTGGCTAGGTACCGACAACTGCTGACACTGAGGAAAGGAACATATTTGCACAACACCATTCTATTTCGGAACAGAGAAAACTCAGGTGGTGTATGAGGTTATGGGGCATCAATCAGTAAAGAAATGGAACCTTTCCATAATGGTTTAATGATAAATGTGAGTAAGCAATTAAGGAAAAAAAAAAAAAAACTATGCACAACTAAAATGCTTCTTTCCACGAAGGGAAACACATATTAAATACAATGAATACTCCAAAAAAAAAAGAAAAAGAGAAGCAAAAAAAGACTGTTAAAAAAAAGAAAAGAAAGCTCATGAAGCTAGAAAACTCAAAGTGTTGTAGCAACTAGAAGTTCTATAAGGACATCTAAAGACTAAGGCAGGCCGAATTCTGTCTAGATGAATAAAGAAACGTTCTCACAGAAAGTGATCAAATCAGAAATGGGCGGGCCTAGTACTTCAAGGATCTACTAAATTCAGCACGAGCTGGTCTGGTGTCCGAAGCTAAGCCACCTGTAGAGATGAGATGAGGAAATTGTCCTGTCTCAAACAAATAACAAAATTCCATGGATAGATGAAATCCCCTCTGAATTGCAGAAGCATACAGGAGATGTCATTATCAGGGAGGAGGTTTATAAGTTAATTTATGACACATGAGTAGAAGAAAAAATTCTAGTAGAATGGGAGGGGGTTGGTGGAAAGAGGATACTGGGAGAGTGGATTTTGCCTAGAAAGATTTACCACAGATCACCTTTTCTCTACTAGACTAATATCTGCATCACCTTTTCATAGACTTCTGGGTGGCCTATGACTGTATGTACAGGCTAAAATTATTGGAGGCATTAGAATAAGTTGGAAAATCTAGCAAACTTATCAGGTTGATAATTCAGGAAGGTACTTTCTCTATGGTCACAACTGGGGTTTGCAACTTTGTATTGAGGTTACCACTGGTTAAAGACATGGAGATCCATTGTCACCCCTACTGTTAACCTCACCCTGGAAGTGGCAGTCAGAAAATTTGGACTAATCCTGATGGTACCATGTACAATAAGCATTTGGCTAATGGCATATGCTGACAATGTGTTGATCAGTGCTAGGAATATCGTAATAGTATTGGCTGGTGCTCTGGAAGAGTTTATACTAACAGAAAAAGATTTATTGCTGAAAGTGAGTTTAGAAATGACTAAGAATATTAGCACATCTTGACAGATTGTGGATATTGGAGACCCTCTTGAATTGTGGGGTTTGTATTTCCAAGTTATAGCACAGTTAACTACCTGGGAGATATTGTTGAAAAGACTAATAGTGTGACAATAAAAGCCATAATATTTACGGGTATCTGCTTCTATGTGCTACAAAGAACTCTTTTCTTTATGTTTTTCTCCAGGGACGACAAATGGCAATGAAGCTTGGACCTCACCATGGAAAGTTGAAATGCCCTACTGAATTGAGAAAAGAGATTTCTGTGAAAGATATTTGAGCCTAAGAGAGAACAGCACAAATGACAGATGAGAAGCAATGTCGAACTCAGGGAGTTATTTGGTGAGCCTGATATTGTCTGTTATATTAAGAAAGGTATTATTGCAACGGTTAAGATACTTTGGGAAAATGAAGCCCAGCAGACTACCCAAGAAAATGTTGAATGGTATACCAGGTGCAGCTAGGAGGAGAGGCAGACCCAGGCAAATGAGGCTAGGTGACCTAAGAGAGGACTAACAGAAGCTGCATCCCTAGAATTTGTAAGTCCATACACACCACACAAAATGTTTTAGAATTGTCCCATGTTCTGCAAGGGCCTGTAACTTCTAGATGTTAGTTTATATCCTGAATCTCATCTATACAATCGGATAGCTTCCTTAGTGTCCTCATTATTGAAGTGATCCATCTTACCTTTGCTTTGATTGAATTATTTCAATGTCACTCCTGATAGAACATAGTACTCTGGCTGACTTGATGCACTTATAGAACAGTTTCCAAATATTTACACTGTGGCATTATTAACAAGAAAAGTAGGGGAGCTTATTCTAAAGGTTAATTTCTGACTGTGGACTAGTAAATATATGAATGACTGATTCATCCATATTCATTCCTCTGCTAATGCCCACTCAGCAGTATGAGGCAAATGTTCTATTTGATTTTAATAGTACATAAATCATTATAGGGAAGAGTTATGAGATCAAATATTATCCAACAAAAGCTTTGTTTGGTAGGCTCTGCCTTTCACGTACTATTGTACTTCTGCCTTAAGTATTAGGGATTTTCCAACTAGGTATTAGGGAACCGAGAAGACTAACAATCCTTTTCTCACTTTTTTATGAAATTTATTTCAAATCAAATTTATTTATCTTTATTCAATTTCCTGCTAGTCATAAAAAATAATGAATCAGATTCACAATTCAGTATACTTTTCTCAATGTAATAACTATATTTTAATTGTAATATTATACCTTCATTCTGCAATTGATGTTCTTTACTTACATTTTAAAACTACTTATATTATTGTATGTATATACTTACTTTGTAATTAGAATTTTAACACTAACTGTTTTTTAGTATTATAGAATACTCATTAAAAGAAATTGATTAAGATAGCATTAAGTTCTTTCTGTTATCAAAGTAAAACCTGTTTTTACCCTTTACAAAATAAAATAAGAAACAGAAATTAGAATGTGAGCTTGTGATAACTCACTATATATTACTGTATTTTTGATTTGTATGTTGTAGCTATAACTTTAAAGAATTTAGTTATTCGTATTTTATCCATTTTTTTAATTGAAGGTAAATCATTATGTAATTGTGTTTTAATTTTTTGAATATATATTTGTGTAATTTTTATGATTTTTTTTAATCCAGAAATAAATTAAATATGTTTTATATTTTATGCTTGTACATTTATTTCATTACATACTTATGGTCTTTTGTGAATTTCAAATCTATAAATTAAATGAAAATATAAATATAAAAAGTCCATCATGCAGGGGCTGCACAAACTAAGCAGATTTCCCTTGTGATATTTAACAATAGATAAATCTGCATACTGGTAACACAATAGCACCGTCAACATCAAATGAATAAATACAAACGATGATAAGAAACCTCCAGACGGAAAGCAACTGAAACGTATACAAACAGGTGTGCCAATTTCTCACAGGAAAGAAAACAAAATTACTGAAATATATCAGAATATAACATATTAATTTTATTGAAAACTATTTACTATATCTAGTAGTGTAATTTATAATGGATTAGAATAATTTTTATTTTAATCAATCAAATTTTAGTGGTATACTTAAGACAGGGAGGGGGGGGGTCACGCTAACATATTTGCATTAATCTCCTATAATAAAGGTCTCTTGAAAACAATTTATGGTATTTAAGCTTCGAATAATGTGATTTATTATATAAAAAAGTATTGTTTATGTAACATGAGTATAAGTGGGGATTTGCTGAAGGCTGAAAACTGAAAAATGCAAATATTTTGGTTAATATTCAAGATAGAAAATAAATGTATGAACAATATTTATAGAATATTTAATTTGCAATAAGATTGGTTCTATACAAATTTTTGATCCGGCGTATAGTAATGGAGATATTTTGAATTATCGAAAATCCCCTCTCTAAACCCCCCTCCCACTGATCCGATTCCTGCCATTAACGAACTTGGTCTGTCCTTGGTAGGGTTGATGGACATTTGAAGCAATTTTTCAAAATCGCGTCATGAGTACGACCTCAATGGCTGATTTCCCTTAAGGGAAATCTGCTAAAAAGGCCAATTTATTATAGATTTAAAAAGTGAAGTTTAGTTCACTGTGTATAAGTTACATTTGAATTACAATATGTCTTGGGACATTTTAACAATAAACTGTATATTTTTTAGTGGAGTGATTTACTCCATTTTGAATATCTATAAATTTTAAAAATGCATGAAATATGTGAAATATGTTTAACAGTGTGTTAAAAATATTTAGAATTGTTTTAAACCAAGCTTTATTACATCTTTTTAATTATGTTTTTTCTTGGATAAGATAAAAAACCAAATGTGGGACTGAGGAATTGAAAAATTAGCTAACTCAAGAACAATATTAGCAGATTTCCCTTAAGGAAATTCAGCTGTTGAGGTCGTACTCATTTTTCTTCAAATGTCCATCGATCCTACCTAGTAGGTGACGAAAATGAGGTCCGTTCAAAACTATATATATATATATATATTCCTGTTACCGCTCTAGTGGTCCCAATTTTTGTTTGATCGTTACCAAACTCGATATTAACTCGTTTTATGTAAAAAGAAAGATCACGTTCGTTAACGGTTGAAATTGGAACAGGGGGAGGGGGGGGGGTTTAGAGGGGAGAATTTTGAAAATTCGAAACATCTCCATTACTATAAGTTGGATCGACAAAGTTTATAGAATTAATCTTATTGCAAATTAAATGTACTATAAATATTGTTATATATATATTTATTCTCTATCTTTATTACTAACCGAGATAATGGTACAATATTTTTCAGCCTTCAGTAAACCCCCACTTCTACTCGCGTTACACAATCAATACTCTTTTATATAATAAACCACATTATTCGAAGCTTAAATACCAAATATTGTTTTCAATCGGCTGATGTCGGGTCTAATCGTGAGTATGCGTGACGGACTCTTTTTAGCAGATTTCCCTTAAGGGAAATCAGCTATTGAGGTTGTACTCATGACGGGATTTTCGAAATTTTTCTTCAAATGTCCATCGATCCTACCTAGTAGATGACGAAAATGAGGTCCGTTCAAAACTATATATATATATATATATATATATATATATATATATATATATATATATATATATATATAGATACTAGCTCAGATACCCGGCTTTGCTCGGTAATTCATTTGAGGCTGAATGGTGATGGTATATTATTGGCAAGGCTTTACTTTGCACAATATTTTGACATTTACCCGTTCCAATGTTTAGGGTTAATACCCGTTGTTGGCATTTGTTAATAAAATTATTTTTTTATGTAAGACTTCACTGTCCTGCATATTGTCATATTTCCCGTCTCCTGTGCATTATGCATAGATTTGAATTATTAAAGAAAAAATATTGACATACATTTGAATTAATTTTTTCAGGTGAGGTACCTGGTAGTTCATATTGAAAAGAAGTGCTGAGCAAATTTCTCTAAATAACAAAATAAACAACTTTTGTTATGTGCATATTTGCCGAAACCCCAATAGGAAATCATTATTATTAATTTCAGGCCTCCCTTATAACCCCCACTCCTGCCCGTCCCTAAAAATGTTAGTATGGCTTATTATAAGGAAGGCGTTAGTGCTAATACACATACTGAGTGTTTTATTTAGTTCGGTTGAGTCTTTTGTGCCAAATAAAATTGTTGTCTCCCGCTATAATTTTTAGCGTATGACGCCTTTATACTTCGGTATACGATGATAGTGGATATAAAAAAAAGTTTCTCTAAATAACAAAATAAACAACTTTTGTTATGTGCATATTTGCACATATATATATATATATATATATATATATATATATATATATATATATAGCTTTTCCAGGTCTATTTAAACTTTTTCCAATCAATTTGGACTATTTCCAAACCAAATTCACCTTTTTCCAAACCAAATTAGACTTTTTCCCCATCAAATTGAACTTTTTCCAAATCAAATTGAACTTTTTCAATTTCAAATTCGACAAAAGCTTAATTCGATTAGATCTTATTCTTTAATGGGTAAACATTTAAGTAAACATGTTAGACATCTATTCTTGCTAATTCCAAATCAATTAAAACTGTAAATAAGAGTATAATTCTTCTGTCCTTGTTGTTATTATGTTTTGCTTTAGATTGAAGAGGGATTTAATAATTCAGTCCTTCTCATTAAACCAGAATTTTTGCAAAGGAGGCCACTATAATATAGTATATTACAATTATAATGAGTGGTTCAGGTGATTCTTCTGACGAAGAATTTCGTCCTACTGTTCTCAACCGAAGAACTAATCGCACAATAGTAAGTTCCAGTGATACTGATGACAATGTTGATTCTGCGCCAGATCTCCCACATTTTAGAAGACAACGTCGAGGTAAATACAACAAAAATTCCAAAGAACAAAAAACAATGTTTATAAATTTGTATGAGGATGGACATGATGTGAAGGACGCTGCCCGAATATCGGGTTTGAAGTTGGGAACAGCCAAATCCATTTTAAAAAAGTATAAAATTAATAATAGCCAACTAATCGATAAAATTAGAGGAGGGACGCGCCGCAAATCGTTGACTCCAGACGTTCTAGCAGAAATCGAACAGGCGATCGAAGAAGGACCTGGCAGAACACTGAAAGACATTAAAGCTATTCTTAGTTTAAAAAATATAAATATAAGTAAATCGACTATTGACAATGGATTGAGAACACTTCGAATCACGTTAAAAAAAGCATATAAGGAAGTAGATCGAATGAATTCCATAGAAACTAAAAATAAACGTAAAGAATATGCTATTGGATTCAATGGGTGGGCACCAACAGAAAGAGAAAAGATGATATTCATCGACGAATCTGGTTTCAATCTCCACCTTCGTAGAAGCCAAGCTAGGTCAAAAAAGGGGAATCGTGCTGTGTTAAATGTTCCGACAATAAGAGGAAGGAATATCACTCTTGTATTAGCTTTAAATAGTCAGAAGATAATACATTTTAAAATAATAGCAGCTGGAAACTGCAATGCTCTGAGGTTTACAGAATTCTTAACAGAACTCCATGAGAAGCTTAAGTAACAGGCGATTATTAAATCATAGTAAAAAGAAAATCATCTTATTATTTCAAATAACAATTCTAGAATTTTGTTTTTAGAATATTGGAGGTTGTTTATTGATTCATCCAAAAATAGTTTGAAGGCAGTTTTACTACACAACGGTAACATGTATGCCTCTGTACCTGTCGGTCATTCTGTACATATGAAAGAGAGTTACGAAAATCTAGAAATAGTGTTAAATAAAATAGGTTATTCTGCACACGGTTGGATGATATGTGGTGATTTGAAAGTTACGTGCATGCTCCTTGGTCAGCAAGGGGGTTTTACCAAATTTCCATGTTTCTTGTGTGAATGGGACAGTAGAGCTCGGAATCAACATTGGTGCAGAAAGAACTGGCCTGCTAGGGAGTCTTTAAAGCCTGGCGAGAAGAACATTTTACGCAAAAACCTTGTAGATCCAAAAAACGTGCTCCTACCACCACTACACATGAAGTTAGATATCATGAAACAGTTTGTAAAGGCTTTGCCTAAAGATGGGCTTTGTTTCAAATATCTCTGTCAGAAGTTTCCACACCTTTCAGAAGCTAAACTGAAAGAAGGCGTCTTTACCGGGCCTGATATTAGAAAAATGATGTTTGACGTTAACTTTGAATCCACAATGACCTCAAATGAAAAAGAAGCATGGGTTTTATTCAAGCAAGTTGTCACCAAGTTTTTGGGAAATAAAAAAGACCCAGAATATAAGGCTATTGTTGCTAACATGTTAAAAAAAATTTGAACAGTTAGGATGTTTGATGAGCCTGAAAGTTCACTTCTTGAGCAGCCACCTCGATTACTTCCCGGAAAATTTAGGAGATGTTAGTGAGGAGCAAGGTGAGCGTTTTCACCAGGACGTTAAAGTGATGGAAAAACGTTACCAGGGCCGCTGGAATACCAACATGATGGGGGATTACTGTTGGTCACTTCACCGGGAAGTTCAGCAAGCTATTCATCGCAGGAAAAGCTACACAAGAAGCTTCAAGGAAAAAAGGGAAAGAAAATATAAAGCAATTCCAGTTGACAAGTGAACCTTGTATCATCACATAAAATTACTATTCCAAGTATTTTACTGTAAATACAAACCATTTTTACGATTCTACAGTGTTTCATTGATTTCCCTATATACTGTAAATGGGTATTAGACTATATAATAAAATACATTTTGCTTGGAAACTAAGGGTGATACATAAAAACTACGAGCAGATATGGATTCAGCACATAAAAATCTATCAAGATCAGCTATTAAAATTAAAAAAGTTTTCAAAAAGGTTTTTTTTGTTGGCCTGTGTAATTATAAACATTATAAAAACAATAAAGAAAATTTAAAAAAATAAATTAAACATTACATATGTGTACATCTACAAAATGATGCCCAGTTCTTGAATTAATGCATTAAATCCCTTGTTGAATTTGAGTCAAAGTTTCGGTTTGTCCGTTGGTCATGGTCCGTTTTATAAGGTAATGTACTTGATGAGTTTTGTTCTTGGTCCGTCAAGTAATGTACAGTCATATAATAGGTGCTCATTTGTCTGTTCAGTCTCATTGTCACATTTGCATGTATTTGTGTTTGTTAGGTTAAATTTGTACAAGTAATTTTACGTAGGTCCATGTCCTGATATAAATTGTATTTGTTTAGAATTGCGTGTTGAGTTATTTTTTGTCTCTGGTATATAGTTGGTATATACTTATGCAATTGTCGTCCTTTAGAAGTGTTTGTCCATCTTTCGTCCCCTTTTTTATAAGATTCGTTTCTCAAAAGAGTTTTAATGGTCTGTTTAGTCAGTTTAGAGTATGTAATAGATATTGATTCGTCTCTTGAAGCTGTATTTGCAAGTGCTGAATAGAGATACAATCTATAGACAAATATTTTTGAATTTGTTGTTATTTAATTATTAATAGCCCACTTCACAGATGATTAACACTATTATATTTTATTTTAAACGAATTTTCTTTCAGGTAATTAATTACTACCATTTGAGATATTTTGACATGTGAATAATATATTTTCTTTGTTGGGGGTTTCCCCTGATTTCATTTTTTATTATAAGCATAAGACTAGGAAATTTAGAATAATTATAAAACTATGACTCGGTAACTTGTTTCAAGCCTATTTCAAATGATTATTTGTCAATATTCCTTGATAATAAAGTTCTTCGAGCCTTTAAAGCAGGCGTGGGCAACCTTTGGCATGTTGCGGGCCAAACTTTAGTCTGCAAATACGTTCGCGGGCTGCTTTTAAAAGTAGTGCATTTTAAAGTAGTGTTCATAATTTTTAACGATAGATATCAGAAATGAAATTGTACGACAATGTAATAATAATAAAATTTTTTAAAGTAACAAAATGAAATGAAAAAAATAGGCACAACATTATAATTAAATCGTAAGCAATTATTACATACAACGAAAGTTAAACAGCGACACCGAAATCAATGGGACACTTGAACTTGAATTTGGGGAACTAATCCATCGATGTTTGGATTAACAGTTTGGCTGGCCATTCCGCCGCGGGGCGAAGAGAGGAACGGTTCGTACCGCGTTCGACGAGTTATTGTGACGAGGGCATCTGCCTGAGAGCGTTGTATCG
Source organism: Riptortus pedestris (assembly GCA_019009955.1). NCBI lineage: Eukaryota > Metazoa > Arthropoda > Insecta > Hemiptera > Alydidae > Riptortus > Riptortus pedestris. Next base: position 137,917,933 of record CM032233.1, on the reverse strand, counting down.
CACGGGCGTCGCGCCAAATTTCAAATTTTGCTAATGCTCTCGGGCGTGATGGGAACCTAAGATGGAAATTCCTTCCTAGGTGCCCGTCACGCCCAAAGGCGTATTTTTTTTAACCCCCACATTAGATTTGCAACAAATATCATTGTTTTTTTTAAATATGTATACATATTTCACTTATTTTTGTGGGCAGTCAAACTGTTAATTCCGCTGATACAAAGACGAAAAGAATTTTCCAAATTATCGTCAGTCAGCCTTGTACGATGTTTTGATTTATTAACTTTCATCATTGAAAAGAACTGTTGGCATTTATAAGTACTGCCCAACGCACCAATCTCTCCTCATCTTCCTCATTTGGAGTAAGTAGTGTAATATGTTTGTTTAATTGGGGTTTTAAAATGTCTCACGGGCTGGGGGTTGCCCACATATCCATTAAAGTATATTTCCTCTATGAAATTATTAAAAAACTAATGATGACGTCAGATGTAGTAGTTGCATTGAATGTGACTAGGGTGTAAGCTGACTCCATAGAAGTAGGAGCGGCTTGGATTTGTTCCTCGTAGGGCTTTAATAGTTTCCCTCGTTGTCAAACTCTCTAGTTGTGTATTTGAAGTGGTTGTAATATGGTTTTGGCCGCTAATAAACCTGCTTTAACTCATACTGCACTTTCACTATCGACATTCGAGTTTATGTCACTTTCTTTGGCGTGATTTAGGGAGGCAAGCTTTTAGTGTATAGGAACAGCATTTTACAGGTAAGTCAAATAGTCTTAATCCATTGATATATATATTATTAGTTTTTTTATTAACAAATGTGGTTCTAGCAATAATACATGAATAATTGTTTTAGTTAATAGTCATTGAAACCAAGTGACATTCCTGGTTAGTGTGATTATTCAGTTTTGCTTCTTTGAATGTTACACTTACACCATGGCCAGTTTGAAGTTATTATATAAATATATATATACATGTGTGTGTGTGTATGTATGTATTTGTTTTAGATTAGATGATAGGTACTAATTCACTTCTTCGAGTGACATAAAGTTTAACCTTTGTAATCTGCATATATTCTCTAAGCTTTGTCAACTTCATTGATTTCTACTCTGATAATGAAACATTATATGAATATTAAGAAAAAGGAAACATTTTTAATATTATATTCATCTACTTAGGTTCTAATGTGTTTTTAATTACTTTTCGAACAATTGTATTTTATATAGAAACAAGATCTCCATTGCAATGAATTTAAGAACTCAATTGTTCTATCGTAAGTTACACTATTTCTTTCGAAATAACACACAGAAATTAATTCAAACTGCATTAATACATTCCTTTTCAATTTTTATTTGAATTGAATATCAATTTAAAATATTTTTGTTCTTGTTTCTTTACAAAAGATTTCAGTTGGACAGTAAATGCTAAAAGCAATTTATCTTTTTATTTCCATATGTAGTTGGTTTTTTTTAGCTACAATCATAATGGTAAATTGTAATATTCACTTTAATTCTCTGTGATAGTTTGAATCTTTATGAAGTTGAATGTTATAATATATAGTTTCAGCAGTTCTTATTTACAATTAATTGTTTATAATTACAATGATAATTAGTTGATAGAAAATTTCCCCAATCAACCGGATATATTGTGCTTTTGAAATTTAATGTAAGCACTGTATATTTTTCAATGTCAGTAATATAAGTTTTTTTAATAGAATAGCTTAGATAAATTTATATGATAATTTGTATAGACTGTTTTCTGTGCTGTTACTGAATGGTTTGATCATTTAATTGGGGGTTTTATGTTGGAGTATTCCAGTTCTATTTATTATTTTACACATTTTAAAATGTTGTTTTAGTGAACTTGAGTAGCAGGTACGTACGTTTTATTAATTGACGCAGATTTTTTTTTTTGCATGTTAAATTCTTGGGACGGGTCTATCATATATCCTACGTTGCACATTTATATGATTGACATATAAATATCTAAGCTCATTAAAATACTTCAAGCTAGCTTTATGAGATAAAGTAATGAAGTGGCTGGTTTGGAATGCCATTAAACTCAGGACGATCTGAAATGCTTGGAAAATGTAATCTTTCTGAATTTAAATAGAAATTGATATAGATTTAGTAATTTCACCTCAATTGTCTTACGATTTTAGTAGATTTCACAAAAGGAAAATCAACTATTGAGGATGTAATCATGATGTGATTTTATAAAAATCCGAAATCTTCAAATGTCCATCAATTCTTCCCAGGAGATGATGAAAATAAGGTCCATTCAAAATTAAGTCTGTTAATTCTCTAGCGGTCACAATTTTTGTTCAATTGTTACCACAATCGATATTTAATCGTTTTATGTAATAAGAAAGCTCAAGTTTGTTAATGGCAGAATTCAGACCAGGAGAGGGAGGAAAATTTGAAATATCTCCAATATTATAAGTCAGTAATATACGTCGGGTCAAAAAATTGTATAGAACCAATCTTATTGCAAATTAAATGTACTATAAATATTGTTATATACATTTATTCTCTATCTTGAATATTAACCGAGATATTTGCATTTTTCAGTATTCAGCCTTCAGCAAACCCCCACTTCTACTTATGTTACATACTTAGTTCAACACTACTCTGTTGTGTAATAAACCACATTATTCGAAGCTTAAATACCATAAATTCTTTTCAAGAGACCTTTATTATATGAGATAAATACAAATATGTTATCGTGACCCCTCCCCCCCTTCTTAAGTTCTTGGACTACTAAAATTACAAATAAACTTTTTGTTATTGACGGAAATTTAGTCTAGAATATTGAGGGTTTAGAGGAGGGGGATTCGAAAATTCAAAATATCTAGGTTATATTGAAACGGAGGACCATAAAATGTTATAGACCCAATCTTGTTAAACTATTGATGGTTTGCAGTTGTTTTTCTATGCATTTTTTTGTAACTCTAGTATCGAGCAAGTTATACGTACTTTCTTGTTGTCAGCCTTCAGAAGCCCCCCCCCTTTCTTCCTCCTACTCATCGGTTTTTACATAGAAATAGAGAATACGTTGATGAAATGAGATCAAAAGTTCATTTGGCATTTGGTAGTCTATATTTCCACCTGTAATTTTTAACCAACGTCACCTCTTATCGGGTGTGAGACACAAGACATTCCTTATTTAGTGCACTGAATATTAATTTACTAACCCACCAAAAGAATCGAAGTATATATATTGCACATTGAGTTATTCACTATAAATGTTAAGTTTCACAAGAATAATGAACTTAATGCTAAGTGGCACTGGGGATCTCCAGACCTTGCTGAATCAAATTATAAGAACTGCAGTAGTGTGTGCTTCATTTGAATATAACGTGAACACTATTGCAATATGAGTCTTGGGGGGGGGATTAGGGTCAGTTACAAATGTATTTTGGTTTACTTATGGTGGTTTAAACATAGTTGATACTTATTTATTGAGTAGACCCTCCCCAATTGATTTATTATGGTTATCCATTAACAGGGACTTCTTCAGCTCATAATTTATTCTCTTGGATCTAGGATAGCCTTTTAATTTTGATAGGTCAGTTTTAGAGTTAGCCATTCTTACCTTTCAGTTTTATAGGTTTTTATTTTTATTTTTTTTTTATTTTACAACTTCATATTATTTAATTTTACTATGGCAGAGGGATCACAGTGACCCAAAGTACTGTGCCAATCATCTGTGAAATTATATACAAATCTATGAGTTTCTATATGTTTCCTATTGGACTTACATGAATATGAAATTAATTATATGTCTTTAGTTAGATTTCATATTAAATTTTTATTTCAATAAATGCAGGATTTAAAATGTTTTTTTGGAATTTATATGTATTATAGCAGTATTTCCTTTTTATATATTATTTATTATTGTAAATGGACTTTGTATTATTTTTCAGATCTGGTTATTAATCAAGGGAGTCCATCATGTCGCACCAGGTGACATTTGCATTCGTGTGGATTCAACTGACACTTGCTGCAATATTTTTCTGTACTGGGATGTTTCCCATAAAAAATATTTCAGGCAACCAATCTTCCATTGATGATCTGCCAGTTGCAATTGGAAAAGCCAGGTATTAATACATTTATTTATTTGTTAGTGATAGGCAAGCCCAAATAATAAGGGCTGAATACACAAGGAAGTACGAATAAGTCGATTACTCGGTATTTGAGTTATGGAAAAATGTATAAAACAACAATTGTAGAGCATTAATAGTTTAGCAAGATTGGTTCTACAACATTTTTGTTCCATTTCACCCACTAACAAATATGATCTTTAATGTTTGACAGAAAAGGTCAAATATCGAGTAGGATTAGGATTAGGTTTGAGGTACTCAACTACTATAGATTATTAGCACTGTCTGCGCTAAGCATTCATGGTCATCATTTGATTAATTCACAAACAATGTAAAATATTTCTTTTCACATTATTGACTTCTTTTTATTTTTTAAATAGCGAGTGTGGTATAGACAAAATAAACATTATCGAGGTAAAACATAAAATCTTAATTGATGATGCCATCACACACCGAAATTGCAGGTATCTTGCAAAATAAAGGTCTCTTGAAAACAATATTTGGTATATAAGCTAAGAAAAAAGTTATTCGTGATATAACGGCTTATTGTTAATATAATAAGAGTAGGAGTGGGGGTTTACTTAAGGATGAAAACTAAAACATTCAAATATCTCGGTTAATATTCATGATGGGAAAATATGTAAATATCAACCTTTATAAGCGATTTAATTTGTAATAAGATTGGAGCTATACAGTTGGAAAATGTATTCCTTTTATAAATAACTATGTAATTAGTTTAAAAAAAAAATTAATTCTAAGAACGTTTTTTGATGTTGATGTTTTTAAAAGTAAACCTTTTTTTGGATTCATTCAAGAATACTTTTGCCTTATTTCGTTTTCATTTTTTTTTTTCTAATTTCAGAATCCATCCCTTCCTCTGTAGACTTGTTTCAATGATAATTTCGTTGATTACAACTTTTTTGTGACAGCATTTTTCAATAAAATGTGCCGTTTCTGAAATAATGATTTGTGCATTTTACGGCTAAAGGATGCGTCAAATTGAAAAATTCACTGACATAAACTCGTTTTAGAATTTGATTTTTTACAAGAATCCGCCATAAAAAAAATAGGTCATTCCATTGGAAATTCCAAAGTTATGGTCGCTGGAGTAGGACTTGTATCTGAGGCGTGCATGTGTGTGTTTAGCAGTTAATGCTCTAGTTTTTTTTTATCATTATCAAGCTCAAAACATAAACATTTCATATAAAACTAAAGTTCGAGTTCAATAATGGTTAAATCGGACTGGGAGAAGAGGGAGTTTAAAGTATGAATATCTGATGGATTGAAAAATGTTTTAATAACAATCATATTAATTGACTCATTTTATAAAGTTATTGCATTATTATTCCTCCAGCACAAATATTAGCAGGGTTATTTGTATTTTTTTGTTTTTAGCCTTTGGTGAACCCCCTTTCCTACTCATACGATTTTTACTCATGTCTGGCGTAATTTTCAAGTCTTCTTAATTATGTATACAAAAAACAAGATAACAGCATCAATACATTATAATCTTATCTCCTTTAGGATAGAGCCAACAGAAATTTACAAACAACATATCAACAAGCTGGTTATTATGGTTGTGGATGCGATGCGCTATGACTTTGTCAAAAGTGATAGTAATGCGATGCCTTATTTGACAAAATCGCTCAAATCGACTAAAAACTGCATTTCTAAAGTAAAAGTTGAAGCACCCACAGTGACAATGCCCAGAATTAAGGTAATAAAGTATCTAAATTATTGTCTCTTATTTAATATATTTTTACATTTCAGTCTACATTCTTATGCACAGTTGTACCTGTAAAAAAAATGTACATTCACATTCATTAGAATCATTTTTATTTTTGTAATGATATTATATTTATGTTGAGACTAGCTCAGATACCCGGCTTCGTCTGGGAATTCATTTGAGGCTGAATGGTGATGGTATTTTTTGTCAAGGCTTTACTTTGCACAATATTTTGACATTTTCGCTTCCCAGTGTTTAGGGTATATACCCGTCGTTGCTGTGGATTTTTTAATAATAAAATTAATTTTTTATGTAAGACTTCACTGTCCTCCATATTGTATATTTCCCGTCTCCTGTGCACTATGCATAGCTTTGAATTATTAAGGTCAAAATGTTAACATAGATTTGAATTAATTTTTTTGTGAGGTACCTGGTAGTTCATATTGGAAAGAATTGATGAGCATATCAATATTATACACAAATTATTTGCTTCATACATTGTTCCTGAAAAAATGTATAAAACAAAAGTTACTCTAAATAACAAAGTAAACAACTTTTTTTTATGTGCACGTTTGTCGAAAAACAAATAGACAATGAAATATCGCGAATTTTTATTTCAGGCCTCCCTTATAACTCCTACTCCCGTTCGAACCTAAAAATTTTATTATAGCTTATAATCATGGAAGAATTAATGCTAATTGACATACCGAGTTTTGTTAAGTTCGATTCAATCGATAGTGCCCAATAAAATTGTTGGCTCCTGCTAAAGTTTTAGCGTATAACGCATTTACACTTCGGTATAAAAGAAATTGTATATAATCAAAGTTACTCTAAATAACAAAATAAACAACTTTTGTTATGTGCATATTTGCCAAAAAACCAATAGGAAATGAAATATCGCTATTTTTAATTTCAGGCCTCCCTTTAATTAACCCCCACTCCTGTTCGTCTCAGAGAATATTAATATAGCCTAAAGTCTAAGTTGGGTTAGTAGTATATACATACCAAGTTTCATAAAATTCAGTTCAGCCGTTTATGCGTGAAAAGGTAACAAACAAACAAACGCACACCAAAGAAACAAAATGCAGTTATGGTGTCTATGATGTGAAACAAGATGTTATCGTGAAATTTCGAGAAAAAAATCATTGTACAGACAGAGGTTACAATTTTTTATATATATATATATATATATATAATTTTAGCCGTTTTTTTTTTTTTTTTTTATCCATGTCTACAATGCTTTTGGTGATAACTTTTGCTGTATATATAGTAACTTTGTAGAAGGAAGTAAAACATCTTAAAAAAAACTATCTGAAAAATCATAGCTCTTATTTTTAGTAATTGATGCTCTAAACCAGGCAACCTTTGACATGTTGCGAGCCAAACTTTAGTGTGCAAATACATTGGTTCGCAGCCCGCTTTTAAGAGTAGTGCATTTTAAACTAGTGTTCATAATTCTTAACGATAAATATCAGACATGATATTATAAGACAATGTAATTATAATATAATTTATTAAAATAACAAAATAAAATGAAAAAAATGGGTACAACATTATAATTAAATCGTAAAATTTGGAATTATTACAAATAACGAAAGTTAAATAGCGACACCGAAATCAATGAGACTCTTGAGCTTGAATTTGGTAAACTAATCCATCGATGTTTGGATTAATTCCACTGATACAAAGACGAAAAGAATTTTCCAAATTATCATCAGTCAGCCTTGTACGATGTTTTGATTTATTAACTTTCATTATTGAAAAGAACTGTTGGCATTTATAAGTACTGCCCAACGCACAAATCTCTCCTCATCTTCCTCACTTGGAGTAAGTAGTGTAATGCTTTTGTTGAATTGGGTTTTTCAAAATGTCTCGCGGGCCGGGGGTTGACCATATATGCTCTAAACCGTCAGTACATTTTATTATATAACTAGTAATTATACTTGTCATTCATGTTAGATATCTAACTTTCTGATATAAAGATCTGAATGATTAAATTGAGCTCAGTGTTATTAAGTAAAATAATTGTTGTTTTTCCCTTTATCCAGACATTTATATCTCGATAAATTTATAACAGCGAGTGTTTGGCCCACATGTATTGTAAATCGATATTCTTGAATTATAACCAGTTGTTTCTGTGCCTTAGGAGACTGCAATATTATGCTCCTCAACATCAGACAGTTTTGATGTGATTACTTTTTAATTATTATCATGTCTAGAGTAATAAAAACAACTAAAAGCTAACATTTTAGGAAGGAATATATATTTTTAAACTACATTTTATATTTTAGGCTTTGATGTCAGGAAGCATTCCCGGGTACAGTGATGTAGTTATGAATTTTATGACACAAAAAACTTTAGTAGACAATCTTCTTTTTCAAGCGAAAAATAAAGGACTACGATCCATATTTTATGGTGATAAAACTTGGCTTGACTTGTATCCAAATGAATTCATTAGAAGTGAAGGAACAACATCCTTTATGGTGTCTGATTATGTGGAAGTAAGTTATCATAGCTAATTTAATTTATGTATTCTTTATTAATTTATTACTACATTTTAAATTCCTTTTTTTTTAAATTTACATAGTATGTAATTCTTTATCTTTTCCTATCTAATATTAAAATACAAATATAGAAACTATGGGTCTGTATTAAAAATGTGAAAGGAATGGATGCATTATATTTCTTTTTGGCTTGGCTGTATTTGTATTACTAATTTTATACTTTGATATTTTTTTGGATATATCTAGGGAATCATTTTTATCAATTAAATTTAAGAATTAAATATAACATATTAAGTATAAATTCTATTGAATTTTGTATAGGATAACTCTCGCAAAAACGTTTACACTTCATTTTTATTTCATCTTTATTACTGTTTAGGTAGATACAAATGTAACTCGGAATGTTGTTAAGGAGCTTCAAAGGACTGACTGGGATATAATGATATTGCACTACTTGGGTTTAGATCACATAGGCCATTTGGAAGGGCCTTTCAGCTCTCTGGTTAAACCTAAATTAAAAGAAATGGATAATATGATATCTTTAATTCATGATTTCATCATCAAGATGGTTTGTTCGACATATTTTGTTATACATAATTCTTAATTTATGTTTTACATAGGGTGTTTAAATATAAAGTTCATATAAAATTGCTAGAATGTCCACACGTACACACTCAAACACAAACAAACATACATACCTCTAATTGCGTATTGGAAATATCCAATATTTTTATCAATATTCCTCACCTTAAATGTCATGGAATAAGTTTAAGCCGAAGCCCACCTGAAAAAGATGGGCATTAAAAGTGGTCTATAAAAACAATGAAAATCTGTACTCTATTTTTTATAATTATAAACAAGGTAGAAGGAAGTTCATATGCTAGAATATATCATTTTTAATGTGTATAGTTTTAATTTATATTTGATGAAGCCATTTGTGATAAACCTTATCCTTTCATGACCACACAGGAAAGTAGTTTCATTTCATTTATTTAGTTAAATCTAGTTGCTGCAGTACTTGTAGAACCTGGACCTCGGCCACCATCTTATTGGTTTTTGTTTTCTGGTATTGGATGTGTATGTGTTTGCCTTCAAACCTTTTGTCTGTTGACAGTAGGAAAATAATGATTCTTTTGATTTTTTTTCTTTGAACATAGTATATGTCTTCTTACATAGTATCTAGTATCTTTCTTTATCTAGAGTTGTCCTGATGTTCGGGTGGCTATTTCTTTTGCCTGATCTTCTGTTAAGTGTTTTTATTTAAAGATTTCTTGATTAAAATAACCATTCTCTCCATTAAATATACATAAACACACGCACACACACACACACACACACACACACAAACTTCTATTTATCTTTTATGGTTGTTTTGTTGTAAATAACAGGAATTTTGACTGGTTATTAAATTAAGTTTAATCTGAAATACAGCTGTTGAGAGTGGTTTATCAATAAATAAAATTGTGCTCGCCAAAAATGTACTTGGAGATAGTTTTGTTACTTAAATAACAGCATAAAATGCAATAACATAATGTAAAGCATTCAGAATATTACCCAATGTATTAACAATTACTCAAGTACTGTAGATGATTGTTTGAACTGCCACAAAAGATTTGTGGAAACCATCAGAAAATAAGAATAAAAAACCTCAACGAGAAAAAATAACATAAGAAAAAAAATTATCCTTAGAAACTCAAAGAGTAAAAATTCAAAAAATATATAATAGTAATACTAAATTTATTTTGGAACTGATGTTCTTGAAACTTGGACCTCCCCTCATTCAGTTGTGGCTACAACAGGAGTTTAATAATTTCTCATTATTTTGAAATCAGCTTTTTGGTAATGGTTTTGATCTCAAATCAATGACATCAACTAGGATTTTCCAGTGGCTTGTTTGAACTATACTAGCACACCTATGAACTTTACACTGACAATGGGAAGGCACTGATAAATATTGTCGGTGGATTGGCCATTAAAAAAAAATTCGATCACTACTTTTTTTCTGATGAATCCAAACCAACTAGGTTAGCCTAGTATGTATGAAAAATAGATCTGCAAAAGTTAAGTTTTTGTAAAATAAAATAATATAAATTAAAAAGCTAAGATGAATTCCTGACTTTTTGTTTTCTTCTTCAAATTATTTACCGAAAACAAATGCCCAAATATTAGAGTTTAATCAGTATGTTATTAAAGACTTGGCACCTGACTGTTTTTGTATCTTTGTGAAAACAAATTTAACAATTTGTTGGTTTCTAATTTTATTGAAATGCATGACAGGCGGCTTGATTTGCTGATTCTGTGCATTCAATTTTCATTATTTGAGGTTATTTCAATTTCTTGTGAGGACATTTCTGTAATTGTGAATTGCATGTTCTAATATAGGAAATGTAACAACTTGCACATTAGGGTTCATAGTTAGTTAGTTTTTTATTGTTTAAAACATTGCTTGGGATAAATTCCATTATCCAAGTCTATTACTTTATGTCACAACTTCAGTGTACTTATTTTATTTTTTATGTTTATTGCTTTTAACGTAATACTTTAAACCAGTGTTTTTGTTTACTTTTTTCTATTTGCATATTTATTTTACTTTATTTATTTTTAGTCTTGTGGAGATACTTACTTTGATATTTATTTTCTTGGATCAATGAAGTTGTAATATTTTCAGGAACAGAGGTCTGAAAAAGTTGTGCTACTCATTTGTAGTGACCATGGTATGAAGGACACTGGCGGTCATGGGGGATCTTCAGACCCAGAAGTTTTTGTTCCCTACGTTTTTCTAAATTATGAGTGTAACCCTCAACCGAGGTATAATTTCTATTAGAATTTTTAAGTAATAATATTAATTATAAATATCTTTATTAAATGTAAAGGTCTTAACAGATATTCAAGTTGGGGGAAAAAAAAGATTTCCCCTGCATTTAATGCTAGAAGACTACATCTTTCTTTTTCCTAATTTCTAGACCCTGCAACATGATCCCTCTACATTACATATTCAATTATTCAGAATTATTACTGGTACAAAATAGGTAATAATATTACACTAGAATAAATTCATAATAATGATAAACTTTAAATATTCTTTGAAAATAAAGCATTTGTTAATTAAACCTGATTGTTCTTTGTGTGTGTGTGTGTGTGTGTGTGTGTGAGGCAGTTAATGCTCTGGTTTTGATCATTAATTGTATTGTTAGCCGTTCGATATAGGAAAGTAGTAGAGGATTGTTGGGTGTCGGCTAATGAATAGTTTCTTAATTCTTCATATAAATAATTTTATTAGGAGTGCTTAAGGTTTCGGGCACCATTGGTTCCCTTCTTCAGAGCTGAACAATGAACAAACAAAAGAAGTTAACAAATATGTGAACAATTGTGGGTAAAAACATAACATTCTCTGTTAAAAGTACTGTGGTCGTAAAAATACAAAGACATTATTTTTTATGAGAAATGACAGGTGATTATGACCAAAAAAAGGGGGGGGTGGATGCAAGAACTATATAAAAAAAAATAAATTGAAAAATTAGTTAAGGTACATACCAATTTCATATAGAGGAGGAGCAGGGGGCACAAACTGCATTCGGTGGAGACTATATTGTGAATGAAGAATAAGGCAGAGGTAGGTGGGGATGGGAAGGGGTTGTTTATCAGTCTCAGTCATTTGTATTAAAAAAACAACCTGAAAGTCAATCCCTGGTGACCTTGAATAAAATTTCTTTTTCAAGAGTTCTCTCATTCGCAATACATTCAGTCGATTAATTTTCTCTTTTCCAGAATTATCTCTCATACAACATTTTATGCAATATGCACTCCACTTTTTCATCATAGGGTTTTAATTCCCCCCTGCAATTTCCCTTATCTTGGATATTGTTGCTTGTTTTCACTAATTCAATGATCCTTTAGCATATAAATGTGGATCCAGTCTTTATCATAAAATTGTTTATTTAAAATCAAACTTTCTAAAAATTTAATGAGTTAGATTTATTGATTGATAACTAATTGTTTCATACACAACAATTTTTTTTCTTTTTCTAATTGAATATTGTAGGCATCAAAAATAATTTCTGACTACTATTTCTTACTAATATATATAAATAATGAATGGAATTAAATGGAACGATTGGACATAAATTTATTGTTGTGACATCAAATGATTTTAGAATATTTTTTAATGATAAATGATGTTTTATCTCTGGACTTTTGAACCATCTTTGAAATTGTATTTAAATTTTGTTTTTAAACTTTTTACAGAAACTCCATTATAAACCAAATAGATATTACACCGTTTCTTTCGGTTTTACTTGGCCTTCCTATTCCATCTGATAGTGTTGGAATGCTACATTATAGAATGCTATCTGAATTGGATTTAAAGGCAATACTTTATGTTATGCACTATAACACCATCCACTTGAAGAAGATTTTCACTCAGTATGAGACAAATAGTGGTAAGTAGACATTTTGTTGTATTATTATATTAGTGAACAACTGAAGTCTTCTGTTTTGTTCAAATATAGGTGGTTGATTTATTCACGTATTAGGTTTACTGCCTTTAGACCATAATTTTCCATCTCTGTAGGCAGAAGTGAAATGTCCTGGTATTAGTAACTTTCTTCAGAATTCGAAAAGAGATTTATGTATAACATGTTCATCTGTGCATTGTCTTGAAGGCATATTTTCTTGTGATTGGATAATGTGCGATATGCTTCTGTTATTCTAAATCTGTACGAACACATTGCTTTATTCACTATAAATAAGAAATAGAAAGTCCACAGAGGAGCAGTGCAAACTAAGGGCATTTCCTACATGCTATAATGACTCACTGGTTATGGTAGCATTCTATTCTTAATTTATTTCAAATGTATGTCTAACTAGCACTTTGATCATGTAGCACTTGTACCATATAGTTACCTAAAAAAAAAACTTAATATTACATTCTACTAGTCCTTAGTGAATTGAGTGCAGAGAGACTTGGCAGGAGAGGGACAGCCTTGGTACAGAACAAAATAGAGATCTGACTGGTGACATTTATGGCTTAATGGGATTATTTTTTTCAATAATTCTGTCTTCATAAAAGAAAAATCCCTAGTAACTTTTGATCTCAATATAAACAGCTGGTTATGAATGTCTAACATTACAAAACATCTATAAATGAGATATTCTGTACAAAAGCTCTAGTTTCTATCAGAAATTGAGAAGACACAGACAGAGCGCGAAATTACTAGTGCTAAAAGAATGCAGAATAAAGTGGTTTTCATGCTCATTCCTTTAATATAATCAACCAAAACTGTTATTTTCTAGTTGCACCATCGAATAATAAAGTATCGACTCAAAGTCAATGTTCTGAATTTCATACTTTAAAAAAATGGTTTAATTTAAATAGTTATATTCTAAACACAATTTAGCCTTAATAATAGCAATAGTAATCGATTTGTTCATAAATATACTCTCCTGTTAATGAAATGAAATACAAAATAGTTTATTTCATTATTCAAGTACAAACTATTTTCAAGTTCTGTTTTGTCAATGTCTTGAAGTACTAGTGAATTATATATTTAACTGGAAACCACAATTTTAAATTTCATTTGCTCAAACAAATTTTTTGTACAAACAAATATATCGTAAAAACAATTTATGAAGTGATTTTTTTATCTATTGCCATATGAATGAAGATATTGATGAATTTATGTTTAGGATTTAAGCTAAATCCCTACTCTTGGTTGGAAGCTTGGTTTTGTATGCAACTTAAAAATATGAAAATTCATTGAAATTCGTTTTTCTTAATCAAATGAATAATGGGTGGTTGGCCAGCCAGATAAAGGAAAACAAAGTATCACCACAAAATTTAAATAGAAATATAAAATCCCCACCCCTTAGAGGTTAATTTATATAGATATACTTAATTTAATTATTTCATTTCATAATCTTGTTTTCTTTGATTTTAGAATTATTGAACACTTCTAAAATTGCGGAGGAAATGTTTGAAGTTATATTAAACTCTGACAATGTTTCTTCTCACTACAAACTGCTTGAGACCTATCATTCTGTTCAAGAAGGCATGTCCAGTTTTATAATTAAGAAAAGTGTTGAATATAATGATTATGTAATATGGTTAGCCATGTGTCTTCTGTTTGAGGTAAGGTTTTGTTTTGTTAACTCTTCTTTCTTGTTATATGCCACAAGCCTTAAAATAGTTAAGAGTTAGATTGTTTAAAAAGATGAGAGTACAAACAAAACTAAATCTAAGGTTATTACTGTAGCTTATGGCTAAGTAAATTCCCGGGAATTCTGGTATTGCATACATTGTTTTAAGGTGGTGAAGGGTACAGATTTATAAAGAAAATTAAATTAAGTGAATTTCTAAATGCCAAATTTAAATATAAGACTATTTGTCATTAATTAAACTTTAATAGATATGTATTTTGAAACATGGAATAAAAAGACTTCAGTGCCACTTATTATACAGGTTTTATTTAAAGAGTTCATGGTCCTCTGAACTGCACTACAGTCGTTCATGAAAAACACCTAGTGTTATAAATTACTCTAAAATAAATGTTGATAATGAAGTAAATTAGATCATTTTTAAACTAGGTTAGACATTTTAGCAAATTTCCCATAAAGGAAATCAACTATTGAGGTTGTACTCATGTGGTTTTTGAAAATTTTCCTCAAATGTCCATTGATTCTTCATAGGAGATGACAAAAATGAGATCCATTCAAAATGATATATAATTTGAAACTTGATATTTGAATGCCTTATGTATAACTAAAGATTAAGTCCATTAATGTGTGAAATTGGATCAGTGGGAGGGGGAATTTCAAAAATTCGAAATATCTCTACAATAGTTATCCTGTTGTAGCCATATAAGTAAGATCAAAAAATTGTATAACCTAATCTCATAGCAATGTAATGTCCTTTAAATGTTGTTATATATATTGTTTCTCTATCTTGAGTATTAACTCAGATATTTTTTAGTTTTCAGTGTTCAGTAATCCCCTGCTCATGTCATATTATCAATAAGCTGTTATATCATGAACATTTATTCGAAACTTAAATTCCAAATATTGTTGCCAATGAACATTTACTGTGTCAGAAATATATAATTATCTTTGGTCTGACATCATCATTTAAGATTAGACATTCTTAACTTCATGATTTTCATTTTATTTTTGTTGTAAACAACTTCTGGGATATACCTTATTTTCTCACTTAATCTTTTAGCAGATTTCCCTTAAGGGAAATCAGCTATTGAGGTCATACTCATTTTCGAAATTTTTCTTCAAATGTTCATCAATCCTAACTAGGAGATGACGAAAATGAGGTCCGTTCAAAACTGTAAATATATATATATATATATATTTGTCTGTTACCTCTGTAGCGGTCGCAATTATTGTTGTAATTGTTAGCAAACTCGATATTTAGTCGTTTTATGCAAAAAGAAAGATCAAGTTCGTTAATGGCTGAGATCGGACCAGGGGGAGAGGGGGGTTTAGAGAGGAGGATTTTCAAAAATTCGAAATATCTCCGTTACAGTACTTCGGATCGAAAAATTTGTCTAGAATCACTCTTATTGCAAATTAAATTTACTATAAATATTGTAATGTACATGTATTCTCTATCTTGAATATTAACCGAGATATTTGCATTTTTACTAATTGTAACGCGCGAGGTGAAATCGGCTAACTTCCGGTCTAATGAGTTTCCATCAAGAGCTAGTGCGGCTGTTTCCGTAACTGTTTGGCTCTCGTGAAATTTTGCTATTGTAAAACTTTACGTGAGAAATCTGCTTAGTTTATGCAGCCCCTGCGTGATGGACTTTTTTAAAATCAGAGTTGCTAACTTTCTGTTAACAAATATGTTGCCTATAAAACCATATTTTAACTATGAGATACCTAAGCTGTCACTGATTTATGAAATATTACCTTCCAGGGAAAAATATTTATTTTTAAATACTGTAAAAAAGAGAATTCTGAATCAGTACTCTCTATGTACACAAATTTTTTAACTTGTTTTCTGGTTTCTTGTTTGGTTAAGATAATATTGGAATTTTAATAGTATCTTTGTAGATAGATCAATTCAAAAAGACATTTTTTTTATTGTTTGGCATATGGTATAGCTTTATTTCTTGTGTATTATTGCATCCATCTGACCACGTTCATTAAAGATGTTCCTAAACAATTTTTGAAATTGAATAAATAGATTATATAATCAATCAATAATAACAATATTTAGCAATTATTAGAACTAATCAGTTACATTTGTTCCACATCTGATAAGGGGACTGCATGGCCTTCCCCCCCCCCCACTGATTTGAGCAAACATTTTTCAATGTGTAGCACCTAATGGAAAACAAATTCTGTTAACTTCTCACGTGTTCGCCTAAAAAAAATTAAAGATTTGCCCAAAAGTCTTGAGGTATTGTGAAGACGTATATTTCAAAGGGTTTCAGTGGTTTAGTTGATTGCGTTCTATTTTTGTAACCGCTAGATCTCCAGATCGAACCTCGCTGGGAGCGACTTATTGGCAATTTTTAACGTGTTCCATATATTTAAAGAAAATTCTAATTCTTTCTGTCAAAAATATAATATGTATGAGGAAATATTCAATATTATAAAAGAAATATATTACTATTAATTGAATACATAAGTATATAACAATTATCAATAATACTGCGGATATTTTGATAATATTTTTAAACGGTTTATTTAGCTTCACCTATTTATTTGTTATTGTTTTATTTTACAATTAATAAAGATATTTAAAATTTTCTAGCTCTAGACAAAAATATTCTTTAACAGTTTTATACGTTAGAGCTAAATTTTCATTATGCTTGCCCTTGGATGACTGACGTATATATCTATCATCAAGTTAAAAATGTTATCCAGCGACTCCAAAGCTGCTCCAAGCTGTATTTGATTGAACAGAATCAGAAATATCATCTAGAGAGGATTTTATTAAAATTCATTCTATTCTTCATCACCAGCTGTCATCACCAATATTTGTTGATATGTTACCGTATCAATGGTTTGTTTTGAAATTTTGCGATGAAAGAGAATTTTTTTTGAAAATCAAGTTTGCTTTAGTACAAACTTTTTGAAAACGCCCTGTACATGGAAAAAAACTGCATTTATTGGATGTGCAAAATGTGCCATAAATTTATGTTTTATCCTGTATCTTACAAAGGTACCACAGATTCCACTATTAAATATTACAAGTTAAATTTGTGTTCATTTAATAGTAATATATTTTTCGTATAATATTAAATATTTCCTTATACCTATTATATTTTAGATAGAAAGCATTTGAATTTTCCTTAAATACACGTTACTAATTAAATACCAATAATTAAAACAACTTTTTATATATTTATTACTATTAAATAAACGCCTTAGAAACAAAAAAAAATTACAAAAAAAAAGTTGCTCCCATTGAGATTCGATTTTGCGATCTTGCGGTTATAAAAATAGACTTCACCAAAAAAAAAGCCACTGAAATCCTTTGAAATATACATCTTTACAACACCTCAAGACTTTCAGGCAAATCCTTAACATTTTTTTTTTTTTTTTTTAACCGAATGCATGAACAGTTCTGTCATTTTAATAGAATTTGTTTTTCATTAGGTGCTACACATTGAAAAATTTTCGTACAAATCGGTGGGGGGGGGGGCAAGGCCGTGCACTCCTCTTGTAAGGTTAATCTACAGATACAATGATATATCTTTAAATAAATATAAAAACTATTGGAGAGGGATGGCAAATTGCCTTTAATTGTGTGCAAAGCTTATAACAGGAAAAATGTAGAATTGATTGTGAGACGAGCAGGATGCCCAACATGTGGGAATTCTGCTTAGTTATGCAGCTCGTGTGCGACAGACTTTATTTTCATTAAAGTGGCCGTGCAGCTATGTCCAACCTTTGCTTTGTAAGTGAATTTTGTAAACAATTTTACAAGCTGAAGACATAAGAACCAACAGTTTATTGTTAGATCAAATTCATTTGAAATGCATTATCTTTCCCACTGCATTAATTTCTTACTATATATATGTCTAATGTGCAAATGTATTCTTTATCACCTGATAAATAAAAGTAGACTATTTTTTTAAATTGCATGCAGTTTTTTTATTTATGTAAGACCTTTATTTTTTTCTTTCAGTTAATTATTTGTGTATTCACAAAATGCCGCCTCAGTTTTACTCCCTTTCGTTTCGTGTTATTTACAATATCTTCTGTGGTGTTCATTGGTTTGGCCTACTTGGATGCTAAGGTTGCAGGAAACTCTTTAGTATTTCAAACACATTATGTCCTCCTTATGCTGATAATCATCAACTTATGTTTTCTTGTACCAACAATTCTACCCATAGAACTTCCTGAGGTAAGAGTTCTTTTTGTATCAAATCTATTTAACTTTAACATCTCATAATTCAATCTTTACATGTATTCCCCATTAGAAGGAAACTACGTTTTTAAGTGTCTTCTTCTGAAAAAAAAAATGACTGATGGAATCCTTCGTAACATAAATGTATGCTTGTGTTGAATCTTTCCTGAGTTAAGGGAAACATTAGTGGTTGAAAATCAAGAATTATTTTTCTTAATATACAACAACTATATAATGAGCTTTTCTAGGAAATACTACTGAATGTATTTTTATTTTGTGAAAATAATCCAATGAAATCCATATCTTTGTCTATTCAAAAAATGAATTTTTTAGCATCCCTCTTCCTCTTTTCTTTATCTTACCTTCAAAAACATTTTCGAAGAAAAAATTGTATTCAATACCCATCACTCTCCTTCCCTCTACAGCTTCGATTTCAACTTTTTACTTTTATTTACATAATTTTGAACTTCCATGTTTAATTTCTTTTGAGTCTATCTGGTTTTAGTGAGTCTGTATTAAATCTAATTTTTCATTGCTTCTAATAGACTGTATTTTATTTTATGGAAAGTCCAACATTCACTCACATAAAGGAGCAAACTAAAGACTTAGCTCACATTCTTTTAGAGTTAGCCTTTTTAGATTCCAAACTTCAGTGGTTTCTTTAGTTACAATCATTTATTTTTATTGTCCTGTTTTATGTGTATTTTAATCTGTAATTTAGTCTATTTTTATTTTAATTATTTTTCTTCAATACATACAAAAAAAAAGTTATACGTTGTTTTAAACTCCGTCGCTGGGAATTTATTACAGTTGTCGTGTGCGGCGTATCTCGAGCGATGTCTTTAATGTGGTGGTCCACAATATTTCCAACCGGTTTGTTCTGGTGGTCATGTTGGGTGTCTGCTTGTGACAGCTCCTGAATCAGCTCCTATTAGGAGCTGTCACAAGCAAACACCCAACATGACCACCAGGAGAAGCTGGTTAGAAAATCGGCAAAATATTGTGGACCACCACATTAAAGACACCGCTGGAGATACGCTGCACACAACAACTATAAAAAAAAGTTATAACTGTTTAGTTCTCTTGAGCTTAGAGTGGTTATTTCACAATATGGTTTAAATACAGTGTTAAAAATCTGCAGCTCAGAGAATTAGCCAATGACGTAGGAAATCTGAAGAAAACATTTTTTTGTAAAAAGATATAAATAGAAAGTGGTTGTCTTAGACTTTCAGATGAAGAAGTTGAATGGCAAAAATGAGTCATTTATCACTCCTTTGATTTAGTATGTAAATATTCATATGATGCATCACAACATTTCATGAATAGCCAACCTTTTTGTATAAAACTTGTTGTAAAGTTTTGTGATTCATACTTACCATAATAAGAATACCTGAAATCAGATGTTTTTTGAGATGTCATGTAATTTATATATGTAAATGTTTATTATAGTTTATGATTGTAGCTTCCAAGAGGACAAAATTTGTATTTAATAATACTTATAACAACATATGCGGCATCATTAGCCAGTACCAGCTTTATTGAAGAAGAGCATTTATTTTGGTACTTCATCTTTTCAACATTTCTCTTCTTCAAAATGCGTAGTGATAAAATTTCCAGTATTATTATGCTCATAGCACACAGCATTTTCCGAGATTGGAATAACACTGGAGCAAAGGATCCAAATAATCCCAATATTGGTGATTGGCTAAATCAAGAAAGTAATTCATTTTGGCTATTTCTCTTTTATTCTGGAGGTATGTATAGATTATTTTATGAGCATTAACCTTTTATTTTCTACTCATGAGAAGAAAAAAAAAATAACCCTCAGACACTTGAATCATACAAATTAATGATTCCTTTCATGATGTTGGCTGAGGCACACACTCATACTTGCATATCCAGATGGCAATATGGATGTGATAGAAGGTGAATTTGAGTGAAGGTGACGTTTGTCACTCTGCATTCTGTAAAGTGCCAGCATCTCAGATATGCAGAATATTATGCAAGTGGTGTTTAAAGTTTTGTCCTTAATAATATCCCCGAATATTTTTTATATCCCTGGAGATATAGTTCATAAATAAATCAAAGACTTCCCAAGTAATAATACTCAGATTACTTGAATCATACAAATTAATGATTCCTTGCATGATGTTGGCTGAGACAATAATCTACCAGAATAAACAATTATTAACGACTAATAGAAATTAGGCTAAAGGAGTATATAAGCTTTTAGACACCCTCGTACAGGTGGTTCTGGAACCTTTGCATTTGTGCTATTATCAATGGTTGTGATTAATAAATTACTTATTCCAATCTTTCTTTACATCTAATTTGATGATTTTTATTCAATATGAATGACTGCTGTTGACATTAAAAAGTTCATTAGGTACTACTACTTGATAAATGTGTGTATATTATTACTTCAAAGATTTAATAATAACTCTAGGCATTCCAATTTATATTAATGAATTATAATCATATAAGCTTTTACGATCTTTGTGTATAAATTACATTTTCTTGAGATTATTGAGGTCTTCTGGTATTGACCGTGGGTTTTTTTGTATCAACATTTCACTACACATGCTACTAGTTCCCTCAGGATAAAAATCTGTTACTTTGAGGAAGCTAGCACTATGAATAGTGAAACATTGGCCCTAAAAAAAATCATGGCAATCAATACCAGAATACGTCTATAATCCATGACACGGACTGGGAAAGTCAACGTGAAAATTTACATCGTTATGCATTATTTGGACATTTATTTATTCTGCATAAGTTTTATAAAATTTCTAATTAACATATATGATTAATGAACATTGAACTAACAAAATTTATAATGAATTATTTCAGTTGTAATATCTGTGAGTGTGTATAACTGTTACGTTTTGTGTGTGTGTTTGTGGGTATGTGGGAACAATCATATAGGGGAATGAGTTGAATTGATTGATTCCATTGATTAGCAATGTAAAAGTTGATGTAGTACCAGGAATACCTAGCTCTACTGTTCAGAGATAATGATAAATTATTTTTTTATAAAAGAACATGGGTGTGTGTGTGTATATATCTACCTATCTATCTATCTATCTATATATATATATATATATATATATATATATATATATAAAATTGTAACCTCTGTCTGTACATTGATTTTTTCCACAAAATTTCACGATAACTTTTTGCTTCACGTGTCATAGACACCATAACTGCATTTTGTTTCTTTCGTGTCTGTTTGTTTATTTGTTACCTTTTCATGCATAAACGGCTGAACCGAATTTTATGAAACTTGGTATGTATATTACTTCTAGCCCAACTTAGACTTTAGGCTATATTAATATTCTCTGAGACAAATAGGAGTGGGGGTTATAAGGGAGGCCTGAAATTAAAAATAGCGATATTTCGTTTCCTATTGGTTTTTCGGCAAATATGCACATAACATAAGTTATATTAAAATTTATAGGTTCAAAGGAGAGTGGGGGTTATAAGGGAGGCCTGAAATGAAAAATTGCGATATTCCGTTTCCCATTGGTTTTTCAACCGATGCACGTAACATACGTCGCTTATTGTGTTGTTATATTTGTTATGTAGCTTTTGTTATATATACTTTTTTCGTATACTGAAGTATAAACGATATATACGCTAAAACCTATAGCGGAAGTCAACAATTTTATTGGGCGAAAAAAAACAACCGAATTATACAATACTCGGTAAGAGAATTAGCATCCTCTCCTCCATGAAAATAAGCTATGTTAACATTTCTGTGGACGACACGGGGGGAGGGGGGGTTATCTAGGAAGCCTGTTATCTCATGCACATTACAGAAGGTTTTTATTTGTTATTTAGAATAAATTTTGATATATCCACTTTTGGCGTTTAACAAAGTATAAACGAGGTATACACTAAAACTATAGGGGAGGGCGGTAACCAATTGTATTAATACTAATTAATGTTTATTTGTTATAGGCATAATAATGTTGTTTTTCGACTTATATGGTAGTTCTATGTATAATTCGGATTAGTGAGGTTATAAATCTCAAGCGGAAGGGAAAGTCGCATGGAGGCCCGCCCACACAGTTAATTGTATTAACTTATTTCCTGTTAAATGCTGGCACTATTGGAATTTCTTTCTACTTATATCCGACTATTTCTAAACTATGTGTGCTCGCAGTGGGTTTGACAGAAAATATGTGCATTATAGATACTATTTCATTATAAATAATGCTATCCATGATCATGATTTGAATTATCAAAAAGTAGAGAGGGATTGATTGAGAACTCATTTTCATTTACTCGTTTTAATTTAATTTTCTATTCTACGTATAAGTCCCTACAGTTACCCTTATGGAAAAATAATATGCCCAGACAGGAAGTATAATTGTATACATTGAAGCCTTGCTATAAAAATACTCTCAATATTCAGCCTCTAATGATTTCCCGAGCGAAGCCGGGTACCTTAGCTAGTATATATATATTTATATTTATATTTGAACAAGTATGAGTTAAAATTTTTATATAAGCTGTTATTTTTAGTGCTGTAAATGTACTCAAGATAAATATATATATTTTTAAAATGTGTATGTATGTGTTAATTATTAAGGAGAAAGCATGATTATTTTTTAGTTTTTTTTTTTTTTTTCCAGCATTACTAGCCATTTTGATTTGGTGTCATGTTTTCATTATTAAAAGATCAGGGGCGCATTCTCTTCTACAGAAAGTAGTTACAATTTGTTTAGGTATCAAAATTGCTCGTATTTTACTCATAAAAGCCAGTTATGGTGCCATTAAGCTGAGTTTTCTTAAAGGAATGGGGTAAGTACAGTGTTATTTAAACTATTTCACGAAATTGAATACTTGTGTTTACTCAGATCTGGTTTCTAGTACTAATTTATATGCAACTTTGACTGGTGAATCCCTCTCC
Organism: Riptortus pedestris; assembly: GCA_019009955.1. Lineage (NCBI taxonomy): Eukaryota > Metazoa > Arthropoda > Insecta > Hemiptera > Alydidae > Riptortus > Riptortus pedestris. The sequence goes on along the minus strand of CM032233.1, from coordinate 137,894,327 downwards.
AGTGTCACGCTTAGGATGTGCACTTGCAGCACTATAAAATAAGATCTCCAACACACATGAGACATTTTTATCTCTTCATCAAAAGATAGTTATTCTGTAGCAGTTTGAGATTTATGAACTCAATTTAAATTTTTTATAAAAGGTTTTTTTTTTTTTGCCCTACAGAAACACTTCTATCCTAAAATGTTAATCATAAATAATCTCCCTGTCTCTTTCATTTCTTATTGAACATAAATTGGAAAAGAAAAACCCAGTCAATTAACAAAAACTCTTGGCTATAGTTTGGTCTCCCAAATACTTCTGAACTTATATTTATCGATGGAAAATAAAATAAAAATGCAGGAAATGTGTGATAAATTGATTTTAATTACTTGTAAAAAAATAAATAAAATAAATAAATAAAAAAAAACAGAAAAAAGTACATACATTAAAAGTAAAATTCATTTAATTGTAATATTGGCTAATTATAATGTCGCTTGAAAATATGTACTTGAAAGGGAGAAAATATATGTAATTATGTAATATAATATATAATGAAAGAAGTGTATATATTATTAGTACATAGAATAAGTAAGTATATTGCCAGTATTAAAAAATGTACAATAATTAATAATTATTGGCCAAATATAAAGGCAGTTAAAAATATTAAGTCAGTAGTAAGAAGTGTAAATAGATAGAACGTAACTCGTATTACTAGCACACATCTTTAAGTAAATATAAATAAATAAAAATGTATTTATAGATTTAGTTAAGAAATAATTTTATAGAAAATTAGTAAATTTAATACCCTTAGGATATGACAAGAGGGGTATTTACAATATATTAGTTGATATTATTTAAAACATAGAGTAGAACAGGGACTTGTAAACAGCATTATACTTCTATAAATAGCATAATAACCTAGTTGTTGATTGCCCAAATCATATTAATCCTAATCCTTTATGGATGGAAATTTACAATTGAAATTAACCCTAAGTTCTTACTATGGCTTCATGATTTCAAAAAGCTTCAGTTGGGAGATTTTGAATTTTGATATCTAGTATGTTAAAGGTAAAATAAACTTAATAGCCTACTGCGAATCCTATCAATGAATTACGAGAATTCCTTTGTTTGCTGTCACCTAAAGTCTTCATAAGAATATAGCACAAAATCTGAATATTTCTCTTGAAGACCAAAAAAGTCTTCAGACCCAAAATTTTCAACAGCTGCCAAATGACTGTATGTAATTCACACCAATAATACAAAAAAAAACATCTTCCTTTCAAACTCAAACAATTATGTCAGTACGAAAACATCATTAACATTAATGTTATTGATATATATATATATATATATATATATATATATATATATATATATATATATATATATATATAAGGCTGTGGACCTGGGCTCCATGGCTATGGTCACTACTAGTCCTTCGATGTAAAGAGCAACTATAGAAATATGACTTTCCTAATGCTATAGTAAGTCTAACCACGGTGCCACTGGACCTGCTGGAGAAAGCCTCTTTAAATTTTGTTATACATATTAATAATACCTTTGCTGATGATTGCCCCTTTTTCATATTTGTATTTATTTCATCAACACCACAGATGCATATGGCAGGGAACAACTCCGAAAAAAAGATATCCAGACCCATTATGAGGATAAGAACAATGGTCACTCAGTTAATCAAGTTGTGCCCTGGACTTTGATGCTGATTGTTGCATATTATGCTGTGGCTGTCTCATTTTATTTTACAAGTATCTGCATTTTCATATTTAACTGGAAGTAGAAACAGCTTTAAATCTGATAAGATTATCCCCTCCCCCGATATTATTGTTTTTGTTCTCTGTGCCAAAGTTAACCATTTTTTATGTAATGGTTTGCTTGTTTCTGCATCAGACTCCATTATTTCTCAAATTCACAGAAAAAGTTCTACATACTAATCTGCTATGTCTTATTGATCTGAGTTAACCACTGGTGTTAGAAATTTACTTCATTTTGTGAAATGAAGCTAAAAAATTAGTTTTATTCAAGTTGGAGCATGTGTAAGCATATTTTTATGTCACTTTCAGTTTAATAAATAATTATTGTATAGTAAGTACATACAAGCCAGAATCGAATTTTCATTCAGTCGAAAGTTAATCATACAGTTATGTTAAAGTATCTTGTTAAAGCAAATATTAAATGTGGCTTATATTCTATGTCATTATATATTTTTCCAGATATAAGAGTTTGGTTACATTCTGGATGATATTTTGTTTACAACTGCTTGTATTTACACTTTCATCATTTTACGTTTCGGCAAATGCTCCTCACTTCAATAGTCGGCGTAGATATTTTATGATGCATGTCATGGGTAAGTGTATTTCATCATATTTTGTATTCAAATATATATTTTTGTCACCTATGAATACTTTATCTAGCTCATAAATTGATTGCTACAGCATATTTAAATGCCCTAATTGAGAATCGTGTTAAGTAAGTATTTTTGTATTTATATTGGTTGAAGATGTATATAGTTAGTTCATGGACCTTACTAGGGGGGAGAGGAGGAGAGATGGGTGGGGGGGGGGAATCTTGAAATATTTTTTTTTTTTCCTATCCTAGGACTTGAGAAAAATATCCAATATATCAAAACCTGGAGAGGAAATCTGTAGTGTCCGATATTCTGTTGACTAATCCAAAAAAAATCCCTTCAAAGAAATTTACCTTTATCAATCAGTTACTTATTTGTAGATTAAGTTAATATTTTTTTTTTTTTTTTACAGATGGGCTCCTTCTCTTAACAATTGTGTTATTGATCTTTGTATTAAAACCCCACAATGTGTTTGTAATTCTATTCATCCTGGTATCTTCTGAATACATTGCTAAATCGTCTGGTGGAGATCCACTTCAGTTTACTTTCTATCATTTTGCACTGGGATTTTTATGTTTTTTTTACCAGGTATTTTGTTCACTATGTCTTAATTTGTCTTATATACTTATGAATCATTATTAATGTGTTATTTCATTCCAGGGAAATTCCAATAATTTGGCTACCGTCGATGTTTCTGTTGGTTTTATTGGACAGAAAAATCCAGATTTCCTATTGTCTGGATTATTAGTTTATATTAATACCCATGCTTCACAGATTTTGTCTACTGTTTTGCTATTACATTCACTCTATACAGAAGATAGGTAATTATTACATTATATTTTTATCACTCTTTTCTCGTAAATTTCTATTTTGCTGTTTATAATTTCTTTAATTAAGGGAGAGTGGGAGGGAGGTGAGAGAGAGGAGAGAGAGAGAGGGAGAGGGAGGGAGGGCATGGAGATCTTAACGCAGGGCATGGAGATTTTAACGCAAAACTATATACCTTCAAAAATATGGAATATCCTAAATGCAAGTGAGGAGAAATTGAAGATGCGCGCCATATATTACTGGACTGCACTCATTATACAACGGAAAGACTAGAATTAGCAGGAGAATTCTCAACTGAAGTATCAACGACCTCCCCTGTGAGGACAGTCGCAACGAACGAAAGAGGGAAACAAGCACTTCAGAAATGGATAGCCCCTGAAGAGGTGGTATGTAGAACAAGAAACATGTAGGGCAGTATGAATAAAGTTTGAGCGAAGAAAAATGTTTTTTATTGGTGACACTTGCCATGAATCTATGAAGAACTTGTAAAAATATTGGGTCCTGATTAAGAAGAATTATCAAATATAGAACATAATCTTTAGATTATGAAGCACTCTTCTACCACCATGTTCCTCTACCAGGGTGATACCACCATGATCCATCTAAAACAATACTTTGGAAAGGAACCACATGAAGAAACTAGGTCTAGTCAGTGACGTAGCAGATACAAGAAGGGGACTTCTAGCAATTATTCAAGATGACAATGATCAAATGAAGCAGAAGTGGGATGTAATATATGATTAAAAAGTAACATGGTTAAGTTGACCTATTTTCATGATGAGTTGTTTTGTATCAGATCTGATACCAAGGGTAGCTTTTAGTGATTTTAATAGTAATAATTATGGGGTTTCCACATTTATGTGGATACTGCGGAATAAGTGTAAAAAAATAATAGTAGGACTGAAAAAAGAAACCCTCTTTAGATAAGATGATTTCATTAAATAGTAGAGTGTTATTTAAACAAAGGATTCTGGATTTGTACTCCACTATCTTAAGTCAGAATCTCATTTCATTTGTAAAGAAGAATAGTTTCTCCAATGGTCTTTTCCACTCCTGGCTTTACCCAACACTGATTGAAGTAATTAAAGGTTGATAAATCAGGCAATTGTTACCCATGCTCTCTTCTGTTTACCTTGCCATGTAGAAAAATACATCTCAATTGTCTATTGTCTTTAGGTCTGGGAGCAGTGGTATTTCTGGATTATCTTTTTTACATGCAAATAAAACTGACAATATTTGGAACTTTTGCATTTTAATAATAACCAGTCTAAATCATTTTTTTTTCAGAGTAATGCGCCATCAACATGAAGTTTTTAGTATTTCAACAATTCTTTGTACTATGTACTTGTTCTGTTATTGCAGTATTATCATATTTCAACGCCAACATTTGTTCATATGGTCTGTATTTTCACCTAAACTCCTATATGCTGTCTCGTCAGTTATTTTGCACTGCACTATATTACTGTTAGTTGTTCTTACAGACTTATGCTATTTATTTGTTTATAAAGACAATGATGGGTATCTTTTGCTTGAAATTTAAACTGTAAATTATGTAAATCATTATACTGTCGAATTGTCTCAGTTCATTATTCCAAGCCTTTCAATAAAAATTCATAATATATTTTTGTAAACACTAAGGGACCTTGCTGAGACAATTGATAGTAAAAATAGACATTCTTTTTATAAATTCCTATTTTTAGTATTAGTATTTCTTGTCATTATTTATAAAGATAAACTAAAAAAAAAATATTATTTACTATAAAATATTGTGTATCTACTTCGAGTTATTTTTTTAATAAAAATTATAACTTAAGTCGTGAAATTGCATTTATATTATGATTAGTGTCTCTATAATCATTCTTCAGTCAGTTTGTTCTAAAATGTTATTGTTCCAGATGTGATACAAAATGTAAATTTTATTCATTTATGGTACTAGTAATAAAGGGGTTTCCAGATAAAAGAGGGATACTGTGTTATATGCTTAAAAACAGAAAGAAAGGGGGGTTATATGTTTATGGATGTAGTACAATAAAAATTATTTTATTTACTTAGACTTTTATTTTGTAAACATTGCTTATGACAAATACTTGAAACTAGTTGGAATTAGGAGCTATAAATATATTTTAGCTATACTTTTTAGATTCGGGCACCTCATTTTTTGTCATTTATATAGAGTGACATCTTCTTAGTAGTATGCGTATACAATTAATTCTTAATAGGTTAGCAGCTACTATTGAGATTCTATATAAATTAACTACACTCTTATACAAATAATGCACAGAAAAAACTTTGATACTATTCATTTAAAATTATCCAAGGAAATTTAATTCTGTTAATTTGGGTTCAATAAATTTACCAGAAAGAATTTATAAAAAATACGTTAGGTAGATAAATAGGGTTTTGATTTGCAAGTCAGAATAAAATGAACGCATTAACTTTCTTTCTTCATCAAATATGGGCAATAACTATAGAACATTTAAATAAAATCAACTAAATTTGCTAATCAGCTTTGAAACACAGTTATCTCTTCTTTGTTTTAACTGATGATAGGTTTTTAAACAGCATTTTATTAAAGGTGCTTACTGTATGAAATGTAAATTAACAGACTTAAAAGAAATATTCTGTTGGTACATGTACAAAATAAGTTGGTTTTTATTAACTATAGAAATTATCTGTTCATTGTAGTAAGATTTTTATATTTTTCTAAAGTTCCATATATCTTTGGCTACAAAGAAAATTATTTTTATATATTGAGGAATATGTTAGAAAATAAAGGCTGAAAGTCAGTTTTAAGTTCCTATGTATTATTTTATATTAAAGACTTCAAATATGTGCTCGAGTTGTATATTTTATATTTAAATCTTTGAAATTTATAATATTTAAATTTGTACAAGGGAATCCTAAAATTGGGCATTGTTGAGGAGTGCAACTTATTTTTCACATTAATGACATTGCTGGGCTCGGTTATCTGGACATTTTATGTAATTACCTACTTCGATCTGGACTTCAGCTATAGTGTTTTATAATGCCTATGAAAATTAAACTAGTGGTATCGGAATTTTTTATTTCATTATGACATACTTTCTTGACACACACACACACACACATATATATATATATATATATATATATATATATATATATATATATATATATATATATATACACACACACAGTGCCGGATTTTGGTCTTCCTTGTAAATAATTTATTTCATAGTTTAAGCATTTTCTATGAATAATTTTATTTTATAGTTACCTAAATTATGCTTTAATGTTTTTGTTGTTTGCTAGTTGTTGGGCATTCACTTTATTATTTTATTTGATGTATATTCGTTTTTAGATATTTTATATAACTCTATATATAGTTAGTTTGATATCCTACTTATTTTCTAGTTGTCTTGTACCTGAATATACAGTGGCCTCTAGTAGATAGTTCAATATATATGTGTATTCAATATACCCATAGACTTCCACGGGCCCTTGTGAATATTAAAATCCAAGTGTTCTGGTATTTACTGTGTTCGTGTTTCTGGCTGATGTTTTGCTAGACAAACTTCTAGCATTCTCAGAGCTCTCTCTGAGACAGAGTCAGGAAGAAACATGAACATACGGTCAATACCCGAATAATTGGATTGTAATATATTGTGTATTAATTCTTTGTGCTGCATTTGCTAACGAAATATCCTTTTAGATTTGTCTTAAAAACGTAAAGAAGTCTTTAAAAACAAAAGAAAAAAAGAAGTATATTCTTTTTAACTTAAACAATAATCATGTGTAGTTGTTATATTACTTGGTTTTGAACAAATTTACATAACATTTATACATATATATTTAAAGAGATCTATGCTTTATAGAGCTTCCTTATCTGTAGCTCTATAGAAATACTTGTTTCACTTTATTTTTTTTTTCAAGTGAATTTGGTTGTATACTTAAAGGTTTGAATATTTCATTCCAATAATATTTAAAAAGACTGGAAATATTATTAGTTTATAATTTATATAAGAATACCAGATGTGTTCAGTACATATTTTTTATCTTATAGTTTTACCACATTTATTTTATATCTTCTTTATAATTTAAATATTAGGTTATATATTCTTCCTTCAAATAGAAAGACTTCCTTGTTTTTCATCATGTTCATTTTGGAGTAGAATGTTTGGTTTATGTTCAGTGAGTGATAATGAAACTGAAATTGTCCATATGAGCTTAGAACTCTATGTTATGGATGTTATTTATTACTTTGTGTTATGTTAAATATACATTTCAAAACGTTAATTTGTGTTATTATTTCTAACAAGAAAAAGAATTAAGGTATTATTTATTATTCCTTTAATGGTGTTTTCCTATGCTCCCGCAGGAATAATTATCTCACAAAGGGAGTGCACGGCCTCCCCCTCACCGATTTGAATGAAAATCTATTAGTGTTTAGTACCTAATGAAAAACCAATTATGTTAAAGCAAGAAAATGACTTCTCAAGCGTTCGGCTAAAAAAATTTGTTAAAGTTTGTCTGGAAAGTCTTGAGTTGTTCCCAAGACATCTATTTCAAGTTGTCCCACGTGACTGAGGGGATAGAGCTTTCCTTCTGTAACTGGAAATCTCGAAATCAAAACTCGCCAGAAGTAACTTTTTTTTTTTTCATTTTTTGCTTCTAGGGCGTTTATTTAATATTAATAAATAAATAAAAAGTTTTTTTTTAAAGTTTTACAGTGTTCCATATATTTCAAGAAAATTTGAATGCTTTCTGACAGAAATGTAATTATAATATAAGAATAAAAAAGGAAAGAAAAAAGAGTATTGAGACAAGAATTGCGAGGGAAGGGGACGCATGACAGGAGGCCTTTTCATACCGATCTCTTGGATTGAAAGGGAGTCTATCAACAGCCAGGACACATCAGGCAGACTGACCATTTGGTATACATTTCCAAGGGCCAGTAAAATAATTGAACATTATTATATTACAAATTGCATCCTGCATAAGGATTTAAATGTCTCTTTCATTCAAAAATTTATTCCAACCTGCTTCTTCTTATTACATGCAAAACTATCCGCAAAATTATTTTGCCTTAGACTTAATTAGAAAATACATACATATATAAAGAAAAAATGGTATAAAGCATTGACAAATTTCATGTGCTAATTAGTCTACAAAGATTTGAAAAACCTAGGCTTAAAAAAAAATTAAATTTAAATTATTTATTATCTCTTTGTGAAACAAATTAGATTAGAAAATAGTTCTTGGCTTCTGTGCTTTCACTTACAATTCACCACGATTCTAACAATGTCCAGTATACAATTTTAATTAATCCAGTTAGTAATTCTTAAAATAAGGGGGGCATATTTTAGATGGCCCATCATATGGTAGACCAGTGGTGTTGTAATATGCAACAGCACTAGAGCTATTGCGTTCAAGACTATTGATTTGTAAACGAATTTAATTTAGCAATGTGGTGATTTTGCTTTCTGGTTGAGCTTCTATCCAATCCCCTGGTGCCTGGTCAATATCGAACAACTTAAATAACAAACAATTTTTGGTTGTTATGGAAACAAAATACGAGAGAATGTATCAAGCTGGCCACTTTGACCCCAACAAACAATGTCCTTTTATGGGCTCGTGATGGAGAAATATTCATTTCAACATATGGTAGAGATATATAAAAAAAAAAAAATGAAACAGGTCATTCTCAGAAGCTGATGATGATATATATTTAAAGCTTGCTACTAATAACTAATATCATTCCAAGAACAAAGCCTGCACATACTGGGTGGTTAGCTGATGCTAATGCAATCAAGCCTTGAAACTCCATATAAAAATATTCTTTATGGAATACTTGGAGACGAGATATATCATGTCACCAAGAAACCCATGTTACAATTTAATTAACTTTTGTACATAACGTCCGCTATGTAGATGACATATTCATAAGTTTCGAAGGTAGGGTAGATGAAGTCAATGACCTTTTAAATTACGTCAATGGCTGCCATAGACCAGGCAAGTTTACAGTAGAAATTGAAAAAGAGGGAGGTTTAAATTTTCTTGATCTCTAAATAAGAAGAGAGGGGAGAAGTCAATAGTTTAATATCTACAGTGAATTACCTAATTACATGAATTATCTAATTCATTAAATAACATCCTAAGTCCCTCCCTGGCTAGAA
>CM032233.1:137865000-137882500 GCA_019009955.1 Riptortus pedestris | reverse complement strand
GCCAAAACCCATCTCTCTTCTCATTCTCCTTTGTTCTACAAAGAATGCCTTTCATTGTCTAAAAAGTCTAGTTCTTTCAGATAGTTTTAATGTTCTACTTCCACTTACTTAATTTAATAAAAAAAATTGCCTGTTGATGTACTCGTATGAAAAGTTGTTTGTGTTATTTAGTTCTAAGAAAGATAGTTTTTATTGTTATATGTTATCTAGCTTACCCTTTATCTAAAATATTTTAATATAGATAAGTAATTATTACTTTTGTGTGTCAACAGGGCACTGATATTGATGTACTGCAACGAAAGCGCTCTGTCGTTTTAATAAATTGTTACAGCGGAAGTGTAGCCATTTCTTCCATCTACCTACAAATAAAGATATGCTCCTTCTTATTTAAGATACAAAAAAAAGAGAATATTAAGGCCATGAATTGAGGATATCTACATAAATACTTTAATATAATAAAGACAACTTAAATATGATTAAAAAAGTTTATTAAAAGATCTTCGTTAACATGAGTCTTCTAATAGACAATACATGACTGAATGGCACGAAAACTTTATACATGTCAATTTTAGGGAGATGAATTATATTTTAAAATAAATTTCAACAGTAACAATTGATTTTTACAAACTTCATATTATACACTATTTGGCAGGACTATATTGGTTTTATTAATTGTAAAATTGACAGATTAATTGTTGCAATAATTTGTTTCAGACACATAGCTTTTAAAAATAAGTTGTTTAAATAAAATAAATTGTGAAGAAAAGCATACAAACCTATAGTCTTTTTTTTTTAATTGTAGAACACATTATAAACCTAAAGATAACAATCCAACATGACTATTAATGTTACTAATACATTGTTATAATTAATAGAATAATAATTTTTGCTAGTAATACCTTTTGAGTTATTACATTAATTATATGACAAAGAATGTTTCACTTCGTAAAAAGCAAATGATAACAAAATTGAGAATATAACTCATTTTAAATTAATAAGAAACATTGATTTAATGAGATGAACTTGTGCTTACACAATTACATTTAATTTAAATACATTTATGTATTACAACACACACAAAGGTGAGACATACATTTCTCTTGATACTTAAGTACTTAAAAAAACTGATTAAATGTTTAACAAATATTAGTTCAAAGATAAATTAAAGCAGCTGAAATCTTATACTGTCTCATTTGATGGAGAGTTCTCCAACTTCCTTGCAACACCATCAATGAACTGACAGAAGGCTTCTGGGTACATGTTTTTTTTTAATAGATTTAAGAGAAACCAGTCACTGTAGTAGGATTTTGATGTTACAATCTCAAGATTTTTTCTGCTGGTAGATTCAATAGGAGATAAAAACAAATTTTGAAAGTATCTACAGAATGTAATCAACTGGATTATGTACGATAAGACAGTAAGACCAGCAACAAGAAGGAACCAAAACCACAAGAAAACATATATTTTTTCATTAAATACATTTATGGGAAGAACACACAAACCATCCACTGATATAATATTTAATGTTGGACCGAACATAGGGTAGGTGCATTTTGTTCTCAAAGGGAAAACACGAGTCATTGGATCATCTCTATATTCATCAATAAAGATGAAATTGAGTACATCAATTCCAAACGTAGAAAATTCTCTATTTAAGAAAATATCCATGAAATAAATTTGGGCAAGGATATTAATAAAGGCCAAGAATTCACAAAATACAAATGACAAAACGTATTTCCTTCTCTTTTTTATATCATCATAAAAAATCTCAACAAGCTTGGCTATTCTTTCTTCAGAATCTTCCATGATGTCAGTGGGACGCAGCCCTTCTACCATCGATTCCACTTGGTTCCCTTCCCAAATTTTCCAAAGGTAACGGGGAATGTAGAATAATATGGCCTGCAATAAAAGAATGAATGGTACCCACTGATAATATTGATGATATATAACTCCTCCTTTCTCTGGGTCATATATTCCAACTCTTGAGTAAATTTCATCCAATGAAACTCTGCCTTTATTAGAAAGAGTAAATGTTGATAGGGTCCAGCAGTGAGAGTTCATAATGCTATTAGGTACAGAATCCTTGGCAGCAAAACAGTCTATTGGTTCACCGACATATTGCTTCGTTGTAACAATAACGGTGCAACCTAAAAGGATATAAACAGACAATCTGTGCAATTGGAAAACCCAGTGGTCTATAACAACAGGGCGACGTTTTAAAATTTTGCTAAGAGCTGTAAAATGATCAATCATATTCACAGAGAACACATACTACACACAAGAGAAGAGAGCACGTAGAGGCATGTCTCACAAGTCAGTCTTATAAAAAGAACAAAGGGCGCATGCGCTATTTTATTAATATAATTTTCTAATTTCACAAAAAAAATTGCACATTAGAGATATAAAAATATATTAGTTAAAAAATTATTATATATTTTTAACAATGCGAGCAAATAAATATCGAGAACTGGTTTAATTCAAAGCAGCCCATTGAACACGCTCAAACTCTGTTGTAACAGCGAGGTCGGCTCCCAAGCATCATTAACCTCTTCAAAATATATGTACAAATGAACCACCGACTATTCATGGATTTTTGGCAGAAAACACATTCTAAGTGATAATTTCTTATGTATTTGACAAACAGATTGTATAAAAGAATGTTTTTTAAGACTTCTTTCTAAAATTGAACATTTTTAGTTACGGGCCGATTTAACTCACAATAACGGAGATATTTGAATTTTTCCACTCTATTCCCTCTATCTTTTCCGATTACAGCTTTTATATAATTAAGTCTTATATGGTGCATGAAACCGTTAAATATCGAGTGCCGTATTGATCAAATAAAAATATATGAAAGCAGAACATATTTGATCACGTCACACATACACATTTCGCTTTATATGTTAAAATTAGTAGATAACATACAAGAACGTATTAATATTTAAATCTAACCTTCCAATATATAACATTAAACCTTAAAATATTTTAATATCACAGAATGATTTTTCCATGAAGATGTTAACCTTAACAGTGTATCTCATAGTAAAGGTCCGTTAGTAACAATATTTGGAATTTAATTTTTGAATACGCCATTTCATGATATATTGGCATATTATTAAAGGAACGAGAGTAAAAGTGGAGGTACACTGAAATATTCCAGATAGGAAACAATAAATAGAACATCAATTATTAACTATGGGCCTTTCCTAAAACGAGGGAATATTCCCATTAATGTTTACGGGTTTCCCCGGGTTATAGTGCTAAGTGGTACGATTTCAAGCCAATTAGTTGTTGCGCCAATCAGCACTAGCCAGTACTTACCTTAGAAGTGTCCTGCAAAATCGACATTTTTTTAAATTTTTTTTTTATCCTTCTCTGCCCCGCGTTACCTTAAGGCTGCCCTTATACAAGCGGTACTTTCCAATTTCTTTTTTGAATTTTGATTTCTGGAATTTTAAATAGGTCTGAGGTAACTCTTCCTTGATGCTTTTTAAACAGCGAGGATGAGCTTTGTGCATTAAGCAAATACGTGATTATAGCTGTTGGAGGCCATTCAAGAAGGGAGAATTCTCCTGCTAATTCTAGTCTTTCTCTTGTATAACAAGTGCAGTCCAGTAATATATGGCGCGCATCTTCGATTTCTCCGCACTTGCATTTAGGATCTTCCTTCCTTTTGAAAGTATGTAGTTTGACGTTAAAATCGCCATGCCCCGAGATTATCTGAGTTGTCCAGAAGTCTGGAACGTACCAGGTGGCCTCCATTCTTTTGTTGACAAGTGGGAAGAACTGAAGTGTCCATCTCCCTTTGGTTGAAGAGTCCCAGCGGCGCACACTGGAGCGAGTGGTAGGGTAAGCCGGGCATTCATTAATATCTCCATTTCTACTGGTCCTAGAATATTGATTCTGGTGTCATTTTAAAGCACATCGAACTACCCGATCAGCAATTTTGCCAGATGCGATATAACGGTAGGATGAATTTTAAATTTGTAAATACAGATTATTTATAGCTTACTAAGTAGAGAATTGTGATTTGTAGACACATAATATCAACATATGTTTTATAAATTTTTATTTTTTAGCAGATTTCCCTTAAGGGAAATCAGCTATTGAGGTCGTACTCATGACGCGAGTTTCAAAAAAAATTTTCAAATGTCCATCGATCCTACCCAGGAGATGACGAAAATGAGGTCCCTTCAAAATTATATATATATATATATATATATATATATATATATATATATATATATATATATATGTCTGTTAACGCTCTAGAGCCTGCAATTTTTGTTTGATCGTTACCAAACTCGATATTTAAACGTTTTATGCAAAAAGACGGATCAAGTTCGTTAATGGCTGAAATCGGTCCAGTGGGAGGGGGGTAAGAGGGGGATTTTCGAAAATTTGAAATATCTCCGTTACCATAAATCGGATCAAAACATTTATAAAACCAATCTTATTCTAAATTAAATTTACTATGAATATTGTTCTATACATTTATTCTCTATCTTGAATACTAACCGAGATATTTGCATTTTGTATTAATTGTGGCCGATAACAGAGGACTGAATTTCCCGCCAAAAGCTAATTCGACCATTTGCCGTAACTTTCGGCTCTCGTATGGAGATTTCTCTATTGTATAACTTCACGACTTTTTTTTATATATAAACGAAAAAAAGAAAGTAAATCAGTTTTATATTTTATCATTTTTTGTAGAGTTAATCAGCTGATTTTTTTTTCAGTTTTTTGTTGGCTCTACTGTAATAGTGCTATTTCTATGCACGTGTTAATACAAGTTGGTTTTTTATTGTTTAGATGTGATCTTTAAAGAGTTTGAAAGTATTAAGAACAATGTGTTAAATCCGTTTGTGACATTTCTTTTGGAAAGAATAATAGCTTCAAAGATTTTAGCACGAATTGACACTATGAGTTGTTCAAATTACAAAGTGGGTGACTGTGTTTACTATGAGGCTTCCCATTCACGACCTTTTCTAATAATAAAAATACACCAGTTTGCAAGAGCAGCTCATGGTAAAATTATTGGTAAAGCCATCAAATTTATAAGAAAAAATAACATTCCCAAATCTGTACTATCCGCTGATGATGGAGCACACCATGTACTTCAGACATTGGGGAATGATTACAATATGCTTTCAAAAGAAGAGAAGTATAGATTACAACAGAGAGAGTTAGTTTTGTCTACAGATACTTGTGATTTTAATGCAGATAATTTTGCAGGACTATGCAATGTGAATTTGCTGATTGAAACAGAAACTCTATTGAGTTACTTGAAAAGGGAGGACACATTTTTTTATTGCTATCAGCTTGATAAAAAGCATAAGAATCTTTCTTTGGTTAGGAGCGAAGTTCCAATTGGCAAGGAGCATCAAGCCGTTATTCCTGCCCTGAACGGCAATGCTAAAGCAGTTGAAAGAGAAATGTCATTAGAAACTTTAATCTGGACACCTAATAATAACCTTACAAACCTTGAAATTGATGATTTTTTAAGGTCAGTGAAATTTAGATTGACAAAAACGAAAATTGATTATTCACAAGAACCAAATTCTATGGTAAACCGTGCTTCGGCTGCTTCTCAAGACTCTTTGGCATTCTATGCTATGGACAGTTTACACATAAATAAATATGATCTAGAGATGCCAAGAAGTAGAAAAAGAATTGTTGAATCCTATAAGGACCAGTTGGACATTTGGAGTCGCGATGAAGAAATGCTTTTTTTAAAAGGTATGAATGAATTTGGAAAAGATTTTAGAAGAATAAGGAACACTTATTTACCCAGAAAAACAACTTCCGATATAATTAAATTTTACTATAGATGGAAATACAGTGATTCATATGCTCTTTATAAAAAAAACAATAAGACAGAAAGCATTCAAGGAATACATGTAAGTGGACATACCTCTACTTGTATGAATAACGAAATGAGTGACAAAGAAGAGGATAAGGTTTTATGCGAATCATGCCAAAAGTATACTCAAGAAATTGCTTGTTCCAGTAAAAACACACATATTTGTAAATTATGTTGGAATAATTGGAAAAAGTATGGTGACATCTAGGCTAAACTGTGAGATAATATTTTATAACTTAATTCACCAAAGATGTCTTAGTTAGTTAGTTAGTTAGTTATATAATATTGTATAGCTTTTATTAAATACATTAAATGATTTTGTTGCCATATTATTAATTATGTCTTCCTAATCAATTAAGGAGTCATTTTAAAATGAGGGAATACTCTGTCTGCCCTTTTCCCTGCAATGTCAAGCAGGTTATCTTTATCTTTTTGTATAAGAGTCACCAGAATTTTATTTGGCATATTGTAATGCGCAATAATGAAAATATAATATAACTATGAAAAGAAACCATATTTTTTAAATTACTAGTTGCTGGTGACATTGACTACTCATACACGAACAAGAACAAAAACAGGCCTTATTTTATATTCTTATTAATAGAAAGATAATTTTTTTACAAAAGTATAAATACAGCATTATTGTTTTCGAAAAACAAAAAAAAACAGTTGTATTTCATTCATATAGAGTTTTTTTTCAGTTGTATTTTCTGATAAAACAAAAAATGAAAAAAAATTAGTCATTATTTTTTCTTTTTTAAAGCTTTGTTTTAAGTAAAGGCTAATGGCATATTTCTTTGTTAAAGCCTTGTTTTGTTGGTAATGACTTGACCAACAATGGACACAGGCGTTATACATAGCTTAAGACTAGTCACGGTCTGCAGCACTTTTGTGATACAGGATTTTTCAATAAGTGAAAAAAAAAAAATATGGGTGAAATATGATTAAGGGGCAATGTCAATCAATTTTAACAGATTCCCTAAGTGGTTGTACTCATGATGAATTTTTTGAAATTTTCTTCAAATGTCCATCAGTCATACCACGGAGAGGACAAAAATGATGCCTGTTCAAATTTCTTTCTCCGTGTGTGTAAATACATATACAGTATTTAAGAATGTTTTCTGAGCCATAAGGTTAGACAAATAATAATTCCTTCATATAGTCATTTTTTTTCATCCCTGAACGTTTTGAGTGTCACCACTCATTCTCGAGGGGTTATTTAGCCATCAATTTCATTATAACAACAATCCTTATTATTATAATATATTAAATATATTATATAATACATTTGTCTTAATAACAACAATTGGCTAAAAACTTTTTAGCATGTCATTTAAAAGCCTCGCTCAATTGATTTAAACGACGTGCTAATAAGTTGTGAGGAAATTATAGCTGTAAAGACGAATTTATTATAATATATATTTCATTTACTACTAGTTACTGTCTAGGCTGAGTCAGAGGATAATGAGTCACTAGCTTATCATAATATAAAACCAAGAGTCTGCCTGTTTATTTAACATTATAAATATATCAAATTAAAGTGTAACAAATTACTTCATCATGCGTATTGTTGTCACAATTTTAAAATTCATAAATATTTCAGTGAACTGTAACAATTATGCAGCACTGTTTTAAATAAATAGTTAGCCACTTTAGTTTTAGGCAAAATGTTTCCATAAAATGTATTACCTGCTCAAAGGGTAAGAAGTGTTTTATGGAAATGAAATAAAGAATACACTGAAATAACTTTAACAATTTATTTATTGAACAAAGAAACATTATAAACACATTACATAATACAACTGTTATGAGAAAAAGATTGATGAAATGATGAATGATAAAAAATATTTTTACTTTACTGTCACCAATATATTCCAAAGAGCTTCAACACTCCTCCTCGATTTGAATTTTAACAAAATTAAAAATCGCAAAATAGAAACTTCTTTGAGCACAATATGAAACTTAATCTATTCCTTAGTTTAGTAAATTTGTCCTTTGTCAAGAGTTTAGTGAATATAACAGCAATGTTTTCTTCACTTGGCAATTAATGATCTTGATAATGTCCTTTACGAAGTGCCTTTTATTTCTATATGTTTACTCCGCTTGTTGTTCTGAAAGCTCTGTATCATCTTCATCGAAACTTTATTGGCAATGTAGAGTTCAGTCGTGGTATTTAAACAGATATCTTCAGCAATTCCCTTAGATTTAATAGATCACTCGCCGTAGATGCAGCTGCTACATACTTTTCATCTACTGTTGATAATGCAACAGAGGTTTGCTTCTTTGATGACCAAGACACAACATTTCCTCCATAAAATATGACTGACCCATACACACTTTTTCTGTCAATCACATCACCAGCCCAATCTGCATCATTGAAATGTAGTGATCCATTTGTGTTTGACTTGTAACGAAGTCCTAAATTTTGTGTCTACTTGAGGAATCTCTAAATTCTTTTCCCTGCTCTCCAAGCGCGTTGACTGGGTTTTTCAAGATATCTTCTTAAGTCATTAATGCTATAAAAAAAAAAAAACCGTTAACATTCAGAAAACTAAGCTCTCCCAGATATGTTTAATGGCAACGGAATTTCTATTTCATTAGCTGAGATAGCCTCTCATTCTGCTCAAAATGAGAAAGACTAAATGATATTCATATTATGTGCATGTGATACGCAGGGGCTGCTTAAACTAAGCAGATTTTCCACATGGAGAAATGACACATGATATCCACAGTTTGTTATACAAGCTCAAATGATGCCGTATGCAAATTATATTCTATATTTCTATCTTTCTAAGCACCTTATGTTAACTAGACTTAAAATTTAAGCTGTGTATGAGGTGTTTTGATACAGTAGCTTAAAGTGAAATTTGCATAAATGGTAGTTAGAGTTTACTCATGGGTGAAACGACAAAAATAAAACTCAGTTAATGTTCAAGTTGAAAAAAAAAGAAGTTTAGAAATAAATTATGTAACATTACATTATCAACAAAATTGGATATATAAAATTTTTAATGCGAGTAATAAAAATAGAGATAGGGTAAAATACACTCAGTGTCAAAATGTTAGACACACTTCAAAAATTGTTATCTCTCCCCTCCCATCTTTGCAAATTACTTGTAAACAGTAATAAAATAATCCATCACTCACCTGAAGTTAATCAGCAGCCTGCTTGTTTGCCAAAAAAAAAAGGAAATTTTGGTATTTGTTTCATCAAAAATAAACTCAGCTGTGTATAAAACTTTGTTAGAGGAACAAAAGTTGACTTTTAATGACATGTCTGAAGGCACACCTGTTTTCCAGCAAGATACGCCTCAATACATTCAGCAAAAATTATTAAAGACTGGTTTACTCGCAACACAATTGACAAATTAGACTGGCTTGCTGTCTCCCCAGACCTGAACATTATCGAAAACATTTGGGGAATTCTTTCAAGAGAGGTCTACTCTGAGTCAAGACAGTTCGGAACAATCGACGAGTTGAAATCTGCAATTCTGCTTCATGGGAAGAAATACCTCAAGAAACAATCAAACAATTGTACGATTCATTACCAAACAGAATTTTTGAATTAATAAATGGTGGTGGAAAGGCCACAAAATGTTAAAATGAGTTTTATTTATTTTTACCAGGGAGCATGTCTAACATTTTGACGGGCCTTAACTTGATTCGAAAATTTAAAAAAAATGTATATATTTTTGGCTTGAGAACCCAAATACAAGCAGGCTACTGATTAACTTCAAGTGAGTGATGGATTATTTTATTACTGTTTTACAAGTAATTTGCAAAGATGGGAGGGGAGGGATAACAATTTTTGAAGTGTGTCTAACATTTTGACACTGAGTGTATGTTCCAGGCAATATTTCAGCAACCGTTAAAGATAAATTAGTGCATTTTTTTCTAAATAGAATTTAAGGCCCTACAACAATGAGTCTCAAAGAAAGGTCTGTGGGAGCATGAAGCACATCTAGAGTAGGTTCGGCCAAAAACATGAAGACATAGTCAGTACTCGAAGAACTTAATAATCCTACAACAAGATGTATATCCCGTATTTTTTTAAGCAAAACTTGTTCAAATAGGAAAAAAAATTATTGGGTTTAGATTTTTATCTTTGAGAAAAACTCAAAGATATAGTTTATACTACTCTGGATGATAAGAGAAACTGTATATTCATAGCGCCCCAGCACCTGAGTTAAAATCAGGTACATATCCTTTGGCAAAGGCTGTTTTGGTGTAGTTTAAAGAGAATAAGTAGTGGCTAATTGTTTTTTTTGTGTTAGTACTCATTCTTCTAAGTGGGAATAGTAATTCTTTCTTAATGCTTATCAAGTATCCTTTTCTTTCAATTTGAAAACTGTACACATTTTTTAATCTAAGAAATCTAAGCTCAGTTTTATGATAATCTTTTATTTTTTATCGTGTTTAAGTATGGAGATCACCATTATTTTCAATGGGAAAAAACCGCTTAAATATTATGTATAATATGTATGTGTGACATACTTCACTATAAAGCTGCATTTTTTAAAATTTGTTGTGCATGCACAGGTATTGCTTACAAAATATAAGATGTGCATCTTGTTGTAAGGTCTTTGAAACCCTACCTAAAAAAAATTACACTCTTATATTAAACAACGGAAGGATAAAAAGGTCAAAAACTCCTCCACTCTTAATGCTTCATTTATTAAATGCAGAGTACTTTCGGGGCAAACCGCCCCATTTTCAGTGCTCTGTGACACAACATTTACACTTTGAAAAAACATGTAATCTGTATCTATATATATATAAAATTGTAACCTCTGTCTGTACATTGATTTTTTTCGCGAAATTTCACGATAACTTTTCGTTTCACATGTCATAGACACCATAACTGCATTTTGTTTCTTTCGTGTATGTTTGTTTGTTACCTTTTCACGGATAAACGGCTGAACCGAATTTTTTGAAACTTGGTATGTATATTACTACTAACCCAACTTAGACTTTAGGCTATATTAAAATTCTCTGAGATAAACAGGAGTGGGGGTTATAAGGGAGGCCTGAAATTAAAAATAGCGATATTTCGTTTCCTATTGGTTTTTCGGCAAATATGAATATAACAAAAGTTGTTTATTTTGTTATTTAGAGTAACTTTTGTTATATACACTTTTTTCGTATACCGAATTATAAACGAGATATACGCTAAAACCTAAAGCGGAAGTGAACAATTTTATTTAGGACAAAAGACCCAACCGAAATAAGTAAAACTCGGTATTTGTATTAGCACTAACGCTTTCATTAAAACAAGCCATACCAACATTTCTAGGGACGGGCAGGAGTGGGGGTTATAAGGGAAGCCATAAATTAAAAATAGTGATATTTCGTTTCCTATTGGTTTTTCGGCAAATACAAACATAACAAAATTTGTTTATTGTGTTATTTAGAGTAACTTTTATTATATAAACTTTTTTCGTATACCGATGTATAAAGGCGTTATACACTAAAAATTATAACGGGAGTCGAACAATTTTATTTGGCACAAAAGACTCAAGCGAAATAAGTAAAACTCGGTATTTGTATTAGCACTAACGCTTTCATTAAAACAAGCCATACCAACATTTCTAGGGACGGACAGGAGTGGGGGTTATGAGGGAAGCCAGAATTTAAATATTGCGATATTTCGTTTCCTATTGCGTTTTCGGCAAATATGAACATTACCAAAGTTGTTTATTTGGTTATTTAGAGTAACTTTTGTTATATACACTTTTCTCTTATACCGAATTATAAACGAGATATACGCTAAAACCTATAGCGGAAGTGAACAATTTTATTTGGGACAAAAGACCCAATTGAAATAAATAAAACTCGGTATATGTATTAGCACTAACGCTTTCATTATAACAAGCCATATCAACATTTCTATGGATGGGCAGGAGTGGGGGTTATAAGGAAGCCATCAATTAAAAATAGCGATATTTCGTTTCCTATTGGTTTTTCGGCAAATACAAACATAACAAAAGTTGTTTATTTTGTTATTTAGAGTAACTTTTGTTATATAAACTTTTTTCGTATACCGAAGTATAAAGGCGTTATACACTAAAAATTATAGCGGGAGTCGAACAATTTTATTTGGCACAAAAGACTCAACCGAACTAAATAAAACACTCAGTATGTGTTTAGCACTAACGCCTTCCTTATAATAAGCCATACTAACATTTCTGGGGACGGGCAGGAGTGGTGGTTATAAGGGAGGCCTGAAATTAAAAATAATGATTTCTTATTGGGGTTTCGGCAAATATGCATATAACAAAAGTTGTTTATTTTGTAATTTAGAGAAATTGCCTCAACATTTCTTTTCAATATGAACTACCAGGTACCTCGCCTGAAAAAATTAATTCAAATGTATGTTAATATTTTCTCCTTAATAATTCAAATCTATGTATAATGCACAGGAAACGGGAAATATGACAATATGCAGGACAGTGAAGTCTTACATAAAAAATTAATTTTATTATTAACAAATCCACAGAAACGACTGGTGTTAACCCTAAACACTGGGACGGATAAATGTCAAAATATTGTGCCTTGCCAAAAATATACCATCACCATTCAGCCTCAAATGAATTCCCGAGCGAAGCCGGGTATCTGAGCTAGTATATATATATATATATATATATATATATATATATATATATATATATATATATATAATTGTAACCTCTGTCTGTACATTGAATTTTTTCGCGAAATTTCACAATAACTTTTCGTTTCACATGTCATAAACACCATAACTGCATTTTGTTCCTTTCGTGTCTGTCTGTTTGTTTGTTTGTTACCTTTTCACGCATAAACAGCTGAACCGAATTTTATTAAACTTGGTATGTATATTACTACTAGCCCAACTTAGACTTTAGGCTATATTAATATTCTCTGAGACGAACATGAGTGGGGGTTATAATGAAAGCCCGAAATTAAAAATAGCGATATTTCGTTTCCTATTCGTTTTTAGGCAAATATCCACATAACAAAAGTTATTTATTTTATTATTTAGGGTAACTTTTCTTATACACACTTTCGTCGTATTCCGAACTTTAAATTCGTTATACGCTAAGAATTATAGCGGGAGTCAACAATTTTATTTGACACAAAAGACTCAACCAAACTAAATAAAACTCGGAATGTGTGTTTGCACTAACGGCTTCATTATAACAAGCCATACCAACATTTCTAGGGAGGGGCAGGAGTGGGGGTTATAAGGAATGTCTGAAATTAAAAATAGTGATATTTCGTTACATATTGGTTTTTCGGCAAACATGAACATAAAAAAAGTTGTTCTTTTTTTGTTATTTTGAGTAACTCTTTTTATAATAACTTTTGTCGTTTAACAAAGTATAAACAAGATATACACTAAAACCTGAAGCGGCAGCCAACAATTTTATTTGGCACTAACGATTGAACCAAACTTAACATAGCTCTATATGTAAATTAGCATTAATTATTCCATGATTTTAAGCTATATTAAAATTTTTAGGATCGAACAGGAGTGGCGGTTATGACGTACCTAAAACAGCTGTCACCATTGGGTTTTGTACCGCATCAAGGGAAAGGAACTTTTATTCATATATATAGAAGATAGAATACTTTCTATGATAATGAATTATATATATATATATATATATATATATATATATATATATATATATATATATATATATATATAAAACTACATGCACAGAAGAAGGGAAATATAAAAATATTGTTGACAGTGAACTCTTAAATAACAAATAATTTTATTATTAACCAATCCACAGCAACGACTGGTATAAATTCTAAACACTAGGACGGAGAAATGTCAAAATATAGTGGAAAGTAAAGCCTCGCCAAAAAATATTATCTTCATTGAGCCTCAAATGAATTCCCGGGCGAAACTGGGTACCTTAGCTAGTATATAAATAAGTGTAAAAGTCAACAAGAGGTAGTCAAATATTAAAATTTAAAAATAAACAAATATATAAATTAATTAAAAACAAACAAATAAATAAATAAATTAAAAATAAAGAAATATATAAATTAATTAAATAAAAACAAATATATAAATTAATTAAAAACAAACAAATATATAAAATGCAATGCAAACATTTATAACTAAAACGTTTTCTAAATAAATGATACATATAATAGAATGACTAGGAGATGGAGAGGAAACACTGACCTAGAGCTGGTCCCTATTGAGCCGACATCTCCGGCAAGACTGGGAGTCTACTCGGGCAAGGGCAGCTACTGCAGAGGACACAGCACGCCACCCTCCCCCCTAATATTAATATTATCGTCCTCCAGCATGTCCATCCTACTCGGGCAAGGGTAGCTACTGCAGAGGACACAGCTCGCCACCCTCCCCCCTAATATTAATATTATCGTCCTCCAGCATGTCCATCCTACTCGGGCAAGGGCAGCTACTGCAGAGGACACAGCACGCCACCCTCCCCCCTAATATTAATATTATCGTCCTCCAGCATGTCCATCCTACTCGGGCAAGGGCAGCTACTGCAGAGGACACAGCACGCCACCCTCCCCCCTAATATTAATATTCATATCCTCCAGCATGTCCATCCTACTCGGGCCAGGGCAGCTACTGCTAGCAGAGACACACGCACCACCCTCCCCCCCTAATATATATATTATCGTCCTCCAGCTGTCCATCCTACTCGGGCAAGGGTAGCTACTGCAGAGGACACAGCTCGCCACCCTCCCCTCTAATATTAATATTATCGTCCTCCAGCATGTCCATCCTACTCGGGCAAGGGCAGCTACTGCAGAGGACACAGCACGACTACATCAGTTCCTATATCCAGATTATTGTGCTCCAGCATGTACATCCTACTCGGGCAAGGGCAGCTACTGCAGAGGACACAGCACGCCACCCTCACCTCCTATATCAATATTATTGTGCTCCAGCATGTACATCCTACTCGGGCAAGGGCAGCTACTGCAGAGGACACAGCACGCCACCCTCCCCCCTAATATTAATATTATCGTCCTCCAGCATGTCCATCCTACTCGGGCAAGGGCAGCTACTGCAGAGGACACAGCACGCCACCCTCCCCCCTAATATATATATTATCGTCCTCCAGCATGTCCATCCTACTCGGGCAAGGGCAGCTACTGCAGAGGACACAGCACGCCACCCTCCCCCCTAATATATATATTATCGTCCTCCACCATGTCCATCCTACTCGGGCAAGGGCAGCTACTGCAGAGGACACAGCACGCCACCCTCCCCCCTAATATATATATTATCGTCCTCCAGCATGTCCATCCTACTCGGGCAAGGGCAGCTACTGCAGAGGACACAGCACGCCACCCTCCCCCCTAATATTAATATTATCGTCCTCCAGCATGTCCATCCTACTCGGGCAAGGGCAGCTACTGCAGAGGACACAGCACGCCACCCTCCCCCCTAATATAAATATTATCGTCCTCCAGCATGTCCATATCTGTTCCACCAGATCCATTTTCCTCCCTTTGCCAAGGTGGCCGATCACCTCGAACTCAACAGAATTTTCTTCATGACCTTCATTTAGCATGTGCTTACATACCTTCGATGTCTTGGTGGAAAGGTGCTCTTGTATTCTGCTCCTCAACTTCCTTCCACTTTCCCCCACATATGAGCTTCTGCAAGTAACCCGATACATACCAGATCTATCCAGTGGATCGACTGCATCCTTAATTCTTGGGAGCATTTGTTTTAGGGGGCTGTGATTTCAGTAGGCCCTCCAAGCGGTTTTTGGCATCATTGTATGCACAGAACATGTTTTCCAACATTCCCCCGAAGGACATGGTGATGGTTTTCGACTTGTTTTTCAAAATAATGAAACTCAACCCAGTAATAGCCAAGGAGTTTCTAGATCTACTTCAGTCATGTATAGGCCAAAATGTTCAAATTTCAAGGACGTTTTTATACCCTGGAAAATGGCCTAGTGATGAGATCTGCGATTAGCCCACTAGCTGCTGAGTTATTTATGGACTATTTAGAATGTAAATATTTGGTGTCTAATCGCAACCCATACCGCAATGATATCAATTTCTGGGGGTTTTATGTTGATGACATCATCATAAGTTATTCGGGGACTGAGAATAATATGAGAGGTCTTATGGACTACGTTAACAGTTGCCATAGGTAGTTGAAGTTTACTTTGGAGATGGAGAGTGAGGGGAAGTTAAGTTTTCTAGATTTGGTGATTTCAAGAAAGGGGCCGTCTCACTCCTTCAACATTTATAGGAAACCCATCCCAGTACGAAGGCCAACCTTTTCCACCATGCGTCCTATCTTCACGGAAAATTTCCCTGGGTATGGGATGCTGAGTTGGCCCACAGGATTTTGAGTCTCTTGCCTTCTTTCCATTCATCCTGGGCATCTTTGCGAATCGGCGCTTATGATGATGTCATCAACATAAAACCCCCAGAAATTGATATCATTGCGGTATGGGTTGCGATTAGACACCAAATATTTACATTCTAAATAGTCCATAAATAACTCAGCAGCTAGTGGGCTAATCGCAGATCTCATCACTAGGCCATTTTCCAGGGTATAAAAACGTCCTTGAAATTTGAACATTTTGGCCTATACATGACTGAAGTAGATCTAGAAACTCCTTGGCTATTACTGGGTTGAGTTTCTTTATTTTGAAAAACAAGTCGAAAACCATCACCATGTCCTTCGGGGGAATGTTGGAAAACATGTTCTGTGCATACAATGATGCCAAAAACCGCTTGGAGGGAAATTTGATGTTCGAATTATTAATTTTCCTAATCAAGTCTGATGTGTTTTGCAAGGAAAAACTGGGTTTGAAATTTGCGCACTAGTTTTTTGCCTAATTTTTCAGTGGGGGATGAGGTAAATGATACGATAGGTCTCATGGGAGTATTGTCTTTATGAGTTTCTGATAGACAATATAGAAGCGGGGGCTATTTTTTTTTCGTTTCATTTTGTTCTTTTAATAAATTGTATTATAATTACATTGTCCTTATAATTTCATGTCTGATATCTATCGTTAAAAATGATGAACACTACTTTTAAAAGCGGCCTGCAAACGTATTTGTCCACTGAAGTTTGGCCCGCAGCATGTCAAAGGTTGCCCGTACCTGATATAGATTATCTTTATATTTTATAGATATTGTCTACATATAAAATAATTATCTTAATTTACTCCACCTACTACCCCAACATCTTTAAAGCTTTATCTTCATTCTCTATTATCTTATTCAAAAAGGGCAAAATCTACTTTTGAATATAATAATAATACAGCTGCAGCCTCCTTACCAATTCACGAAAGACGTGAATGCTAGATATCAAAGTAGAAGGAACTTGACAATACTAGTTTTGTGCTAGTATATGCAAAGGTATGACCATCGTAAAGGCATCATATAGTGCTCTACTCTCCTCAACATTACTTCAGCCGCTGGAGTATGAACACAATATGTGAAGTAGTGTGTATAAAAGGAGGGAATACTTCATTATTTTCCTACTGCATTAGATGTAGGGACAGATGACAAATAAAAATAACTCCAATTTTTAGACAATTTTATTTACAAAAATATTAAATACAAAAGTATATACATGTGTATAAAAGTGTTTTACATTTCTAATGAGGCGACAAAATGCTTGTTATT
>CM032233.1:137725000-137860000 GCA_019009955.1 Riptortus pedestris | reverse complement strand
GATCTTCTTGTCTCCCTTCTTTTCAAAAGTGGTTCCGATGTACTTCACTGGACTTGACTTTTTACTTTCGGTGGTGCGGAAGTCCCTGTTCGGGCCCAATTAAAGTTTCACTCACGGATAATTTAATGCCACAATAAACTCCGCCTCTTAGATTATATATATATATATATATATATATATATATATATATATATATATATATATATATATCAGAAATATGTAATGTACTCCTAATGAGATTCTGACCAAAACCAACCGAGGACTGACTAGCTGAACGTCAACAGGGAAGATCCCGACATTCCTGCTGAAACATATGCTAATGACCAAACACCAACTAAGGCACAGTAGCCATACATACCTTTCCAGCTTCTGACAAAATTAAAATGAACAACGACGGGAATTTAAAAACGTCCTCATAAAAAATCTCTTAGAGTCACATGGCATCGAAACCTATTACCTACTCCAAATCACCCCAACTCCCTAGGATTACTTAACAGAACTCACTCAACGCTCCTTGAAATTCTCTGGGTTATCAAAGAAAAATTCCCTAAAGACTGGCTTTAACAATGCCGCCGCTCCAGCATAATAGCATATAATAATGCCTTAAACCAAAAACTCAAACTGACGCCGAACGAAATAACATCCGGGACAAGCATAAAAATCGATTGTCGAAACTGACTTACAAATCAAAGGACGTTTAGTTGAACAATACCATATCAAGCTTAAACTCTTACAATCTTGTAATCGAAATGCAATTATAATCGGTAAACAAACGAGGACTGACAAATTGAACGCCAACAGGAAGATCCCGACATTCCAACTAAAACGTATTCTAAAGAACAAACAAGAACTAAGGCAAAGTAGCCATACAAACCAGTTTCTAAACTGACAGACGGTAAACGAGACGTCACCATCCATAAAGATAAGACACAACGAAAGAGAAAAGACCATTTCAAACGGAGATCTCGCGCCTATGTTCCAGATGGTGGCTAGGAAACGTCAGTCACGCAGGGACTGGATAACCTAAGCTGATATCCAACGTGCTAGAATGACACACTAGTAATGCCAAGTCACCATCTATTCTATATTTATATGTTCAAACTCAATGGGTAGTACTGGCTTGTACTGAGTAGTAGGGGTTTACTGAAAGCTGAAAACAAATTAGTTCGAATAACTTGGGTAATATTTGAGTTACATGGGATCTGTAAGACTTCGGACTCATAATACCGGAGATATTTTGAAACTTCACCCCCCCCCCACTCCTGTTCCGTTTTGAGTAAAAAAAAACAACTAATATGACCAGTAGGATTTTGTGATCCAAAATGAGTAAAAATAGTTGAACAGAATAAAAAACTAATTATCGTATAAGGTGAGCAATAACAACAAACTCAAGACTTGGTAAGAAAAAGTAAGGACAGCCTGTAATAAATTGACCATGTGGTAATTAATACATTGTGCGCAGGCGCCGTCCAATAATATCACCTACGCCACGATTCTTCTCTACAAAAGTTGAGCAGTAATCACCCCCTGCCATTATATTTCTTCCTCCAAGATCTTACAAAGTGCAGTTCTAGTGAATTAGTTAGATTTTCATGTGCCATGCGTTCAGGCTGCTTGTGGATATGTGGCATACAGCCGCAAATGGATGAAGAATTCATTCGAAAGGCCCTTCTAAAAATGAGTGAATCAGTTCCTAGCTACCTCGATATAAAGAGGAATGCATATGGCGAAAAGGCCAGCTACTGCGTCGTACATTACGACGATGGAGAGGAAGCATGGAGAGCATTTCATAAACTCAATGGACGTTTTATTCCCAATGCATCGCCTCCAATGAAGTTTCGAATCTACTTTGCAGACCGAGACTTTCTTAACGACAGATCGGACCACTGCATATGGGTAGGAAACCTTGCTCCAGATGTGACCAGTCATCAATTGTATTTATTTTTTAAAAATAAGTATCGTTCGGTGTTGCGTGCGAGAGTGATAGTGGATCGAGATGGATTTAGCAGGTGTTATGGATTTTGTCTATTCTTATCAATTCGTGAGAAGAATCATTGTCAGACTTATATAGACGGAATCAGAGTCTGGGGAAATCGAAGGCTGAAAATTCGTGATGCAAAATGAAGACTCCCCAGCAACAGCAGTTTTATCTTGGAAGATATATACATTTTATTGACTGTGTGTGCCTTTTAGAATTTTTATATATATATTTTTTATGTTATTCAAACATGTTGTTATGTTTGTTTTATGACAGAATACACAGTTTTTAGTATTGTATTTTTTTTTTTATTAATTGCCCTAAATCAAGTTCTTCATAAATACAATATTATACATCACACATTTTGATATCGATTGAGTATGCAGTGTTTTTCAAACTTTGTTGTATTACATAACCTTTAAACTATTTTGAACAATTTATGGTATGCCAATATCAATATTTACAATTAAAATTTAACATAACAATACAGAATCTTTACAGTAGAATTGTGGGCTTAAACTCATTTTTTTTTTATGAAGTGAGTGCAATAGGATATTGAAATGTTTAGTGTTTGTCACAGGAGTACAATTCATTTTTGACACAAAACACAATTTATTAATGACATCTGAATATATACATGTCTAGGCCAAGCTAATGAGTAACCATATTACCCAGATATTTATTTACTTTCTTTAATTGATGAAAAGGAAAGAACCTGTCTAAAGTGGGATTCGAGTTTGGAGTGGCAGAGAATTTATTGAGCTGGCAATCACTCGAGTCCTTGGCATAGGCAGTAGCAGAGTCCAAACAGATTCGATACATTTTTCTCCAATATAAAAATAATATAATACTAGTAAAGGATTGGCAAATTTTCAGTCTTGAGATGAATAATCCGTCACATTATTGAAAACTTTTACCCAAATCATGAAGACTTATTTATGGCATTGTAGTTCCCGTAAATAAATTAGATACTAGGAAAGGATTGGTGTCAAGAATTTAAAGTTTTAAGGTAAGTATTAAAACAATAAACTTTTTTTTTAACATACACACAAGACCACCATTTTTGTTTGCAATTGCCTTTATAAGAATGCTAATATTAATATCATGTCTATTTTTCATTGATATGCTACCAAAGTGTTTTAATAGTTCTAAGCACAAAGATTACATATTTAACATCCTCCAAAGCTTTAAAATTATTCTACATTACCAACTTTGTAAATTCAAAAGGGAAATAATATTCCATAATGTACCTTAAACAAATAATAATAATCCTTTCAAAGGTAACAAATACAACAAGATTTATACCAAACATACTTTTCCTTTTTAAGAGATCAGGCATTCAAAGGCTGTGTAAACTAAGATGTTCAGGAATGACACACAATGCATCTGAACAACTCAGATATAGTCATATACAAGTACATTCTAAGCTATATTTTTACTATTCTAAGTGACCTATTTAAACAAGACATGAAGCTTAGTATATAGTCGCTTACAGTGAATGTTGAAGAATGGGTGGCGACTAAATGAGATTTAGTAAGGCATACATTTTTTTGTGAATATAGATTGACAATTTTGAAAGGGACTGCTTCAATTTTAATTATATAGTAAGCTGGAGTTCCCTCTAGTTAGTAATTATTTAATTAATAATCATTGGGGAGCTAATTAATTTTCCAGGCTATAGGAACCCTTTTTACTGTATCACTTTTGGCACATTTCCATTGTGATTTTAATGAAATGTGCTTCTGCTGCCAGTGTTTTTTTTCAATACCATTGCACTCAAAATTTATATGGAACAGACAGAAATCAAAAATATGGTACCGATACGCCTCTAGACATATATAAAATGGTTATATAGAGAAGTCACTGTATGGATTTTTATTACATCTTAACTCTACATATCCTACTCAGCTGAGAAGGGAAGAGAGGGCACCATTTCTGGACGTTTTGGTGGAACATAAATCAAATAGTCATGTGGTTTTTACAATTTACAGATACCTCTTCACCACCATCCAGCACCGCTTCCTGTCTCCTTGATTCTCTATGAGCATTTACATTGTGAAGAATTTGAAAGAGTATGCAGAGAAACCTTTTCTGAATAAGCTGGCAAATTTTTTACAGAGTGAAACAATGGTTATTTTCTTTCTCAAAATTTTAAATCAAACCAACTTCTGTGGTTTTTTCAGTTAATGAATTATAGAAAAAATGAAGGAAAGTTTTAGGAGAGAATAGTCTCAGGGTTAATCCCAAAATACACCTCCAATGGGACATGTAGCACTTTATACAACAGTTATTTGTTTTCAACTTTCAGTAAGCCCCACTCCTACTTATCTCACATCAACAATAAGCTAATATCTAACATATCATCTTATTTAAAGCCCAAATACCTTATTTTTATCTGATCTTTAGTACATCTTATCTCCAGTCTCTAATGTTAATTCCTGCTCAAGAATAATCCTTTTACTTAAAATAACACCCTTGTTCTTTTTTGGGTTGATCTCTAGGCATATTTCCCTCATTTCCCGATGGATCTTGTCAATAATTCTTTGAGCAGTTGTTCCTGACCGTGTTGTCACTACCATGTCATCCGCAAAGCTAAGGAGAACGTTAGGGTCCAAGCCTATGTTAAGCGAATAGCCGTACTGTTGAGCCATTTGAGAATCACACATATCTTTATAGAGATGGACTGTTTGATTAAACAGGGTTGGAGATAGTGGACCTCCTTGTGGCACACCCTTTTTGACTTCAGCGAAATAGGATTTCTTGAGGGCCACAGAAATACAAATTTTATTACCAGTAAGAAGGGCTGAAATTGCTTTTTGAAGGTCACTAGGCACACCTTTTGATTTGAGACATTCAATGATATGAGCATGGTCTACATTGTCAAAAGCACCAGTCAAATCCAGCAAAGTAAGAACAGCATTTTTCTCGTTTTCCTTGGCATGTTTGAACATTGCATCCATCAGTTTCGTGTTTCTGTGACATCCAGTAACTTCTTTTACAAATCCCCATTGGCAGCTATGAAAAGATATTTGGGTTCTCAATTTGGCATCTATAACATTCTCAATTATCCATCTAATGACAGAGTATATTGTAGTTGGTCTCCATGATTACACATTTCTTATGATGACATATCACCTTATTTGCCCTTGTATATGAATATTGTTCTTCCTTCAGAGATTGGCTCAGGGACATGTTTTAATGATGTGAGTTATCTGTGTGTGTGTGATCAGAGATTTAGGTAGAGAAAGTGATCGACTTGATGTACAACCCCCAGTAACCCCTGAGCACCTGGAATGAGTTGTCTCCAGATGACAGACAGACCTCATCCCAGAGGCCAGTTCACTGAGTGTTAGCTTGCCTATTGATCTAAGAGTCATAATCGATAGTTATATCGAGGGGCTTTAAGACGTATATACTTGCTAGATTCCTGCTAATACAGAAGCACTGCGACACTGTGCTCTGGTAGCAAACTCATGAAGTAATGTTCTCCCTTGATGAGGAGTGAACCTGCACCTATTATTATCTTCAGCTTACTGAGGGTAATGTACCAATGTGGGTCTTAACCCGAATGGTGACTGGGGCATGTGTATATGTATATATACTCACTCACACATCTGTTACCACTCTAGTGATCACATTTGTTATTTGATCAATACCATAAGTGTTTAATATAAAACTAAAGATCTTCTTCATCTTCTCTGTCTACCTTGTTGAGCCATTTCTAGTACGGAGGGGCCACAATCAATCGCCACCCAGCTTCACGGCCCTTCCAGAGTTGCTTCAGCATCAGAGAGTTTCCTCCAATCCTTCGGATATACTCTTCATATAAAATTCTAGATCTTCCCGGTGTCCTCTTGCCAGTGGTTTGAACATCCATCAACCTTTCTGGGTTCCCGGTCCTTACTCATTAGACAAACATGACCAAACTACTTTAGCTGTCTTTTATCTAGAGTGGATTTCAGTCCAGGGATTTCCTTCATCAGTCCTTCCTAATCCATCCATACATTCATTTCTTAAGCGGTTCCCTCTAGTTTTACCGGTAATGAAGCTAAAGATCAAGTTCATTAATAGCTGTAATCGGACAAAGATGAGGGGTTGTATGATTGAAAATTCAAAATATCTTTGTTATTATAATTCAGATTGAAATATGCTGTTTAACCAATACTGTAGAAAATTTTCTATAATTGTTGTTCTAACCATTAACTTTAACTAATACATTAAAGAAGATATTTGCACTTTTTAGTTTTCATTCCTCGGGTAAACCCCCACTTCTATTTATTTTACATTTATATTTTAAGCTAGATTGGATTCACCATTATTAGTAATAATGCTAATAGTAGTTCTTAAAAAATTAAACATTTAATTCATATAAAGGTCTAAAATACATATTTTAATTACCAAATATGTTCCACTGCTTCAATTTCCTTTTATTAGTGAATAAGGTATTGCAAGAGACCCAAGAGATTCCTCTAAAACACTTCACATGAAATAAAGGTTCTAGATGAGATATCTCGAGTAATTCCAAGTTTCCATAAACGTTTAGGTCTAACTGGCGTTGTGCCACAAAACTGGATTAATGCGATCACAAAAGGAAAATGGGAAAATATAAAATGAAAAGCTCTTTTTTTTTTTTTTTTTTTTTTTTTTTTTGAGAAAACTATATTAAATATTGCAATATAAAATTTAAATATGGCAAAAAAGTCACAGCCAAGGTTATTACCTTTAAACAAAATGTTTACATGTTTATATAAATACACTTTTATATATTAATATATCTCAATACATAAATTAATCTCAGTTATATTAGATCTTTCTTAATTTGGTACATTTTCCTAACCATGGCAGTGAATAAATAGCTTCAGAGGGTAGAAACAGTACAGAATTTGTTTCACATAATTCATCACCAATTCATTCGAGTTATAATATAATATAGAAACAGATTATAGAGTAAGTTTAATATTCTGTCAGTCTCATTTTCCTTTAGTTATATTAAAATATATTATTAAAAAAAATAATATATACATATTCTCTTTACTTCCCACTGATAAATAGCATTTATGTGACACTTTATTAGAATTGAAAAGGAAATGTGCTAATACTTAAAACATAACAAGAAGTTATAAACTAAAACTCACCTAATTCATTAATTGAGCTTGTATGATATATAATATCGCAGCAGCCAAAATCAGTCATGTGACTTGGAAAATTAAGCAAAACTTCTTTTTAGAGGACACGGATAAGAACCAGCCATGAATATGATGCTAATGACAGAAGCAATGGTAAATGAAGTTCATGACTAGGCAAACGACATTTTTCAGATAGAATAGGATAATTTTTCTCAAGTTGAAATAGGCCTTCCTTCTGCAAAATAAAACAATAATAATTTTATGAAGAGTCAAGATGCTTTCAGTCAGAGTTGAAGGAAAACCGGATAAGAAACCAACCTAGCTCGGTGTCCTTGATTTGTCAATTTGATTGGGATGAGTTTTAATAATATATTCTGAAAACCCATATTCCTCATAGGGAACACTTTTAAAAATACACAGGGTAAACTTCTTAAACACGTTATAAACTTCATAAACATAAAGGATTGCAAGAGTAAAGCTTAAATACCATAAGTTGTGGAGCTCTGAAAATATGTTTGGTGTAACTTTTATACATACCTTGATGGTGTCCTGAATTGTAGGTATCCTGTCTTCTCGACCATAGGAAAATGTAAAGATTATCGATATATTCAAAAATAATCTGTTTGATGTCAGTTAAGAGCAATAACTAAAAAATGAAAGAGCATAAGAAAATACAAAAAGGGCCTACCAGAACATTCAGTTTATTCTAAGGACGAATCCAGCAAATGAAATTGAGGCAATGAATAATTAATAATTTTTGTATTCTTTTTTATTTGAAGTAAATATAATTTCACCTTCCAGTATACTACAACTATATTTTAGTTCCTTTCAATATATCTTAATCAGGCCTGTCAAAAATATGTGTTATTTGGTAATTTATCTTGTCAATGGTAATAAAATTAATGTTAATCCATAACAAATTTTCATTCATTATTTTCAACTATGGACTACTAAATACTTGTAAGATAAATATATTTCAGGCTCTGACAGATTAATTAATTTGAAACATGAAAATATGAACTAAAACTATATTTCCCTATTTCAGTAAATACTCTCCTAAGTGTAAAAACAACTAATATATATAACAGTTGTTTAATAAATGAGTTATACATTTTAAATCGTGTCTCTGAATATTCATTCTCTCCTTGATAATATAAACCTTCTGTAAATTGTAAAAATTACAGTACAAAATACTTTCTTACATCTCTATCTATCTATTTAAGTGAATCCTACATTTATTTGTGTTGCTGGCCCATTAAAAATAATCAATATGCCTGAACCTTTGACATTGAATGTAATCAAATACCTGGATTTTCTCATAGGGGAATTTCAAACTCTTACTGACAGCAGGACTGAAGTTTGCGAAATGTAGTTGAGTTTCTAACCTTCAAGAATGCCCTTTAAATAAAAAAAAAAAAAAAAAAAAAAAAAAAAATGCAACTTATAGCTCTGTTCCTAATTTTCACACAGCTTATCAATTATTGTTTTTAACTTTTCCTCAAACAATAGAAAGTATCTATTAATCCATTCAAAACATCATGACATAGTAATTGACAATGTTGTAACTTGATATTAACAAGGGGAGTGCACGACCTTCCCCCCACCGATTTGAACAAACATTTTTTAATGTGTAGAATCTAATGAAAAACACATTCTGTTAAATTGAGGGAACACACTTCTCACGTGTTCGTCTAAAAAAAAATGTTTACCTAAAGTCTTGAGTTGTTCCAAAGACTTATATTTCGCTGACTGAGTTGATAGTGTTCTTCTTTTGTAGCAAAATCTCGAGATCGAATCTCACCGGGAGTAACTTTTTTTTTTGGAGGGGGGGGGAATTTGTTTTTTAGTTTTTGTTTCTAGAGTGTTTATTTAATATTAATATTATAAGTCAGATCGAAATAGTGTATAGATCTAATCTTATTGTAAATTTAATTGTCTATAAATGTAGTTATCTATATATTTTCTCTAAGATAAATATTAACCGAGATATTTGGCCTTTACTAAAACCCCACTCCTACTTATGTCCTAATAGCAATAAGCTTTTATAACATGAACCTCTTTATTCTAAGCTTAAATTCCAAATATTGTTTCCCCTGGAACCTTTATTATGCGAGGTACATGCACATTTGTTGCGCCATCAATTAAGATTTTACGTTCTTGTTTTGTAAATGTTTACTTGATCTATACCATACTCGATATTTAACCGTTTCAGTGAACACTAAAGATCATATCTGTGATTTTCAACAATCAGACCAGGAATCGTGGGGGTTTAGAAAATATCTCTGTTATTATTTGTTGGGTTCAAAAAATATTATAGAATCAATCTTGTTAAACTATTAAAGCTCTACAATTATTGTTCTATGCATTTTTTGCGTAACTCAATTACTAAGTGAGTTCTTTGTGCTTTCTTGATTTCAGCTTTCAGTAACTCCCCCCCCATCCTACTCATTAGTATTTTTTATAGAAATAGAGAATATATGGTGTGGTGATGTCATGTGTGTCATAGCAGCACGTGGGAAATCTACTTGGTTTATGCAGCTACTGCGACACACTTTTTTTTTGTAATGAAGTAGTTTATAATGATCCAAACATACAGTATTAATGTGCTCCCCTCGCTCAAAAGTTCGATGAAAGACTTAACAAGTTAGCAGTAGTATTCCTGTTGTTGAAACATATTAAAATAAATCTGATTAGCTATTTTTTTTTCTGCAGATTACAAGTGTATTAAAACTTTGTGCCTTTTCTTTTTTTAAATCAATATTTTTGGTAAAGTAGGATTTAATGGAAAAAATGTTGGCTCTTAAAGCTATTTATGAACTAAGTAAGTGTAAATAATAATATGAAGTAATTAAGGTATTTTCTATACATACACCAACCTGGGAATAGCAAGGGTAAAATGTTTGACATTTTTATCACTGCTCATGGTAATGAAATCAGGTTTTTTTCTTTTGCGAAAATCATTATAGTGAAGCTACATATTTTTATATAATGTAATTGTTTCATATTAATTTAAATTTTAGAGCTGCCAGGTTCTGCAATTGCTACTCACCCTTATAGGAAGCCATATGCTCTTAATATATAAATAATGTATACATAAATAGTAAGTCACTTTCAGCAAAATATATATGAGCATATTAAAGATGATTCTTGTTCTTTGTTAGGAATAAAAACAAAATTTCTCTAAATTACGACAAGTTTTATTATGTTTTTTTACTACAAAACCAAATAAAAAGCTGCAATTTATAATTTTCATCCCTCTTATTCTCCAGCTCATTTGTAGGATAATTGAAATATATATAAGCACGCACGCACACACACACACATATATATATATATATATATATATATATATATATATATGCATCTGTAACCTCTGTCAGTACATTGATTTTTTTCTCGAAATTTCACGATACTTTTTCATTTCACAAGCCATAGACATGATATCTGCAATTTGTAACTTTGGTCTCTTGTTGTTTGTTACCTTCTCACGCATAAACGGCTTAAACAAATTTTATGAAACTTGGTATGTATATTACTACTAACCCAACTTAGACTTTAGGCTATATTAATATTCTCTGAGACATACAGGAGTGGGGGTAATAAGGGAGGCCTGAAACTAAAAATAGCGATATTTCGTTTCGTATTGCTTTTTCGGCAAATATGCAACTAACAAAAGTTGTTTATTTTGTTATTTAAAATAACTTTTGTTATATACACTTTTATCATATATCGAAGTATAAATGAGTTATACGCTAAAAACTATAGCGGGAGTCAATTTTATTTGGCACAAAAGACTCAACCGAACTAAACAAAACTCGGTATGTATATTAGCACTTACTCCTCCATGATAATAAGCTGTACCAACATTTCTAGGGACGAGCATGAGTGGGGGTTGTAAGAGAGGCCTGAAATTAAAAATAGCGATAGTTTGTTTCCTATTTGCGTAGAAATATTGATATGCTCAACAATTCTTTCCCATATGAACTACCAGGTACCTCACATGGATAAATTAATTCAAATCTTATGTTAATATTTTATCCTTTATAATTCAAATCTATGTTATTTTTTTAACACTAGTAACAGATTGCACCAATTAAAGTATACTGACCCTCCTTCCCCCGCTTCTCTTCTCCCAAACATTAATTCATGAAAAACACCAGATTACCCTTGAGTGCATTTAATGCCTAATTTAGTTAAAACGTAAAAATTATTTGA
This sequence comes from Riptortus pedestris, assembly GCA_019009955.1. Lineage (NCBI taxonomy): Eukaryota > Metazoa > Arthropoda > Insecta > Hemiptera > Alydidae > Riptortus > Riptortus pedestris. Next base: position 137,848,681 of record CM032233.1, on the reverse strand, counting down.
ACAAACAGTTTTAGTATTGTGAAGATAATGTAATCAGATTTGTTAATATAATTTAATGTATTAGATGATTGAGATCCAAAATGTGTGGTAGGTAGGCACTACTGAGCCTTTGGAGGCCTGGGGATACTTCGTTTGTCCAATCAGTTCTGCCGCATTCCTGCCGACCTCATATTGGTCTATGTTTATATATTACTTGATGCTTATACTTTTAGAAATATAGTGTTTTTCTCAGGAATGTGAATTTGTTTAATTATCATAAATAAATAATTTTAAAGGATTAACGCTGGAGAGGTGCATCCAGTTATTTCTGGCATTTATTAACTCTGCTCCATTAATATATAATATACTCTACTCAACACAATATGTACCAATATGAATATACAGTTTGCAATTGAGACTTACAATAGATCATTTTTAATAGTGGTTATGACGTCCTAAAACAGCTGCCACTGTTGGGCTTTGTATGGCATCAAGGGAAAGGGACTTTAAATCATACATGACTTGGAAGACAGAATACTTTCTATGAATAAGAATTATACGGTCCATTACGTTCTAAAAAAAAAACAACTACATGCACTGGAAACGGAAAACATAAAAATATTGATGATAGTGAAGTCTTACATAACAAATAACTTTATTATTAGCAAATCCACAGCAACGACGGGTATAACCCCTAAACACTGAGACAGGGAAATGTCAAAATATTGTGCAAAGTAAAGCCTTGTCAAATAAATATTATCATCATTCAGTCTCAAATGAATTCCCGGGCGAAACCGAGTAACTTAGCTTATATATATGTATATGTATATATATATATATATATATATATATATATATATATATATATATATAGAGAGAGAGAGAGAGAGAGAGAGAGAGAGTCAGGGAAAGAGAGATCAAAAGAAAATTATGGGGAAATTAATTCTAAAAGAAAAAACACTGTAAATTAAACTTTTATTTTTTATGCCAATACCTCTACTGCCTTTTAGCAGGCTTTATCTATAAATTTTATGCTTAGACAATTGTCACAACAGTAGAAAAACGACGGAAATACAGGAACTCTGTTAAGAAATAAAATCTGCCACATATGACAACAGGTCTAATCACCATTTCATAATCATCCATTCAAGTGAAAGGTTCTTCATTTGAGGGCTTTCTGCAGAGCATAGAAGCTTCTTATCACACCAAACAATCTAGAATAAAAAAGTGTACTATTAATAGTGAAAGATTTAATAAAAGTAAACATAAAGTCTGTGAGGGTTGCTCATTGGATGTAATGAAAACCTATACAGGTCCATGAATTAACTGGCAGAAGGGCATTTGCCTAGAGCCTGAGATCCATGGCTTACTAAGCAAATATTGTTACCCCCCCCCCCTTTTTATGTTGTTGGTTTCCTTGAAAATGACAACTTCCTGATTACAGGGACAACCATAAGGTGTGCCCAACAACATCCCAATGCTACTGATCTATCAAGGGGAGTGCACGGCCTTCCCGCCATCGATTTGAATGAAACTTTTTCAGTGTGTAGTACCTAATGAAAAACAAATTCAGTTAAAGCAAGAGAATGCATTTCTCGTGGGTTCGTCTAAAAAAAAATGTTAAAGATTGCCTGAAAGTCTTGAGCTGTTGTGAAGGTTAGTATTCCCAAGGGAATTGGTGGCTCAGTGGTAACCAGGGCTTCTTGTAACCACAAGATCTTCACAACGAATCTCCCCCTATTTTTTTTTCTGGATTTTTTTTTTTACTTTTTGTTCCTAGGGCGTTTATTTAATATTAATAACTAAATAAAAAGTTGTTTTTAATTATTGGCATTCAATTTTTAACATTTTCCATATATTTTAAGAATATCTGTATACTTTTTGTCAAAAATATAATAGGTATAAAGAAATATTTAATATTATACAAGAAATATATCACTATTAATTGAATACATAATTATCAATAATAATTCGGATATATTGATCATATTTTTAAATGGTTTTATTTAGCTTTACTCGTTTATTTGTAACTATTATTATTATTATTTTTTTTTACAATTAATAAAGATATTTAAAATTTTCTAGCACTAAACACAAAAATATTTTTTAACTGTTTTATACTTAACCCTTTCCTTGTGCAAAGCCACTATAGTGACTTTGTGCAAGGAAAGGGTTAAAAGCTATTTTTATATATGCTTGGCCTTGCATCACTGACATATATTTCTATCATCAAGTTAAAAATTTTATTATTGGGGATGACCATGGTGTTGAAGAATAGAATGAATTTTAGCACAATCCTCTCTAGATGATATTTTGCGATTCTGTTCAATCAAATATGAGCAATTTAGGAGATGCTTGATACAATTTTTAACTTGATAGAAATATACTTCAGTGGTCCAATGCCCTGCACAATGAAAATATAGCTCTAATGTATAAAACTGTTAAAGAATATTTTTAAGTCTAGATCTAGAAAATTTTTAATATCTTTATTAATTGTAAAATTATATAATTACAAATAAACGAGTAAAGCTAAATGAAACCATTTTAAAATATTATTATATTTATTTATTAATATTAAATAAATGCCATAGAAACAAAAAGAAAAAAAAAATCCAGAACAAAAATAGTTGCTCCCGGTGAGATTTGATCTGAAGATCTTGTGGTTACAAAAAGAGAACACAACCACTGAGCCACTGATTCTCTGGGGAATATATACCTTAAGAACAGCTCAAGACTTTCAGGGAATCAACATAACATTTTTTTTTAGACGAATGCACAAGAAATGCGTTCTCTCGCTTTAAATTTGTTTTTTATTAGGTACTACACACTGAAAAAGTTTCATTCAAATCGGTGGGGGAAGGCCGTGCACTCCCCTTGTAAGTCGAATGAATAAAACAAAAAATATACATTTGTAATCCAGTAGAAAGGATGCGAATTTCATTTGTTTTGGAAAAAATTATTCGCATTTGGTTTATACTCTTAGTGAGTTTTCTTTGGAAAAGTTAGCTATTGAGGTTGTTCACATGACAAACACAGAAAAATTCTTTTTTGAAAATAGTGTCATTCTGAATTTCAGTAGAATTGGTGCCTCATTTACACCATATCTCTGGCATGAAATAGTGAATATATCAGCTGAGCAACTATCCCAAATTATTTGTATCTATATAAAATAATAATAAAAGCAATGAGCAACCATATGCAAAATAATTAGCCCATGTCCGCACCACCCTACAGGTAGAGCTGTCAGCATTTTTTTTTTTTTACAAATGGGCCTAATCCACATTTTTATGAACTATATATATATATATATATATATATAATATAAAATTGGTTTTATAAGTAATAAATTTTTATAATTCATAAAATAATTGCTAAACTTAATTTTATTCAAAATAATAAAACACTTACCTACAATTTGCAGCCACTAAAGAATAAAACATCGCCTCAAAATATTCATCTAATCCTTTATTTTCAACTAACTGAGAAGCATAATTACAGACAAACACTCCACGATTGTGAAAATCTCTCTGTAATATATGATTTGTGTTTTTTATAATTTTTCATTCAGTTGTGATATCTCGTAAAAGTTGAACAGTGTTTTACTACTGGATATATATTATTGTTTATCTTGGAATTCATAGGGTCTTTAATTGTCTTCAACTTAACATTTATATACAATAGTATCCAATGATTTCCAGGATTGTAGGAAATTAAAACATTTTCAAAATTGTCCTCAAATGGGTTATAAGGTAATGTCCATGTATCTCGAGAGCTTGAGCAATGCTTGGATTTATACAATAAATGTAAAGTTATGTTTTCCTTGTGTTATTAAAGATAGATAAGAGTCTATTAAAATGTGTATCAATAGTGGGAAAATAATTTATTTCTCATTGGAAATCAAAATATCCAACAACATATTTAATGGCAAAAAGGTAACAGCTTGATACTTCTTCATATGGTGCATTAAGAACACATTTATCATCTGTAAAACTCCAGTTTATTTGAGAAGCTATGATATTCCTAATATTAATCTCATAAGAATATCTACTCTCATTCTTTACCAAGTGGGATTTAGTACCTGGGGGGAAAAAAATAAGTAAAATAAAAATAAAACTGTATATTAACAACTATTTTTAAGATACATATATTTAATATAATGAGAGGAAATTAAAAGAAATATCGTAACAAATAATCTAAGTGTGTTTAGTAGCTACACTACAGAGTAAGCCGTTGTTTCTATAGAACAATGTTCTCAAAGCCCCTCCCATTCTCCCAAACCGGGGACCCAGTTGCCAGGTTCGCCTTAGAAGTCTCGAGGAGGTACATATATATATATATATATATATATATATATATATATATATATATATATATATATATATATATATTGTTACGAAAATTAGTATTTGGGAAGTGCGAGGTAGATCAAAGAAGCCGACATAGGGTCGAGCTCCTACTAGACCCATCAAGTCCAGACGTTGAAGGGCCCAGCCAATTCCCCTTTGATGTATGCCGACGACCTATATAAAGAACCGGCCAGCCAAGAGCGAGTCAGTTTTTTCTCAAGTGCTCATATGTGCGTTCGGTGCTACAGTGCGACTTAGTGCAGTGCGGTGAAGTGTTTAATAAGAAGAACAGTGTTGTGCCGTGACTGTAAGGAACAGTTTAGTGCCGTGATAATACAGTGCAGTGCCGCGAAGTAAAGGACAGTTCAGTGCTGTCTTGTTGTGCAGTTCAGTGACCGTGAGTGAATTATTGGACTGTGTAATCTGAAGAACAATGATGCTATCAGTGTATACTGTGAGTAGTAATTAAGAATAATTACCGGGTGTATTGTGCATTGTGAAATAAATTGTGCAGTGATAAAAACTGTGAAACCTGTGAGTATTTAATTTTGCAATCCAAAAGAACTCTTATTAACAACGTTTATTACTGGTTTTTGTAATAAAAACGTAACAATATCTATATCTATCTATATATATATATATATATATAAAATTGTAACCTCTGTCTGCACATTGATTTTTTTCTCGAAATTTCATGATAATTTATTGTTTCACATCCCATAGACACGATATCAGCAATTTGATTCTTTGGTGTCTGTTTATTTGTTTGTTACCTTTTCACGCATAAATGGCTGAGCCGAATTTTATGAAACTTGGTATGTATATTACTACTAACCCAACTTAGACTTTAGGCTATATTAATATTCTCTAACGAACAGGAGTGGGGGTTATAAGGGAAGCCTGAAATTAAAAATAGCAATATTTCATTTCCTATTGATTTTTCGGCAAAGATGAATATAACAAAAGTTGTTTATTTTGTTATTTAGAGTAACTTCTGTTATATACACTTTTGTCGTATACCTAAGTATACATGAGTTATACGATAAAAACTATAGCGGGAGTCAACAATTTTATTTGGCACAAATGACTCAACCGAACTAAACAAAACTCGGCGGTATGTGAATTAGCATTAATTCTTCCATGATTATAAGCTATATTAAGATTTTTAGGCTCGTAGGTAGGGCTACAATCTCATTCACTCACCTCAATTTTAGAATATAAATTAAATTATGTTTAGGGTATCACTCTTATTTATTTAAACCTGGTATATAAATTACTAGAAAATATATTTTTTTCAATGTTTTAAATAAATAATTTAAATAAAGCAATGCTAATGCTGAAGCGGGGGCTGTGTCAACTTATTTCCTGTGACATGATGGAATTGCATTCTACCCAAATTTACTATTATGTATACATCTAAGCTCACAATCTCGGATTGGTTTTTGACAGGAAATATGCGCATTATAAATAATATTCAATTATAATAAATGCTATCCATGATTATGATATGAATTATTCATGGTGTGTCAAACAGTGGAGAGGGATACGGAAAAAGCATAAATCCACTATCATGGATAGCTAACTTGTTCTTAAAATTATCAGATAGGGCTTGTTGAGCACTCAGACAAGGGGCACCTTTTGTCTTCCTTTAACGTTTATTTTACATTTTTTTTTAAACCAATCCCAAAGTTGGAAAATTGATATGAATTTTTATATAATCTAAATCAATAGAACATACCCATTTCTGCACTATTGGTCAAGAATAGTCAATGAGCGATTCACTTAGGACTGACACTCGAACAGGTGAAGAGAGGAATGAACAGATGATCAAGTAATAAGATTGGAACTGCCAAAGTAAATACTTACTAACCGAATCAGTTTTATTATGTGTATTGGTATCAGCAAATCAAGTTAATCCTTAGCTTTGAGCCTTTGTTTTAATATTCTAATTCCGATGTTTTTATTCTTTTCGAAGATTCTAATTTTTATATTACCCCTCAAAACAAATGTTTTCAAACTTCAGTTTTCTTATTTTTTAACAGAGCTCGGGCCTGTGGATCTGCGATTATTTCCTATCCCAATAATTAATGAACTCACACAGGATTGCTAAATAAAAAATAATTTTAATGATAATGTGTACAACTATTTTATATGCAGTTGAAAACGAATATTAATGTACTCCGTATATTATAAAAATAAAATATATTCAACAGCTTTAACATCAAAGCCAAGTGGCATATAAACTTGGAAATGATTTCTAAACTTTAGGATCAGCACAGCTGGAAGGTAAAGTAAGGAGCCCCTACCAAAAAATAATCACGGTTCAATACATGCTTGTTCATGAAAGCTTTTTCACAAATCAGCCAAATAAGTGAACAATATTTTGTTATTTTCACAATTTTTTTTTTTTTAAATGCCACCAAAGGTTATTTTTTCAATTTTCATTGTCCAGAAAAGAAAAAAAAATCACAAAAATATTTTTTTTAAATAAATGTTACAATGAAATCGAATTTACTTTTGAGAGCAGATGAAAATTTATTCAATTGGGCATTTATACTGGCAATTATAATTATTTTATTTTAATTTTATCTGTGTTCTACTAATAATGATAAAGGGAAATTCAACATGACTTATTTACATAGACTATTTAAACAGATTTATAAAACGTCGTTGTGTGCTCTATATTAGCTTAAATGCATTCTACAATTAAAAACAATACAATCTAAAAAAAAAAAAGAACAATAAAGATGGACTTACCTTTAATGATAGCAGCACCCTGAACACTTATTTCACCAACACTAAATAGTACCAAAGAATATCTATTATTTGTAAGACTTAATACTGTTGTGAATATTGAGTAAACAAATACAATCAATTTAAAATTAAAACCTTCCTAATAGCAAGCAGGCTGAATTGTAAAGAAGCAGTTTAGCCAACCTCTCACAACTGAATAGATAATAGAAGTATACTTTACTAAAATGAAAAGAAATTACTGAAATATATTTGAATATAAGTTATTAATTTTATTCAGAACTATTTATAATATTAATTAATTTTAATCTCAACCATTCCAAAATTAGCAATTCAGAATAAAAGAGAAGGGGGGGGGGTTAATGCGAATCAGACGGTAATAAGAATTTCACATGATTAAGAAAAGGTTGGCGAGTGAGGCGCTTCTTTTGTTTCTATTTAAATATCTAGTATAGTATCGATCGAATATATAAAAACAAAAAGCACTAAATAATATCATTTTCGTAGATGACGTCAAATAGTAAACAAAGAAGTGCGAATAATTCGTTTATTGGTTGAGTTACTAAAAATTGCATATAATAAGAATTGTAGATCATCAATAGTTTAAGAAGATTGGTTCTATAACATTTTACAATCGCGCCCATAATTACGGAAATATTTGGAATTTTAAAATTCTCCCCTCAATTCCATGTCCAATTTCTGTCAGTAACAAATATGACCTCCAGTATTAAACGGTTAAATGTCGAGCATTGAATATGTCAAATAACCATTTTCGAACAACAAGAATGTAAAATCGTAATTGATGACGTCATCACACAACGAATTTCCATGTATCTCTCATAATAAAGGTCTCTTCAAAACAATATTTGTTATTTCAGTTTAGAATAATGTCGTTCATGTAAGAGCTTATTGTTAATATGCCATGAGTAGGAGTAAGGGTTTAGTGAAAACTGAAACATCCAATAATGTCGGTTAATTTTCATCGTAGAGAAATTATCCATGAGCTACTTACTGTCAAAAGGTATAAGCTTTCAGTTTACAGTATTCAACAGTTTAGCTTAATCGATGCCTATGTGCTTAAACACCTACTGACACCATTATCACCGTAAACTAACTGCTGTGTTTCCTTTCTAGGGTTTTCTCAAGCCATCTCTAAAGCCAAAAAATAAGAAAACTAAAAACTTAATCCTAAGACCATATTATATATATATATATATATATATATATATATATATATATATATATATAAATCTCCTGTCACGATGTTTGTCCGCGATGGACTCCTAAACTATTTAACCGATTTTAAATTAAATTGGCACACCGTGAGCAGTCTGGTCCAACTTGAGAGATAGGCTATATTAATTTTCTCTGAGACAAACAGGAGTGGGGGTTATAAGGGAGGCCTGAAATTAAAAGTCGTGATATTCCGTTTTCTATTGGTTTTTTCGCAAATATGCACATAACAAAAGTTGTTTATTTTGTTATTTAGAGTAACTTTTGTCATAAACACTTTCATCGTATTCCGAAGTTTAAATGAGTTATACGCTTATGACTATAGCGGGAGTCAACAATATTATTTGGGACAAAAGACCCAACCGAAATAAATAAAACTCGGTATGTGTATTAGCACTAACGCTTTCATTATAAGAAGCCATACCAACATTTCTAGGGACGGGCAGGAGTGGGGGTTTTAAGGGAAGCCAGAAATTAAAAATAGCGATATTTCGTTTCCTATTGGTTTATTGGCAAATATGAACATAACAAAAGTTGTTTATTTTGCTATTTAGAGTAACTTTTGTTATATACACTTTTTTCGTATACCGAATTATAAACGAGATATACGCTAAAAATTATAGCGGAAGTGAAAAATTTTATTTGGCACAAAAGACTCAACCGAACTAAATAAAACACTCAGTATGTGTATTAGCACTAACGCCTTCCTTATAAAAAGCCATACTATTTCTAGAGACAGGCAGGAGTGGGGGTTATAAGGGAGCCCTGAAATTAATAATAGTGATATTTCGTTTCCTATTGTAGTTTCGGCAAATATGCACATAACAAAAGTTGTTTATTTTGTTATTTAGAGAAATTTGCTCAAGAATTCTTCTCAATATGAACTACCAGGTACCTCACCTGGAAAAATTAATTCAAATGTATGTTAATATTTAGTCCTTAATAATTCAAATCTATGCATAATGCACAGGAAGCGGGAAATATGACAATATGGAGGACAGTGAAATCTTACATAAAAAATTAATTTTATTATTAACAAATCCACAGAAACTACGGGTATTAACCCTAAACACTGGGACGGGTAAATGTCAAAATATTGTGCAAAATAAAGCTATGCCAAAAAAATACCATCACCATTCAGCCTCAAATGAATTCCCGAACGAAGCCGGGTATCTCAGCTATATCTTTATATATATAATTCTACTTTACGTGTGTATGTCACTGAACTCATCCGGCTGGACCGATTTGAATGATTTTTTTTGTATGCATTTGGGTGACACCCTGGATAGTTTAGATTCACAAATCATCCCGGCAGATGGAGTAGGAGTGGGGGTTGAATGGAAGGCCTAAAATTAAAAATTGCAATATTTCGTGTCCTGTTGGTTTTTCGGCAAATATGCACAGGATAAAAGTTGTTTATTTTGTTATTTAGAGTAACTTTTGTTATATTCACTTTTGTCGTATAACAAAGTATAAACGAGATATACACTAAAAAATTAAAATGGAAGCCAACAATTTTATTGAGCACTAACGATTGAACCGACTTAACAAAACTTTATATGTAAATTGGCATAAATTCTTCCATGATTATAAGCTATATTATATTTTTTAGGTTTGAATGGGAGTGGGGGTTATAAAAGAGGCCTGACTAAAAAATTCGCGATATTTCATTTTTTATTTGTTTTTAGACAACGTGCACTTAACACAAGTTGTTTTTTGTGCTATTAAAAGTAGCTTTTGTTTTAAACATGTTTTCGTTTAACAATGAGTGAAGCAAGTAATTTGCATAGAAATATTGATATCCTCAACAATTCTTTCCAATATGAACATTATTGATTTAACGAACTGTTTTTAGAAAAATTGATGTTATTTCAAAATAAAGAATAATGAAATTATTATATTATTTGTTTTTCATTTCATACGTTGTTTAATATCCTAATCGCTTGAAATATCATGCAGGACAACGTTAGTGGGGTATACGTAGTAAGGCCCAACAGTTTCCGGCCTAGGATAGAAGGAAAGGTGAAAGAAAAAAACTGGTTTTACTGTTTTTCAATATATTCTCCTCTAAGTTCAATACACTTATTACAACGCTTTGCCAACATTTCTATACCATGAAAAAAATAATTTTCTTCTTTGTTAAAAAAATGTTCTTCCACTGCTGCTTGGAGCTCTTCGTTGGTGTTAAATCGCCTTCCACGAAGGTCAGATTTTAATTTTGAGAAAAGGTAGAAATCACTAGGGGCCAAGTCTGGGCTGTAGGGTGGGTGAGAGATTTCTTGGAATCCACAGTCCTTCACAGCGGCCTTGGAAATCAATGCTCTGTGGACAGGGGAATTGTTGTGAAGGAGGCGGACGCCTCTGCTTAACTTCCTTCGCCTCTTCTCTTTAATGGCGTCTCGTAACCGGTGAAGTAGGGCTGCATAATACTCACCATTCATTGTGCTATTCCTTTCTTTAAAATCTATCAATAGTATTCCTTTACAGTCCCAAAAAATTGTGGCCATTATCTTTTTTGTTGATTGCGTGACTTTTGCCTTTAAAGGAGGCGCTTCTCCTGGTCTTATCCATTCCATGGACTCTCTTTTGCTGAGTGGGTCATAATATAGAACCATTGTCTCATCCACAGTAACAATTGAGTCCAAAAAATTCTTTGGGTCGGCATTATACTCGCGTAAAAATTCATTGCAGCAGTGTACTCGTTCCTGTTTTTGATGAGCTGAAAGAATTTTTGGAATCCATCTTGCCACTAACCTTGTTCATATGCAAATGTTCTTTGATGATCCTCAAAACACTTGTTTTTGAAAGCCCCAACCTCGCTGCTATTTCCTTGGTTTTCAGTCGTCGGTCACACAGCAATTCAGATTCCACAAGTTGGATTGTTTCAGAAGTGACAGCTTCCAGTGGGCGACCGGGACGTGGGTCATCTTCTAGACTTTCTCTCCCTAACTTAAATAATTTTGCCCATTCTTTCACTGTGGAATACGAGGGGGAGGACTGCCTGTATACACAATCCAAGCGCTCTTTAATTTGCGCAGGAGTAAGACCCTCTTTACAAAAGAATTTAATTACCGCACGGTACTCGAGTTTAAACATTGTAAAAATGGGGAGTTTCCTTTAAGGCTGGGCACTGACTGACAAGACTGAGGAAGTGCAGGCGATGGGTATGGATTGAGCAGGGATGGACCTGCATAGGCGTGAAGTCCCGGCACGTTTGAAGGAGGGCAAGCAGGACAGGCCGGAAACTTATGGACCTTACTACGTGTATATATATGTATATATATATATATCTATATATATATAAAATTGTAACCTCTGTCTGTACATTGATTTTTTTCGCGAAATTTCACGATAACTTTTCGTTTCACATGTCATAGACACCATAACTGCATTTTGTTTCTTTGGTGTCTGTTTGTTTGTTTGTTTGTTTGTTTGTTTGTTTATTTGTTTGTTTGTTTGTTACCTTTTCACGCATAAACGGCTGAACCGAATTTTATGAAACTTGGTATGTGTATTACTACTAACCCAACTTAGACTTTAGGCTATGTTAATATTCTCTGAGACGAACAGGAGTGGGGGTTATAAGGGAGGCCTGAAATTAAAAATAGTGATATTTCGTTTCCTATTGCATTTTTGGCAATTATGCACATAATAAAAGTTGTTTAATTTGTTATTTAGAGTAACTTTTGTTATATACACTTTTGTCGTATACCTAAGTATAAAGGCGTTATACGCTAAAACCTATAGCGGAAGTCAACAATTTTATTTACACAAAAGACTCAACCGAACTATACGAAACTCGGTATTTGAATTAGCACTAACGTCTTCCTTATAATAAGCCATTCTAACATTTTTAGGGACGGGCAGGAGTGGGGGTTATAAGGGAGGCCTGAAATTAAAAATAGTGATATTTCGTTTCCTATTGGGGTTTTGGCAAATATGTACATAAATAAAGTTGTTTATTTTGTTATGTAGAGAAACTTTTGTTATATACACTTTTGTCGTATACCTAATTATAAAGGCGTTATACGCCAAAAAGTGATAGCAGAAGTCAACCATTTTATTTGGCACAAAAGACTCAATCGAACTAAACCAAACTCGGTACGTGAATTAGCACTAACGTCTTCCTTATAATAAGCCATACTAGCATTTCTAGGGACGGGCAGGAGTGGGGGTTATAAGGGAGGCCTGAAATTAAAAATAGTGATATTTCGTCTCCTACTGGGGTTTCGGCAAATATGCACATAACCAAGTGGTTTATTTTATTACTTAGTGAAATTTGCTCAACAATTCTTTGGAACTACAAGGTACCTCACCGGGAAAAATTAATTCAAATGTATGTTAATATTTTGTGCTTAATAATTCAAATCTACGCATAATGCACAGGAAACGGGAAATATGACAATATGGAGAACAGTGAAGTCTTACATAAAAAAATAATTTTACTATTATCAAATCCACAGAAATGACGGGTATTTAAACTAAACACTGGGACGGGAAAATGTCAAAATATTGTGCAAAGTAAAGCCTTGCCAAAAAAATACCATCACCATTCAGCCGCAAATCAATTCCCGGGCGAAGCCGGGTATCTGAGCTAGTATATATATATATATATATATATATATATATATATATTTACCATGGAACAAATATTTCTCACGATTGAGAATTATTCCCTCATTTTATTCTAGATATGACTAAATGTACGAATTTACTACATTTGATACAAACATACGATTATGACTATTCGATAACCAGAAATCGGTCGTCAATTTATTCAAATATAAGAACTATAAATCTTACTGTCACTGTCTATTCATCATTTCTCAAATAATTGGACGGTGACTTCGAATAAATTAATTTCGAATTGAGACTAAATTGATAAATACACATGAATTTGAAGCCATAGAAAAAAAAAGTTTGAATTGGTACATGTTTTCATAAAAGAGATCCTTCCGAAAATGATCGAATAATAATGGTAAAAACTAACAAACGCAAACATTCGTGTAATAAAGAAATTATATCAGATATTCCGATTATTTATAATTTCCTAAGTTATAGACAATCAAAAGGTATATATAAATTTAAAGAAAGAGGAATAAATTAATGATTTTTTTCACAGGTCTTCACCAGAAGTCTTGAGAAATTATTACAAAAAAAAATGTAATAAAATAACTAATTAAAAGGTTGTAAATATGTTAAAATGGTTTACTTAGTAAGACTAAGTTTTAGTTTGGCAGACATTTTATTTAAATTTTTTTTTTTTTTTAAATCAACGTTTCAGTTATATCTAAGTGCTCTTTTTATTAAAATTGAATGGTACTTAGGTGTAGTTATTAGTCCCCCCTCCATTATAGTTGTCTATTGCTAGATGTTAATGAGCAGGCAAGGCGCGCAAAAAAAGTATTAATATAAATAATTTAAATAAATATTGAAATGTCGTTCATTTGTTCTTAATTAATAACTGTGCATTATACTTTATTTTTAATCTATTTTATATTTATCGTATGCTTTTCTTTTCTTTTTTTGTTTTTGCTATATAAAATTTCTTATTGATTTTCATGTGATAACATTTTATTAGACAAAATTTCGAATGTAGAAGTGTTCCTATTTAATTTATTATTGCATTTTTGTTTTTTATTTGTGTTTTATACATGTAATACTTTATTTAATTATTATCGTATGAGTGTGTTTATATATATATATATATATATATATATATATATATATATATATATATATATATTAGCTAAGGTACTCGGTGATGCTTGGGGAATCATTGTTGGCTGACTAATGATGGTATTTTTATAGCAAGACTTCAATTCGTACAATTACACTTCCCTCCACGACGCATTGTTTTTCCAAAATTGCCAATTCTAAAGGGTAACTTTTGGGGACTAATAGAATAGAAATTTTAGGTTTGAAGAATAAATGAATATGTGTTTTTAATCTATCCCTCTCCACTTTTTGACTCACCGTTTTTGAATAATTCAAACCATAATCATGGATAGCATTCATTACATTTAAATGTTATCTATAATGAACATATTTCCTGTCAAATACCAATCCGAGCACATATAGTTTAAGGATAGTTTTGTATATAAGGTTATATTCGTAATAGTAAATCTCAAACAAAGTTATTTTCTAGGGAAAATAAATAATGAGGAGGGGACGACGGAGATTTATAACCTTAGTAATCCAAATCATACTTAGAACTTTCATATAAGACTAAAACATAACATCATTTGCCATAATATGCATTTATTAAAAACACATAAATAAGTACTAATACAATTAAAGACTCCCGCTATAGTATTAAAGTATATCAGGTGTTTACTTTATTTTACGACAAAAGTTACTCTAAATAACAAAATAAAAAGATTATATGCATGTTTGCCGAGAAACTACAAGAAACGAAATATCGCTATTTTCAATTTCAGTCCTCCCTTATAACCTCCACTTCTGCTCGTCCCTGAGAATATTAATATAGCCTAAAGACTAAATTGAGTTAGTAGTAATATAGGTAACAAGTTTCATAAAATTCGGTTCAGCCGACAAACAAACAGACACCAAAGAAACAAATTGCAGATATCATGCCTATGGCATGTGAAACGAAAAATTATCGTGAAATTTCGAGAAAAAAAAATCAATGTACAGACAGAGGTTACAATTATATATATATATATATATATATATATATACACATATATATATATATATATATATATATACACATACATATTATTATTTATTAATTTTTTTTTAAACTAATCTAATAATTAAGAAACATAATATAAGCTGAACTGCTTTGCGAAGGGGAAATCCTAAGTGATGGTTGATCTTCTGACGTCATGAGGCTACTACATTGAAATGGTTGTTTCCAGCTGCTTCATATTCGTATCACGTTGGCCAGCATTTGTTTGATACAAGGTACCGACCTTTGAATTGTTCGTTAGATGACTTGAGAATTAATTACTGTTTATGACAAGGCAAAAAAGTCCCTTACTGATAATTTTGCATGATAATTAGATTCGTTATATCTTTGAAGCAGTTTACAGGACCCTTGTTTCACCGTAAGTACCTTATTCGGCAATATCAACTTAATGATCAAATGTTATTATTTTAAATTTATATATAGCATTACCGTTTTAATTACGTTTGTATTTAATGAAGTCTGGTCTGGAATTATAAAATTCTAAATTACTGTAAAAAATTAGCTCCCCATAGGGTTTATGCTTTATTTTTAATGGCAAGGGTTTACTTTTCAGACCAAAACACAAGTCATTAGTCTTACATTGTTATGTTTTTGTTTAACGTTTTCTAATAAAATATGAAGAAAATATGTGTATGAAAATTATAAGAAGAATTTATTTTTTATAGTATCAGTTTACGATTCAAAACAAAGTCCTTTTACTATTACATTGTTATTTATTTATTTGATTCTTGCGGGCTAAACGATTTCTTCTCAATTAATATTTATTTCAACGGGTGTCTAGTAAATACTTTGTTAGATAGATAGATAGAGTTTATTGGCTAATATGTACATATTTTAGCCTGAGTCTGGCCCATTTAGTGTTAGTAATCTTACTAATAATATACAAAAAGGAATATATATATATATATATATATATATATATATATATATATATATATGAGAACTTGTGACATAATATTAACCTACTTTATACAATAAAATAATAAATTATTTTAAAATAAATGTTTTCAAGTTGTACTTCAAAAATTCCTTATAATTTAATCTGATAGTACTATTCAACATCATATGTATTTACTTTCATTTATTTGTTTACTGTGATGTGTTAATTGACTTTGTTAGACATTTCTATATCATAGCATTTAATTATCAAAATAACTGTATTACCTATGTCATTGCCTAGTTGCATACTGCTGAAAGGAATAAGTAAATCATGTTCAGTTTACGAATGTTCTCAATGTGAAGAATATTTCCTGGGACATTAAGTCCTCACTTATGGCTATGAACTTCTTCAAGTATTGCTCTCTATGATAGCTGTATTCCGAGCATTGTAACAATAGATGTTTTAGTTGTTCCGATATAAATTCCTGCCAGCATTCACAAAATTCTCCAGATTTTATTATTTCCATTTTTTTATTGTGGTACAGCTTCAAGTAATCATGAAATTCTTCAGTTGGCTAACTATCATACATTTATAGTTTATACTTTTAATCATGCTAGTTTTCAATATATAGCTTTCAAAAGCATTTTATATTTATTTATTATTTTTCCTCTATTTATTTATTGTTCAATGTATTGGGTTATCTGGGGATTTGGCCCCTCCCTGTTCTGCAGCTAATAGAAGGTTACATTATATGAATGTCGAATATTTAATTGTTAATCTTCATGTTCCCTTATTATTATTTTAATATGGTTTATTTTATAACAGATGGCCCCTGAGTTACGGTTTGATAATCGTGTTGCTGTCGTTACTGGTGCTGGTGCAGGTAATTATTTATTTCTGTACTTTTCATTAATTTACTAAATAGTAATAGAAAATGATAATATGCTATAAATCTTGGATATAAAAAAGAGTGATGGTAACATTAAATTAGCTGTTTGGAGTTAGACTCCTTATGTGATCTGGGGACTTGGTCCCCATATCTCACCATTCAGTTTGATTAGTTTCTAGGACCCTCCAGTTGCTGTTTCCTAGCCTCTTTAAGTCCTCTTTTAGCCTTCTCTGCCTTTCCTTTTTTCACTTGATTTACGTACATTTTTAGCAGATTTCCCTTAAGTGAAATCACCTATTGAGCTCGTACTCATGACACAATTTTCGAAAATTTTCTTCAAATGTCTATCGTCATCTACCCAGGAGATGACGAAAATGAGGTCATTCTCATTCTGTACCTTAAATATTAACCGAGTTATTTGCATTTTAATTAAGTGTGTGTGGAGAACACTATTGGCTATAGTCGGTCCTGGCCGTAAAATTCCGGATTAGTCCGTTTGCATAACTGTTCGGCTCTCGTGAAATCGGTTTAGACTCGTGTAACCTTTACGTTCAGTTCATCCCCCCCTTCTTTAGTTCTTGGACTACTAAAATTTGAGTTATTAAAGTATAAATTATTCTGATTCATTATAAATTGCAGTACTAGATATAGTAAATAGTTTTCAATAAAGTTAATGTGTTATCTTCAGATATATATCAATAATTGTTTTTCTTTCTGGTGAAGAATATGGCCATCTGTCTGTTCTGCTCAGAGTGGGTGGCAGACCTATTTGTTTACAATTCAGAAGACGTTTCCATTGGGAGCTTATTAAAATTAACTGAAAGATTTTTCATTGCCATTTGTATTTACTTACGGTGGTGTTAATTGTTAGCAGTATGCACATTTCTCTAAAAACTTCACGTGGGAAATGTGCTTAGTTTATGCAGCCCCTGTGTGACGGACTTTTTTGATAGCAGCCATTCTCTCAACTTTTCCCTAAGAGTATATGTGCCCTTCAAATAGCACAGATAGAACCTGGTTTCTATATAACTCTATTAGTTAGCCATTGCTCCTGATCTTCTATCTGTGCTGTGCTTTAATTCCTCCAAATATCTTTCTCCGCACTCTTCCTTCCCATACCATGAGAGATATCCTGTTTTCTTTTGTGAGAGTTCATTTTTCAAAATCACATATGGGAGGAATCAAATAAGTCATTACGTTATATACGTCAGAAGTATTGGTCTCATCTCGAGGGATTGAATATCCAAATTTAAAGAATAAACACACCTGTGCTCGCATGCTACTAATCTAATATCTTTGATTGCAGGGCTTGGTCGAACATATGCTCTTCTTCTTGCAAAGAGGGGAGCTAAGGTTGTTGTAAATGATTTAGGGGGTACCAGAAGTGGAGATGGAGCAAGCAAAAATGCTGCAGATTCCGTAGTTCAGGAAATCAAGAGTGCTGGTTAGTTTTAGATTGCTAAGAATTTTTTTTCTTTTTGTATTTGTATTTTTTTATTTACTTGTTAATCTATAGAAAATTGTACTTCTCTCTGTTTAAACTATACTACTATTTAACATCCATTCAAGTACTCAATCGTCATTTTTCAGAACCATATGTATTCAAAGCTCTAATGACATGTATGTTTAATGTTTATATTATGTTTTAGGAGGAATTGCAGTACCTGACTATAACTCAGTTGTCGATGGTTATAAAATAGTCAAAACTGCAATTGACAATTTTGGTAGAATTGATATTCTTATTAACAATGCAGGTATATTACGTGATAAATCCTTCCAGAAGATTTCTATGGCAGATTGGGGTAAGTTGCCTTAAAATAATCTTATCATACATATAACACTGCACTGGGTACTATCACCTACCCTTTATATCCTCTGTTGTTGCTCAAATGGAAATTAGTTAACCACAACTGGAAACCATCCAGCTACTCAGTAAATGGTTGTGTCATTTGCTGGGTGATTTCTAAAATTAATATGGTAATGACTCAAAATTAAAAAATGATGTTTCCTTTTAAATCTTCAAAAGGTATAAGCCTTGAATTTTTTTTTTAATAATATAGATGTATAAATAAATTTTATACTAATATATAATGCTAATTCTACTCTTATTGGCAGAAATACAACATAAATTATTTTGTTAAAAAAAAATATGTTCTAAATAAAAGAATGTTATTTTGGGGAGATTTGTAAAAAATTGAACAGGATTTTAAATTAAGTATTTATTAGACTTAGAAATTAATCAATTAGGTTTTGTTTGTACTAATGAATAATCCAAGAATTGAATCATTAATCTTATTATTTAATGGTCACTTATTCCCCATGAAAGGTTTTAATGAAGTAATTCATGGTCCTGACAGATGAATTATTAATTTATAACACCCAAAATAAGTTATTTTCTAATTTGAAGAGTTTCAGCAAATGAAGATATTTACTTAAACCTGGTTTTATATTCTTGAAGAATATTATCTAGTCTTATTTATTTCAAATGGTAACAAGAAAACAGTATTTCAACAATGCTAACAAGGAAACAGTACAAAGTATAAAATGAAACAAAATTAGAAAAAAAAAAAACGAAGACTTATACATTCTTAATTGCTACTTGATTTATAGTTTTTATTGATTTTAAATTTTGTATTTTTTGGCCTAAATAAAATAAAAACAATTAATCTTGATATTTCCCTCAAATTAATACACCAGGGGTAAACAGCTTAGTTTTTGTGCAGATAGTATTTTTAGAATTATGTAGCAAACCTAGCTTTGTTTTGTGACTGAAATTAGGTTGCAGATCCAATCACTTTAATTTACTGCCCTTCAGTTTTGATTGATTGAAGAGCTCAGTTACTTATTATTTACTTTATACTTTATTCAATTAAAATATAGTTTTAATTCATAAGATATTTTGTCATTACTTCATTTTCTTTCAGACATTATTCAAGATGTCCATGTAAAAGGTGCTTTTGTGACAACTCAAGCTGCTTGGGAATATTTCCGTAAACAAAAATATGGTAGAGTTATTTTCACAACCTCAAATGCTGGACTTTTTGGGAATTTTGGTCAAGCAAATTATAGGTAACTTGTGATAATATAAAATAGCTCATAAGTATTTATTTTCATGCTTGAATCTTGTACTAGTTTCATCTGTTTTGTTATTTGAAGGCTATAAACTTTCTTTTTTTTAAATATAACTTTTTAGCCACCAATTTTGCAACATATTGAGAAATGTAATATCATTTACAAGGGCTATAGTTATGTATATTCTCACAAAATTATTATATTGGTTTTAATTCTGAAGATCTTCAAATAGTCCAGAATTAAAAGCAATAAAATACTAAAAAAAATTAAACTTGCCAGGCTGTTGAGCTATAAAACTCTATTGATAAAATTAGGAGCCTACAAATTCATCATTCAAGTTATACAGAGGTACACCAGAACACCCTCAAACATTAGATTTTTCTGAAAGAGTTAATTGAGCTTTATTGGCACATCTTATAATGACTGAAATTAGTTCACAAATTCAGGCCTATTTATACAAGTTGCCTGACTTCGGCCTTTGACTTGTAACTCTAAAATCATCCTAAAGGAGTTCAAAAGATAAGTTAGTTATAGCAAATTATCTCTCTAGTGCTAGTCAAAAGCACATAAAATACAGATAGTACCATTCACATGGTGACATTCATTAATAATGCCTTAATAGAGCTTTAACTTGCCCTTAATTAAAAAAAAAAAAAACTGTTAAGAGTTAGGTCTTGAAACAAAATTGGATTGTTATACTATTATGGAGAGTTTTTTTTTGTCTATCACCTGTGTCTCACATTGAATAATTCTGAGTGATTAATGTAGGTCTTGATGTTCAGAGTATACAAACAAATAATGATATTAATATAAATTTGAAACAATATCTAATTTGTCATCGTTGAGTTTCTGTATTAGTAGTGCAATAAAGTTATATAATGGAAAATCAATGTCTTTATGATCAAATTTAAGCTTTAAGTTGTTTGAGGCCTTTAATTATAAGGGATTATACATGAATTATAATTACAAGTTTCTAACAATCTCTATGTTGCTAAAACTATGAGGGTGATTCAAAAATCTGTGCGTCTTTTCACTAATTGTTAAACAAAGATCTGCAACATTTATGGTTGTAGGGAGTATTCCTAAGAGGTTGAAAACATTATGTTAGTCAGTATTAAATTACACTTTGATGACAAAACAGTCATTGTTCATTTAGCAGATTTCCCTTAAGGGAGCTATTGAGGTCGTACTCATGGCACAATTTTCTAAATTTTTCTTCAAATGTCCATCGATCCTACCTAGTAGATGATGAAAATGAGGTCCGTTCAAATCTCTCTCTCTCTCTCTCTCTCTCTCTCTCTATATATATATATATATATATATTTGTTTGTTACTGCTCTAGGGGTCGTAATTTTTCTTTTATCGTTACCAAACTGGATATTTAGTCGTTTTATGTAAAAAGAAAGATCAAGTTTGGTAACAGCTGAAATTGGACCAGCGGGAGGGGGGATTTAGAGAGGGAGAATTTTGAAAATTCAAAATATCTCCGTTATTATAAGTTGGATGGAAAAAGTGTATAGAATAAATCTTATTGCAAATCAAATCTACTATTAATATTTTTATATACATTTTTCTCTATCTTGAATAATAACCGAGTTATTTGCATTTTTCAGCCTTCAGTAAACAATACTCTGTTATATAATAAATCACATTATTCAAAGCTTAAATACCAAATATTGTTTTCAAGCTACCTTTAATATACGAGATACATGGAAATATGTTCTGGTGACCCCCCTACCCCTTCTTAAGTTCTTGGACTACTAAAATTTGATTGAGATAAAAACTATTCTGATTCATTATAAATTATAGTACTAGATATAGTAAATAGTTTTCAACAAAACTAATATGTTATATTCTGATATATTTCAATAATTGTTTTTCTTTCCTGTGAGAGGTGGAAGACCATAGACACTTCCTGTCCAGAAATTATTGACATATCTGAAAGATTTATTATTACTGTTTGTATTTATTCACTTAATTTTCACGGTAGTGTTTTGTTTCAAGTATGCAGATTTATCTATTGTTAAAGTTGAGGATGGAAATCTGCTTAGTTTACACAGCCCCTGCATGACGGACTTTATTTACTCATGCTAAAGAGTTAGTTGACCCTGGAAATTCGAACTATACTATTGCACTACTTTAAAAAAGGATGCAATATATCCGATGCGGCCTGTGGAGTACAGGGAGCACATGCAAATACCGATATACTTTTGAAAGCAAATATAATGACATGGTGGATGCTGTAGATATCTTGATTCAGAGTCTCTCAGAAAATGATCCAGACACAAGCATGCTGAAATCTTCTTCATAGCTAGAAGTATTCCTAAGTACACTTTTCTGTCACTTGTACAACATTGAATTCGTTTCTGGAAGGCGCAAAGTGTTCCACACAATTTGATGTCTCAGCAGTCATAACAAAGAGTATAAATTCACAAAAAATAATTAAAAACCCAAATGATATTTGTTTTATCAAACTTTTCATGAAAAATGTGTGTATTTCAAAAATTCTAATAACCCTGCATTAAACCAGGGCTACCAGCTCTCCTAGTCTCAAGAAAAGAAAGAATTTGGGAATAAATATATAGTTGAATTTAAGGGGATAGTTCTCATTCATTTTGTCCCTAAAGGTTGACCAATTATTTCAGAACTTTATTCTGCCCAACTTGGAAGGTTGCATGCAGCTCTAGCCCAATGGTTTCCAGCACTGCTGAATAGTTGTTTTATGTTTGGTAGGCTTAGCAAGGCCTCACATGTCCAAGATCAAATCACGAAGTTAGATATTGATATTGTTCCGTCTCCAGCATATAGTCCAGATCTTGCACCTTCATATTAACACCAGTTCCAGTCCATGGCGCACTTCCACCCTGGTAGGTGTTCGACATATTTGAAGAAGTGGAAAATGGATATAAAGTGTTTCTTGTACCAAAATTTGTTATGGTACCGACATTAAATGATTGGAACAGTGGTGGCTTCAAGTGATAGAAAATGATGGCTTATACTTTGAAGTTTCTGTTTATCAAAAATATATCTACAAAGATAAAATGATAAAATATGCATAGCCTTTCGTATTACAATAATAAATATGCAGAGCATTTTCAATGAAAATTTTATTCATAGAATTAATAACTTCAGCAAGCGATTAAGCTATTTATTATGATTTTCTGATGTTTCAGTTCAGCAAAAATGGCATTAGTTGGGCTGTGCAATACCATCAGTCTTGAAGGAAAAAAGTACAACATCAATGCAAATGTGATAGCCCCCACTGCAGCATCACGATTAACCCAAGATATTCTGCCCCCAGGTACATTTGGTGTTTCTCATAGTACTGTGCTTTTGCTTAGTTCAATTATAATTTTATTTTTACAAATCTTTTTAGCATTTATACATGATACAATATAGCTTCAAAAAAAATACTTATAAGGAATTCCTTTTAAAAAGTTATTTTGTTTTTTAACTATTACCATAATTATATTGCATTTCCTGATTATTTTTGTTTGTAATTAATTTAGCTTTCTTGCTGTTCACAAACTCTAATTGATATTGTATGGGTTGTAGATATTTTTGAACAATTGAAACCAGAACTGATTGCTCCAGTTGTTGTTTGGTTGTGTCATGAAGCCTGTGATGATACTGGTTATATAATAGAAGCTGCAGGTGGATGGGCAGGAAGACGTAAGCTTTAAACTTATCTTACTATTTTAAAATTTCATTAGTTTGTGACTATAAAAAATTAATTTTAGTTCTCATAATTAGTATTTGTCATTTTCATATTGTTTACTTGTAATTTAGCATACCTATGGATGCTGTTAAATGTATCTCAGGTTAATCTAGAGCTGCCAAAGAGAAGCTTGCTGAATTACATCATAAACTCTACTCTGCTTTAGTTAACGAAATTTCAGATTCAAGAAGTCGTGGAGCTTGAAATCCTTCCTTAGTCCTTTTCCTCAAAATCAGTACCAAATTTGTCTTCTGGTGGATTTACCTCGTCATGTCATCTTTCAACATCTTGAATATCACCAGTCCATATTGCTATTCCTCTAATACCTTTTCTTTCTTACCTGCCAGTACTTATAAGGCACTCATTGTTGACAAACCATCATTGTATGCATGTTACCCCTGTTCTTTCTTAATATTTCTCCTGCAAGTACATATTAACCATTGCCTCTAGATTCTTTAATAGAAGTGCCATAAGAACTATTTTGATCTAAAGAACTTAGTCCTATTTTGATCTAAAGAACTTACTCCTATTTTGATCTCTAACTGGTTTGATCTCTAACTGTACCTGTTCTTTGCTCTTCCTGAGGAATATACCCCACTTCCAAACTGCCCTCCAATATTCTTATTAAAGGTCCCTTAATTCCACCACAGCATTTCTGAACAAAGACTGGATAGACACTATCCATATCTGGGACCTTAAAAAAGCCCGTCACGCAGGGGCTGTGTAAACTAAGCAGATTTCCTGCGTGAAGTTTAACAATAGATAAATCTACATACCGGTAACACAACAGCACAGTGAATATTAAGTAAATAAATACAAATGATAATAAGAAACCTCCCGGCAGAAAGCATCTGAAATGTAAACAAACAGTTCTGCCAACTTCTTACTGGAAAGAAAAACAATTACTGTAATATATCTGAATATAACATATTAATTTGATTGAAAACTATTAGCTATATCTAGTATTGAAATTTATAATGAATCAGAATAATTATTATCTCAATCAATCATATTTAAGTAGTCCAAAAACTTAAGAAGGGGGGAGGGTCACCAGAACATATTTCCATGTATCTCGTATAATAAATGTCTCTTGAAAAGAATATTTGGTATTTAAGCTTTGAATGATGTGGTTAATAACATAACCAAGTATTGTTTATGACATGAGTAGAAGTGGGGGTTTGCTGAAGGCTGAAAACTGAAAAATGCAAATATCTTGGTTAATATTCAAGATAGGGAATAAATGTATATAACATTATTTAGAGTAAATGTAATTTGCTATAAGATTGCTTCTTTACATGTTTTCAATCCAACGTATAATAACGGAAATATATCGGATTTTCAAAATTCTCCCCCTCTAAATCCCCCCTCCCACTGGTCCGATTTCTACCGTTAACGAAATTGATCTTTCTTTTTATATAAAACAACTAAATACCGAGTATGGTAATGATAAAACAATAATTGTGACCGCTAGAGCGGTAACAGACAAAAAATACACACACACACACACACACACACACACACATATATATATATATATATTCAGTTTTGAACAGACCTCATTTTCGTCATCTCCTAGGTAGGATCAATGGACATTTGAAGTAAAATGTCGAAAATTGCTTCAAAAGTACGACCTCAATTGCTGATTTCCCTTAAGGGAAATCTGCTAAAAGGCTTAATTTAGCCCATCCTCACTCAGTTCCTGCTTGAGCAATTCCTAGGTTTACTTCTTTCTCTCCTCATCCATTGTGTGAAACAGGTTTCAACCAAAAACTCCACTCCTGCCTAACATCCAACATCATTCAGAAGAGTGTTGCTATGGCCCCTTCCTCCAAGATTTGTAATTGCCATTATTTTAGTTAATCTTGCACTCTCTAACATTCCATTTATTATTTCACAATAAGTTTATCTGTAATGTATTTGTCTCTCCATGACTGTAACTCTCTACTGTTAAGTGATACCTGAAATTAATGTGTTCATTAGCTGAGGGTATCCAACTTCAACTTCTTAAGCAACCTAATGGGCTAGTTATTTTTCTGTTTTAAGAAGAAATCTGTAAGGCTTGAGCTTTAATGATTGCAATTTTTTTTCTTTTTGCAGTGTTGTGAAAACTTACTTTTGTGTGTGTGTATTTATATATATATATATATATATATATATATATATATATATATATATATATATATATATTTACATTTAATTAGATATTTTGTTTAGATTCTCTTGTACGCTCTCGAGGTGCAGTTTTAAGGAAAAAAATTGGGGATGCCGTTACCCCTGAAAATGTCCAGAATAAATGGTCAGATATAATAAACATGGATAAAGCTCAACAAATGGGTTCCATTCAGGTATTTAAAAATAATAAGCTCTTATTTTTTTTCCATACTCTTCTACAGTTGATGTATTTTTACAATGAATGTCTTAATTTCTAGTTAAAAAAAAAATATGAAATGGTATAACGACACTTTGGCATTGCAAGATTTAAGTTAATTTGTTTAGGTATTGTTCTAATAAGGCATTTTACTCTTTTTTTCTACTTAGCAGTTCCATATTACATGATTCCTCAATACAAAGATGTTAAGAGTCTATTAGGTAATTTCTATATGCATGATAATTCCTTTTGATAGCTCATGTTTATCAAGAATCATGAGTAAACTATAGTGGGCTCATGTCATGGTTTGAATTCATATTTAGGCATTATTTTCTCCTATTTAACATTCTCTGTTGAAGAATTTCCTCAATTTTTGAATAAGAAGTTGAAAAATACTGCTTTGGATTTTGTTAGGATGGTCTATGGTAGACCAAATCTTTTCTTTGTGGGATCTATAGAACTTTTTTTTAATGAATAAAATATGAATAGCTGATTTCCCTTGAGGGTAATCTTCTAAATTTATTTATGGTGTAACTAAAAAGCATATTCTAAAAAAAAAAAAAAAAAAAAAAAATTTGTTTGATATTTTAATTTGGCTAAGGATGCCAATAAATTCATTGTCTAAGAAAATAGAGTAAATGCAAAATATCAAAAAGAACATTTTCAATTTTATATATGAATTCACATGAATTAACATCCTTACATAATCCTTGGTGAAGGGAATTGTATCCCTGAAGTTGATTCTAGAGTTGTCTTTTAGCTAGGGCTTCTTTATTTGGGTTCTAAAACAAATAATTTTTAGCTCTCTTTGAATACTTTCTTTCAAAATGAAAGATATTCATTAACTTTTTTAAAATTATTTTTATTTCATCATCAATAATAACAAAAGTTTTGTGCGATTTTTTAGAACCTTTAAAAATGTTGATGCCTTATTTTAAATGATACTAATAAGTTTATCTGAAATGTTTAATGTCTTTTTTCATGAAAGTTGAGGCATGGTTTTACCTCTTTTGTTTTCGTCTGGAACTTGAATATAAAGGAAAAAGTAGTTTATTTTATCCCACTGATCATTGGATTCAATATTTATAATTGTATGTTAATTCATTAGTTCTAATGTGCATTATTACTCGCAGACCTTGTTTAGTTTTACTCAGTGCTAATCAGGGTCTATTCTTTAATTCAGTTTAGTCTTGTATTTCAACTTACCCTTAGTTACTTTTATAATTTCCTCTCAAGTTGCATGTCCTTTTGTTATTTTTCATTGAAATTACACATTTTCATGGCTTTTGTTTGTAGGAAGTAACTCTTTCATTGATATCTTCCTTGGAGCAATCTAACCAAGACAGTGAGAAATCTGGAAGTGACAATGAGGTAAGATTTCCTATATTGTTTAAATCCATTAAACTAACCAGTTATTTAGATGATACTTGCTCCTGTGATACATATAAAATATTGTTTAGTGAAGAAAAACCTCAATTTTTGAAAAAAAAATCGCTACAAATTTATTCAAACACTCAACAATAACTGGTGAGAATATGACCTATTTAACTTCTATTAACCAATCTATGGCTGAAGATCAACAGAAATGAAAAACCTCAAATGATTATTATCATTTTGATTTCTCGACTAGTTTCGCTTCCACATGACTTCTCATTTGCAGAAAATATTATAAAAAGAGATTATTAAACTAACGGCTACATCATTATATACCTACATCATTATAGGACCTTCCATTAGCAGTTTAGCAGCTGGCACGCCTGGTGGAATGTCCTACATAATGATGTACCCATTAGTTTAGCTACCTCTTTGTACTCTATTTTTTCCTGATGAATTGTCATTTGGATGCAAAACTAGCCAGAAAATAAAAATAGTTTAATAATCATTTGAGGTTTTCATTTTTTTTTTTTTTTTTTTTTTTTTTTTTAATCTTCCACCATAGATTGGTTAATAATAACTTGTTTACTGTTGATATAAAGTGGAATTGCCCAGAGATAGGGGAAGTAACATATATAGACTGAAGTTATAAGCTTGTGTGGTTCAAGCAATAGTGGTTCCATGAAGTATTGAGTCACCACTCCACTGATACTCTTTGGATTTGGATTTTCAACTTCTCTCAATGCAGTGGATATGGAGAATGCGGTGGAAATGCATCAGAGAATACACAAAAATTCACTAGAGAATTTTTTAATTTTTTTTGGAGAATTTTACTCACCACTAGAAAATACAGCTGGTAGTTTTAATTTTAATTTGGTCCATCAGATAGTTTAAAAAATCTCATTTTAATTATTTTTGCTTCCTATTTGAAACATTCTCGTCCAATCTATTCTACTGTTTAAAGTACTCGACCTTTTGAATTTGATTTGTGGATGGAGTAATCTCTTCTTTACATTTATGTATTTTTACAAGAATATATTTTGATATACTCCAATTTTAGTGCATTTTGGTATTTGAAATATTGAATCTACCATTTTTATTTTTTTAGAACGGCTTAGAAGTTTATGAGACGACTGTAAGGGATGCCATCATCTACGCTTTAGGAAGTAAGTCATAAGTTATGCTACTATTATTTTATATATATTTCAGTTTCTGTTGAGATTATAAAATTGCTTTGTAATATCACCTCTCTAATAGGATGGGTGGAGTTTTTTTAATGATTTAATTTAATCCTGTAATTCAGATACATAATGTAAAATAGTGTTACATAATAAATACCTGCATAAACTAATACGATTTTCCTCATCCTGGAATGCAATACAGATGACATTATTTCAATTCTATTCCCTATTTTCTCATAGTATGAATCCTATGTAAACAAGACTTGAAATTTACTTGAGGTTATACTCGTATGGTGGACAATTTTAGTGTTATATAGTACATTAAAGTAAAACACATAGGTAGGAATAGGGGTTTACTGAAGGCTGAAAGTGAACATAATTAAATAATTGCTTTATTATTCAAGTTAGAGAAAAACACATGTAAGGAACAATTTTGGTTATTCCTTCATCTGCAAGATTGGTCATATAACATTTATTGATGCGATATATAATAAGGGAACTAAAATTTCACATATTCTTTATTTTTTAGTCCCTAAACCTCTCTCCTGGACTGATTTCAACCATTAACCCTTTAATTATGCAGGGGATGGGAGACTAGAGCTGGGAACTGCCTATCTACTACCCCTGGTGCCATGGGTTTATGCCCCCTCCCCCCCTGCTTCTCATGCTCTCTCACTTCTTTATCCGTGCTTTTGGGTTTCTTTGCATTATACAACAAACATTTTATATCTTCAGTTATGATTTTAGAAAGTAATAGTTTTACTTTATTTTTGATTAATTATGGTGTAAATAAATGTTTAAAATACGAGTTTTTAAAAATTGGTTGAAGCAACTATTGGTACATGGATGATGTACATACTTTACTGTCTGGTTTCTTATTCTTGTTATTAATATTATTTTATACAAGTATATCACTATGTAAAACTGCTTGTCTTTTTATTGTAGAATCATCGAAATTTTGATATTTAATTTCGTAACTTTTCTAGACCTTTTTACAAAAAAAGATGTCCTACATATGATAAAGTTTTAAAACATTACAAATTCTTATAAAGGAGTTTCTCAATTTAAAATTATGAGTTTAAGTAATGTTTTATATATATATATATATATATATATATATATATATATGTGTGTGTGTGTGTGTGTGTGTGTGTGTGTGTGTGTGTGTGTTTAATCTTTTTCGACTACCTTATTTCAAATCATTTCTCATCAAATGTTTGCCATATTGTGTATCATCAAATAATCCTATTTTATAATTTTTGATTTGCTTAATTTCATTCCCTTATTTCAGTATATACAATATGTTTCTGAGGGAAAGAGGGAGAGAGAAAGAAAAAAAAAAAAATATTGACTAACTCTTTTTATTTTGCTCACTGTGAAGATCTATCACTGTTAGTCAATTATTGAATAAAATTTAGAATATTGAATTTAGTAAAATTTAATAGTTCTTGAAACTATCTTAGGCTCCAATTTCAAAGTAATGGGATTTTTTTTTCAGTTGGAGCAAGTGTGGACAACCCTGGTGACTTAAAATTTTTGTATGAAAATCATTCAGATTTTTCTGCTTTTCCTACTCAATCTATTATTCCTGGTCAAATGGCTATAATGTCATCAACAATATTAACTTCTGCTATTCCAAATAGAACATTTGATCTCTCTCAGGTATGCTTATTAAAATCAGAATAAATTTCTTTTGAAAAATGTAGACTTGAATGTGTAGAGTATTATTTTCAATAGTTTTATACTGCCTGTTAGTTTTTATGAGTGGTGTCTTATTCCTTTTATTAACAATTGACAAACATTTATCTATCTATTAAATCATATACTGTTGTGTTATTGAAGCAAATAAAGCTTGTAATAATCTATGGTATAATAGCCTATAAAGGGCTAGACAGTCATACCTTTTGAAAAGAGTATATGTGAATTATGTTCTAAGGAAATATTAGGTTTTAATGAGGCATAATAGCTCCCATAGACATAAGAAAATAAATGAATAGACATTGGAGTAAATATAAATTTATCTCACCCGAGATTTCGTAATTGTTTGATTGAATTTATAACTTGATGCCTAATCATGTACATCTAATTGTAGGCTACTATACTTTTCTGTGCATTCTAAGAGAAATATTTGTACTACGTAGTTTTGAGAATCTTCACAAAGGCATTTTTAATTTGGTAGAATCTTCCTGAGTTGTTTGTAAAATGATTGTCCTTTCGAATTTTTGCCTGAAAATCATCGTCATGAGCGAATACAACCTTTCTACAATATTGTATAGCCTCAGCCAACCACCTGTACAGTATAATAATTCAAGGAGAAACTCTTCTCAAAATCTTTCTTTTATCATACATGGCTATTTTATGGAAAACATTTTGGAGTGTTTTATTTGAAGCATGAACATTTTATTTGAACATAAAGGGCATGTATACTTTGTGATATAGTTTGACAAGTACAGTAAGCTGGTTTTGTGAAGCACATTGCAATGAATCATCAACCTACGTGCATTTTGTTATCGAACTGCCCCCGGGAGTTTAACACTAAATTTTATTAGTTGTACAGTTACCTGGGTTCGAGCCTGTATATCTATTTGTGCTCCTTTATTTAACTGGTCCCATTTTGTTTCTTTATTGCAATACTTATAGTGTGATAGTATTTAAAAATATTAAATAGTATTCATTTAAAAATTTGTTTAATATTTTTATTTTTCAGGTGCTTCATGGAGAACAATATTTAGAAGTATTCAAACCATTGCCTCTTGGCAGCAAGCTAAAAAGCAAAATAAGTATAGTAGATGTTCTTGACAAGGGTAAAAATGCAGTAATTATTTCTGGAGGTATGTGCCTCTATTTAACATCGATTTTATTATCCTTTATTGGGTTTTCTATTTGCAAGTGAAACTAACCTTGGCAGGTCATACTTTTGCTTAGTATTACTATAGCCGTTTTGGAGTTGACAGTAGTGTAAATATACTTGATTCTGTTATTGAACACTTTCATCATCGTATTTGTCAGTTGAACATGTATATTTGTTTGAACTTCTTAGCCTTAGATGCGTAAAATGTTTTTTAAAAAATTGGCCATTTAAATAGTTATCTGTTAGTTAGCTCTTTTTGAATAATGTGGTAATTAATCATTTAGCAAAAATATCTTTAATTTGCCTTACCAAATCAAGACCAAATACATAATTTGAAAACAGTAAGTCTAGGATAAATTCATTCTTATTGAACAATATTTACATTTATCCAGTAGTAACAGTCACAAAAAAAATTACTATGTGCATTATTATAATTTGAGTTGTTACATCACCCCCTCTAGTAATTTGTGAACATTTAATATTTATGACTCTTGCAAGGTTGACTAGACTTACAAACTCAAGTTTCGTGAAACTTAACAATTGTTTTTTTCATTACTCCAAACCTCTCTTATAGTTTTTATAAATATATAAGATACATCTAATACTTTATGATAGTAGCTGAATTTGCGTAATCTATTTTTTCAGCTCATTCATACGATGAAAACAATGACTTGGTGTGTTACAATGAGCTGACTATAGTAGTTCGTGGTGCTGGTGGATTTGGGGGAGCTTCTACTTCTAGTAAGGGTGTTCAATTGGGGACCATTCCTTCAAGAGCACCAGATGCTATTTGTACTGAATCTACCAGCAGGTCACAGGTATGTATTTCAAACATGTATACAACATTGTTTACTTTCCACCATATTGTATTTTTTAATTCCATTCAACAATGAAACATCATAAAGATGAATTGATATCACCCTGAACAACCTACATTTATACTATTGGTTTTGTCAGTTATTTGTCGATATTTTTTAATTCCTTTGCACAAGGTTGAACTAAAGATTATTAACCTTCACATCTCCTCCAGTCCTGATGGAGTATTTATTAGAACATTGAAGACCTCCGATATTATTCAAATCATTCAGTGCATAATTGAGCTTTTCTTGAAAATGCCTTATGTTCTGGGTTGACCTCCGGGTAACCTTAAATTATTAGTAAGGATTATTGATAGTGTTTTCAATTATGAACTTTGGTGTCAGATCATACTTCTTGACCATTAGCCGGATATTGCCAGTGTGTTACTTCACAATCTTTTTTTGCAAGTTTAAATAAGGTCAAACTAGAAAACTCTCATGACCTTTCTTAAAGTTCATAAGTTTTTGTTGAATACAATCGTATATGTGTTCTTCAATCACTAGATAGAGAGGTAGTTATAAAGTGTGTCTCTATTTGAAAAATGAGTAGAAAAATAGTTGTAAAAAATTAAATTCCTTATCATAAATGTTTTCATATATTCATTCGTTAAATATAATACACATTCAGACTTACCCTTAGAAGTGTTGGTTATGATTGGCTTGTTTAGCTTATGGAAGACAAACAATTGCAGTAAGGTATGAGGCAAATTTTATGTAATTTTAAACTCCATTGCTGTGAACTTATTTTGCTTGTCGAGTACAGCGTATCTACAGCAGTCCCGGATAGTATTACCCACAATATTTCACCAATTTTCCAATTGGCTTTTTCTGGTGGTCTTGTTTATTGTTGCTTGTGACAGCTCTTAATCTGATTAATGCAATAAACAAGACAACCAGAAAAAAGCAAGTTAGAAAATCAACAAATTATTGTGAGTAATACTGCCTCTGGAGATACGCTGTTCTCAACAACCTAAAGAAAACTTTTCTGTAACAGTAATACACACATGTGCCCACACACACATCCACACACACACACACACACACACACACACACACACACACACACACACACTCTCACACACACATGTATATGTATATAAAATGTTCACTAAATATTCACCAGCAATCTGATGTACTAGTTATATTCAAATTGTGCTGCTGTCTATTATTGAGTTATTAGTAATTGTGCCCATGTCTTTCCTATAAGAACTGTAGTTTGACATTGATGTTGCGTTAACATTATAATATTAATGTTGTGTATGATATATAATTTAATGTATTTTATGTTATTTATTTTTGTTTTTAGGCAGCTCTTTATAGGCTGTCTGGTGACTCAAATCCAATGCACATTGATCCCGATTTTGCTGCTATTGGTGGGTTTGATAAACCCATACTCCATGGACTGTGTACTTTAGGATTTTCAGCTAGACACATTTTATTAAGATTTGGTGATAATAATCCGTCATACTTCAAATCAATCAAAGTAATTTTCTTTCTTTGTTTTTTTTTAGTTGTAAATATTTAATTAGTTGATATATAAACAAAAAGTATTCACTATAAAATATAAAATAAAGATATTAATTTAATCCTATATTTATCTTGTAATTCTTTTTAAAATCTTGTAACTCTTAGTTCAATTTCTGTGTCCCCTTTGTGATTAATGGTATCTAAATTATGTTTGCTTAACCATTAGTTTTGTTGATTTCTTAGAATAGATACAAGTGTCATGAAAATATTGAATAGCAGAATAATTAGTTTAACTAACCAATTAAAAATTTATGTAAATGAAATGAATTTTTCAAGGCAAGATTTGTCAAACCATTTATACCTGGTGCTTCCTTAAAAACATTGATGTGGCGTGAAGGAAATAGGATTTACTTTGAAACTCGGGAGGCTCAGACTGAGGAAAAAGTTGTTTCAGGTATTTGTTTAATTTATGCTTTTTTCCCCATTAATAATTGTTTCAATATCATTGATATAATGTTCTTTTTAAATGTTTTCATAGGTGCATATGTTGACTTACATAAAGTGGTCGATAAACCTATTCCACCTACTGCAACTGTCAAGCTGGAATTTACCGATATTAATTTGGCATCATTAAGCAATCGTGTCATCATTTCAAAATTAGATTCCACCAATCGCCAGCTCCCAGTCAAGATGGAGAATGAAAAAAGGGCAGCTTTACAATGTAAGATTATTTGATTTGTTTTATTTTATTCAAATCCTCCTCCCCCCCCATATTGTAGGATCCACTCTTTCAATACGAAGTTTGTATATACAACTGTGGTTGTATGTTGTTATAGCTTTGATTTTGATTCCAATCAAAGCCGTGAACTTCCATTTTTGAGTAAAATATAATCTTATTTCTATATTCCTTTACCTCTGGGGAATGATATTCCTTCAATTTACAATTATTCAGATTTACATTACATTGATTAACAATAAAATTACATTAAAATTTATTTTTGTTACAGTCATTTGAATAATGTTTATAATTATTGTTACATGAAAGTATAATACACACACAGACACACACACACTCACTCACAAGCGTACACACACACATACACACACACACGCACACACACACACACACACACACACACAAACAGTTAAAAATAATATTTTTTTTTTTCATCTTACAGGTGGAGGAATTGAGACACAGAATGCCCATATACTCTCCAAAGAACAAAATATTTGTTCACTAGTAAGTATATAAAATTGGTATCTGTTCCCAGAATGCAAGAATTATTTCCATATATTATTTTCAGTAATTTCAATTTTGTAATTCTTATGCCCCCCAAAGCAGTTAGGTTTTCAGGAGGGAAAAGAGGGAAAGATATTTTTTAATTAATATATATATAAATATAAATATAACAAAGATCAGAAAGGTGAAGTCTTCATATTTATTTTATTGATAAATAAAAATGCTTGCTTAAAGAATATTCACTTGAATATTTTTCCCTTTCTCTTTGTAAGTTGTGAATGAAATTCCTGTCTTTATTCCCTCGCATCAACTAAATTTTCGAGAGCTTGTTTTTTATTTGTTTCTCCAGCTACCTGACTTAATCTGGGCAAATCATTGCTACAAAGTTCATTGATTTTTTGAATAGTTAAATATGAAGTTAGTAGTATTATACTAACTTTAAAGCCAATTATTTTCATCATCACTATAATTTTTAATTATTTTTATCATGACCATCATTTGCCCAGAATTTATTTATAACTCCTAATGATGATCATTAATTAGGAATATTATTTTGTTGTATTCTTTCTTAAATAATAAGCTTTTAGAATTTAATCAAAACATTGAAAATGAGTCCAAATCCAAAAAAAAAAAAAAAAAAAAAAAAAAGAAAAAAAATGTTTGCTATACACCATATGCATGTTTTCCCAATATGCTGCAACTTCAGTAATTCTAGTTGTATTAACATAGTATTCTTTGTAGCTTGTCGGTCTAAATTTTTTCTTTACCCAGAAATAAAATAAAATATAGTTCTCATGTTAGTTATTTTTACATGCTATCAGAAAAAAAATAATTAAGCTGACACCCTTCTATTTATGTTCTGTATATTTTTTCAATTAGATGTTTAGTTCGTCATTGTGTACGTTTACAACGAAGAAGGAAATTTTTGAAATTGGAGACTTAGCATTTTCCAAAGTCAGACTGAAAAATGAATGTTCATTCTCAAGCATATAAAACAATTTCACAATACATATTCCAACTCTAAAATATAATGTAGAAGTACTGTAATATAGATATTTTATTCCAGTCAATACCATTTTTGTGTCCATTACCTTAATAACTATTAAATGAAATTGTAATTATTCATGAAACTCTGAATAAAAACAATTTTTGAAATATGATGATCTACTTTTGTAAATGGCCAAAATCATTTGCTGGAGGGGGCTTAGTGGATGCAGAAACACAAATTTGGTAAACTTTATTTTCCCCTAATAGGGATACCTAACTTAAAGTCTAAAATTATAAAAATTACATTGCAATTAGCAAATTTCTTTCTAAATATTGAGGTAGTGAAGGATAATGCTGTAGAAATTGATTAGGTTGGTTTGCTGTGATGGAGTATTTATCTTTCATATTAGCTTGAGGGAGGTTGAATTCCTACATCAAAATGGGAAGGCATATATCAGAATTATCTAAATTGAATATTCCTCCTTGTACTTCTTTAACTGTAATAACTGAATTTAATGTAAACTGATTGAGTTGTTTAAGCAGTAAAATAATAAATAAATATAACAGTATAAATCTGTGACAATTTTTAAATCGTCCTTTAATTTTTCACTTACTTGGAATGTTTGTTCTAAAATATAATGTAGAAGAATAGTAATTTTATTCCAGTCAATACCGTTTTTGTGGATCCTTTGTTAATACATAAGAGGGGAAAATGGGTTCCACATGAACTGAGTAAAAGATAGCAAGAATACCAAAAAACCATTTGCTTTATAGATTTTCATATTATACTTATAAGTCCTGTTTGTATAGGCTTCTTGTTGTGGGAGAATTAGAGAACAAAATGTGGGATAACATGATTAGTTTGGTATTGGAGCAGGTGAGAAATCTTTTTCCTTTATCCTCCTTGAAGGAATTTTTAAGGATACTTACTTAAATCATGGAAGTAAAAGACGTTACTTTTTAACAGAGTTCTTCTTAGGGACGAGGAGAAGGGAGAGAGGGGGGTTATAGAAGGAATAAAATAAAAATTTCTAAATATCTCTGTTATTATGATTTGAATTGAAATTTGAATGTGCTGCAATTCTTGTTCTTAACATTTTTTCCTCTTAGCTCTAATTTTAACTGAGATATTTGTACATTAAGTTTCCAGTCTTCATTTTACCCTACTTCAACTCATACAATTTTCAATTAAACCAACTGTATCAAATCCAGTTTACTTAGGCTGGTTATGGGAGAATTAGAGAATAGTATGTGAAATGATGTCATCAGTATAGAATTGCAGCAGGCGGGGAATCTGCTAAGTTCACACTGAACCTGCATATTGGACTTTCATTCTTCAGCTAGACTTCTTTAATTAAAACAATTCTGTTCGTCATTTTTATAAGTTTCTTAATAACACATTAATGTTTTTTTATAATATATTGAACTTCTCAAGTTGAATTATTTTATTTTTTAATCTAACTCTTTTACTAACTTGTTTTAAATATGTATATTTTTTAATTTAGATCAGTGAAGGCTTCTCATCAGGACAACTAAATGGAAACGACTATGGCATAATAGAAGTTAGTGGAAAATACAGCTCTCCTGAGAAGATACTTCTTTCTCCTTATATTGACTCTAAGCTGTAACTTAATAATGAAAATATTATTATTAGAACACTTTTTTTTTACAATTTTAAT
This sequence comes from Riptortus pedestris, assembly GCA_019009955.1. Lineage (NCBI taxonomy): Eukaryota > Metazoa > Arthropoda > Insecta > Hemiptera > Alydidae > Riptortus > Riptortus pedestris. The sequence continues at coordinate 137,811,094 of CM032233.1, read as the reverse complement.
TGGTTTAATGTTGTGTTTTTAAAGGGTCTTAATTACTTTTGAATACCTTATCATTTGTTTTGTCATATGCTCTGGCTATGCAGCTAAATTATTTTGTCTGTTCATTCTGGGAAGTTGTTTTATATATTTATGCCAAAAAAGATCCCTCAATTCGTTTAAAAGAAAATTATACTAAAAAAATAATGTACATTTTATGAATCTTAGGCTATTTGGAACAAATTAACTCCACGTTACTACTTTTTACCTGACTAGATTCGTATAAAGTAAGAAGAAAAACTAAATAAATAAATTGTCATATTCAAGTTTCTTAACATTCCATTATTTCTATAAGAATTTATATCCGTCTTTTGTTCTGTAAGCCAAAGATTTTAAATTCCTTATTTCTTATTACTTCCTCATTAGCAAAAGCATATACATTGTCAATTGTAATTTTTACCTACTTTAATTTGGGTTCTGTTTAATTTTTGTTAGATTAGATATTTTTAATGACCTAACTATGAAGCAGGGTTTTTTTTTTTTTTTTTTTAATCACCTAGATTGAAAACTTAGTAGCAAAAACTCAAATGTATTATTAATAGTTGTATCCTCTTCCATAGTATAATCCTATTTTTGAAATTTTTTTATTCATTTGTTACTCTAACTAGAAATGTGATGTATACTCTTTTGTCTCTCTTGTAATTGGGTAGTGTATTTTTAGCCTTAAAGAATAAGAAGCAGAATGATACTCTCATGAAATTATTAAAAATCAAGTTCATAGATATTAACTGATTTATCAACAAGTTGATACTAATCATGAATAAGAGTTCCAATCTTGTAGGGAAGGGAGAATGTTGACAAGCCTTGTCAATATGAGGAGGATTGTTTTTTTATTTATTTATTTTTTTTCTGAAAAATTATTTTATTCTAAAAATTTTTAGAAAGCAGTGGGAATCAGGGGTTTAAGGAGATATATTTTATACTGTCCTTTTATGGAATAATTCACTTCGAGGTGGTTCCTGTTGGTTGAAAAACAAATTCAGATGTAACGAACAACTTGAGAAAGTAGATGTTCCCGCAAAAAAATGTACAAAAGCATTCAAATATAAAACGTTTTCAAATGATTGATGAATAACCACTTTGAGGAATAGAGAGAGCTGATTTGCTAACAAGGGCAGTTTTTCTGCCCTTTAGTTATACAGGCTTAGAATAGGATGTAGTATTCTTTTTCTTGTTGTAGTGTTAGTTGAATTCATGACTGAGTTTAGTTTTTAAATATTCAAGTTTAAAATTAACAGTAAATATTACTGGTAATATTTTTTATATTTTAATATATATTCTATTGATTGTTTATTGTTAAATTTATAAAAAGTTTATTTTTATATCTGACTGAGTAAGAGTTCATTGCTTGCTCAGCTGGCTATTTTTTTATTTTTTAATTGAAAGTTAATATTATTTCTTATAAATATGGTGCTAAGAATGACTTCCATTATTATAATTCCTAATAATATTACTATTTATTAGGTGTACGTCATTATTTAGAACAAAATGTTGCACCATTAGAATTTTGCTTTGGACCATTTTGATTATTATTCTATTAGGTGTTTTGGAAATATATGGTTAATTCATATAAATTTCAGCTATGTGAAAAAAACATGGTATATTATATTGCTCTCTTCATTTTTTTTTGAGGGTTTTGGAGTATATGTTTTGTATCCATTTTATAATAAATGTATTTACTTTTACACATAGTTTTCTTTTAATCTTCTAATGTTCCGTATTGCCTTCCTGTTCGTACATTCTTAGTTCATACTTCTCAGAAGGTTGAAATAAGAGTACCCAGTACTAATTATCTGAAAAAATATACAAGAAAGCTGTTATTACTTAAATCACGTAATGGAAACTATCCTAAAATAATGCTTATACAGTAAATAATTTTTATACTTGCATATTTTATAGTTCAATGGGTTTAAAAAAGCATTGGGATGTTGGAGCTAGCAAATTTGTACCTCTAGAAGTTATTTTCTACAATTTTTGTTTTATACATTTATTTGTTACTCAATATTAAGGGAATTACTTGTAATTTTTGGTGGGTTTAAGTAAACCACTATTGCTATTCATTTGGCTCACATAATTAAATTTTATATAATGAAATCTTTTGTGTCCTGGTTAATACCTTTTTTTTTTGGTTTGTATCAGGACTTTGATAATGGAGGATTGCGGAATGTAATGTTATCTGTTTGTTATCTGAGTTGTAATGAATTGGGGATTACATTACATTTTCCATTAGTAATTTTATGTTGTGAAATTTACGAGTCATCTATGAATTATTTACTCTTTCTCATGTTCATAGAGCTAAGTAGCAGAAACTACACCAATACTCGAATAGAACACCTAATAATCCTTTATAACTCTTTTCTCAAATACTTTTATCATAGGATTATTTCAAGTTTATTACTAACCTTTTTTTAGACCTTTTATCCAAAATCAACTCTGCGTAATTAAATTATTTACTACATTGCAGTCTTCAAAACAAATGGTCGTCTCTACTCGTACATCAAGTGTCCCAACTACTTTAATATCATCTATGGAAAACATTCCTTTAATATCTGAAGTTATTGAACTGGTGAAAGTTTGGATTCTGTTCTTAGTTAGCCCTTCTTTGATATACACATTCCCTAAAAGTCTCTGCAGTAGGGAAATTATTACCAAAAATACAGTTTTTCTATCTTCCTTTAATGCAATATCAATGGCCTAGAAAGACACTTGGATGACCTGAAATACCTAGTGCGCAGGAAGTAATCCAAAATAATTGCCTTAAAGGAAACACACACAATTCCTAATAAAACTCACTTCTCTCCATGGATTTTCGACATATAGACGACACCACACTCTTAGAGGTAAAGCATCTAGTGGGGTCTGCATTCTTGTTAAAGACACACTTTACTGTGAAGGCCTCCCTATTAGAACCACCATTCAAGCAGTTGGAGTAACAGGTTGACATAACTGACTTACAAGACTTACTCTTAAACTGCCTAGACCACTAATATTCTTAGGGGGCGTGAATGCAAATTGAGTACGTACTGGAACTCCCCATGCACCAATACTAGCGGACGCCTCATTGAAAATCGTTTAGACATTAACGACCTAATATCACTAAATGATGACAGACCAACACACTTATCCCCATGGACCGGAATACACTCAAACATAGACCTATCAACATCCTCCCCAGACATACTCACACGGTTTACATAGGAAACGAATCCAGGCCCAATGAACAGTGACCACTTCATCATTATTGGTGTTGATTCCCCTCCTGAAAATGTCAAAATTCCTCTCAAATACAACTGCAAAAAATCAGACTGACTAAATTTGTGAGATGTATATTAGAGGATATGAGTGCGAAAGACATTCGAAGAATTAATAACTATAGCAATATAATATTAACAACAGCTGATACATCCATACCCAAAACAAAAATGAGAAACAAACACAGTTCTTTGGTGGAACGATAAATGCAAAAAAGCAGGAAGGATAAACGCTCTGCCCTCAATAAGTTTAAGTTATATCAATCCTAAAATAATCTGATTAACTACAAAAAGAGCTAAAGCATTTGCACGGTATACAATTGTCCAAAATAAAAAACAAAGCTAGCTAAACTTCATATCAAATATAAACAGAAACACCCCAGCACAAGTAATATGGACCAGTATCCGCCTTTTGCAACATCGAAACTAAAAATCTCAAATTTCCGGTGTCAAAATTCAAAATCAAATCACTTCTAATCCTAAACTAACCTTGAATGCACTAGCTCAACCTTTCAGTACCATTACAAGATGCAGCAAAAGCTTAGAAAGCCTGTCCCCTGGTCCATCAATTTCGAGCCCTTCCTGCAATAGCCCATTAGATGAACCCTTTTCATACGACGAGCTCTGTTACACATTAAGACATTCAAAATATAATACCCCCTGGTCCTGATAACATATCAGTAGATATGCTAAAGCATATGCCCAGAGCTAGTACCTTAAAATTGCTTTACATCATGAACAAAATTTATAATATGGGTAATGTTCCTGAAAGCTGGAGGCAGAGCATCATAATCCCTGTTCTAAAACCGAACAAAGATAAAACTGATGTTAAAAGTTATCGACCTATCTCTCTTACTAGCTGTGTCAGTAAGTTATTTGAAAGAATGTTAAATAAATGACTGCTTTGGTTTCTTGAATCATCAGGCTCTCTTTTGAAATTCCAATGTGGCTTTAGACAAAGTCAATCCACAATGGACCATATTATCAGACTAGAAAACGCCTTTATAAATGTCTTTGTAAACAAAAAATCAGTCCTAGCCGTCTCATTTGACATAAAAAATACTTTTAACACAGTTTTTAGAATGTAATTTTATCCCGATGCTCTGAATTGGGTGTTAGAGATAAAGCCCTCTGATTTATTCGAGGATTTCTTTCCAACAGATCGTTCAGAGTAAGAAATAACACTTGCACCTCTGAATTATTTAACCAGGGAATGAGTGTTCCTGAAGGGAGTGTACCAAGCACAACTCTATTTATTATTGTGATGGACACAGTAAAGGAATACATTCCAGCAGATATTGAGTACTGCCTATATGTTGGCCATCTACTAATACTACAGCACAACCTCTACACTGCCTGGCCAAGAAAAAAAAAATCAAGAAACAATTAACCTCCTTGAAAAATGGAGTGAAAAATTTGTCTTTACTTCCTCAGCAGCAAAAACTCAAACTACACTAACAAAAAGACATCCACTACCAATTACATTTAAACAATGAACCCATAACAGAATTACATACAATGAAATTTTTAGGCATGTCCTTTGACAAACACCTAACATTTGAAGGACCTTGTCAATAAATGTAGAAAATCCTTACATTTTTTGGGGATCCTAAGTAATACTAAATGGGGTTCTGACAGGAAAGTAATGTTAAACTTCTATCGAGATCTCTTTTGGATTATGGAAGTATAGCATACTTCATTGAGTCTATAAAATGCTTATTTTTCAAATCAGCTTACACTTTTGCAAATGAAAAACTATGTTCCCTAAAATTTGAGTGATTTACCATAAAATCACAAGTAAACTTTTTGTGTCCTATTACAAATTAAATTTTCAAAAATACTTTTTTTTTTTTGTGAACTGTAACCAATACAACAAGTAAAATTTGATATTTTTGCTTCATCATAACTAATGATTCATTCTAATAATATAATTTCATGTAATTTTTATTTTATTTTAATTGTTATAATATTTTAATAAATGTTTAGTTTTGTTTAATAATCTATCTTTTAAATAAAAATTTACCGATTTGTATGTCTGGAGGGAAGCCTCAACTTTGAATAATGGATCCTTAGGTATTATTTTTACGTTACTTTTACATATCATTGTCCTTAACGTAGTTTTGAATTTTGTAGTACAATGAATCCAGGGTGTATGATAGAGTGCCAGGGGTAGTTTAGAGCTCTGTAATAAATAAATAAATAAATAAAATAAGAAGAAAGAATCCATAATATTTTCATGATGTAAATAAATAATTAAATCCATTGAACAAATTTTCAATGTTCCAGTCACCATTACATTATGCTTTTAAAAAGAAAATATAATAAGTACAATATTAAAATTCTGTTTTATTTTTGTTGACCATTGGTTTCTTTTATTTCATGGGCCACGTGAGTCTGCTAATGCATATGTAATACTAGTTGACTCAATTAGTCACTTATGCTGTATGAGTATTGGTACCCTCTATTATACTGATAATATAATAAACCAAAATAATCACTTATAATATTGTATTCATCATCATTAATATCAAGATCTAAACACTACTCCATGTAGTTGCAACCACTGAGAAAAAGCTATGTTAAAATGAATATTCCATATGTCAGAAAAAATAAGCTGGGGTAAATCTAAGAAAAATTGAAATATATATAGCAGTCATGATAAAGTTTGACTATTTGGAATTTGGAATAAAAACAATTCTTGATCTCAGAAGGTTGAGGGATGTTGAATTCCTACTTCTAAAATGGGAGGGCATATATCACAATTACTAAATCATTTGATATATAGGATTGATGTGATATATAGGAGGAATATTTTTCCTCCTTGTACTTATTTAATTAAATCTTCTTTAATAGCTGAATGTAATGTTCTTCAATATATATTGCCCTCTTTTATTTTCACTAGATGTGACTTACATTTTGGTTTGTACTGTAAAGATTCGATGTTATCATGAGCCTCTGTCCTATCTCATTTAGAATCTCTATCAATTTCCTTTGCTCATTCCTATTTTTCTGATCAGAATCTGTTTGTAAAATGATTCTTAATTATTTTGAAAACTGGAGCTTCATTTAAGTTTATAATTTTGTTCTTATCATCTGTTAGTTCGTGAATCTTATCTATCATTCATGGGTTTCTGGGAAGTAGTGTCTTTTTGTCAAAGATGTTGTCTGCTGTGAGCTTTAACTCTTCCTCCATTTTCACTCACTTGTTTGGAAACAACAAATTTTTGGTAAAAACTTAATAGGTTTTCTCTAGAAATGTTCCTTTCGCTTTTTATAGTCCTCTAGGTTACCTTTTAATTTGTTATATTTCATAACATTATTTTGCAGTTAGCCATAACTAATTACTTGTTCCTGTTTACTTCCTCTCCAGTAAGACTATCAATTTATTACCTATCACTTCAGGCCTTGTTACCCAGTCTAAAACTACTAACACCATTACATAATATCCAATTGAAGACAATGTATGATGATATATGATATGGCTAAAACTGATGTCATTAACAATATGTTCTAGATACTACTCCAACAAATGTGATGCAATCACAACCACTGAACCAGTTCCTAAATGCAATCACATTACTCATGAACACACTCATTCAGAACTGACAACACAAACAGAACAAATAACATTGAAAGCCAATGCAACATGAATGGAGTAGACAGACTTCCCTACACATTTAATACACCTAAATTCAGGAGACAGGAAGACTAACAAAAGTCTGTCATGCAGGGGCAGTGTAAACTAAGCAGATTTCCCATGTGCTAGTAAGACACTATTGATCTCTTCTCACCATATATTTTCTATTTCTCATTAAAATGAGTAGAAGTGGGGGTTTTACTGAAAACTGAAGACAAGAGAGTAGGAATAGCTTGCTTAATATTTGAACTACGAAAAATTGTATAGAACAACAATTGGTTCTGTGACATTTTTTGATACAACTGATAAGAACCGAGATATTTTTCATTTTCGATCTCCTCTCTCTAAACCCCTTACAGCATGTCAAGTACAGTTGGACACACACACTGATTGAGTGGTTTAGGCGGTAACATAAAAAATAAATATAACAGTTTAAATCTATGAACATTTTTAAATTGGCCTACGTATTTTCCCCTTGCTTGGAATGTTTGTTCTAGAATTCTTTCATTTATAAACGATTTATTTTAGAAAACATGGTTTCTATTTCAGCCAATAAAGAAGCCAGAAGAATTGCTCTATAGCAGGTCTACATTTGGGACAGACTCCGCCAAAAATACTAAGTGGCAACCATAAGAATTAGCATATGTTTTCAACTACAGAAGGCTCTATTAACCCTCTGTTAGGCGCAGGTCATTTCGAAACGACTCTAGGCACGGGTCACCTATGAGGTGACGATGGAGAAATATGTTGGTAAAACTGCTTCTTAGGGCAAAAATGGAGTTAAACAAATATAAATACTTATCTGAACATATAGTAAAACTATTTTACTTTAAAAGATAGCAAAGTGACACATGAATATGTCTTACAACTATCAAAAATATTAATTCATTTCAGGTAACATGAAGCTATTTATGAACAATGAATTCTTTTGGTACTATTTACTTAGCTACTAGAAAAAAATATATAAAAAAAGTACAATAAGAATAGTTTAGAACTACTTAATCATTTGATTTCTGCAGGAATGACAAATACAAGAAAACATTTAAGATAGAAAAGGAAATTAAAACGTTTCACGTCGAATCTTTTAGTGCCATCTAGTTCTACTCAGGTGAGTTTCTTGCCCAATGTTTTACATAAAGTCTTATAAATTCATTCTCGCTCCTCTGTATGTGCCAGCTAAGAAAAGAAGATCAATATAGGCTTTTATTTCTGCCTAGGAAATTCTGGCTCAACGATTTCGTTTCTGTAGTGCACAACACTGCTTATAATCGTCTCATCAAAGAGACAGAACCAGCAGTCAAGTTCATTAGTAGCCTCCTTTGCCGCCCCTTTCACTCCCGGAAGGTATGTCAATAAATTATGGTTTTCCTATTTTACGCAAAGGAAAAAGGGTTTCCTCCACTCAAAACGGGCAACGATCTTTCTGTTCACACTTCTCAATGCAACATAATTTTTTCATGAATTTTCATGCTCATCCTCCCCATCACTTTCCGATTCCACGTGACTTTATTCAGTCTCTGAGTCTATACCCCGGTCTATAAGCCGTTTTCAAATTCCAAATCTGTGTCGTTCTGTATGTTATCGTCTTCTTTGAAAGGATCCAGTAATGTGTGGAGGAGTCTAGCAATGTCATTTTGATTACTCAAGTCAAAAATACGTATTTCCTGGTCCATTTTTTCTGAAAAATGTTTTAAAAATGCATTGTTAGTCGCGGTCACCTCAGAGGTGAATTCCCTATTTTGTAGGTATTTTTAACTATTTAAATGCAATCAAAGCACTACATACGTCAAATGATAAATATGTCTAAGATAAATAGATTAAATATAGAAATAAAAGAAAATGAAATACTAACAATTTTGGTCGCGGTGCACCTGTGGGGTGATTTTAGCACAAGGATCACACTGTGTAAAAACTTCGAAGGTCAAACCTATACTGTTTTGAGGAGGAAAGGAAGCTATAAGCATTGCTGGAGGTGGAAGTCGTTGGGTTCACTCAATCGGAAGCTATTGGAAAAACACCTCAAAGATGCACCTGTCAGGACGCCGCGACTAACGGAGGGTTAACTTTTAGAAGATTTCCCATAAGGGAAATTTGCTATGAGGTCCATTAATATATATATATATATATATATATATATATATATATATATATATATATATATATATCTTTTATTACCGCTCTAGTGGTCGAAATTTTTGTTTGTTTGTACCAAACTCGATATTATATTTAAACTTTTTATGTAAAACTGAAGAAAGCTCGTTAACGGCTGAAATCAGACCTGTAGGAGGGGATTTCAAAAATTCAAAATATCTCCGTTATTATAACTCCGAACGAATCGTATTGCAACTTTAAAGTTCTATGTGTTTTCTCTATCTTCAACATTAACCGAGATATTGGTATATTTTAGTTTTTGGCTTTCAGTAAACCCCTTTAAGTAAATCACATTTTAAAAACAAGTGAATATATCATGTAAAGTATTATTCCAAGCATAATTGTTTTCAATGGACCTTTATCATGTGAGATACATGGAAATAGTTACTTTGATGATGTCATCAATTAAGATTTTATTGACACCCACATCTGCTCATCGGATAATGTTTTTGGAAATAGAGAATATATGGTATGGTGAGACGAGATCAGTAGTGGGAAATCTGCTTATTGCGAAATTATTACCAATTCGTCGATTGGCACGGCTAGAGGAAGGTTAGTTTAGTTGCCTTTGTGTAGTAGGATTTCTCCTGATGAGGCGTCATATGGACGTGAAATTAGTAGAGATATACAAATGATAATCATTTGATGTTTTCATTCTCTTGTTGACCTTCCGCCATATTAGTTAAACTGAAATCTGCTTAGTTTACGCAGCCCCTGCATAACGAACTTTTTACTTGAAACATAGCATATATTTGAAAGTTCTAAGCGCCAAAATGAAGAACTTATACCAGTGGTACATAGCTGAATTAAGTTGTTACTTTGAAAATATGAATGAAACAACGATTGCTTTTTTATTCATAATTAAAGATCATTTTTTTTGTATTGACATAATAATGTTTGAATAATGACTGGGGATTAGTTATTTATTCTTGTATGTAAGAAAAAAAACTTACTTCTTCAGCAAGATTCTGCCCCCACCAGCAGAAAAGGTATGCATGTAATAGTTCTACTGTCTGAACTTGAACGAGGACCAAAGAATTGAATATTGAATTCTGGGACTGAAAAAAAAAAAAAAAATGTTTTAATCTTCTTTAAATAAAACAAATTATTTTAGATCGCCTAAGGGCAGTCTGATTTAGTGGACTGTATTAATCGGGAAAGGTTGATTCATTTATAATATTGAAAATAATGGTGTAAAACCAGGTATGTAATATAAGTGACTGTGACAAAGAAAATTGAGAAGATATAAGAAATTGTCTTCGAAATGTGGTTGATTGCAGACGAATGCCCCGGGGCAGGGCAAGGAGATGCTCTCCACTCCAGTTGTAGAAAATTAGAAGAAAATGATGATAAATTGTCTTCACTTAGGAAAAACAAGGAAGGCGAAGAGGTTGCCCTTTTCCTCCCTGCCTGGCCCAACTAGGACCTGCTTGCTTCTGCCTTAATCCTTTGCCTTTCTCCAGTAGGCAATTATCCATCTCCACTAATCGATCCATTATGCCAACTTCTACACTATCAATTGTCACAGTATATAAATGGAAATAAGCTGGCTATAATACATTAAATTAATTACAAATTATAAAAAAAAAAATATAATGAAATCCTACGATAGGAAAATATGAAACAAAAGTAAACACGATTACCTGGTGATTGTCTAAATTATGTCCTATGAATAAATGTATTGTAATTCTATACCATTCCAAAGGAGACCCTGTGGGTGTTAAACCCATGGCCAACAAAACCCTCCCAAACAGGCTTTTAGTAAAGGCGTTTATCCGTGATCGAAAAAAAAGAAGCCAACCCGACCCTTTCGTATTTAAAAAAAATCAATCTCAGGTAAGAAAAGAAAGGCCTTTTTCCTTCACAGTTATTTATTCAGTGCGACAGAACTCTTTCAAAGCATACGCTTCATCACCAGTGCCCTGCTGGCAAACTTTTACCATTAAAAATGTCATATAAGATGTCATTAAATTAAAATCAAAAATTTATGTACATATTGAAAGACAAGTAGTTGAATTAGAACCTAAAACTAAGAAAAAATACAAATTAGTGCCCCAGTGAATATTTACAATTAATATATGAAGAAAAATATTTTTACAGATTATAATTAAAATTAAAAGTATATGTACAAAATTTAAATAAAAAAATGAATATTTACATATTTAATGTATAAAATAGAATAAATAGTAAAAAAACCGAATAGTCAACTTTTTTTTAAAACCACAAGTGAAGGAGCACAAACCGTTTTTGTTTTAGCAGATTTCCCTTAAGGGAAATCAGCTATTGAGGTTGTACTCATGGCGAGATTTTTGAAAAATGTTGTCAAATGTCCATCGATCCTACATAGAAGAGCAGATTTCCCTTAGGGGGAATCAGCTATTGAGGTCGTACTCATGACGTGATTTTTGAAAAATTTCCTCAAATGTCAATCGATTCTACCCAGGAGATGACGAAAATAAGGTCCGTTCAAAATTATATATATATATTGTTGTGAAAATTAAATACGTGAAGGTTTGGCAGAGAGGGAGCCGCGTGTTTGGGAGGTGCGAGGGACATGAAAGGAGCCGACCGTAGACTAGTGGAGCCGGCAGCATCTAATTAGGGCCGCATATGTTCCAGGAACGTGCCTAGCCCCTTCTGGCCATTCTGTTTGATGTTTGCCGACAAGCTATATATAAGGGACTCTGACAGTGCCCGAGTCAGTTTATGCTCAGCGGTCTTCGAGGGATGTTCAGTGCTACAGTGCGACTTAGTATTCACAATCTGCAGCACGGCTGTTATTGTCTTCCCGTACAGCTGCTCTCAAACCGAGAAGCACTGTAGGCGGCACCATAACGACAAATCCAAGTGCTGTGGAAAGCCCTGATGATGGTCTCGGCGCTAATGTCTGGGAGTGGTTCAGCTTCGGGCCACCGGGTGAACCTATCGATCATACCCGTAGTTGGGCAATAACGTTTGCCAGCCGACGACCGAAGAGGTCCGATAAAATCGACGTGGATATGCTCGAAGCGGCCGACTGTAATAAAGGAGCCTGGTGGAGTAACCGTGTGGCGGTATACTTTGCTGCGTTGGCAGGCCACACAGCCGCGTGCCCAGGAGGCGATGTCTACCTGCATACTAGGCCAGAAGCAGCGTTGGGTAAGGAGTCATCTTGATCCACGTATTCCTGGGTGGCTGAGATCGTGGAGCTTCTTAAAGAAGGCGTGTCTCAAGGGTGAGGACAGATAGGGGCGAACTCTGGAAGTGCTAGTCTCGCTGAGCAGGGTTAGTGCCGGTTTGCGAAGCAATTCAGGGATGCTGGAGTCAGCTTCTTGCTCCATGGCAATCGTCTCCATATCGTCGGGGAGTGAGACCTCTTCCATCCTTGAAAGGGTATCTGCCACATGTCGGATGTCCGTCGTAAATTGGCTGATGAAATTAACGAGCCTGATACGCATGGGCGTAGCGGTTTCCGGGCGCTGTCGGAACATGTGAACTAGAGGTTTGTGGTTAGTGAGGATGACAAAGTTACGTCATTCAAGAAGGGCTCTGAAGTGCCGGAGTGCTCGGTGGATGGCTATAAGCTCCCTGTCGTACGTCGAATACCTTTGCTCAGCACTCGTTAGGGCACTGGAAAAGAATCCGAGAGGTTTCCATCCAGGATCTTCACGTTGTTGAAGAACTGCTCCAATCGCAGTGTTCGAAGCGTCACAAGCAAGTGTGAGTTCGGCATCGTCAGAGGGGTGTGACAAGATGAGGGCTTGCTTGACGTCTTGTTGACACTGACGAAACGCCGTCAGCCTCTTCGGTCCATTCGAGCTGAGTGGAGTCACTTCTCTTGCTGTTGCAGACGAGTGCGTGTAGGGAACGTTGGTGGTCTGCAGCATTGGGCATGAATCGTCTATAAAAGTTGAGCATTCCCAAGAAGCGACGAAGCTGTCCCTTGTTGTTGGGTCGGGGAAACTCTGATCATGTTAACTTTTTTGGGAAGAAATTCGACCCCCTGGGAACTTACGAGGACTCCCGAAAATTCGATTTCAGGTTTATAGAATTCCGATTTGCTGTGGTTGATAGTAAGACCGTGACCGCTTAATGTCCGGAAGACTTCATCCAAGTGAACCCGATGTTCGTCCTCAGAGGCGGATGCTACCAGTATGTCGCCCAAATACACAAAAACATAAGGTAGAGCCAATATGCTGTCCATGAGTCGTTGGAACGTCTGGGCGGCATTCCTCAGGCCGAAACTCATGACGAGGAATTCGAAGAGTCCAAATGGTGTAATCACTGCCGTATTCTTTATGTCCTCTTCCGCCACCGGCACCTGGTAATATGCTCTATTCAGGTCAAGTTTCTGAAGCAGTTCTTACCTCGGAGGTTGGTGTGGAGGTCCTGGATGTTCGGCACGCTGTACCTATCGGGAACTGTTTGCTCATTCAGCCTACGGTAGTCCCCGGAGAATCGTATAGTGCAATCCTTTTTCGTAACAATATGCAATGGACTAGCATACGGGCTAATGGATGGACGACAGATTCCTTCGTCGACCATTTTTAGAAATTCCTCCCTGGCGGCCTTATATCTTTCTGGATGAAGGCGTCGAGCTTTCGCCGTGACAGGGGGCCCTTTGGTCTCGATGAAGTGCCGTATATGGTGCTTCGGTCGCTGCAGGACGGTGGAAGGGCGAGTGATAGATGGGTACTTCCGTAGGAGGTCGTAGTATCACTCGCCACCTGGAACTGCGTAGATCGTGGGTAGAGTGGAATTAGCGATGGTGTCCTTGGAAGTGAGTCCGGTCTTCGCGTCGAGAAGCTGACGACCCCTGACATCAACGAGGATGTGGTGATGAAAATGGAAGTCCGCGCCAATGATGGGGCTGCTGATGTCCGCCAGAATAAAAGTCCACGGAAGTGGCCGTCGGAGTCCTACGTTTAAAGTCTTCTTGACTTCGCCGTACGTCCTAATGGGGGTACCGTTGGCCGCGTACAGAGGGAAGTTGGTAGGTTGCCTGCGGTCCCTGGCCGGGATAACATATATGCATGCACCGGTGACCACGAGATATCTGTCACCCGTGTCTTTCTCCCTCACAAACAATCGGCGGTGATTGGGATCAGCGACGGAGTCCGCCATCTCGGCCGCTGCTTTTAGTTTACCTGGGTCGTTGGAGTAGGCTTCCATGTGCAGGGTTGCCGGCATTTCCGGGCCCTCGCGGAAGGTTTGATGGAAATAGCACCAATCACGATTGCGGCTTCGTGACCGGGTCCGGCCCCGGGAGAGTGCTCGTTCTCGTCGCCCTCGCGCCAATTGACTTTTCAGTTCCTACACGTCTCGGCTATGCTACTGGATTGTTTCCTCCAGGTGAGCTAGTTGAGAGGGTCGGGGTGAGGTGCGTACCTCGTGGATGGTTGGCTCGTACACCTAGGCAATTCTTTCGGCGACTTCTGCCAATTTATCCACGGAGGACTCAGTGGTCACAGCTAATGTTGCCTGCATGCGGTCGAGTAGTGCCCTCAGCCACAATGTTCGTAAAAGGTCTGAGGACACGGAGGTACCTCCGAGACGTTTCAGCTCGTTGAGAAGCTGGGAGGGTCTTTCTCCCTCAGTCAGGCCCCTCTCACCCAAAAGACGGCGGATTCTGAGGTTTTCAGATTCCGCGTACCGGTGCAGAAGTCGAGTCTTAAGAGCTTCATATGGTTCGGCAGGGGGGTTCTACACGATATCCGCCACCTCCTTGAGAATATCGAATTCGAGGTTCGTCACCACCAGCTGAAATTTAATTCGAGAAGAGCTTACCTTCGAGGTGGCGAAAACGGCTTCAGCCTGGCAGACCCAGAGTTCCGGGTCGGCTTTCCAGAAATTTGGTATTCGGATACTCGGCTCTACTCCACAAGCGGCAGCTTCGCTAGTTTCGACTGTTGCAGGCTTCTCCTCTACGTTTCCCCCCATCTGAGTGTCTATCACCTCGGGGTCACTACTTTAGAGCACGAGGTATAAAAAAAAATAATAACTGCTCCAAAATTAAAATAACGCACTATATTGCAAAAATAATGATAAAGTAAATAATAAATATAAAAACACTTCTAATAAAAAACGATAAAAAAATCAAATGAAAACTGTTAATTCTGTTCATTAGCAGAGAGCACGTGCACACAAGAGAGGCTGAATACACACTGAAGGGTAGTCTATTGTCTGGTTACAGGCAGTGTAGCCCGGTAGATTTATCCTAATTAATTAATTCTTTTATTTTTTTTTTGGCAACACTGATTACCTGTGGCGGGTAGACAACCGTTAGGGAAGGTTGCACCTGTGACACTAAACAGCTGCTACAACCTTTTACATTCGTTGCGACTGTCCTCACAGAGGAGGTAGTTGATATTGAGAGGTTCCCGAGGCAGGTTAAGCCACCAGTTTACTTTAATAAATTTGCTAACAAGATTTTTTTTTCAATGATATTTAATGAACATTATAGTAGAATTTGACTAGATTCCAATGGTTTGTTATAATGTTAAGAACAGCAATTTTTTTTTTAACCATGTCTTCCTACTAAGGACATTCCCCTAGTTTTAGGCGTTCTTGGATATGAGGTTTTGTTTTACAAATCCAATTTATTGGTTAGATATTATTCATCTTGAAAGGAGAGAATCAGTACAGGATTAACTGGTCGTAGATCAGATGGGACAAGTCTTTGTTCTTCTAGATATCTTATAGTTTTTGGCCTGTTTCTCAACTTTTGGAACGTGGTTTATAAAAAATAGATAGTTAGAGAGATATGAAGGGGGGGGGACACTTAATATAATTCTATTTCTACTAAGTGAAGAGAAATTTTCCCCCCACCCCAAAGTACATCCTCCCCCCACCCCAAAGTACATCCTCCCCCCACCCCAAAGTACATCCTCCCCCCACCCCAAAGTACATCCTCCCCCGACCCCAAAGTACATCCTCCCCCCACCCCAAAGTACATCCTCCCCCCACCCCAAAGTACATCCTCCCCCCACCCCAAAGTACATCCTCCCCCGACCCCAAAGTACATCCTCCCCCCACCCCAAAGTACATCCTCCCCCCACCCCAAAGTACATCCTCCCCCGACCCCAAAGTACATCCTCCCCCGACCCCAAAGTACATCCTCCCCCCACCCCAAAGTACATCCTCCCCCCACCCCAAAGTACATCCTCCCACCCGACCCCCAAAGTACATCCTCCCCCCACCCCAAAGTACATCCTCCCCCGACCCCCAAAGTACATCCTCCCCCCACCCCAAAGTACATCCTCCCCCGACCCCAAAGTACATCCTCCCCCCACCCCAAAGTACATCCTCCCCCGACCCCAAAGTACATCCTCCCCCCACCCACCCCAAAGTACCTCCTCCCCCCACCCCCAAAGTACATCCTCCCCCCACCCAAAAGTACATCATCCCCCCACCCCAAAGTACATCCTCCCCCCACCCCAAAGTACATCCTCCCCCCACCCCAAAGTACATCCTCCCCCCACCCCAAAGTACATCCTCCCCCGACCCCAAAGTACATCCTCCCCCCACCCCAAAGTACATCCTCCCCCCACCCCAAAGTACATCCTCCCCCCACCCCAAAGTACATCCTCCCCCCACCCCAAAGTACATCCTCCCCCGACCCCAAAGTACATCCTCCCCCCACCCCAAAGTACATCCTCCCCCCACCCCAAAGTACATCCTCCCCCCACCCCAAAGTACATCCTCCCCCCACCCCAAAGTACATCCTCCTCCCCCACCCCAAAGTACATCCTCCCCCCACCCCAAAGTACATCCTCCCCCGACCCCAAAGTACATCCACCCCCCCACCCCAAAGTACATCCTCCCCCCACCACCCCAAAGTACATCCTCCCCCCACCCCAAAGTACATCCTCCCCCGACCCCAAAGTACATCCTCCCCCCACCCCCAATGACATCCTCCCCCCACCCCAAAGTACATCCTCCCTCCACCCCAAAGGACATCCTCCCCCCACCCCAAATTAAATCCTGGCTACACTGCTGATAGGAAGCAATAAGACTACGCTTAACATTTTCCCATTTAACCAGGGGACTATATTTCTGTTGCTCTCTCAATTATGGAGAGAAAATGTGTTTTTCCATTCACTTAAGAAATCTTTTTACTGTATTCAGGTTACCTCATTGGGAGAATGTACCCGTATAATTTTAAGAATGTAGATTATTCTGTCTTTGTTACTTATCATCCACAACACACTGTAGCATTTAACAGAATTATCCATTACCATCATCAGAAGATATCCTGAAGCTGCTAAAAGTATCGATGTGGCAACAAATGTTGTTAAAAGGGCCCAGCCTAAAAATTTTTCTGCTTGTACTTTCCATCTGCAAATAAAGTTTAGCATATATTTATATACGAGTAGGATGTCTTATCTGCAGTACTACCAATGTTCAGTGTTCAAATGAAAAAAGTCCGTGAGGCAGGGGCTGCGTAAACTAAGCAGATTTCCAACGTAAAGTTATACAATAGAGAAATCTCCATGCGAGTGCTGAACAGTTACGGAAACGGCCGAACTAGCTTTCGGCGAGAACGAATAGAAGCGTTTTTAAATTTAGGATTTTCTTTTTTAACAGATTTCTCTCAAGGGAAATCAGCTATTGAGGTCGTACTCATGGCGCAATTTTCGAAACATTTCTTCAAATGTCCATCGATCCTACCCAGGAGATGACGAAAATGAGGTCTGTTCAAAATTATATATATATGTATATAAAAGAGGATACTAGCGTTAACAGATATATATAAAACTGTTAACGCTCTAGCGGTCGCAATTTTTGTTTGATTGTTACCAAACTTGATATTTAATCGTTTTATGTAAAAAGAAAGATCAAGTTCGTTAATGGCTAAATTCGGGCCAGTGGGAGGGGGGGGGGTACAGGGGGATTTTCAAAAATTCGTCATATCTCCGATAGTATACGTCGAATCGAAAAAGTGTATATAACCAATCTTATTGCAAATTAAATGTGCTATAAATAATGTTATATACATTTATTCTCTATCTTGAATATTCTGTTCTATCTGTTCAGTTCGGAGTGGTTGGCAGACCTATTTGTTTACAATTTAGAAGACGTTTCCGTTGGGAGCTTATTAAAATTAACTGAAACATTTCTCATTACTGTTTGTCTTTACTCACGGTGGTGTTAAGTGTTAGCAGTATGCAAATTTCTCTATTGTTAAACTTTACGTTGGAAATCTGCTTAGTTTACGCAGACCCTGCGTGATGGACTTCTACCTCTATGTCATCAGCTACTTATTTTATAAAAATTTCAATTAAAAATTTTCTTATTGTGTGTGTATTTCTATATATATAACTAAATAAAAAATTGTTTGTATTGCATTTGGTATCTAAGATAATTTTGCCGAGGGCCCAGAGAGCTGCCAGTTTGGCGCTGAGCACTACTCATAGGTCTTTAATTTTAAGTGATTAATTATTTAATGTTTTGAATCTCGAAGTGAGTACATTTTTAAAAATTTCCTCTTATTGCCAAAAAGTTTCTTTTTCATGCACTTATTTATTTTTCCTACGTGCTGCATTTCGTATAAAAGAGATTGATAAAAATGTTGCCAAAGTATACTTACGAATAAGAAACATTTAAATTTATAATATTTAATTTGTTAGTTCTAAAGACAAATCTTTAGCAAAAAAGGTTTCTGTACTTACTTTAAGAGAGCCTGATGGTGTTTAATGTTCTCTTTCAAACAGAAATACATGCATTCTTGAAATACTGGATCCATAAATTTGTGATTGTTCTTAGGCTCAATTCCATACCGGCTCCGGTAGCGATTAGTTGCTCTTTCTTCTATTTTCGAAATAGAAAGGTTCAGCAAGGTAAACTGTGTCGTAAACGTTATTAGTAAACTGGTATAGCCAAGGCTTAATGCTAACAACTCAAGACAAACGCAGGCTGTCGTTAATATCATTAGTATGTACACTATAATGTAGCCCACTAATTCCTTTTCATTCCAGTAGGAGACTAAAGGTAAAGGCAAGTAAGGGTTTATGACGGCATCTTCTGGTATTTCTCCACCGTTCTTGGCGTATTCAACGATAGGCATTATAAACATAACTCCACTCCCCGTCATCGCCACTATAATCATCACCTTTTTTGTCAAATCCTTCAAGAAATCTTTATTTTTTCTAATTATTTTCAACCCTTCTTCGCTGATATCGTCTTCTTCGTACTGATAAAATCCTTTTCCGATGGTAATAAGTACATAGTCAATGGATTTTCTGTTCAAATGGTACATGACGGATGAAAAAACATAACCAGCCGTTGTGAATAAATAATGTATAGCTTGAAAAGCACTGAACATGTCTCCCAAGGGCAGGGCAATGATGACCGTGAACGGGAGAGGGTATATTAAAAAAAACAGAATTAACGATTCAAATATAAATACATACAGCCAGTTGAGAATTTCATATTTATCCTTTAATACATACATTCCTCCCAGGCGGAAAAGAAAACCTTGGCATTCTTTATAGCCTTTGATCATGTAGAAATACTCCGAATCCTGTCTTTTCATCTAAAAAAAAACAAACAAAAAGAAATTTGATTAGGAAAATTCGCAAAATTATAGCAGATTTCCCGTAAGAGAAATCAGCTATTGAGATCGTACTCGTAATGCGATTTTTGAAATTTGTCTTCAAATGTCCATCGATCCTAGCTAGGAGATGACGAAAATGAGGCCCGTTCAAAACTGTATATATTTATTTATAATACATCAGTTTACAGGATAAGCCAATACTGATGGGAGGTCGGTTACTTAATGCATTACAAAATATGATCCTATTACTTGGGGTACAAACAAAACACATTAGTAATAATACAGAAATAGTAGCAATAAAATAAGATATAAATCAAGAATAAAGTAAAATTAATTGTTTTACAAAACAAATAAGGATAAAATAAAAGACCAATAAACAACAACAAAGAAAAACAACATAGGAATTAAATAACCTTACAGTATCCAACTCAGAAACAAAAATTAGAACGAAGCGAAACCAAAATAATTTAAATATTTTAGACAACGGAATATATGTACTTATATTTTAATATAGCAAAATAGGAATTACAAACTAAATAATACATTTTCTAATTTTTAAACAATTAACTATGTATAAGGGTATATTATGTAATTGGTCTTCTGTACGAACACATAATAATGTTGCGATATCAATAGAATTAAACAAATATGTTTGAATAAAATATGTCCTAAAGTAATTATTTATTTGGCATTCAAGGAAAAAGTGAGAGAAACAGTCTTGTCCTGAATGACAAAGGGGGCAAGGTTTGTCAACAACAAAATCAAAACATTTTCCATTATAAAAAATTCTATTTTGCTTGTCACCAGCCATTCTAAATTGGGCTATAAGTCTCGATTCGAATGGAATTTATCATGTGATAAAGCATCTAAAATTGATTAAGAGAAAATTAGTTTCAGCTTCTATTTTGCGCGTATTACGAGCCAAATTTACCTTTGAGGTTAGTTCCCGATAGTTGCGCCTATAGGGTAGCAAGTATGTTAAGTCAAATTCAACCAGATGGATCTGAAAACCCCATTTGTTTTGTATCTAGAACATTGTCAAAAGCTGAATCAAACTACTCTCTTATAGATAAGGAAGCTTTAGCTATTGTGTTTGCGATTAAAAGATTTAATCAGTACTTGTTTGGTAGAAAATTCACGCTTATAACAGACCACAAGCCTTTGTTATCAATTTTCTGTCCCAAAACTATGATTTTGACATACAATATGAATCCTCTCAGGGAAATGCTTCTGCAGATTGTTTATCCCGCTTACCTTTAGAAGCTGAACATGTTAACGAACAGTATGAGGAAAATCCTTATGTAGGAACTTATTTGCAATTTATAGCGGAGGGAGAAATCCCAATAAATTTTGTTGACATTAAGATGGAAACACAAAAGGACCCTGAGTTAGATAAGGCGTTTGGTTATGTATTGTACGGCTGGCCTAATGAGGTTCAAGAAGAATTAATTACTTCATAAGGCGGAGCGAACTAACTATTGAGCACGGTATTTTAATGTGGGGTAATTGTGTAGTTATTCCTAAGATCTATAAAAGGGCGATGTTACAAGAATTGCATTGCGGCCATTTAGGAATAGTTAAAATGAAGGCTCTAGCTCGTTCTTATTTGTGGTGGCCTTCAATAAACCACTTGATGTAGCTACAGTTCTCATAAACATCAGCTATTTTGCTAATATCCTCATTAACAAGATCAATGAGGTAGTCATCTTCACTGTTAGGTTTACAATAAGTATTACCGATAACTATAATTTTTTCATTGAACTTGAATTTAATGCATAAAAAATAATCTTTGGAAACCAATAATTCTAAATCAGTAACAAGATTCTTTTTGCAAAAAGTAATGAGGCCACAACTAGGCCTACCTTTACAAAATATCTTTGACGCTTTGACAAAAAAAATATGATAATCTTCCAAGAAATATGGACGTTTTATAATTTCAGAAGAGACCCAAGTTTCACATAGACAAATGATATCCAAGTTCAATAATGAATTGGTATCTTCTTTAACCAAATTAAAAAGATTGAAATAACTGTGAACATTCCAAAATCCAATTTTAAGTGACTTACGGCGTTCTGTGTTTATTATTTTACCCCTTCCGTCTTTTCCTCCACATCCAAGTTTTTTGTACGTTTGACATCAAGGAATTGGCTCTACGCCTCACGTACTGGATTTTCTTTTCTTAATCCGAACATCGGATATGGAAGAAGGTGGCAATTCTGTATTACTATCAAAGACGCTATCTCCGTCCGAAGTTAGACTTAAACCTTCGGTTTGTTCGTCTTTGCTTGAAGTTGCGAACTTCGCAAAATCACTCCAAGATTCAATTATAATTGGTCTATCATTATCAGATTGTTTCATAAAAACTGTATTATTTTTGAACCAAACATATATATAATTAAGTGTCTTCTGAAGTTCTTTAGCTTTTCTAAACAGTTCATTATAAAACAGTGAAAGGATGTCATTGACATAAATACTCGTAGGGGTTTCATTAGGCGTGAATATTTGTGTATTTAGTTCAGATTTCTTCATTTTGTATTTATTTAAAAGGTCTATTTTATCAGATTTCCTTAAAAAAGAAACAACAATAGGGGGTGCAGTCGAGAACTTACTATTCATTGTATAAAAATGATTGAACAATTCGACATTATAATCGATTTCCAAGGCCCTACATATGTTTTTTAGGGTATCAGAAAGATTTTCATTTTTTGACCTTGGAACATTTACTATTTTTATATCGTTTGTAAGGCTATTTTGCGATATCCTTGCACATTACAAATTTATAGCATCCAATTCTTTCTTCAACTTAATATTTTATTTTCTTAGAAATTTATTTGAATCTAAACAGGTTTTTAATTTGTTTTCTAATGAGGGAAAGTTATTTTTCATTTCGGGCGTTAAATTGTCCAAGTGTTTTCCCAGAAGGGAATAATCTCCTTCAAGACCTGAAACTACCGAAGCAGTAGTTTTTGTTGACGTAGCAATTCTTGGATACACGTAAGAAGTAAACTGATAAGGGCTTCTTGAAATCAGCTTAGTTTACAGAGCCCTGCGTGACGGACATTTTCTTTGTGATGCAGATTGATGATAACATCGGTACAAATTTTGCCATATATGTTCCTAAACCAATGAAGCTTTTGAGCTCAAAAACATCAGTAGGGTCTGGCATCTCTTTTATAGCTCTGACCTTCTCACGGGCCAACTTTCAAACCGTCTCTATTGATGATGTGACCCATATATTTAACTTGACGTTTCTTCAGCGAAACTTTACTTTTGTTGAATTTCAGATTTGTAGCTTCGGCTGTGGCTAAATGAGGCTCTAGAGCTCGCTCATGGTATGCAGAGGCTTCTTCATCGGTTGTTCCTCGTCCTAAAGCCAAAATGTCTTCTTGGACAATCACTATGTCTGGTGTTCCTGCAAAACGTTCGCAAAGACGACACTGGTAAATATTGGGTAACAGCTCTTAACCGAAAGGAAGTCGGAGCCGGTATTTTCTAAATGGAGTCCAAAAATTAGTGAGTCTAGAATTCCGATCATCTAGTTTCTGGTTCGAAAATCCTTCTTTTGTACCTAGAAAATCGACTGTGCTTTAGCTCGTGGCAATGCTATCCATTGCTGGCATCTCATCTTCCTTTTACTTTAAGGCTTGATTAAGATCTCTTAGATCTATGCAGACCCGCAGTTTTTTAGTAGTTTTAACCAGACTAGACTACTTATCCAATCGCTTGGGCCGGTTTCATTTTTAGCAGATTTCTCTTCAGCGAAATCAGCTATTGAGGTCTTACTCATGACGTGATTTTCGAAAAATTCCTTCAAATGTCCAAAATGAGGTCCGTTCAAAATTATATATATATATATATATATATATATATATATATATATATATATATTTGTCTGTTAACGCTTTAGCGGTCGTAATTTTTGTTTGATCGTTACGAAACTCGATTTTTAACCGTTTTATGTAAAAAGAAAGATCAAGTTCGTGAATGGCTGAAATCGGACAAGAGGGAATATTAAGGTTATTATGCATCGGATCAAAAAACTGTATAGAACCAATCGTATTGAAAATTAAATTTACTATAAATATTGTTATATACATTTATCCTCTATCTTGAATATTAACCGAGATATTTGCATTTATTATTATTAATAATTATTTATTAAGTGTGTGGGACATGTGATCGGGTATTGTTAATAGTTCGGCGAGTATTGTGATTAGTTCGGCCATTTCCGTAACTTTTCGGCTCAGGTTTAAGCTTCTTCTAACGTTTCTTGTCGTTTCAGCTTTTACTTTGTGAGATTTATGAAAATACGTTCTGTTCACCCCCCCCCCTTCTTTAGTTTTTGCACTACAAAAATTTGAGTTATTAAAATATAAATTATTCTGATTCATTATAAATTGCAGTACTAGATATAATAAATAGTTTACAATAAAGTTATTGTTTTATATTCAGTTGTTTATCAGTAATTGTTTTTCTTTCCGGTTAAGAATATATCTGTCTATCTGTTCAGCTCTGAGTGGTTGGCAGACCTATTTGTTTACAATTCAGAAGCTGTTTCAGTTGGGAGTTTATTAAAATTAATTGAAAGATTTCTCATTACCAATTGTATTTACTCACGGTGGTGTTGTGTTACCAGTATGCAGATTTCTCTATTGTACAACTTCAAGTGGGAAATCTGCTTAGTTTACGCAGCCCCTGCGTGACGGATTTATTATGATCTCATTTTTTCCCTTCTCGTCAAGCTTAACCTTGAGTTCATTCCTGAGAGGCATCGGTGCTTGCTTTTTTACTGGTGGAAAGTAGAGTCAATGCTTAGCACACAGCCTGTAAGCAACCAATTGCCCTCATCGTACTTAGCCAAGATGTCTTCAGCTTTCCTTGTCTCTTCTAGCTTAGCCATGGCGATGGTTTCAGCTTTGGCTCCGTTATGAAGCTCAACGAAGCCTAATTGTTCATTAGTGATGGACGAGAGTATTAGCATTTTCGGACCTGGGTGATTAATGGACTTGGGTGGCAAATTTCTTGTAATGACTG
Organism: Riptortus pedestris; assembly: GCA_019009955.1. Classification (NCBI taxonomy): domain Eukaryota; kingdom Metazoa; phylum Arthropoda; class Insecta; order Hemiptera; family Alydidae; genus Riptortus; species Riptortus pedestris. The sequence continues at coordinate 137,786,451 of CM032233.1, read as the reverse complement.
AATAAAGGACACACACACACACACACACACACACACACACACACACACACACACACACACACACACACACACACACACACACACACACACACACACACACACACACACACACACACACACACACACACACACGCACACACTCACACACCTCATTTTCGTCATCTCCTTGGTTGGATCGACTGACATATGAGGAGGTTTTTCAAAAATCGCTTGGTGAGTACGATCTCAAAAGGGGGGAAATCTGCTTAAAACATTTTGATGACATTATCATAACTCATGTGTAATCGGAATATTTGATCTTTAAGGCTGGCTTACCTTTCGTCTCCTGCTGGACTTGCAAAAAGCTTGTAGGCAAATGCTAGCGAGCTACGAGGTTGAATAGGCGGCAATTCAATAAACAAAAGAGATTCCTAAGCAAACGAAGTATTCTGTTTGTTTAAGAGTTCTGATTCTGTTTGTTGTGTTTTCGTAGGTGACTAAGCACACACTTCTTAAATTTTAATGATTTGCCCACTATCTATCCACTCTCTAGCTCAGCCTGTCAACTTCTTGGTAAATAAGGTTAATATTTAATATTTTAAGACTACACGACTTTCAGTTCACACGATGCTCCAAGCGTCCTTGTGTCTAACAAATTGTTTGTCACACGGTATTGAATTTTTCCGTTTACTCAACATTGTCCTAGGCTAGGGAAAACACTTGGAGGGAAAGCTCATGTAAGGCACACGCCTAAGTGAAAACGTCCGAAAGTCCGTCACGCAGGAGTTGCATAAACTAAGCAGATTTCCCACGGGAAGGTTTACAACAGATAAATAACACATTACAACATACTGATAACACCACCGTCAATGTTAAGTGAATAAATACAAACGGTAATAAGAAATAATTCAGTCAATTTACAAGTTAATAATATCTACAGAGGAAAGCATCTGAATGAAACAAACAAGGCGGCCAACGGTGAATAGGTAAAATTATTCTAGACCGGAAACATGTACAATTAATGAAATATATCTGAATATAATATATTAAATTTATTGAAAACTATTTACTATAGCTAGTAGAGTAATTTGAAATGAATCAAAATAATTCCAATCCCTCAGATTATAGTAATCTAAGAACATAAGAAGGGAGGGGGCAACAGAACGTATTTCTTTATATCTCCTATAATAAAACTTTGTTGAAAACAATATTTGGTATTTAATCTTGTAATGAAGTGGTTCATGATACAACAGCTTATTATTGATATGACACGAGTAGGAGTGGGGGTTTTACTGAAAGCGGAAAACTATAAAATACAAATAACTCGGTAAATAATCATTACACGAAAAATCTGTAAAGAACAATATTTACAGTAAATTTAATTTACAAAAAAAGGGTTTTCATATAATTTTTCGATCTGATGTATAGCATCAGAAATATTTCGAATTTTCGAAATTCCTCCCCTCTAACCCCCCACCCCCCTCGATCCGATATCCGCCGTTACAGAACTTGATTTTTCTTTTTACATAAAACGACTAAATATCGAGTTAGGTAACGATTAAACAATAATTGCTAGAGAGGTAGACACACACACACACACACACATATATACACAGTTTTGAACGGACCTCATATTCGTCAATTCCTAGGTGCGATCTAAGGAGATTGAAGAAAAATTTCGAAAATCCCGTCATGAGTACGACCTCAATAGCTGAATAGATGCTACACACTGAAAGAGCATCCCGCGAATCCATCCTCTAAAGTCATAAATGAATATAATTTCAAATTTGTTTCAGAGTTAACTAGTCCGCCACGGAGGATCTCTGTAAACTATGAGCAGATAACTCACTTGTAATCTCATTTCATCACATATTCTCTATTCGCAGGTTTCCATCGGTCCTTTAGGAGATTTTATATATCTATGTACGTATATATATATATATATATATATATATATATATATATATACACACATATATGTGTGTGTGTGTGGGTGTGTGTGTGTTACCGCTCTAGCGGTCGCAATTATTGTTTAATCGTTACCAAACTCGATATTTAGTCGTTTTATGTAATAAGAAAGATCAAGTTCGTTAAATGCTGAAATCGGAAAAGGAGGGGAGGGGGAGGATTTAGAGGGGGAATTTCGAAAATTCGAAATATCTCTGGTACTAGACTCTGGATCAAATCATTGTTTAAAAAACAATCTTATTTAAAATTAAATTTACTATAAACATTGTTCTTAACAGATTTCCCGTATAATGATTATTTACCGATTTATTTAGATTTTATAGTTTTCCGTTTTCAGTAAACCCCCCACTCCTACCCTGTAATTAAGTGGTTCATGATATAACAGCTTATTATTAATATGACACTATTAATAATAAGCTGTTATATCATGAACCACTTTATTACAAGGTTAAATACCAAATATTGTGTTCAACAATGGTTTGTTATAGGAGATACAAACAAATACGTACCCCACCCCCCTCCTTCTTCGTTTTGGATTACTAAAATCTGAGTGATTGAGATAGAATTTATTCTCATTCATTTCAAATTACTCCACTAGCTATCGCAAATAGTTTTCAATGAAATTAATATTTCGTATTCAGATATATTTCATTAGTTGCTCATCTATCCGGTGTAGAATAATTCTATCTATTTAGACCTGCGAAGTTGGCTGCCCTGTTTGTTTTCAATTCAGGCAACAGATGAGAAGAAAGTTCAAATAACTCGCTTAATACTCGAGTTACGAAAAAATGTATAGTACGATAATTGTAGAGCATCAATAGTTTAACAAGATTGGTTCTTTAATATTTTGCGATACGACTCATAATAATGGAGACATTTTGAATTTTCATAATTCCCACCTATAAATTTCCCCTATTCCATTCCCAATTTCAGTTTAACTAATATGATCTTTAATGTGTAATGATAAAGTTAAATATCGAGCATAATATAGAAGAAATAAACATTTTCAATTCACGTCCGCAAAATCTAAATTGATGGCGTCATCACACAACGTATTTGGATCTCACAGTGGTAGAAGTGGTTCATGATATAACAATTTTTTGATAATATGATGAAAACTAAAAAAATTAAAATCTCCGTTAATATTAAAGATAGTAGTTACATACATTTAACAATATGTATAGTACATTTTATTTGCAATAAGATTGGTTCTATACAATTTTTCGATTTGATGCATAATAACGGAAATATTATAAATTCGTCGGATTTCAGTCATTAACGATCTTGCATTTTACATAAAACATTTTGGTAACGATCAAACAAAAAACAAAGCATACAGCTTTGTACACCCCAATTTAATATATATATATATATATATATATATTTGTCTGTAAACGCTCTAGCGGTCGCAATTTGTATTTGATCGTTACCAAACTCAATATTTAATCGTTTTATGTAAAAAGAAAGATCAAGTTCATTAGTGGCTGAATTCGGAAAAGTGTGTAGAACAAATATTATCTATATATATATAAAATTGTAACCTCTGTCTGTACATTGATTTTTTTCGCGAAATTTCACGATAACTTTTCGTTTCACATGTCATAGACACCATAACTGCATTTTGTTTCTTTCGTGTATGTTTGTTTTTTTGTTTGTTTGTTTGTTTGTTACCTTTTCACGCATAAACGGCTGAACCGAATTTTATGAAACTTGGTATGTATATTACTACTAACCCAACTTAGACTTTAGGCTATATTAATGTCCTCTGAGACGAACAGGAGTGGGGGTTATAAGGGAAGCCTGAAATTAAAAATAGCGATATTTCGATTCCTATTGGTTTTTCGGCAAATATAAACATAACAAAAGTTGTTTATTTTGTTATTTAGAGTAACCTTTGTTATATACACTTTTTTCGTATACTGAATTATAAACGAGATATACGCAAAAACCTATAACGAATGTGAAAAATTTTATTTGAGACGAATGACCCAACCGAAATGAATAAAACTCGGTATGTGTATTAGCACTAACGTTTTCATTATAATAAGCCATACTAACATTTCTAGGGACGGGCAGGAGTGGGGGTTGTAAGGGAGGCCTGAATTTAAAATAGTGGTATTTCGTTTTCTATTCGTTTTTCGGCAAATATGAATCTAACAAAAGTTGTTTATTTTGTTATTTAGAGTAACTTTTGTGATATTCATTTTTGACTTTTAACGAAGTATAAACGAGATATTTACTATAAACTAAAGCGGGAGTCAACTATTTTATTGGGCGCTAACCATTGAACCGAACTTAACAAAACTCGGTATGTCAATTAGCATTAATTCTCCCATGATTATAAGCTATATTAAAATTTTTAGGTTCGAACGGGAGTGGGAGTTATAAGGGAGGCCTGAAGTAAAAATTCACGATATTTCATTTTCTATTTGTTTTTCGGCAAAGGTGCACATAACAAAAGTTGTTTACTTTGTTATTTAGAGCAACTTTTGTTTCATTCACTTATGTCGTAAAATGAAGTAAATACGGGATATAAGCTAAATCTATAGCGGCAGTCTACTATTTTATTAGTACTTATTTAAGTGTTTTTAATATAGGCATATTATGACAAATGATGTTATGTTTTAGCCTTATCTATTTCGATTATTTAGTACTAAGTATGATTCGGATTATTGAGATTATAAATCCCCCTCCCCCTTCGCCTCATTTATTTATTTTCCCTAGAAAATAACTTTGTTATTTATTTCCAATAGAAATTTAAACTATAAGAGCATTTTCATTATTTAATTTGTATAATGTATTATTTAAAAAAAAAAATCGTGCTGAATTTCCTCAAGGAGTGATAGGGGAAGTAGTTGGGAATCAAACTCTTTGATTTTGGTTATATACTATCTTATTTCCGATATCTTCATGTTATTGAAACAATTATGTACTATCATAACAATTAAACGTTAATGTCAGTATGACAAAAGACAAAATGCTCTTAAACTCGATATGATTGTTTAAAGTATTACTTAGGTTGCAGGGACGGCTACGATCTCTTCCCCTCGACAAGCTTTTTGAATATAATTGAAATTATTTTTAGGGTAACACTATTATTTAATTCCATCAGGTAGATAAATTATTACAATAATATTTTGAATTAATAATTTAAGGAGAAGAGTGTTACAGCGAGAGCGGAAATAGTCGGAGGCTAATAGAGTTAATTGAGTTTACTAATTTCCTGTGAAATGCTGGGCATTACGGGAAGGGATTACCACTGAGATCTACTATTATGAATATAACCTTACGTGCTAAACTGTGCTTAAACTATATGTGCAAATATATTATGGTGATATGTTATGACTTACCTCATTTAGAATTTCCATGTTGGATTTTTTAATACGACTAGTCCTCTTGATTCGGTTCCAAATCACATTTAATTTACTTGTAACCTACTATATTCCCTTTAGTGGAGAGTTAAACTTTCGCTCCCTTAAAGTTTACACTCAATTGGTATCCATGATTACATGCTTCTTAGTTAGAAATGTTACTTTTATCCTTTAATATTTCTACCAATAAGAAGAAGTTAAAAGGTTTTTAGGAACAGTCAATTAAAATAAAATATTAACAGATTTCCCTTGAGGGAAATCAGCTATTGAGGTCGTACTCGTGAGGCGATTTTCAAAAAATGTCTTCAAATGTCCATCGATCCTACCCAGGAGATGACGAAAATGAGCTCCGTTCAAAACTGTATATATATATATATATATATATATATATATATATATATATATATATATATATATATATACCAGCTCAGATACCCGGCTTCGCCCGGGAATTCATTTGAGGCTGAATAGTGATGATATTTTTTTGGCAAGGCTTTACTTTGCACAATATTTTGACATTTACCCGTCCCAGTGTTTAGGGTTAATACCCGTCGTTTCTGTGGATTTGTTAATAATAAAATTAATTTTTTATGTAAGACTTCACTGTCCTCCATATTGTCATATTTCCCGTTTCCTGTGCATTAAGTATAGATTTGAATTATTAAGGACAAAATGTTATAATAATATATTATAATTTGAATAATTTTTTCCAGATGAGGTACCTGGTAGTTTATATTAAAAAGAATTGTTGAGCAAATTTCCCTAAATAACAAAATAAACAACTTTTGTTATGTGGATATTTGCCGAAACCCCAATAGGAAACGAAATATCACTATAATTAATTTCAGGCCTCCCTTATAACCCCCACTCCTGCCCGTACCTAGAAAAGTTAGTACCCTATAAGGAAGGCGTTAGTGCTAATACACATACCGAGTGATTTATTTAGTTCGGTTGAGTCTTTTGTGCCCAATAAAATTGTTGACTCCCGCTATAGGTTTTAGTGTATATCTCGTTTAGAATTCAGTATACGAAAAAAGGTTATATAACAAATGTTACTCTAAATAACAAAATAAACAACTTTTGTTATGTACATATTTGCCGAAAAACCAATAGGAAACGAAATATCGCTATTTCGCTAATTTCAGGCTTCCCCTATAACCCCCACTTCTGTACGTCTCAGAGGATATTAATATAGCCTAAAGTCTAAGTTGGGTTAGTAGTAATATACATACCAAGTTTCATAAAATTCGGTTCAGCTGTTTATGCGTGAAAAGGTAACAAACGAACAAACATACACGAAAGAAACAAAATGCAGTTATGGTGTCTATGACATTTGAAACGAAAAGTTATCGTGAAATTGCGCGAATAAAATCAATGTACAGACAGAGGTTGCAATTTAATATATATATATATATATATATATATATATATATATATATATATATATATATATATACTGCTCAAAAATGAATAGGGATATTGGTTATTTTTTCTTATCTTATTAATTTTAATTAAATCGACCTTAATTAAATTCTTTTTTATGGGGGAAAAAGACAATAATTTCTAATAAATATTAATGATATTTATAATTAAAAAAAAAAAAAAACGCTAGACCCCATAAATACCACAAAACAGGCAATAATCCTATTCATTTTTGAGCAGTACGTATATATATAAGTTATATGGTAATAACTGTTAATGTAGTTGTAAGGTGGGAAGCCAGCTCATCTCCTCCCACTCTTTCTTTCCCCACTCTGGGATATTGTATACATAATGGAAATGAGTCTTGCTCCAGGCTCCGTTCCCGCTACATTCTAACTTAGTATAAGTATAGTTGTATTAAAAAGGAAAATAAATCTTTTTAAAAAGCGGAACGTATCCATCATCCACATAATTTATATATATATATATATATATATATATATATATATATATATATTTATTTGCCTGTTAACGCTCTAGCGGGCGAAATGTTTGTTTGATCGTTACCAAACTTGATATTTAATGATTTTATGTAAAAAAAAGATCAAGTTTGTTAATGGTTGAAATCGGACCAGTGGGAGGGGGGGGGTTAGAGGGGAGGATTTACGAAAATTCGAAAATATCTCCGTTATTAAACGTCGGATCAAAAAATTGTATAGAGCAAAACTTATTGCAAATTTTATGTTCTATAAATATTCTTATATACATTTATTCCCTATCTTGAATATTAACCCAGATATTTGTATTTTTCAGTTTTGAGCCTTCAGCATATCCCCACTCCTACTAGTGTCATATTAACAATAAGCTGTTATATCATGAACCACTTCATTAAAGGTTGAATATCAAATATTGTTTTCATTGAACTTTTAGTTTGTGAGATACATGCAAATACATTCTGTTGGACCCCCCCCTCCCTTCTTTTGTTCTTGGATTACTAAAATTTGAGTGATTGAGATAAAACTGATTTTGATTCATTAGAAATTAAAGCACTAGCTTTAGTAAAATATGTTCAATAAAATTAATATGTTATATTCAGATATATTTCATCAATTGTTTGTCTTGCCGGTCTATTCAGCGATACGAGGTTGGCTGGCCTGTTTGTTTACAATTCTTTCGCTTTCCGTTGTAGAGATTATTAACTTGTATTGTAAATAGACTGAAAGATTTCTCATTACCATTTGTATTTATTGATTTAACATTCACGGTTACCTGTATGTATATTTCTCTATTGTAAACCTTCGCGTCGGAAATCTGCTTTTTTACGCAGCCCCTGCGTGACGGACTTTTGTGTATTTTCCATAAATTTCAATATGTGATATATTTGTTGATAGTTTATAGCTGTCTCTGCGATATTGGGAAGAAGAAATTGTCACCCTAAGTTGCGATTTACAATAAAGGAATTTTTAGCATATTTTTCAAAAATTTGATCGGAATACAACTTTATAATATATGGTTGAAATTGTCGTTAAATATCCTATATGATTCATTATAAAACCAATTTTAAAAAGTCCGTCACACTGGGGCTGCGTAAACTAAGCAGATTTCCCTCGTAATGTTTAACAATACAAAAATCTACATACCAGTAACACAATACCACCATGAATATTAAGTGAATAAATACAAACGACAATAACAAACCTACCGACGGAAAGCGTATGAGATGTAAACAAACAGGTCTGCCAACCTCTCACCGGAAAGAAAAACAATTGCTGAAATATATCAGAACATAACATATTCGTTTTATGGTTCGGCTGAAAGGTATAGATAATAAAATTTGCAATAAGATTGGTTCTATACAATTTTTCGATCCGAAGTATAGTAACGGAGATATTTCGAATCTTCGAAATTCCCTCCTCTACCCTCCCCCCTCCCCCTGGTCCGATTTTAGCCGTTAACGAATTTATCTTTCTTTTTACATAAACGATTAAATACCAAGGTTGGTGACGATTAAACAAAAATCGCTAGAGTGTTAACAGACATATATATATATATATATATACACAAATATATATATATATATATATATATATATGTGTGTGTGTGTGTGTGTGTTTATATAGTTTTGAATGGAACTCATTTTCGTCATCTCCTGGGTAGGATCGATGGACATTTGAAGAAATTTGTCGAAAATCACGTTATGAGTCCCTTAAGGGGAAATCTGCTAATAGTTTGGTGTTACTGACGAAATACTCTACTTGCACACAAAGTTTCAAAATTTTCGCGTTTCCCAACCTCCCTCGTCAGTGGAGTATAAGGAAATGGAAAAAATGTTTTGAATATCATTATAATACAAGAAGTTTTATTTATATACCATAACATCATAAATTATGTACAACCAGTGCGCTTTTTAGTTTGGCTTAATAAACAATGTACACTTAAGTTCAGTTTACAAATGTTGAGAATCACTTCATACATGATAAAAAAGTTGGGTTATAAAAAAATAAATTAACTAACTAAAGAGAGAAAGTATCTATAATATTTATTAAAAAAAAATAATTTGTTAACATTACAAAAAAATAAATAACATTCCGTCAAGCTGGGAGGCTGCTTACACTAAGCAGATTTCCCTCGTGAAGTTTACCAATAGATAAATCTACATACTGGTATCACAACACAACCCTCGAGTATTAAGGGAATAAATACCAGCGGTAATAAGAAATCTTTCCCCTCATAACGGGAATCATCTGAAATGTAAACACACAGCTTTGCCAACCTCTCACCGGAAAGAAAAGCAATTACTGAAATATATCAGAACATAACATTAGTTTTATTGAAAACTATTTACTATATCTAGCACTGTAATTTTTATAATGAATCCGAATAATTCCTATCTTAATCAATCAAATTTTAGTAGTCTAAGAACTTAAGACGGGGGGGGGGGAGGGTACCAGAACATGTATGTATGCATGTATGTCGTATAATAAAGGTATTTATGATTTGAATAATGTGGCGTATTACATAACAGAGTACTGTTTAGGTAACACGAGTAGAAGTGGGGGTTGGCTGAAGGCTGAAAAATGCAAATATCTCGATTATTATTGAAGATAGAGAATAAATATATATTACAATATTTATAGTAAATTTAATTTACAATGAGATTGTCTTTATACAATTTTTCGATCCGACGTATAATAACGGAGATATTTCGAATTGTCGAAAATACACTGGTCCTATTTTAGCCATTAACGAACTTGATCTTTCATTTTACAAAAAGTAATTAAATATCAAGTTTGGTAACGATCAAACAAAAATTGCGACCTCTAGAGCGTTAATATATATATATATATATATATATATATATATATATATATATATATATATATATATATATATATAGTTTTGAACGGACCTCATTTTCGTCATCTACTGGGTAGGATCGATGGACACTTGAAGACATTTTTCGAAAATCGCGTCATAAGTAGGACCACAATAGATGATTTCTCTCAAGGGAAATCTGCTAAAAGTGTAATATTTTCATTGTTACAATTAACATAAGGACCATTCAGAATTGTCAGATGCAGTACTGTAGGCAATGTAATACAATTTATTGTTTTACTGATTCCATTATTGAATGAAATGAGACCAGGCGATTTTATACCCTAAAAAAAGCTTTTCGAATTAACAAGATCTCTCCTCTAGCAATGTTAACGATGAATAAAAAAGTCCACCACGCAGGGGCTGCGTTAAATAAGCAGATTTTCCACGTGCGTCACGTATATGCATTTATCTCAGGATGTAATAGTTCAATGAGTAGAATATTTGTTATTTAGGCTTCAAATAAAGTGTTTCATAATACATCATTGTTAATATGGCATTAGTAGGAGTGGGGGTTTTCTGATTCGGGACGAATTTCGACATTTTGAAAAATCTCCGTTATTACACGTCGGGTCGAAAAAGTGTATAGAACCAATGTTATTGCAAATTGAATGTTCTACAAATGTTGCTATGTACGATTTTTCAATATCTTGATTATTAACCGAGATATTTGCATTTTTTAATTTTCCGCCTACAGTACCCCCCCCCCTCCTACTCATGTCATGTTAACAATAAGCTGTTATACTATGAAACACCTTATTTGAAGCCTAAATATCAAATATTGTTCTCATTAAACTTTTAAGCTTTGATATAAATGCAAGTGACGCACGTGGGAAATCTGCTGCCCTGCGTGACGGACTTTCTATCTATCTCGGCCTCACCATTTGTTCGGAGGTAAAATCTTCTTACTCGCTAAAAGCGTAAAAGCATTATCTCCTCTCCTCCCGTGTTCAGTTAATTGAAAAATGATCATTATAATTAATGGAAAACCACTAATAAACGAATACATTAATTAGGATTTATATTTAGGTTACATGTTAAATTCCCCAAATGGAGTTATTTCAACTGATCATAATTGCGGAATAAATAACATACAGGCGTTTTCCGAAACAGATCACAAACTTATTTTTGGCCAACGCTGTTCTAATCTCTGTGCTACCTTCATTGGCCCCTCCCAGCCTAAATTCTCACTAACAACATGTGAGTGGGGGGGCATGGACTGGAGGGCAGATTGAAGTTGTAGTCTGCATACTGATACTGGCTAACCAGCCAGGCTACAGCCTACCGAGGGATGATTTTTTTGCGAATTGAATTTTCTTCATGATGTCTTAATTGCTGGATGGTCTGATGCAGAAGTCATGTCCATGTGAGCATCTTATTCCCTTGTTCGGTCTCGTGAAAATCACCCGTTCGCGAGATCAATTACCATGTGTAGCCGATAAATAGTACATACATACACCACCTTCATCGTGCACATATTTCTGTTTACAAAAAAAAAAAAATATGATGGTTCTGCATTTATGGATACAATTGTATTGGGAAACGCCCAACGAGGATTATAAGAAGTTTAAAACCGCACCAGGAATAATTTTTATTTGAATGTTACAATTAACTGACGCGACTGGCGTGACTGTAGGAGTAGGGGGTGAGTTTGGAGGCGTGTTGAGGGGAGGGTTGCGGAGAGGCAGCTTGCAGATCGGCCGGGGAACTAGCTGGATCATAGCAACCGCCGGGGTAATGGTGCTCCGCTTCATAGAAGGCAACTACCTCGTTGTAGGACTTGGCCTGCTCGTACCTCCCAGCTCCGTAGGCCATGTTGAACAGTGCTTCAGGCTCACAGACGAATTTGTAAACGTAGCGCTCACCTGAAGCAAAAAACAGAAATATCATATCGACACCACCTCACTTCCTTGAAACCTAATTAAATAAAATATACAAATTAAAAGAAAATCTACATCCCTGATTTCCCTTAAGGAAAATATGCTAAAAAGGTACCATTATTATTATTGATGATATGATTCGTTTTTCTATGTTAACAAATTATTTTAGCTGATTTCCATTAAGGGAAATCAGCTATTGAGGTTGTATTCATGACGAGATTGTCAAAAACTTTCTTCAAATGTCCATCGATCCTACCCAGTAGATGACGAAAATGAGGTCCGTTCAAAATGTTATATATATATATATATATATATATATATATATATATATATATATATATATATACTAGCTCAGATACCCGGCTTCCCCCGGGAATTCATTTGAGGCTGAATGGTGAAGGTATTTTATTAGCAAGGCTTTGCACAACATTTTGACATTTATCCGCCCCAGTGTTTAGCGTCTATACCCGTCGTTGCTGTGGATTTGTTAATAATAAAATTCAAGGAAAAGACTTCACTGTCCTCCATATTGTCATATTTCTCGTCTCCTGTGCATTAAGCATAGATTTGAATTATTAAGAACAAAACATTTACATAGATTTGAATTAATTTTTCTGGGTGAGGTACCTGGTAGTTCATATTGGAAAGAATTGTTGAGTATATCAATATTTCTACGCTAATTACTTGCTTCATACATTGTTCCCGAAAAAATGTATAAAACAAAACTTACTCTAAATAACAAAGTAAACCACTTTGGTTATGTGCACGTTTGTCGAAAAACAAATAAACAATGAAATATCGCGAATTTTTATTTCAGGCCTCCCTTATAACCCCCACTCCCGTTCGAACCTAAAAATTTTAATATAGCTTATAGTCATGGAAGAATTAATGCTAATTGACAATCCGAGTTTTGTTAAGTTCGGTTCAATCGTTAATGACCAATAAAATTGTTGGCTCCCGCTAAAGTTTTAGCGTATATCTCGTTTACACTTTGTTATAAGACAAGAGTGAATATCACAAAAGTTACTTCAAATAAAAAAAAAAGTCCGTCACGCAGGGGCTGCGTAAACTCAGCAGATTTCCCACTTGAAGTTTTACAATAGAGAAATCTGCCTAATAATAACAGTAGTAGGAAGGTATCTCTAGACCTATTCACGAGGGACGAATAGTTACCGAAACGGCCGCACGAGCGCTCGGCGGATAGTCCCGAACAGCCGACTCCTGCCGACCACACGTACAATACAAAAGCAAATATCTCGGTTAATATTCAAGATACAGAATAAATGTATAGAACAATATTTATAGTAAATTTAAGTTGCGATAAGATTGATTCTTTACAATTTTTTGATCCGACGCATAATAACGGAGATATTTTGAATTTTCAAAAATCCCCCCTCTAAACACCCCCCCCCTCCCACTGCTCCGATTTCAGCCATTAACGAACTTGATCTTTCTTTTTACATAAAACGCTTAAATATGAAGTTTGGTAACGATCAAACAAAAATTGCGACCGCTAGAGCGTTAACAGACAAATATATATATATATATATATATATATATATATATATATATATATATATATATATATACTTGCTCAGATACCCGGCTTCGCCCGGGAATTCATTTGAGGCTGAATGGTGAAGGTATTTTATTAGCAAGGCTTTACTTTGCACAACATTTTGACATTTATGCGCCCCAGTGTTTAGCGTCTATACCCGTCGTTGCTGTGGATTTTTTAATAATAAAAGTAAAGGAAAAGACTTCACTGTCCTCCATATTATAGTAGTATATATATATATACTAGCTAAGGTACCCGGCGATGCCCGGGAAATCATTGTTGACTGACTAATGATGGTATTCTTATAGTAAGACTTCTATGTGTACAAATACACTTCCCTCCACGACGTAATGTTTTTGCAGAATAGCCAATCCTGAAGGGTAAATTTTGGGTATTAATAGAATAGAAATTTTCGTTATGAAGAATAAATGAAAATGTGTTCTTATTGTATCCCTCTATACTTTTTGACTCACCGTTTTTGAATAATTCAAACCATTATCATGAATAGCGTTTATTACAATTAAATATCATCTATAATGAACACATTTCCTTCTAAAACCCAATCCGAGCACATATAGTTTAAGCGTAGTTTAGCACGTAAGGTTATATTCATAATAGTTGATCTCAGTGGAAATCACTTCCCGTTATGCCAGCATTTGGCAGGAAATAAGTAAACTCAATTAACTTTATTAGCTTCCCGTCTATTTCCGCTCTCGCATTAGAGTTATCAACATTCTTCTCCTTAAATTATTGATTCAAAATATTATTGTAATAATTTATCTACCTGATGGAATTAAATAATAGTGTTACCCTAAAAATAATTTCATTTATATTCAAAAAGCTAGTCGAGGCGAAGAGATCGCAGCCCTCTCTGCAACCTAAGTAATACTTTAAATCACATCGAGTTTAAACGCATGTTGTCTTTTGTCATTATGGCATTACCATTAACGTTTAATTGTTATGATAGTACATATTTGTTTCAATATCATGAAGATATCGGAAATAAGATAATATATTACCAAAATCAAAGAGTTTGATTCCCAACTACTTCTGGTATCACTCCTTGAGGAAATTCAGCATGATTCTGTTTAAATAATACATTATACTAATTAAATAAGGGAAAACCTCTTATAGTTTGAATTTCTATTGGAAATAAATAACAAAGTTATTTTCTAGGGAAAATAAATAAATGAGGGGGGGGGAGGAGATTTATAATTTCAGTAATCCGAATCGAACTAAATAATCGAAATAGATAAGACTAAAACATAATATTATTTGTCATAAAATGCCTATATTAAAAACACTTAAATAAGTACTAATAAAATCGTTGACTCCCGCTATAGATTTAGCGTATATCCCGTATTTATTTCATTATACGACAAAAGTGAAAATAAACAACTTTTGTTATGTGCATATTTGCCGAAAAAGCAATACGAAACGAAATATCGCTATTTTTAATTTCAGGCCTCCCTTATAACCCCCACTCCTGTTTGTCTTAGAGAATATTAATATAGCCTAAAGTCTAAGTTGGGCTAGTAGTAATATACATACCAAGTTTAATAATATTTGGTTAAGCCGTTTATGCGTGAAAAGGTAACAAACACACAAACAAATAAACAAGCAAACAGACACGAAAGAAACAAAATGTAGTTATGGTGTCTATGACATGTGAAACGAAAAGTTATCGTGAAATTTCGCGAAAAAAATCAATGTACATACAGAGGGTCCACTTATACACAATTACCTTACCTTAGTCCACTCACACAATTACCTTACCTTAGTCCACTTATACATAATTATCTTACCGTAGTCCTCTTATACATAATTACCTTACCTCAGTCCACTTACACAATTACCTTACCTTAGTCCACTTGTACACAATTGCCTTACCTCAGTCCACTTGTACACCATTACCTTACCTTAGTCCACTTGTACACAATTGCCTTACCTCAGTCCACATATACATAATTACCTTACCTTTGTCTACTTATACACTATTGCCTTACCTTAGTCCACTTATACACAATTACCGTACCTTAGTTCACTTATACATAATTACCTTACCTTAGTCCACTTATACACAATTACCGTACCTTAGTTCACTTATACATAATGACCCTACCTTAGTCCACTTATACATAATTACCTTACCTCAGTCCTCTTGTACACCATTACCTTGGAACTAAGCAGATTTCCCTCGTGAAGTTTTAGAATAGAGAATTCTACATATTGGTTACACAACCTTATAATGAATCAGAATAATTCTTATGGCAATCAATCAAATTTTAGTAGTCCTAGAACTTCAGACGGGCGGGGGGGGGCACCAGAACATATTTGCATTTATCTCGTGTAATAAAGGTTTCTTGAAAACAATATTTGGTATTCAAGCTTCGAATAATGTTATTTATTGCATAACAGATTATTGTTTATGTGACATGAGTAGAAGTGGGGGTTTGCTGAATGCTGAAAACTGCAAATATCTCAGGTAATATTCTAGATAGGGAATAAATGTATATAACAATATTTATAGTCATTTTAATTTGAAATTATACAATTGCATTGGTTTTATACAATTATACTGGTGTTATACAATTTTTCGATGCTACTTATAGTAACGGAGATATTTCGAATTTCCGATTTCAGCTCTTAATGATCTTGATCTTTTTCATATTCGGCTATTGTCGGCTCTGTTCGTGCGATTCCGCTTTATTTTTTTTTTCTATTCTATTCGTTGTTTCCTATCATTTTTGTATTTCTATTCTATTCGTTGTTTCCTATTATTTTTGTATTTCTATTCTATTAGTTGCTTTCTATTTTTATTTTGTATTTCTATTCGACTAGTTGTGTTCTATTATTTTTGTATTTCTATTCTATTAGTAGCTTTCTATTTTTATTTTGTATTTCTATTAGACTAGTTGTGTTCTATTATTCCGTATTTCTATTCTATTAGTTGTGTTCTATTAATTTTGTATTTCTATTATATAAGTTGCTTTCTATTTTTATTTTGTATTTCTATTCTAGTAGTTGTGTTCTATTAATTTTGTATTTTTATTCTATTAGTAGCTTTCTATTTTTATTTTGTATTTCTATTCTAATAGTTGTGTTCTATTAATTTTGTATTTTTATTCTATTAGTAGCTTTCTATTTTTATTTTGTATTTCTATTCTAATAGTTGTGTTCTATTAATTTTGTATTTCTATTCTATTAGTAGCTTTCTATTTTTATTTTGTATTTCTATTCTAGTAGTTGTGTTCTATTAATTTTGTATTTCTATTGAATTAGTTGCTTTCTATTTATTGAAAATTTTTTTCAAATGTCCATCGATCCTACCCAGTAGATGGCGAAAACGAGGTCCGTTCAAAATTATATATATATATATATATATATATATATATATATATATATATATATATTTGTCTGTTAACGCTCTAGTGGTCGCAATTATTGTTTGATCGTTACGAAACTCGATATTTAACCGTTTTATGTAAAAAAAACAGATCAAGTTCGTTAATGGCTGAAATCGGACAAGAGGGAGGGGGGGGGGAGGGATTTTCGAAAATTCGAAATATCTCCGTTACTATGCATTGGAACAAAAAATTGGTTCTGTTCCTCCGCGCCCCCCCCCCCTCGCCTTCTTTAGTTCTTGGACTACTAAAATTATTAATTAAATTAAAAGTTATTAAAATATAAATTATTCTTACAATTCAAAAGCCGTTTCCGTTGGGAATTTATTAAAATTAACTGAAAGATTTCTCATTACCGTTTGTATTTACTCGTGGTGGTGTTGCGTTACCAGTATGCAGATTTATCTATTGTAAAACTTCAAGTGGGAAATCTGCTTAGTTTACATAGCCCCTGCGTGACGGACTTTTGTATTTCTTTCTATTAGTTGTTTCCTATTATTTTTGTATTTCTATTCTATTAGGTGATTTCTATTTTATTTTTTTTCTTTGCATTCCTATTCCATGTTTTGTTAATATTCGAGTCAGGGAAATATTGTACCAAACAATACTTGTAAAAAATTAAAAGTTCAGCCATAGTCTAATAGATTATTGTTAGTATGGCACGAGAAGAGGTGGAGTTTAAAACTAAAAAAGTGGAGGTGGAAAACTAAAAACGGCAGATATATCAATTAATGCTCAAGACAGAGAAAACATGTATATAACAATATTTATAGGAACTGAGTTTCCAATATGATTGGGTAAAATTTTCGAAATTTCTCTCTCGAGCCGATTTCCCGGTCCGATTACAGTCATTGACGAACTTGGTCGATGGACATTTGGAGACATTTTTGGTAAATCACAGCACGTGAAAAGCCTCAATAGCTGGTTTTCCTTGAGTCCGTTCTGTTGAAACCGCTATAAATGGATGGGAATGAAAGATCGACTGGTCACTGTGTCTCCCGGAGCAACTGAAGTCAGGGCAAGTTGCCGAGGGTTAAAAAGCGGTGATGATTCCAATAATGAAAGTAAAGTGAATGGGGAGGGATGGATGGGGAGGGTGTGGGGAATTGCAGAAATAGAGGAAACCACCCCCTGCAGCCCCCTCCCCCCCACCCTCATTGAGTTAGAGGCTCTTCACCTTCTCTCCTACAACTTCACTGTATTTCTTCTCAGTAAATGGCTCCACAACTCCTTTTTTTTAAAAGAGTAGTCAACAAATGATCTCATTTATCAATTTTAATGTAATGTTTATTTTAATAAATTCTTCTATGAAGACTGAGACTAATACTGACCCTTAAGGGAAATCAGCTATTGAGGTCGTACTCATGACGCGATTTTCAAAAAAGTTCTTCAAATGTCCACGGAGCCATCCAGGAGATGACGAAAATGAGGTCCGTTCAAAATTATATATATATATATATATATATATATATATTTGCCTGTTAATGCTCTAGCGGTCGCAATTTTTGTTTGATCGTTACCAAACTTGATATTTAATCAACAACAAGGAAAACCAGCTATTGAGGCTTTTCTCATGGTGTGATTTACCAAAAATGTCACCAAATGTCCATCGACCAAGTTCGTTAATGATTTTAATCTGAAATTTCGAAAATGTTACCCAATCATATTGGAAATTCAATTTCCTATAAATATTGTTATATACATGTTTTCTTTACCTTGAGCATTAATTGATATATCTGCAGATTTTAGTTTTCCACTTCCACCTTTTAGCAGATTTCCCTTAAGGGAAGTATTGCTTTGTACAATATTTCCTTGACTCGAATATTAACAAAACATAGAATAGGAATGCAAATAAAAAAATAAAAATAGAAAGCAACTAATAGAATAGAAATAAAAAAATAATGGAAAACAACTAATAGAATAGAAATACAAAAATTATAGAAAACAACTAATAGAATAGAAATAGAAAAATAATAGGAAACATCTAATAGAATAGAAATACAAAAAAAACAACTAATAGAATAAAAAAAAACAATAGAAAACCACTAATAGAATAGAAATGCAAAAAAAAAAAATAGAAAACAACTAATAGTACAGAAGTACAAAAATAATAGGAATCCGTTACTATACGTCGGAAAAATTGTATAGAAACAGTCTTATTGCAAATTGAATGATCTATGCATATTGGTCTATGCATATTTTCTGTATGAGGATTATTATCCGAGATATTTGGATTTTATAGCTTTTCGCTTTCAGTAAATCCCCGCTCCTACTCATGTCATATTATTTATAAGCTGTTATATCATGAAGCATTTCATTCCAAGGTTAAATACCAAATATTGTTTTCATTGAACTTTTACTTTGTGAGATATATGCAAATACATTCTGTTGCCCCCCCCTTCTTTTGTTCTTAAATTAATAAAATTTGAGTGATTGAGTTAAAATTATTCCGATTCATTGTAAATTACAGTGCTCACTAGCTAGAGTGAATAGTTTTCTATAAAATTAATATATTATATTCAGATATATTTCAGTAATTCTTTTATTACCGGTCTAGACTATTTCTATCTATCTATTTTAAGCTCTCAGAGGTTGGCTGGCCTCTTTGTTTGCAATTCAGACGCTTCCCGTTGGGAGATTATTAAAATTATCTGATATTCACTTAATATTCACGGTGGTGTGTTTGTTACCAGTATGTAGATTTATCTATCGTGAAACTTCACTTGCGAAATCTGATTAGTTTACGCAGCCCCTGCGTGACGGACTTTTGTTTTTCAATATTTGAATAGTGACTAAACAAATTATGCTTTCTTCAAGGAGAATAATGTCGTCCATCAGAAATAAATATACTCTTAACCCAGAATACCTATTTATCAAAAGTCATTTTCTATGCTCCTTTATAACTTATTCAATAAACTCACAGAAATAAAAATATCTCCAGTTTAGGTATATTATTTATTTAAAGGTCTTATATTTATTAAAAAATCATTGAAATTAATCTGACAATGTTTTTACCTGCAACTTTTTGCATGATTCCTTTTTCGTAGTAATATCGCAATGACCTGCTCAGTTTGTCATAGTTCATAGCTGGTCGATTTTTTTGAATGCCCCATCTTCTGGCGACCTGTAAAAAAAGCCTGTTTCGTAAATAAAGAAATAAATTCGTTCATTCTAACCCTAATATAAGACAATATATGATGTAAACAAACAAAACAAAAATGCGGTATGTGTATGTATGAGTGTGTGTGTGATAAATTGATTTTAATTACTTGAAAATAAAAAAAAACTGAAAAAAGCACATGCACTGAATTAGTCATTTAATTTTAATATTGGCTAATCATAATTCCAGTTGAAAATATATGTTTATATAATATAATACATAATGAAAAAAGTGTATATACTATTATTATATAGGATAAATATGTATATTGCCAGTATTAAAAAATGTACACTAATTATTAATTTTTTTTTTTTTATATTTATTCGTTTATTTGCAACAACATAATTAAATATTACAAGCAAATGATATGTTAGAAAAAAGTGACTAGACTATTGACTTGAGGTGGGAAGTTGTCCATTGACAATACCCACAATGAAGGGAACAATGGGTTGTTTACGGAGTTAAACTGAAACACTACAGGAGAAGATCTCTTGACCACTTACGCTTCAGGCGCCGTCTTGGGTTTTCTGGAATATGAGTAGATGAAAGTGATTCGACTAAAGGATTAGGATGTGCGGGAAGGAGAGAGTGGAGTTTCTGATATCGGGATTTGGCGAGGCTATGGACAAAAGGAATGTTGAGGTCGTTATGGAGAGTTAAATTGGATACGTAAAATGGGGAATCTGTAATTTTGCGGAGTATTCTGGATTGGAGGGTTTGGATTTTGTAGGAATTTGAAGGTTTGGTGGAACCCCAAAGGTCAAGTCCATACGTCCATATTGGTCGGAGTACTGTCGTATAAATCAGTCGTTTGTTGTGTAGTGATAGTTTAGATCTGTTGTCAAGCAGTCTAAGTAGAAGTCTGTACCGTCGACTCACTTCTTGTCTTTTTAATGTGATGTGGGGTTTCCAAGTTAGTCGCTTGTCTAATGTGAGTCCTAGATACCTAATTTGTGATTTTTGAGGAATTAGTGCGTTATTGAATGTAACTGGAGGGCAAATGGAACGTTGGAGGGTAAATATTACATGGCTTGATTTGCTGCTGTTGACCTTGATCCTCCATTGTGTCAGCCAGGATTCTAGCAGAGTTAGGTGTTCTTGTAGAGCTGCGGATGCCATATTTGGGTCTGAGTTGGAATTATTAATTATTGGCCAAATATAAAGGCAGTTAAAAATATTAAGCCAGTAGTAAGAAGTGTAAATAGGTAGAACGTAACTCGGATTACTAGCACACATCTTTAAGGAAATATAAATAAATAAAAATGTATTTATAGATTTAGTTAAGAAATAATTGTATAGAAAATTAGTAAATTTAATACGACAAGAGCGGTATTTACAATATATTAGTTGATATTATTATTATTATAATTATTTAAGACATAGAGCCAAACAGGGACTTGTAAGCAGGGTTATACTACTATAAAGGCCATAATAACCTAGTTGTTGATTGCCCAAATCATATTAATCCTAATCCTGATAAAAAGAAAATATATTATATATCGCTAAGTGCATCGATAACGACATTTATCGAAAACTTACCTCAAATGTCCATCAATCCGACCCAGGAGATGACAAAAATGAGGTTTCTTCAAAAGTATATATATATATATATATATAAAAAATGACTGAACTCCGAGCAGTGCTACTACCAGCTAAGTTAAGCTAATGATGCTATACAATTGTGGTCCTGTACATTATTATTTATTATTTAAGTATTTGTACTTTCTTGTTTTCAGCCTTCAATACTTATTCCCCACAAGAGACAATGGCCCAGAGACCTCCATTAGAAGTTATAAGGAATAATAGAGGTCTTAGAATGGATAAGAAGTTCAAAGAAATGATTATGTACCATATATTCGACATAATCCGTCATTTTACCTTTTAGGAAATTTTAAAAATATTAGTAGATGGAAAACCATCAATTTTATGCCAGATTATTTTTATTTTATTTATTATTTATTTTATTTTACTTCGTATGGGTAAATTAAAAAAAAAAATACTTTGATTACTGTTATGCCTTTGGTCAATAATCGCTTTTAAAGATTTATAATTGTGTAAGCTGCCAATTTGGCAAAAGTGGTCCATTTATATGTGTGTGTAGATATTTTCGACCAGGTTATTATTATTGATGGTGTGGTTGTTTGTTGAGGCTAATAACATATTAAAGCTTTTGTAATATATGATAATAGCTTTAATACAATATGATAACAGTTGTAATATAATATACTATCTGTAATATAATAGGATAATAGTTATTATATTGTTGCGAAAATTAAATACATGAATAATCCTTCAGAGAGAGAGAGTCGCGTATTTGGAAAGTTTGACGACGATCAAAGAAGCCGACAGAAAGTTCTAGCTCCTTATAGACTCGTCCAGCCCAGCGCCGAAGGAACCAGACAATTCCCCTTTGATGTATGCCGACAACCTATATAAGAACGGCCAGCCGCGAGCAGGCAGTTTTATTCTCACCTTTCTTGATGGTGACCATCAGTGCTACAGTGCGACTTAGTGCAGTGCGGTAAAGTGTTTTTATAAGAAGAACAGTGTTGTGCCGTGACTGTAAGTAACAGTTTAGTGGCGTGTTTAAGACAGTGCAGTTCCGCGAAGTAAAGGACAGTGCAGTGCCGTTTCTGTGAATTTCAGTGACCGTGAGTGAATTATTGGACTGTGTAATCTGAAGAACAGTGACGCTAACAGTGTATACTGTGAGTAGTAATTAAGAATAATTACCAAGTTTATTGTGCATTGTGAAATAAATTGTGCAGTGATAGATAGATAGATAGATATTTTTATTGGCTTCTGTTTACAACATGTTGCCAAGAGTCTGGCCAATTAGTGTTAGTATGGTTATTAGTATATTATACTTCTTAAAGTATGTGTACATAAAATAATAATAATTTCTAGAATTACAACTGAACACCATTATGCATTGGCACGTAATACAATATTAATATTAATCTAAATGATTATAATACTGAATTCAATAGGTTATAATTTAATGTAAATGTAAATTAATTCATTCTTTTTTAATGTCTAAATAAAGATCAGTTTTCTAACATATCAGATTAACATGACTATTATCTAAGATAAGTATAACTCTTCTAATAATAAGTATAACTGCATATAATAAATAATTTGCCGATTATTATTGAATAAGCACCCCCATAAAAAATAATACAATTCTTTCTTTTATATTGTTACCTTTCACAAACTTTCAACCACGAGTTTACCCCGCTTATTAACCTTTGTATGGTTAACAGTTCTTGAGCCGTATAGGTTGCTCCCTGTAAATAAATCATCGTCCAAACTATTCAAATCTCCTACGTGCCCATTAAAATCACCACAGAGAATTATATAATGGTTAAGACGGTTTTGATATTGAGTTATCAAATCATAAATTTTATTCAAGATGCTTTCGAAGTCACATTCTGGCGGTAAATATACATTTCCTATTATTATAAATTTGTTGAAAATATTCAATTTAACTATAATCATGTAACGGTCGCACGCTATTATAGTGATATCTCTTGTATCTTTAATTAGGGCTTTATTTATGAACGTTATAATACCTCCACTAGACCTTCCATATAGATTGGTTCTTACAGCATTACTGACAACAGGATGATAGTTAGCCAACCAAAGTGGAGTGTTGAAATTTAAGTTATCTAACCAAGTTTCGACTAGACATATCGCTAAATTATTTGACAAATCGTCTATCTTAACAGTAAAAATATTAGAATAACCATTAATGTTACAGAGTATTAAGTTTGATGTGTGTTTTATAGGCTCTGTAAACTCTAATGTGTTAGTAGTATTAGTTACGAGGTTCTTTGGTGCCTTTCTAGAGTTATTCGATCGATTCTGGGTCATATGAGGCCCATCCGATTTTTGGAGTTGTTTGTGTCAGAGAGTACTTCCAGATGGCGGTCCCTCCTGCGACTTGGATCTTGGCCGGAACTCAAAATGCTTTAATTTCTCTTCGGTTTTCCTTTTTTTCTGCATTTGTTTCAACTTGTCCAAGTCTTCTTCGACATTAGCAGCCGAAACATTCAGCATATTTTCCACTTCTTGTAAACGGTAAAACCTACCTCTGACTTTGAAAAATCCTTTCCTATAGCTAGCGTTTTCATCTATAGCCTTTAATTTATTGATGCAAGAAAATATTTTTTGGCCTTCCTTTCTATCCTCTGGCTACCTATCGTGGCTTAATCTTATATTCTTGCTAGCGAGGGCAATTTTCTTTTTCATTATTGCATGTTTGATGGTGCTATTGTTGAACGATACCAAAATTGGCCTTGGTTCCTGTCCTTTCCCTATTCTAAAACAGTTACTAACTGCATATTCTGGCACATGTACCTCTACTTCCTCACAAAGATTTATAAGTTTTGTAGAAACATCCTCATTTTCTGTAGTAGGTACATTAAAAAATAAAAGGTTGTTTCTTTTCCTCTCTCTTTTCAAATATCTTATTTCACTTTCTAATGTATTTATTCTGATTTCCTGCTGGGAATATTTCACTCTAAGATCGGAGATCTCAACTAATATGCTATCCAAAAAAGACGTAATCTTATTTAATGAGGTTTTTGTGTCTTCATTGTTTTTATTAATTACAGCCAATAAATCTTCGTTGGTGACAGGCATATTTACTGACTATGATTGAGAGGTTCACTCTGCTGATAGGGATTAGTATAGAGGTAGTAGAGAACTGCCCTCGCTCGCTGTCCCGACCGCCTTGAAGCAACTCCCAGGAAAAATAAGGTGGAGGGGAGGATGTAATCCAAGCTAGAGATACCTCGCTTTGCTGTCCCGAGCGACAACCCGTGCTAAAAAGTAGCGTATATATATTACCTCGTATCTCTTCAGGATAAAGCTCTATATTCTCCAAACTCACAGGACCTATCCTTTAATAGCACGTCCTCACTGTCACAAAGTTTCACTGAGTTCAAGTAACTAAAACTTGACTAAATTCAGATAAATCACAGAGGCGATGTTTAACGTGGCGCGGTCTAGGCCAGACTCCTTGTGCAGTGATAAAAACTGTGAAACTTGCGAGTATTTAATTTTGCAATCCAAAAGAACTCTTATTAAAAACGTTTATTACTTGTTTTGGTAATAAAAACGTAACAATATGCTAATAATCATAAAATGATAATAAAACATCGATATACCAATTTAACAGGGAGAAGTACAGGAGAAGGTTACAAAGTTGAATATGAAATTGAAGATTTTAAGGGGGTGGCGCCGGAACTTGGGACACCCTGTATGTATATGTATGTATATATATATATATATATATATATATATATATAATCACGTTACAGGAATCATAGCACAGTGCAGACTTTCTTTGGACAAGATTCTCAAAATTTATTGGAATGGCAGTTCATACAAGCTTAACTGTGAGGAATTATGCAGCATTTGCAATCTGTATGAAGAGGAAACACTCGACCACTTCTTCTTCCGCTGGCCTATGTATAGCCACATCAGAAATGAATTCATCTCCAAACTTATTACCTCCACCGATTCACCAAATACACAGCTCAAGCAACTGTTCACAATAGAAGACAACTCTAAGGCCTTTGATTCCTATAAATTTGTTATTAATGCCCTTAAAGTACGAGCTTTCATAATGCTTGATTGATTTATCACTTCCTACACAAGTTGTAAATATTTCATTTATTATTATTATTATTTATATATTTTATTTATCTATTTATTTTTCATAATTGATATTGTGCCTTCGGAATTGATTGATGATTTAGAAGAATTGTCTCTTTATTTTTTCTATTATTATACATATAATTTTTATTTAATTTACTTATTATTATATTTTTATTTTATTTTATAATTTTTTAAATTTATTTTTTATTATATTTTTTTTCTTCTCCTTAAATTTTTATTTCAATAAATTATCTTTAATATAAGCAGATTAATGAAATTTTATGTTCTTGCTTATTTTTCTTTTATTTTCTTTCTTTCTATTTCTTTATTTTTATTTTTGTTTCTATTAATTTAATATTACTTATTTATCAAATTTGAAGATCAACCAATGTTGAGTAAGCTATTTTAACTATAATGTAATTCATTGTTTATTGATATACTATTTATAGCCAAATTATTTATTTTATTAATCACCAATATTATTTTATTACTTTAGGGAAGTATTGTACCAACCTATGTGTTTTAATTTTTCTTTTTTTTTTTTTAATTTTTTTTTTTGTAAAAATTTGGACCCCCTGTAAAAAGTTTATACTTAAATACAGAATTTGCATCTATCTATCTATCATCTATCTATGAATATATATACATATATATATATATATATATATATATATATATATATATATAATCATAAAGGAAATGATGAAAAACAAGTCAATAAAATGGTGTACCTCTTCTGGTTCTACTAGCTTGAATTCGAGTCCTCGGCCAGTCCATACGATGCAAGAGGAATTGGTAGGGTCATCGAGCAAGGCGACTAGGAACTGCCAAAGCTGGAGGGCACCGCGTCTCGCCGGCACGGGGCTGCTCACTTCTCGTCGCCCTCAAATTTAAAATATACTATCATTATAGCTATATATTTGATGAAAAGAATAATTCATTGCTTTAGGCTAATACATTCTATTGCAAAGAGTTCTTCTAGTAACCCAATGAGAAGTTATTTACGAATATTTGAATGCATGTTAAATTGCAATGGTTGCAATGCACAAATGAAAATAGAATGAAGTAATACAAAAAAATATAAAATAATGAAATAAGTACGATAATTACAAATAAAATTAATAAATGAAAATGATTTCTCTCATGAAGTTTGACAAAAGATAAACCTAAATACTGCTAACACAACACCACCGTGAATATTGAGTGAATAAATACAAACGGTAACAAGAAATCTTTCGCCTCCAGCGCGGGAAGCGTCTGAAATATAAACGAACATGTCTGCCAACCTCTCACCGGAAAGGAAAACAATAACTGAAACATATCAGAACAACATATTAATTTTATTGAAAACTATTTACTATATCTAGTACTGTAAATTATAATGAATCGGAATAATGTTTATCTCAATCAATCAAATTTTAGTACTCCAAGAATTTAAGACGGGAAGGGGGGGGGTCAAAAAACATATTTGAATGTATCTCGCATAATAAAGGTCTCTGGAAAACAATATTTGGTGTTTAAGCTTCAATTAAAATAACAGAGCATTTGCAATAAGATTGACCCTTTACACTTTTTCGATCCGATTTATAGTAACGGAGATATTTCGAATTTTTAAAATTCTCCACCTCTAAATCCTCTTGTCCGATTTCAGCTGTTAACGAACTTGATCTTTCGTTTTACATAAAACGGCTAAATATTGAGTTAGGTAACGATCACACAATAATTGCGACCGATAGAGTGGTAACAGACAAATATAAATATACAATTTTGAACAGACCTCATTTTCGTCAGAGGTAGGATCGATTGACATTTGAAGAAAAAATTTTGCGGTAAATCAGTACGACCTCAATAGCTGATTTCCCTTAGGGGAAATCTGCTAAAAGTGTAAGTAATAAGCAATACATCGTAACAAAAAATTAAATTTTTTTTTACGTCGGGGCTTAAAGTAAGCAGATTTCCCACGTGCTGTTATAACACACATGTGACCTCATCTTACAACATATTCCCTATTTCTATGTAAAACAACCGATGAGCATGAATAACTCGCTTAATACTAGAGTTACGATAACAATGCATACAGCAACAATTGTAGATCATCAGTAGTTTAACGAGATTGATTCCACAACATTTTATGAACGCACTAATAATAACGGAAATATTTTGAGCTTTCGAATTCCACCCCTCTATACCCCACAATTCCATGCCCGATTTCAGACAATGACAAATATGATCTTTAGAGAAATGGTTAAATCTCGAGTATGGTATAGATCAAATAAACACTTTCCAAACAAGAAAAATCTTAGTTTGCTTGTGTCTCGCATAATATATGAAAAATGTAAGTAATATACAATATAACATAAACTAAAATTAAATATACCTATATCTTTCTAAATCTATTATGGAAAATAAAAAGTCCGTCACACAGGGGCTGTGTGCAATGTAAACAAACAGTTCTGCCAACCTCTCACCGGAAAGAAAAACAATTACAGAAAAATATCTGAATATAACATATTAATTTTATTGAAAACTATTTAATATATCTAGTTTAATATTCTATACACTATCATTACTAATGAATCAGAATAATTTTTATCTCAATCAATCAAATTTTAATAATCCATAATTTAAGAGGGTGGGGGGGGGACAATACAACACATTTGCATGTATCTCGTGTAACAAAGGTCTCTTGAAAACAATATTTGGTATTTAAGCGTCAAATAATGTTGTTTACTATATATCTGAGTATTGTTTATGTAACTGAGTACAAGTGGGGGTTTGCTGAATACTGAAAATTGAAAAATGCATATATCTTGGTTAATATTCAAGAAAGAGGATAAATGCATATAACAATATTTATAGCACATTTAATTTACACTAACATTGGATCTATACAATTTCAGCTATTGAGGTCGTACTCATGACGCGAGTTTCGAAAAATTTCTTCAAATATCCATCGATCCTAGCCAGGAGATGACGAAAATGAGGTCCGTTCAAAATTATATATATATATGTATATATATATATATATATGTGTGTGTGTGTGTGTGTGTTTATATATATATATATATATATATATATATATATATATATATATTTGTCTGTTAACGCTCTAGCGGTCGCAATTTTCGTTTGATCGTTACCAAACTCGATATTTAATAGTTTTATGCAAAAATAAAGATCAAGTTCGTTAATGGCTGAAATCGGACTAGTGGGAGGGGGGGATTAGAGGGGAGGATTTTCTAAAATTTGAAGTATTTCCGTTACTATACGTCAGATCGAAAAATTGTATAGAATTAGTCTTATTGCGAATTAAATTTACTATAAATAATGTTATATACATATATTCTCTATCTTCAATAATAACCGAGATATTTGCATTTTTCTGTTTTCAACTTCTGAGATGAGATCGGCTAACTTCGGGTCTAGTCGTGAGTTTCCGTCTAGAGCTAGTTCGGGCCGTTCCCGTAACTGTTTGACTCTCTATTCTGAAATTTCTCTACTGTAAAACTTCATGTGGGAAATCTGCTTAGTTTACGCAGCCCCTGCGTGACGGACGTTTTCGATTCGACGTACGTATAGTAACGGAGATATTTTATTACTACTAATATTGTTATATACAATTTTCAGTTTGCATTCAGCAACCCCCCACATCTACTCGTGTTACATAAACAATATTCTGTTATGTAGTATACCATATTATTGATTGACCGAAATAAAAATTATTCTGATTGATTGAAATAAAAATTATTCTGATTGATTGAAATAAAAATTATTCTGGTTGATTATAAATTACAGTACTAGTTATAGTAAATAGTTTTCAATAAAATTAAAATTTTATATTCTGATATGTTTCAGTTATTGTTTTTCTTTCCGGTAAGAGGTTGGCAGATCTTTTTATTTACATTTCATACGCTTCCCGTCGGGAGGTTTCTTATTATCGTTTGTATTTATTGACTTAATATTCACGTTGCTGCTGTGTTAACAGTATGTAGATTTATCTATTGTTAAACTTCACGAGGGAAATCTGCTTAGTTTAAGATGCCCCTGCTTGACGGACTTTTAATAAGCAAATCAATATGAAGGTATTTAGGATTGATTAAAAGGGAATAGTTACCTTCTTGTTGTTTCTCCTTGCCTGCTGCTGGATAAGGGGCGTAGGGGCAGGTAGCTGAAACAAAGTGCATGCATGATTTAAAAGAGAATCAATGTATAGGGAGGATGATGCTTGAGAAGAGCCAATCCCTCATCAATATTGAACATCAGAATAGGGTTGAGGAGCATTCGGTTCATCCCCCGACCTGTTGCCTCCTGTCACAACCAAACACCGCCTCCTCAACAGCCCCAATACTACCAGCCCAACATAAAAGATTTCCTCTTGTTTAAGTCGTTTATTTTAAAAAGGAAGCCAGTTATTAAAACTTACCCCCTCGGGGCTGTGCTCTACTCAGTCGAAATTATTCAGTTCTTTTATGCTTTCAGCAATTGGGGTCATACTCATGACGCAAATGTTTGAAAAACTTCCCCAAATTTTCATCGAGCCTACCTAGGAGATGACGAAAAATGTCCGTCACACAGGGGCTGCGTAAACTAAGCAGATTTTCCTCGTGAAGTTTTACAAGAAATCTGCATATTGCTAACACTTAACACCACCGTGAGTAAATACAAAAGGTAATGAGAAATCTTTCAGTTAATTTTAATAAGCTCCCAACGGAAACGGCTTCTGAATTGTAAACAAATAGGTCTGCCAACCACTCAGAACTGAACAGATAGATAGACATATTCTTCACCGGAAAGAAAAACAATTACTGATATATATCTGAATATAACAGATTGACTTTATAGTAAACAATTTAGTACTGCAATTAATAATGAATCAGAATAATTTATATTTTAATAACTTAAATTTTTAAGAGTCCAAGACCTAAAGAAGTGATGAACAGAATGTATTTTCATATATATAACAAAGTAAAACCTTACACGACGAGAACGGTTAGAAGAAGCTAACACGACAGCCGAACAGACACGGAAAAGTCAGAAATAATCCGGAAGCTTACGACAATACCCGATCTCATATCGTTCGATATCCGCACACACTTAATAAAATGCAAATATCTCGCTCAATATTCGAGATAAATAAATGTATATAACACTATTTATAGTAAATTTAATTTGCAATAAAATTGGTTCATACAATACATACATTTTCGATCCAACGTATAGTAACGGAGATACGTCGGATTTTCAAAAATCCATCCCGTCAACCCCCCTCCCCTCCCATTTGTCCCATGTCAGCCATTAACGAACTTGATATTTCTTTTTAAATAAAACAAAAATTGCGAACTCTAGAGCGTTAACAGACAAATATATATATATATATATATATATATATATATATATATATATATGATTATATCAATTTGAACGGACTTCATTTTCGCCCTCTCCTCGGTAGGATCGATGATCGCGTCATGAGTACTACCTCAATAGCTGATTTCGCTTAAGGAATATTTGCTAAGAGGTCCAGTAAAAATTATATATACATACATACTCACTCACACACACACACACACACACACACACACACACACACACACACACACACACACACACACACATATATCTATATATATATAAAATTGTAACCTCTGTCTGTACATTGATTTTTTTCGCGAAATTTCACGATAACTTTTCGTTTCACATGTCATAGACACCATAACTGCATTTTGTTTCTTTGGTGTCTGTTTGTTTGTTTGTTTGTTTATTTGTTTGTTTGTTTATTTGTTTGTTTGTTTGTTTGTTACCTTTTCACGCATAAACGGCTGAACCGAATTTTATGAAATTTGGTATGTATATTACTACTAACCCAACTTAGACTTTAGGCTATATTAATATCCTCTGAGACGAACAGGAGTGGGGGTTATAAGGGAAGCCTGAAATTAAAAATAGCAATATTTCGTTTCCCATTGGTTTTTCGGCAATTATGCACATAACAAAAGTTGTTTATTTTGTTATTTAGAGTAACTTTTGTTATATACTTTTTTTTGCATACCGAATTATAAACGAGATATACGCTAAAACCTATAGCGGAAGTGAACAATTTTATTTGGGACAAACGATCCAACCGAATTAAATAAAACTCGGTATGTGCATTAGCACTAACGCTTTCATTATAATAAGCCATACCAACATTTCTAAGGACGGGCAGGAGTGGGGGTTGTAGGGGAGGCCTGAATTTAAAATAGCGGTATTTCATATTCTATTCGTTTTTTGGCAAATATGAACATAACAAAAGTTGGTTATTTTGATATTTAGAGTAAGTTTTGTGATATTCATTTTGTCTTTTAACAATGTATAAACGAAATATACACTATAAACTAAAGCGGGAGCCAACTATTTTATTGGACGCTAACGATTGAACCGAACTTAACAAAACTCGGTATGTCAATTAGCGTTAATTCTTCCATGATTATAAGCTATATTAAAATGTTTAGGTTAGAACGGGAGTGGGGGTTATAAGGGAGGCCTGAAATAAAAATTCGCGATATTTCATTGTCTATTTGTTTTTCGACAAACATGCACACAATAAAAGTTGTTTACTTTGTTAATTAGATTAACTTTTTTTTTTTTTATACATTTCTCCAGGAACGATGTGTGGAGCAAGTAATTTGCGAAGAAATATTGATATGCTCAACAATTCATTCCTATTTGAACTATCAGGTACCTCAGCTGGAAAAATTAATTCAAATCAATGTTAATATTTTGTCCATAATAGCTGAAATCTATGCATAATGCACAGGAGACGGGAAATGTGATAGTTTGAAAGACAGTGAAGACTTACATAAAAAATTAATTTTATTATTAACTAATGCCAACAACGGGTATTAACCCTAAACACTGGGACGGGTAAATGTCAAAATATTGTGCAAATTAAAGCCTTGCCAAAAAAATACCATCACCATTCAGCCTCAAATCAATTCCCGGGCGAAGCCGGGTATCTGAGCTAGTATATATATATATATATATATATATATATATATATATATATATATATATATATATATAAATAGAACGTTTTTTGAGCCAGAATGGCAGAAAATTAAATTTCCATTATATAGTCATTTATTTGATCGTCGACGCGTTTCGAGTGTCACCACTCCTTCTCAAGTGGTTAAGCCCATTTTTGTCCCATCTTCTGGGTAGGATCTTTTTTAAGGAAAGAATATTGTATATTTTTGTTGTTGTGAAAGTGTGTGTGTGAATGGTTGGAAGTGTATATAATTATTTATTTTAACTGAATGCCAATGTATTATATAGTTATAACTTAGAATATTACTCTAAATCAGGGATGAGCAACACGCGGCCACATGCGGCCCTTTGAACATGTCCATGCGGCCCCCTGAACAGGTCCATGCGGCCCTCTGAACAGGTCCATGCGGCCCCCTGAACAGGTCCATGCGGCCCTTTGAACAGGTCCATGCGGCCCCCTGAACAGGTCCATGCGGCCCTTTGAACATGTTTATGCGGCCCTTTGAACATGTTTATGCGGCCCTTTGAACATGTTTATGCGGCCCTTTGAACATGTTTATGCGGCCCTTTGAACATGTCCATGCGGCCCTTTGAACATGTCCATGCGGCCCTTTGAACATGTCCATGCGGCCCTTTGTTCATGTCCATGCGGCCCTTTGAACATGTCCATGCGGCCCTTTGATCATGTCCATGCGGCCCTTTGATCATGTCCATGCGGCCCTTTGATCATGTCCAGGCGGCCCTTTGATCATGTCCATGCGGCCCTTTGATCATGTCCATGCGGCCCTTTGATCATGTCCATGCGGCCCTTTGATCATGTCCATGCGGCCCTTTGATCTTGTCCAGGCGGCCCTTTGATCATGTCCATGCGGCCCTTGATCATGTCCATGCGGCCATTGATCATGTCCATGCGGCCCTTTGAACATGTCCAGGCGGCCCTTTGATCATGTCCATGCGGCCCTTTGATTATGTCCATGCGGCCCTTTGATCATGTCCATGCGGCCATTGATCATGTCCATGCGGCCCTTTGAACATGTCCATGCGGCCCTTTGAACATGTCCATGCGGCCCTTTGATCATGTCCATGCGGCCCTTTGAACATGTCCATGCGGCCCTTTGATCATGTCCATGCGGCCCTTTGATCATGTCCATGCGGCCCTTTGATCATGTCCATGCGGCCCTTTGATCATGTCCATGCGGCCCTTTGAACAGGTCCATGCGGCCCTCTGAACAGGTCCATGCGGCCCTCTGAACAGGTCCATGCGGCCCTCTGAACAGGTCCATGCGGCCCTCTGAACAGGTCCATGCGGCCCTCTGAACAGGTCCATGCGGCCCTCTGAACAGGTCCATGCGGCCCTCTGAACAGGTCCATGCGGCCCTTTGATCATGTCTGCCAAGCATTTCTAAAATTGAATTTATTTCATCGACTTTCTCCTATCAATATATAGTTATAAAATTAATTATAATAAAATGCTAGTACATACTAAACCGATTTTTTTTTGTGGCGAGTTACTCACTTTTCGGCGACTTTTTCAAACATATAATACGAACTCGTCGTGTCTGGGCATGTTTAGCAGATTCCATTGAGGGAAATCAGCTATTGAGGTTGTACTCTTGACGTGATTTTTTAAATTATTCTTCAAATGTCCATCGATCCTACCTAAGAGAAGACGGAAATGAGGTCCGTTCAAAATTGTGTATTTATATTTGTCTGTTACATTTCAGCGGCCGAAATCATAGTTTTATACTTACCAAACTCGATATTTAGCCGTTTTATGTAAAAAAAAAAAAATAAAGTTCGATATATCTCTGTTACTATATGTCGGATTTAAAAAGTGTATAGAATCAATCTTATTGCAAACTAAATGTATTATAAATATTGTTTTATACATTTCTTCTATATCTCGAATTTTAACCGAGATACTTAATTTTTCAGTTCTCAGCCTTCAGCAAACCCCCACTTCTACTCATGTTACATAAACAATACTCTGTTACATAATAAACCACTTTATTCGAAGCTTAAATGCCAAATATTGTTGTCAGAGACCTTTAATATATGAGATAATGCAAATATGTTCTTGTTAACCCACCCCCCGTCTTAAGTTCTTGGAATACTAAAATTTGATTGATTGAGTTAAATTTGTTCTGATTCTATATGAAATAATGTACTAGATATAGTGAATAGTTTTCAGTAAAATTAATATGTTATATTCTGATATATTTCAGTAATTGTTTTTCTTTCCGGTGAGGGGTGAGACTTGATGAGAGTTGCGATATTAGCGATACAGCATAACTGGCTTCATTTTTACGTGGTATTGACACCAAATTTAATATTACCGAAGAATTGTGTTCATTGATTCCAATGCAAGGGACTACAACCGGCAAAAACCTGTAAGATGAACTAAAGTCTGTGTTGGATAATTTTTCAATTTTATTAGAAGAAATTATTGGTATATCGACAGATGGAGCACGAGCAATGTCAACCATAGAGGTAGTTTTATCGGGAAGACTGTTTCAAGACATTAAGAAGGTCACAAGAAGGGAAATATTCGTTAACCACTGCATAATTCATCAGGAACATTTGTGTGCGAAAAGATTGAATTTGTCCAACGTCACAGTACCAATAATTAAACTAATCAATTTTATAAAGTGCCTTTCTTCATTTTGGTAATAAAGAATCTATGTGCGATTTTGGGTATCTTATCGACTCGACTCAACATCTCAATGAATGTGGAACTTCAAGGCAAAGGACAGCTTGTTCACAATTTGTATGATAAAATTCAGGGCTTTGAGCGCAAATGAAAATTGTGGAAACAACGTCTTTTGCAGAATAATATGTCTCACTTTCCACATTTAGAAAAAGAAAACATTACAACTTCTCAAAAATACACACAATATATAGACATTTTAATCAACGAATTTCAATTGCGATTCGAAATGTTCAAAGCTGAGAAGACAGCGGTTTCCATGAAAATATTTTCCTCACCCTTTAACATCGATGTGGATACAGTTTCCGAAGACTTTCAATTGGAAATGATTGACATGGAGATTAATACCGATTTAAAAAATGTATTGTTCTCAGTAAATATCAAAAATTGTTATAAATCATATGTGAACCCTGAGAATTGTCCGCTTTTGACGAAAAATGCAAAACAAATGATGTGTCTATTCGGAAGTACGTACGTTTGCGAACAATTATTTTCAACCATGAAATTAAACAAAATGACCACCGATCAAGACAGTGATGGACGATTAGAAAGCTGCGTACTGTAGCTACCTCATCAATTCCGGCTGATATTGTCAGCTTGTTTCGAAAAAACAGTGCCACATTTCTCATTAAAAATTTCAAGTAAATTTTTCTGTTCTTTTATTATTTGTTTTTATTTTGTATGAAAATTTGTATATGAAATCATTACTTTTTTTAAAATTTTATACTAATGATTATTATAAATAAAGTGTTGTAAATTATAATACGTGTTACTTTTTGTGCGGCCCGCCAAAAAATTTTAAAATTTAGAATGGCCCGTGGACTAAAAAGGTTGCTCACCCCTGTTCTAAATCACTTGTAATTTAGATTTAGACTTAAGAATATAAAATTTGGCTAGTCAACTGCCCTTAATCATTGTCTGGTTGTTTTGCAACCTAGATAGATCTGGTATAGTAATGAAATGTTGAAAGGGATTTTAATTAATGAGGACAAAATTTAAAAAATTGACAATGATGGGGTAGCAATTAGATGGTGGACATAAAAGTGACGTATGAAATATTAATAGGAAATATATGTAAATAGAATTTTTAAAATTTACCAAAAAATAATCTTACCCCTTGATAAGCAGCTAGAGAGCTCGAGATTTAAATAAAACTGATGTTTTATTAGACATGATTTTAGATAAAATAAACTATAGACATACATAATAGATATCCAAAGACATAAGGCTGTGAGCCTGCTGAGTGTAAACAGAGCAAGGAAGGTTCCAACCAGTGTTGCTAATGTAACCACAAGTCCAATGCATAATGTACAATAGTTTGTAAGTATTTCTAGTCTTGGTAAGTAGGAATAACATAAACACCGTCTGTTACACTATAGTTTAATAACAATGTGCAATATATATTAAGTAGTACCTGTATTTTTACAGCCCTGAAGAAGAGAAAATAAATATCCTCGAAATAATGGCATAAACTAAAAATATATTTCACCAACATTGACCAAAACTCCAAAAAACAATATCAATACCATATATAAATACAACCTGGTCGAAAACATACACACAATTATATATAAATATATATATATATATATATTATACGTTTTATATAATTTTAAACAGACCTCATTTTCGTCATCTCCTGGGTAGGATCGATGGACCTTTGTGGAAATTTTTCGAAAATCGTGTCATGAGTAGAACCTCAATAGCTGATTTCCCTTAATGGAAATCTGCTAATAAAAAATGTTCGGAATATTTATGTTTCTGATTGGGGATGAGAAACATATTCATCAATGTTCAAAAATGTCCTCAGTGCACATATAGAATTCAAAAGGTCGTTACAAAAATGAAATTAAAATTGAAGACAATTTAATGCTTTAAATAGAGCTCTCTCTATTCCGGTGTAAGCTGTTTCTCTGGAACTATTGTATTTTTAATTAATCTGGAATATACTCGGCTGTAATCCTAGTAGAAGTGTGTAGCGGAGAGGGGGTTGGGGGCGCGTAAATAATTGAGCCAAAGCTTTTAACTACACTCCCTTTTGTTTGGGGAGGGCTGTCCCTGGGGATCCAGCTAGCTTTAATAACCCTTATACCCTCCTCCGTCCAGGTCGGCCCGGCTTTTATATACCTTTCAGCCCTCCAACATTTTATAGATAGTCGTGCCAATACAAATCAATGCAACCCGCCAAAAAATCACGCAGGGGCTGCGTAAAGCTGATTTCCTGAAGTTTTACAATAGACAAATCTACATACTGGTAACACCACCGTGAATATTAAGTGAATAAAAACAAACAAATGAGAAATGTTTCAGTCAATTTTAATATTTTATTTATTTTATTTTAAGGTTTAATTTCCAACAGAAAGCGTCTGAGCTGTAAACAAACAGGCCTACCAATCTCTCAGACCTGAACAGATAGATAAAAATATTCTTCACAGGGAAGAAAAACAATTGCTGAAATATACATATCTGTATATAACATATTAATTTTATTGAAAACTATTTATTATTTCTAGTACTGTAAATTATAATGAATCAGAATAATGTTTATCTCAATCACTCCGTTTAGCACCCGTTTTAGAAACCTATATGCATGTATCTCGTATAATAAAGGTCTCTTGAAAACAATATTTGGCCTTTAATCTTCGAATAATGTGGTTTATTATATAACAGAGTATTGTTTATGTGGCATGAGTAGGAGTCACTGAAGACCGAACAATGCAGATATCTCGGTTAATAATCAAGATAGAGAATAAATGTATATACCAATTTATATATATATATATATATATATATATATATATATATATATATACATATATAGTACATTTCATTTGCAATTATTCGATCCGACGTATAACAACAGAGATATTTTGAAATTTCTAAATTCTCGCCTCTAATACCTCCCTCCAAGTGTATCGATTTTAGCCATTTACGAACTTAACATTTAGTTTTGTATAAAACGCGTATATATCGACTTTGGCTACTATCAAACAAGAATTGCAACCACTAGAGCAGTAACAGACGAGTATATATATATATATATATATATATATATATATATATATATGTATATATATATATATATATATATATATATATATATAGGGGGCGGAGATTTGCCACGTGAGTTTGTAACTAAATAAATTCCAAGTGGGAATCGAACTTAAGACGCTAGGTTTAGCAAGTCAGGCTTAAGTGTAGCCTCAGCTCCATTACACGGAAGGCCGTCACGCAGGGGCTGCGTTAACTAAGCAGATTTCCCAAGTGCCTCACGTTTTTGCATTTATCTCAAAACGTACTCAAAACATTTGCTGAGTGCTTCATGACATTACAGCTTATTGTAAATATGACATGAGCAGGAATGGGGTTCCTTAAAAAAATAAGTCAAATATCTCGGTTAATAATCAAGATAGTGAAGAAACGTAGACAATAACATTTATAGAACATTACATTTGCAATAAGATTGCTTCTATACACTTTATCGATCCGACTCATAATAACGGAGATAAGAAGAATTTTCTTAATCCTCCCCTCCCACGGGTTTCAGCGATTAACGACCTTGGTCTTTAGTTTTACATAAAACACTCAAATATCGAGTTTGTTGGCGATCAAACAAAAATTCCCAACACTTGAGCCTTAACAGATATATATATATATATATATATATATATATATATATATATATATATATATATACTCAACCGCAAAAAAAAACCGGACACTTCATATTTGTCGTATTAAAAGCTAATTTTCAGCAATGTGTTTCTTTATGTGGGTATTCTAGTTATTACAGAGAATGTAGAGTCTAAGTCCATTGAACTAATCCCTTCAGGATTAGTAAACAATTAGATAAAACTCAGATTAGATTTATTTGTCGTGAAGTTGATCTATTCTAAACTGTAAGTAGTTTTTCACACATTTAAACATCTTTAATTATTAACCAATCATTTTCTTTAATTAATGTTTTATTTTTATTTCGGTCCAGAATAATGGGTCTTCCAAACTTAGATGGAAGGCCGCAGCTTACGTTACATTGCCGAAACGCTTGGGGTAGCCAAGTCTACCATTCACTGTAATAAAAATGAAGAATAATTTTTTTCTTTTTAAATGTGTTAATTTATCTTTTCTTTTTTTATTTTGTAAATAATCAATAAAAATTATTCACTTTTGGCAGATTTTGTTTAAATAACCTATAGATTAACCAATTATTTTAATTAAAAAGATTAATATACATATATATTAAGTATTTAACAAAATTATAAGACTAAATCTAAGTGTCCGGTTTTTTTTTGCGGTTGAGTTTATATATATATATATATATATATATATAAACACACACACACACACACACACATATATATAGTTTTAAATGGTCCTCATTTTCGTCATCTCCCGGGTAGGATCGTTGGACATTGGAGGAAAATGTTTCGAAAATTGCGTCATGAGTACAACCTCATGCTGATATCCCCTAAGGGAAATCTGCTGAAAAGAATCAACAACGTCCATCACGCGGGGGCTGCGTAAACAAAGCAGATTTCCCTCGTGAAATTTAGTAATAGATAAATCTACATACCGGTAACACAACAACACCGTGAATATTAGGTGAATAAGACAGACGGTAATAAAAATTTGTTCCCCTCCCGACGGGAATCGTCTGTAATGTAAACAAACAGGTCTGCCACCCTCAGACCGGAAAGAAATACAATTACTGAAATACATCCAAATATAACTTTATTTTTTTAGAAACTAGTACTGTAATTTATAATGAGTCTGATTAATTGTTATCTCAATCAATCAAATTTTAGTAGTGCAAGGCCTTAAGACGAGGAGGGGGGGTACCAGGACATATCTCGTATAATAAAGGACTCTTGAATACAATATTTGGAATTTAAGCTTGGAATAATGCGGTTAATTATAACGTAACATGGGTAGAAGTGGGGGGTTGCTGAAAGCTGAAAACATAAAAATGCAAATATTCAAGATGGAGAATAAATGTATATAACAATATTTATAGTACATTTAAATTGCAATAAAGGGGCTCAGGTTAGCCGTGTGAGTTAATGCGTTGCCTTTAATCTAACTTGGTAAATTTAGAGTGGCGAGTTCGATTCCCGCCTGGGCAGAGGAATTTATTTAGTGACGGAATTCATTAAATAAAATCCATAGTCCCACCCTGGTTAGAAAAGGGTGGTAACCTGTAGATAACCCGTCCCAATTAGCCTTAGTTGCAAAAAGGTGGACGTTAATAAATAATAAATAAATAATTTGCAATAAGATTGGTTTTATACATTTTTTTTATCCGATGTATAGTAAGGGAGATATTTCGAAAATCCCCCCTCCCTCTAAACTCTCCTCTCACTGCTCCGATTTCAGCCATTAACGAACTTGATATTTCTTTTAACATAATACGATTAAATATCAAATTGCGGCCGCCAGAGTGTTAACAGACAAATATATATATAGATATATATATATATATATATATATATAAACGTTAATATTAAATTTATTATTATTAAATATAATCTATTTACGCTATTTTCTGTATACAATGTAGCTAATATATCCGACGATGCCCGGGAAATCATCAAGCTTCCCTTATAACCCCAATCCCGTTCTAACCTAAATATTTTAATATAGCTTATAATCATGGAAGAATTAATGCTAATTTGCATACCGAGTTGGGTTAAGTTTGGCTGAGTCGTTAGTGCCTAATAAAATAGTGGACTCCCGCTTAAACTCGTTTATACATAGTGCATATTTGCTGAAAAAGCAATAGGAAACGAAATATCGCTATTTTTAACAGGCCTCCCTTATAACCCCCACTCTCATCTCATAGAATTTAATACAGCCTAACCTCTAAGGCTCATAGTAATATATATGTTACAATATTATATATATATATATATATATATATATATATATATATATAAAACTTTGAATGGACTTCATATTCGTCATCTGGGTAGGGTCGATGGGCATTTGAAGACATTTTTCGAAAATCACGTCATGAGTACAACTTCAATATCCGTTTTCCCACAAGGGAAATCTGCTAAAAAGAAACAAAATATGAAAAAAAATCGGTTTCCCTACGGTTCGGCAAAAGATAAGTCGAAATTCATAATGATCATTTATAAAATAATCTATTGATGAAAACTAAGGGCCAGGAGGAGTGATGGTTCTCTCTGGATTATCGGATTAGACCTTTGTTTGCCTTTCATTAAAATGTAATCCGGGGTTAGGATCCCTTAAATATAATATAGCCAATGGATCGTGGCTCTTCATTAATATTAATTACTCTCTAATATAGTGAACATTTTTCAGCTCTTAGATTTAACAAGGCTGCCTTACCAAACTGAATAAATGTAAAACAAGGTTTGGATTTTTAAGAAAATATTTGCTCCAACGAAAACAACTGCTCTTTAGGAATTCTCGGGAGGGGGGGAGATTTCGTCTTTGGCTCAGATAGCTCATAAATTATTCATCCTTTCATTATTATATATTTCTTCTTTTTTTTTTTATTCCTTTTACTCCCATTCAATTTACTTCAACATGAATTTAAGAAAATTAGTTGCTTCTTATTCTTATCATTGAGATATTTATAAATATTCAGCGCATTCCATGTTTGTCTTAGGCTTTGGGTATTTCTCGCTTAAGGAAAATCAGCTATTGAGGTCGAACTCGGGACGCGATTTTCGAAAAACTTCTTGAAATGTCTATCAATCCTACCCAGGAGATGACGAAAATGAGGTCCGTTCAAAACTGTATATATATGTATATATACATATATATAATTATAATGTATATATAATAATAATGTGTGTGTGTGTTATAAGTATATATATGTCTGTACCGCTCTAGCGGTGGCAATTTTGGTTTGATCCTTACCAAACTCGACATTTAATTCATTTATGTAAAAAGAAAGATTATGTTCGTTAAAGGCAGAAATGGGCCAAGTGAGACGGGAGGGGGACTTTGAAATATCTTATTATGAAAATGCTGTATCGAACAATTTTACATGGCCGATATTATTGAAAATGAAATTACCTTAAATAATGTTATTATACATATTTTCTATATCATGAATATTAACCGAGACATTTGCATTTTTTTCGTTTTTGGTCCTGAGTAAACCGACATTCCTACTCATGTCATATTAACAATAAGCTGTTATATCGAGGAGCACATTATTTGAGGCTTAAATACCAAATATTGTTCTCATTGGACTTTCACTATTTGAGATAAATCCTATTGTGACTCACCTGGTTGTCACAATTTTTGTTTGATCGTTTTATGTAAAACTAAAGATCAAGTTCCTAATGGCTGAAATGCGACCAGTGGGAAGGAGGAATTTCGAAAATTCTTAACATCCCCGTTATTATGTTTCGGGTCGAAATATTGTATAGACCCAGTCTTATTGCAAATTTACACGAATGTTTGCAAATGTTGTTTCTTACGTTTTTTGTTATCTTCATTATTAACACAGATATTTGCATTTTTTTTTAGTTTTTAGTCCTCAACAACCCCCACTCCTACTAATGTCTTTTTAATAACAAACTGTTATTTTCTTTAATTATTTCCTTTACATAGTAACCCTAAGGGGAGGGATTTTATTTTTCTGCACATCCCGTGCATATTTGCTTTATTTTTCCTTCAGAACTTTTAACAATTTTCTATATAATAATATATATACATATTAAAAATGTAAATATGATTATGAAAATTACACTAGAAAAAATAAAACAAAAATCATTAACTAGAACAATTCAGGAATACAATTAGATAATCAATAAAAAAATGCATTATTAATATTATATTATATTTTCCTCTCTCAGCTTAAGAATATCATAGGCTATTGCTTTTAATAAATGTAGGTGTTTCAAAAATATCGGGGCAAACTGTTATCTCATGAAGCACTTTATATGAAGGGTAAATACCAAATATTGTTCTTATCGAACTTTAAAGTTTTCAGATATATGCAAGTAAGTGAGGCACGTGGGAAATCTGCCAAGTTAACGCAGACCCTGCGTGACAGGCTTTCATACAATTCGGCTCAGGTGAGACATGTGTCTTAAGGCTGACTTGCTAAACCTAGCGCCTTCCGTTCGATTGCCACTTGCAATTTATTTAGTTACAAACTCATTAAATAAAACTCGAATAAAATCCGTATAAGTTATAATGATAAGCTATAATTTCTTCCAGGGCTCAGGTGAGTTAAAGTATTGGCATTAGTCTCACATGGTAAAATTGGAATGGCGAGTTCGACTCCCGGATTGGCAATATGAATTTATTTAGTGACGGACTCATTAAATAGAAGTCTGTCACGCAGGGGCTGCATAAATTTAGCAGATTTTCCTCCTGAAATTTAACAAAAGATAAATCTACATACTAGTAGCACAATACCGTGAATATTAAGTGAATAAATACAAAGGGTAATAAGAAGTCTTTCAGTAAATTTTAATAATTTCACGACGGGAAGCGTCTGAAATGTAAACAATCAGGTCTGCCAATCTCTCACTGGAAAGAAAAACAATTACTGGAATATATCAAAAGATAACATATTCATCTTATTGAAAACTATTCACTATATCTATTACTGTAATTTATAATGAATCAGAACATATTTTCATGTATCTCGTATAATAAAGGTCTCTTGAAAACAATATCTGGTATTTAAGCTTAAACTAATGTGTTTCATGATATAACAGCTTATTGTTAATATGACATGAATAGAAGTGGGGGTTTGCTGAAGGCTGAAAACCGAAAAATGCAAATATCGGTTAATATTGATGTTGGAGAATAATTGTATATAACAATATATAGAACATTACATTTGCAATAAGTTTGGTTCTATATTAAGGATCTATATGAAGAAGTTTTAGGTTAAATACATCCTGTAGCCTTAAAGAGAAGGGTTCAAACAGTTTTAAGTTAGTCGGAGAACATCCAGTTTTAAAAAAGGGCAAGTACGAAGGAGAGTTGAAAATTAAGATTAATGAGGAGGATGAAGTAAAAAAAAAAAAAAAAGAGGAGGTACGGGAGAAAAATAATGAAACAAGGAAGTGTTAAAATTAAGAAACAGGGAGCAAAGGAACGAACTCGTTTCTTCTTCTGAATCAAAAGGTATTAATACTTGATGAAGTTTGTAATAACAGTGAAAGTGGATGGTACCGGGAAGAAAATTAATCTGTTTACTGTCGGGAAAATAACGATGAAACTAAAATGTCCTTCAGGCAACAACAAGGTAACAAACAGACACCAAAGCCACAAATTGCAGATACTAAGGCATGTGAAACAAAAAAATATAGTGAAATTTCGAGAAAAAAATCAATGTACAGACAGACGTTACAATTTTATATAAATAGATATAGATATATAATTGTATGTTAAGGCCCTAGCGGTCACAATTTTTGTTTGATCGTTACCAAACTCGAAAAATTGTATAGAACCGATCTTATTGTAAATTAAATGTAC
The DNA here is from genome assembly GCA_019009955.1 of Riptortus pedestris. Classification (NCBI taxonomy): domain Eukaryota; kingdom Metazoa; phylum Arthropoda; class Insecta; order Hemiptera; family Alydidae; genus Riptortus; species Riptortus pedestris. Next base: position 137,741,463 of record CM032233.1, on the reverse strand, counting down.
TATAAGTATTATTCAATACATATTTTCCAAATTATGAGTATTAACCGAGATATTTGTATTTAAGCTTTCAGTAAAGCCCCACTCCTATTAGTGTCGTGTTAATAATGAGCTGTTATATCATGAACCACTTCATTACAAGGTTAAATACCAAATATTGTTTTCAACAAACCTTTATATTACGAAATACAAACAAATACGTTCTTTTGACTCCCCCCCCCCCCCGTTCTTTTGTTCTTGGATTACTAAAATTTGACTGATTGAGATAAAAATGATTCTGATTCATTACAAATTACAGCACTAGATTTAGTAAATTGTTTTCAATAAAATTAATATCTTATATTCAGATATATTTCATTAATTGTTTTTCTTTCCGGTCTATTTATCTATTCAGATCTACGAGGTTGGCTGGCCTGTTTGGTTACAATTGAGCCGCTTTCCGTTGTAGAGATTATTAACCTGTAATTTGACTGAAGGATTTCTTTTTACCGTCAGTATTTATTCACACAACATTCCGGTATTGTTTTACCAGTATGTAGATTAATCTATTTTAATCCTTCACGAGGGAAGTCTGCTTAGTTTATGCAGCCCCTGCGTGACGGACTTTGTATGACATTCCTGCTGGTGGGAAATCTGATAAAGATTGGAGCCTCTATCCGAAGGAAGTTTATGGTTCGATTTAAGTGGATGGTTTGTGCTGGCTACTATGAAGGCGGAGTGTTGGCTGGGGTGGGTGGAGAGCAAGTATCGAGGTAACTAGCCCCGGGCCTGTAAACAGATCAACAGGGCGCTGCTTTGTAATTAGCCCAAGTGCTGTTTGCTTCAGCTGTTTGCTCACTTCATTATACCCCAGCCCACCCCCTCCCTTCCGGAGATCTTTTATATTGATATTATAACTCCAATATAGCCCAGCTTTTCTACCTCCTGTCAGCAACTTCAACAGAGTATATCTCCCCTTCGGCACCACGCCACAGATATACCCCCATTTTAATAAAGTTCCCTTGACGTAGATATCTTTTTATTAAAAAATAACTTTAAGAATGTGCCAATTTTATGAACTTTTCATTATGAAGTTCCTTTTTCGTTTTTATTTTATTTTAGTAAATTTCGCTTAAGGGAGGTTCCTATTGAGGTAGTAAACATAACGTGATTTTCGAAAAATGTCTTCCATCGATTCTACCCAGAAGATAACGAAAACGTCCGTCAGGCAGGGGCTGCGTAAACTAAGCAGATTTCCCTCGTGAAGTTTAATAGTAGATAAACCTACATACTGTTAACAGAACACCACCGTGAATATTAAGTAAATAAATACAAACGATAATAAGAAACCTCCCGACGAAAAGCTTCTGAAATGTAAATAAACAGATCTGCCAACGGCTCAGCGGAAGGAAAAACAATAACTGAAACATATCAGAATTTAACTTATTAATTTTATTGAAAACTAGGTACTATATCTAGTACTGCAATTTGTAATGAATCAGAATAATTTATATTTTAGTAGTCGATGATCTAAAGAAGGGTGGGGGAGGCGGATGAACAAAACGTATTTGCATATATCTCACAAAGTAAAAGCTTAAACGACAAGAACGGTTAGAGGAAGATTACACGAGAGCTGAACAGTTACGGAAACGGCCGAACTAATCCGGACACTTATGACAATACCCGACCTCCTCTCGTCCGTTATTCACACACACTTAATAAAAATGCAAATATCTCGGTTAATATATAAATATATAGTATAAATGTATATAACAATATTTATAGCAAATTTAATTTGCAATAAGATGGGTTCTATAAAATTTTTTGATCGGACGTATAGTAAGGGATATATGTATCGAGTTTGGTAACTATCAAAGGAAAGTTGCGTCCGCTAGAGAAGTAACATACAATTATAGATCGATATCTATTTATATAAAATTGTAACGTCTGTCTGTACATTGATTTCATTTTGTTTCATGAATCAGAGTAATTTTTAGCCAAACCAAACAAATTTTAGTAATCCCAGAATTTAAGATAGGGGGGGGGGTCACCAGAATATATTTGGATGTATCTCGTTCAATAAAGGTCTCTTGAAAACAATATTTAGTATTTAAGCTTCGAATAATGTGGTTATATAACGGTATTTAAATAACATGAGCGGAAGTGGGGGCTTACAGAAGGCTGAAAACTGAAAAATACAAATATATCGGTAAATATTCTAAATATAGAATAAATGTATTTAACAATATTTATAGTTCATTTAATTTTCAATAATATTGGTTCTATTCTATTTTTCGATACAACGTATAGTAACAGAGATATGTGGAATTTTCGAAAATCCCCCTCCCTCCCACTCGTCCGATTTCAGCCATTAACGAATTTGATCATTCTTCTGGCAAAAAAACGTTTAAATATCGAGTTTGGTAACGATCAAACAAAAATTTTGTCCGCTAGAGCGGTAACAGACAAATATATATATATATATATATATACAGGGTAGTCCACGGGAAACGGACGGTTTTGAATCGCGCTGCACTTGGCGGCTGGTGGAGGGGGAAAGGCGCCGTCAAGGTCACTCGACTCCCCACCGCCTCCCATTCAGTCACCATTATGCCGCTGTCGACGAAAGATCATCGTGTGTTTGCATACGACACATTTATAAATAGTGGTGAATCAGTAGTTGAAACTTAACGATGTTTCAGGCGTTATTTTCATATCGGACGCCATGGTGAAATACCGAGTAGGAATACCATTCTAAGGTGGGTAAATTCATTTAGATCCAAGGGTTCTGTTATGAAAAGAAAGCCACTTGGCCCTGCTCGGTCGGCACGCACGCCACAAAACGTGGGCAGAGTGAGAGAGGCGATTCTGCCCAGTCCCGGCCGTTCTGCTAGACGTCATGCAACTGAAAATATTCAAGAAAGACTTAAAATGTGTGGTCGTGAAAATGGCCGCCATTTAAGTGATGGTATTTTTAAAAAATAAAGTAAAGTATTTTTTAAAAATGGGTTAAATTCAGCTTTATTTTTGTGTAAATAAAATGTGTCTTCAATACTAACAGAGTAATTACTCTTTTAAAACCGCTCGTTTCCCGTGGACCACCCTATATATATATATATATATATATATATATATATATATATATATATATAGTTTTGAAGGGAACTCAATTTTTCTCTGGAACTCATTTTCGTCATCTACTAGGTAGGATCGATGGACATTTGAAGAAAAATTTCGAAAATTGCTTCATGGGTACAACCTCAATAGCTGATTTCCCTGTCTGCTAAATCGGCTAAAATGATCCGTCCTAACTATTAAGAGCGCGTTCAAAAATCGACATTTCCTCTTTACCCCACATGTTTAATGCACTCAAAAAATCATGAAACACGTGTATGTTTGTTTTCTTTTTGTTTTGCTTAGTGTTCAGCGATAAAATGCCCACCAAAGACGTAGCTATTTTCAATGTCACAATTGCAGATTTGATGTCTGCCATCCTCAAGCACTACTCCTTTTTTTTGACTAATTATAGTTGTATCCACAGCTTCAATTAAATAGATTTTACTTACTAAGCGATCAAAGCAATGCAGAAAAGACTCATAGTTGTCGATGAGTATTCAAAGTGCGTCAAGAGTGTTTGTGCTCGGTTTAAAATAGTATTTTTTCAATCTGAACCATGGAAACAATTTTTTAAAACATTACTTGAGATGCCGATCAAATTTGATATTAATTCCATAGTAATTGAAAAATTATAAAGCCCTGTGAAGTGGGTCAGTGAGCATCTAGATGAAGAACGAGACGGCTTTGCTAATTCTAGAAAGCTGAAAATTAATCCAGTTTTAGTCACCGATCCAATTCTTTATGGTGTGGCCCACACGGTAGAAGACGCACCATCCCAACTACTGTAGTGGAAAGAAGTGTACCAGAAGAGGGAGAGTGAACATCGACCATACTTACTGACTGATGCTAGAAAATTAGAAGAAATAGTCTGTGGCACAGTCACTTTACGAGAAGATAATTGACCAGTTCTGAGAACACGTGTTATGATTGCACGTGTTTAGGCTGGTTCTTGGAGAAGAAATAGACACAGTTTAAATAGACAAATAAATTTTCGAAATGTGAGTTGTAGGTCAGAAATGGAGGATTCTCTTGTTACAAATTGGTGCCTCATCTATCTGAGAGCAATCAAGTTTTATTAAGTGCGTTGTATAAATTGAACTAAATACATTGGTTACATTTTGTTTATTTATCTCAATTATCTACAATGGAAGATGATGCTGTTACACTAACTTCAATCTCAATGGTAGAATTTTTATTGTTGCTGTTAACAATAATCGGAGAGCGTTATCACCCAGGGATTTCCTAAACTGTGTTTACAAAATGAAATTGTTCGTAATATATTTATAAAATCTTGTCTCCTCTTAGAATTATATTATGTTTCACCAAACAATTATTCCTATAAACTTCAAATAGAGCAAGTTACACATTCAGCTGCAACATTTCAGAATACTAATAGCTTCCATAAAAGTTTTTATATTGTGAAGAAAGAGTTCGGAAATAAATATAAACATTTTTTCTACCATTTCTGTTTCTGAAGATGCGGCAAAGGGAACAAAGGAAACCCTTACATGGGAAAGACGTCTGAGAGACACCACGCTTACCAAAACTATACGTGCATTTCCAGTCTATTTCATGTTTGCTTCATTCTGACTTCATGCTTCGCATTATGTGTACGGATCCTGTTAGAAATAAATCTTCAACATCAGTCAGTGTCTCGAGCGGGCAACTTCAGAAAGTTAAATGGTTTTTCCCTTGAAGATTATCAATGCTACAGTACTGTAAAATTTACTTCAGTAGTAAATGATTGGAAGCTAAAAGAGCATTTGGAAGAACTGGCTGCTTCTAAAGTTGTTTCTATGCATGAAAATGTAATTTATTTTGTTTAGAGAAAGTATATATCGTATAGAAATGAGTCTGGAGAAAGCTGCCAAGAAACAGCAAATTCAGACAGGGAGCCTGCAGTGCACAGCTGGAAAAGAGAAGGGTTTGATAGGTCGAGTGCCATAGACTACACTAGCAATGCTCTTCATCATGCATTATAAGAAGGTTATAGTCCTAAACCAGCTCCTGAACCACCTACAATAATGCTTCTTTCTTCAAACAATAGTTTTAGCAGATTTCCCTTGAGGGAAATCAGCTATTGGGTTAGTACTCATGACGCTATTTTCGAAATTTGTCTTCAAATGTCCATCGATCCTACCTAGAAGATGACGAAAATGAGGTCCGTTCAAAACTGTATATACCGACGCGAAACTGTGTTACCGCTCTAGTGGTCACAATTATTGTTTAATCGTTACCAATCTCGATATTTAGTCGTTTTATGTAAAAAGAAAGATCTAGTTTCTTAAAGGCTGAAATCGGACGGGGGGGGGGTTAGAGGGAGGAAGGGGGGAAGGAGTTTCGAAAATTCGAAATATCTCCGTTACTGTACGTCGAATCGAGACATTGTATAGAACCAATCGTATTGCAAATTACATTTACTATAAATATTGTTATATACATTTATTTTCTATCTTGAATATTAACTGAGATATTTGCATTTTTATTACGTGTAACGGACGAGTTATGATCGCTTCTATTCGTTTCCACCAAAAGCAAGTTCGGCCGTTCCCGTAAGTGTTCGGCACTGTTATGAAGAGTTCTCTATTGTATAACTTTACATGGGAAGTCTGCTTAGTTTACGCAGCCCCTGCGTGACGGGCTTTTTTTAAAAGATCACATGTTTGTGAATTATATTCAGTTTATACTGTCCGCCAGAGAATTGCAATATAAAAGTTTTACTGATTAAATTTTAGCAATAAGTGACTAACAATATATATATATATATACTAATACACTTAGTATAAATGAATCAAATTTATATGTCAATAGTTAATGTCGATGAAATGAAGCACAGGGAGGAAAATACTAGCCTCAATAATAATTGTGATTGGGCGTAGGGTGTGGATGAATAAAAGCCCCCCCCCCTCTCCCTACATCCTAATCTCCATTAACGATGAAAAATATGTTTGGGCCCCAGTTTGGGGACAATGAGGTGATTAATGAGGATAGGAGCATCACCTCACGTTTGGTCGAGACCCTAGGCGCCTGCCCTACCACAACAAACACACCTTACAACTAGTCCCCTAACAGAAAACAAGCAATACTTGTTTCATATAACGAAAGTCTGTCACGCAGGGGCTGCGTAAACTCCTGAAGTTTTGCGATAGATAAATCTACATACTAACACTTAACACCACCGTGACTATTAAGTGAATAAATACAAACGGTAATGAGAAATATTTCAGTCAATTTTAATAACCTCTAAATGAAAAGCTCTGAATTGTAAACAATAGATAAAAATATTCTTCGCCGGAAAGAAAAACAGTTACTGAAATATATCTCGATATAACATATTAATTTCATTGAAAACTATTTATTATATCAAGTACTGTAATCTCTAATGAATCAGAATAATTTCTATCTCAATCACTCAAATTTTAGTAGTCCAAGAACTAAAGAAAGGGGGGGGGGTCAACAGAACGTAATTGCATATGTCTCACAATGAAGAAGATTACACCTGTCGCTATACCAATATCACACGAGCTGAACAGTTACGGAAAAGGCTGAACTAACTTCCAGCGGAATCGCGTGAACAGAACCATATATAACAATATTTATAGTACATTTATAATAATTATAAGATTGTTTCTATACAAATTTTCGATCCGACGTATAGTAACAGAGATATTTCCCTCATAAACCCGCCTCCCAATTGTCTGATTTCAGCCATTAACGAACTTATAAGCATAAAACGATTAAATATCGAGTTTGGTAACGATCAAACAAAAGTTGCGACCGCTAGAGCGTTAACAGACCTCATTTTCGTCTTCTCCTGGGCAGGATCGATGGACAGTTGAAGACATTTTTTGAAAATCGCGGCATGAGTACGACCTCAATAGCTGATTTCCCTTAAGGGAAATCTGCTAAAAGGAAAATATAGAGCATGGTATAGATGAAATAAAGTTTTTTGAGGCGACAGTAAAATCATGATTCATGAATTCACACTACTTATTTGCATGTATATCACGTTATAAAGGTCCATAGAATTCAATATTTGGTATTTAATGTTGAAATAAAACTTTTCATGATATATCAGCTTGTTCTTCTTCTCCAAGACTGTTTTCTGCTCGTGCGGCTTCCAGACAGCTCTATGGCTACATTCCTCAGACCATACATCGCCACTGTTGTTCCTGATAGGACTTTAAAGGACATTACATTTGCAACAAGGCGAGTCTGGCTAGAGCCAGTGTAGTACTAAGATCGGCTCTGTATTTAAAGTTAATTCAAAGTGGCACAACAAGTCCTAGAGAGCTGTTTTTTTGCATGATATTACCAACTGTACTAGTGATTCGCTGACGTAAATTTGAAGTTATTTTGCCTGCTAGAACTATTTAAAGGAATGAGAGAAGAATAGAGTGAGCTGTATGCGAGGCATAGCTATGAAGTCTACACGATTCAGCCAGGGCATCCCCTCCCTACTCCACTATTCTCGCTAATCGCCGGCGAGTTGTTTATCCTCTCTAATCACTGTCTTTTCATTGAGCGCGATTAGATAATTACATATAAATCTAGGTTTATAATTACTGGGACTTAATTATTTATTTTGTATTTCCACTGCATTTGAAACGCTATACTCAATAATCAAAGTTAGAACAATGCCCGTTTCAAATGAACTGTTACTTGAGGCAATTAATAAGAATTATGAAGAGACTAAAAGCCCATTAGGTAAAATTACTACATTACTTGATTCTATTCTTGGTGAAGTCAATAATATGAAAAAAAAGTACGTTCAATAAAATGAAAAAATAAAGAACCTGGAGCAGGAAATAAAGCTGCTAAAGTGGGAGAAGAAGAAAAATTTTTTTTTTATCATTAAGATACCCAAAACTGAGGGGTAGGTAGTGGTAAAGAAGGTTGCCGAGGCATGCCAGGAAGTGGGGGTTTCCTTGCCCGATTACGCTATCAACAGAATGGAAAAAGGACCAGAGCCTAGACTCATATTAATTAGTATCTTTAAATAATCGGAAATTTAAAGAAGACATCATGAAAAAGAAGGATATGTTCCTTACACATAATCTCCGTATCAGTCATGACAGGAATCCGGACAGAGGAAGGTAGAAGGATATATGCCTGCATTAACAATTTGAGGGCAGTTGAAAAGAACACTACATTATGGATGAGGATTCTTCAAGTTGAGAGGAAGTCATCTTCTACTGGACGAAGCAGAAAGAATCGTAACTAGCATAGTGCTCGATTCCAAGGGAGAGGAGCAGCAAGCAGTCAAGAGGAACAAGGCCGAAGAGAAGCTGAAACAATTCCAGTTCCGCCCCAGAACGAAATTCGAAAAATGTCGGATTATAAAATGTTATAAAGTCAATCATATTAAACTATTGACGCTCAATAACGTTTCTTGTATTTATTTTTTGTTTACTCAAGTACTGAGCGAATTATTCGTACTTTCTTGTTTTCAGCCCTCTGTAACCCCCCCCCCCCCCATTTATTTCTCGTTTTTTCCATAGAAATAGAGAAAATGCGGTGAGATGAGATGACGTATGTTATACCAGCACGTGGAAAATCTGCTTAGTTAACGCAGTCCCTGGTGCCGGACGTTTTACTACCATTTGGTTTTTATTATTTACTTACTTCTGATACTAAATAAATAAAACAAAAATTAAACTGTAATTTAACAATTTTGTTCTGTGCAATTTGCCAATTCATAGCTGATAAGACTTGGATTTTTTTTTAAAAAGTGCTGAAAGAATATTCAAATTATTATAAATAGCCATTTATTATAGTGAGCTTATCTCTCACTCTTCTCCTGGGCCAAATTGAACGAGAGGCCGAAGGGAATGTTTCAGGTGGCGGCTGGCGGTATGAATGCATAACGAAGGGCTCAGGAGGTAAACCAATAAAAAAGTACCTGAGCAAGTGATCAGTAGATTCCCTATTGAAAATTAAGAAAATATTTGTAAAGAAGTGGAGAAGGGGCCCGGGGCGGAGATGAGCCGATCAAGTATGTAGCCCACGTTCCCGAGGCTCCAATACCCCCAATTATCTGCCGTCGCCGGGAGCTGTAAGCAAATCCGCAATCCACCTTTAGCCCTCCCGCCCCCTTTGCTCCCTTCAACCTCCCTCACTCCCTGCCACGCTCTCTCCGTCCATCCCTCACTCCCTGCCACGCTCTCTCCCTCCATCCCTCACTCCCTGCCACGCTCTCTCCCTCCATCCCTCACTCCCTGCCACGCTCTCTCCCTCCATCCCTCACACCCTGCCACTCTCTCTCCCTCCATCCCTCACTCCCTGCCACGCTCTCTCCCTCCATCCCTCACTCCCTGCCACGCTCTCTCCCTCCATCCCTCACTCCCTGCCACGCTCTCTCCCTCCATCCCTCACTCCCTGCCACGCTCTCTCCCTCCATCCCTCACACCCTGCCACGCTCTCTCCCTCCATCCCTCACTCCCTGCCACGCTCTCTCCCTCCATCCCTCACTCCCTGCCACGCTCTCTCCCTCCACCCCTCACTCCCTGCCACGCTCTCTCCCTCCATACCTCACTCCCTGCCACGCTCTCTCCCTCCATCCCTCACTCCCTGCCACGCTCTCTCCCTCCATCCCTCACTCCCTGCCACTCTCTCTCCCTCCATCCCTCACTCCCTGCCACGCTCTCTCCCTCCATCCCTCACTCCCTGCCACGCTCTCTCCCTCCATCCCTCACTCCCTGCCACGCTCTCTCCCTCCATCCCTCACTCCCTGCCACGCTCTCTCCCTCCATCCCTCACTCCCTGCCACGCTCTCTCCCTCCTCCCTCACCCCCTGCCACGCTCTCTCCCTCCATCCCTCACACCCTGCCACTCTCTCTCCCTCCATCCCTCACTCCTGCCACTCTCCCTCCATCACTCCCTGCCACCCTCTCTCCCTCCATCCCTCACTCCCTTTCTCGCTCCCTACCTCACTCCCTGCCACGCTCTCTCCCTCCCCTCCCCTGCCACGCTCTCTCCCTCCATATCTCACTCCCTGCCACGCTCTCTCCGTCCATCCCTCACACCCTGCAGCCCACTCTCCCTCCCTACCTCATTCCCTGCCACGCTCTCTGCCGCCATCCCGCACACCCTGCGACGCGCTCTCCCCACCCCTCACACCCTGCCACGCTCTCTCCCTCCATCCCTCACTCCCTGCCACGCTCTCTCCCTCCATCCCTCACTCCCTGCCACGCTCTCTCCCTCCATCCCTCACTCCCTGCCACGCTCTCTCCCTCCATCCCTCACACCCTGCCACGCTCTCTCCCTCCATCCCTCACTCCCTGCCACGCTCTCTCCCTCCATCCCTCACTCCCTGCCACGCTCTCTCCCTCCATCCCTCACTCCCTGCCACGCTCTCTCCCTCACACCCTGCCACGCTCTCTCACTCCCTGCCACGCTCTCTCCCTCACACCCTGCCACGCTGACTCCCTCCATCCCTCACTCCCTGCAACACACTCTGCCTCGACCCCTCACTCCCTGCCACGCTCTCTCCCTCCATCCCTCACTCCCTGCCACGCTCTCTCCCTCCATCCCTCACTCCCTGCCACGCTCTCTCCCTCCATCCCTCACTCCCTGCCACGCTCTCTCCCTCCATCCCTCACTCCCTGCCACTCTCTCTCCCTCCATCCCTCACTCCCTGCCACGCTCTCTCCCTCCATCCCTCACTCCCTGCCACGCTCTCTCCCTCCATCCCTCACTCCCTGCCACGCTCTCTCCCTCCATCCCTCACTCCCTGCCACGCTCTCTCCCTCCATCCCTCACTCCCTGCCACGCTCTCTCCCTCCATCCCTCACTCCCTGCCACGCTCTCTCCCTCCATACCTCACTCCCTGCCACGCTCTCTCCCTCCATCCCTCACTCCCTGCCACGCTCTCTCCCTCACTCCCTCACTCCCTGCCACGCTGTCTCCCTCCATCCCTCACTCCCTGCCACGCTCTCTCCCTCCATCCCTCACTCCCTGCCACGCTCTCTCCCTCCATCCCTCACTCCCTGCCACGCTCTCTCCCTCCATCCCTCACTCCCTGCCTCACTTCCTTGTAATCTTCTTATTTACTTAAAGTGCCATAATTCCATTCATTTAGAATAACTTAAAAACCTACTTCTTGTATACAATAAGGAATACATGCATATGTATATACATTTATTTATAATAATATAATAAAAATATAAATACATATATACATTTATTTCGATTGTCATATATTTTAAAAATAGTTGAATGTTTATAATATACATTTAAATAGTGCATATGAAATATTTTGACTTACTTTCGAATGCTGTGCCATTCTCTGGGGGTTCTTTCTTCACAGCAACATTCGAATACGAAATCCCACTTAACCTAATTGAAAAGAAAACATTGTTAATAGATAAAATTAGATTGTGAGCAATAAATAGAATAAGCCCATGACGCGACGGCTGTGTAAACTATGCACAATTCCCAAGTACTTTCATAACACCCTAGTGGTCTCTTCAGGTTATATTCATCATCTCCAGATAAAAACCCCATGCGTTTAGGGGTTCACTGAAGTCTTTTCGCGCTAGGTCTGCGTAAACTAAGCAGATTTCCCATGTGCTGGTATAACACTTGTGATCCCATATCACCACGAATTCTTTATTTATATGTATGAAACCGATGAGTAAACGGAGAGGGGAGGGGGTTACTATAGGCAAAAAACTATGAATAATTCCAAAAATCAAAAGTTTAACAAGATTGGTTCTATAACATTTTATGATCCAACTCATAATAAAGAAGATATTTTTAATTTTCTAATCCCTACCCTTCTAAGTCCCCACCATTCCAGGTCCGATTTCATCCAATAACAAATATGATCTTTAGTGTTGACTGAAACGGCTAAATATCGAGTATGGTGTAGATCAAATAAACATTTTCGAGTAAAGAACGAAAAATCTTAATTGCTCACGTCTCGCATGACGTATTTGTGCATGTGTCTCATACATTCAATGAAAACCTTATTACCAGATTTCCCTTAAGGGACATCAGCTATTGAGGTTGTCCTCATGGCACGATTTTCGAAAAATTTCTGTTAACACTCTAGTGGTCACAATTTGTATTTAATCGTGACCAAACTCTGTATTTAATCGTTTTATGTAAAAAGATAGATAAATTTCGTTAATGGCGAAAAGTGGGAGGGGGTTTAGAGAGAGGGAATTTCGAAAATTCGTAATATCTCCGTTACTATTCGTCGGAGGGAAAACTTGTATAAAACCAATCATATTGCAAATTAAATTTACTATAAATATTGTTGTAATGATGTTATACGTACGTCTATAACAACATTTATAGAACATTACATTTGCAATAAGATTGATTCCATACAGTTTTTCGATCCGACTCATAATGGAGATATTTTGAATTTGCCAAACTACCCTCCTCTAACCCTCACCCCCTTCCACTAGTCCAAATTTACCCTTAAACGAACTTGAATTTCATTTTTACATAAAACGTTTAAATATCGAGTTTGGTAACGATGCGAGAAAAATAGCAAATCCAAGAGCGTTAACAGACAAATATATGTACAGGGTGTCCCTTGCCACCACCTCCCCACTTAAAACGTCCGTCACGGGGGCTGCGTAAACTAAGCAGATTTCCCTTGTGAAGATTAATGATAGAAAAACCTACATACTCGTAACACAACACCACCGTGAATATTAAGTGAATAAATACAAACAGTAATAAGAAATCTTTCCCCTTCCGTCGGGAAGCTTGTCAAATATAAACAAAAAGGTCTGCCCACGGCTCAGTGGAAAGATAAACAATAACTGAAAAATATAAAAAAATAACAGATTCATTTGATTGAAAACTCTGTATTCTACCTAGCACTGTAATTTATAATGAATCCGAATAATATAATAATCACAATCATTCAAATTTTAGTAGTCCAAGAATTTAATACGGGGGAGGGGCGAGTCACAAGAAGATATTTGCATCTATCTCGTATAATAAAGGATAACAATATTTGGTATTTAAGCTTCCAATATTGTGGTTTATTATTTAACAGAGTATTGTTTATGTAACACGAGTAGAAGTGAGGGTTTACTAAGGTCTGAAAACTGAAAAATGCAAATATTTCGGTTAATATTCAAGATAGAATATATATAAAACAATATTTTATTTAATTTGCAATAAGATTCATTTTTATACATCTTTTCGATTCGACTATATGAACAGAGATATTTCGAATTTTCAAAATTCTCCCCCTCTAAACCCCACCCCCTGCCCCTGGTCCGATTTCAGCAGTTAACGAAATAGGACTTTCTTTCTACATAAAACGACTAAATATCGACTTTGGTAACGATAAAAAAAAAATTGCGACCGCTAGGGCAACAGACAAATACATATGTGTGTGTGTATATATATATATATATATATATATATATATATATATATATATATATATATATATATATATATATATATATATATATATATATATATATACAGTGTTGAAGGGACCAGTTTCTGATATTTATAGTAGAGGAGGATCATTTGTGATTTACCAATAACCTCAACTTGAATTGTTACCGGAGCTTATGGAATATTTCGCCAAGCTGAACACGTAGCAGTGGTGAACTGGGAAACATACAAGTTAGTTAATGTAATCAGGGCTGATTGGTCTCGGTTTCCGACATATTAGCAGATTTCCCATAAGGGTGTTTCCCTTGATCAGCTATTGATGTCGTACTCATGACCAAGATTTTAGACATTTTTCTTTAAATGCTCATCGATCCTAGGAGATGACGAAAATGAGGTTCTTTCAAAACTATATATATATATATATATATATATATATATATATATATATATATATATATATATATATATATCTGTTACCGCTCTAGGGGTCCGAATTATTGTTTAATCATTACTAAACTCGATGTTCAGTCGTTTTACGTAAAAAGAAAGATCAAATTCGTTAATGGCTGTAATCGGGCTAGGGGGAGGGGGGGCTTTAGAGGGGTAGGAATTTCGAAACTTCAAAATATCTCCGTTACTATACGTTGGATCGAAAAATTGTATATAACAAATCTAATTGCAAATTAAATTTAATATAAATATTGTCATATACATTTATTGTCTAAGTTGAATATGAACCGAGATATTGCCATTTTACAGTTTTCAGCCTTCAGTAAATTCCCACTTCAACTCAAGTTACATAACAGAGTATTGTTATATAATATACCACATTATTCGAAGCTTAAATATCAAATATGATTTTCAAGAACCTTTATTATACGAGATACATGCAAATATGTTCTGGTGCCCTCCCTCTCCTCCTCTTAAGTTCTTGGCCTACTAAAATTTGATTAATTGGAACAACAATTATACTGATTCATTATACATTACAGCACTAAATATAGTAAATAGTTATCAATAAAATTAATATGTTATATTCTGATATGATTCATTAATTGTTATTCTTTCAGGTGAGATTGGCAGACCTGTTTGTTTACATTTCAGACGCTTCCCGTCTGGAGTTTGTTAAAATTGACTACACTCGCGTGCTTTGACTTATATTTCTTGTGAGTTGTTCTTAATTTCTACATCAGAAGTTTAAGTCTTTAATGAGCCAAAACTGGTTCAAGTTCTTCTAAGAATTCTTCACCTACCTCCATCTTGCCAGCGAATAGCATTGTGTTACCAATATGTAGATTTACAGTTCGTCATTGGCTAAAATCGGACTAGTGGGAGGGGGTGTTTAGTGGGGGGGGATGTTGAAAATTTGAATTATCTCCGTTACTATACATCGGAACGAAAAATTGTATAAAACCAATCATATTGAAAATTAAACGATCTATAAATATTGTATTGCATATTTTCTGTATCATGAATATTAACCGAGATATTTGGATTTTATGGAGTTCCTCTTTCAGTAAACTCCCACTCCCACTCATGTTATATTAATAATAAGCTGTTATATTATGAACCACTTCATTACAAGGTTAAATAAGGAATATTGTTTTCATTGAACTTTTAATTTGTGAGATATATGCAAATACGTTCTGCTGACCCCCCCCCCCCCTTCTTTTGTTCTTGGATTACTAAAATGTAAGTAATTCACATTAAAATTATTCTGATTCATTACAAATTACAGCATTAGTTATAGTTTTCCATAAAATTAATGTGTTATATTCAGATATATTTTATTAATGATATTTTTTCCGGTCTAGAATTCAGGTTGGCTGGCCTGTTTGCTTACAATTCAGACGCTTTCCGTTGTAGAGTTATTTACTTCTAACTGAAAGATTTCTCATTACCGTTTGTATATATTCAATTAATATTTGCGGTGGTGTTACCAGTATGTATGTATATTTACCTATTGCAAACCTTCACGTGGGAAATCTGCTAAGTTTACGCAGCCCTTTGCGATACGGACTTTTTTTTTTTGTATTTAAGTTTAGAATAATGGAATATTGAGAGGAAGCTGAAGAGCTCGCAGTGGCGAACTGACTAAGTTAGTTAATGTATTCAGCGCTGATTGGTCTGGGTTTAAGTTACGGTTAACCATTGCTCATATTTAATTATTGAAACCCCAGTTAACTAGGGATTAGGCGGGGGGAGGGGGCTTAGCTCCCCCAGTAATTGGCGCTTCTTTTCCCCCTCCACTCTTAAAGCCCATTTTAAAAAACGAATATTTAATATTAATTCACCGTTCTCCAACAAGCCTATCCCCTTTCCACGGCCAGCTCTTGTTTACAGCAACCAGTTTTCTCAGAACTTTTAGGTAGGTACTACAATTTCTTATTCTTTATGTCGTCTGTGAAATAATAAAAATGACATTATATATTAACATTTTCCCTCGTAGGATCTAAAAATGTTTTATAAAGAGTCATATTCTTAAAGTAATATCGATTCTTGTCAAAATATTTTTTAGAAAATTTCACTCAAGGTAAATCAGCTATTGAGCTCGCTCTCATGTTGTAATTTTAGAAATATTTTCTCAAATTTCCATTGAACCTACCCAGGAGATGGCGAGGTCCATTCAAACTTTATATATATATTTATATTTGTCTGTTAACGATCTAGCTGTCGCAATTTGTGTTTGATCGTTTCCAAACTTTATATTTAATCGTTTTATGTAAAAAGAAAGATCAAGATCGTTAATGGCAGAAATCAGGTACGAAAATCAAATCGAAAAATAGTACAGAACCAATCTTATTGTAAATTATATTAAAAAAAAAAAAAAAAGTATTTCAAACGAAATTCTTGAAACGAAAAGTATTCTGGAATGAATCCAAAAATAAATACTTCAAAATACATGAACAACAACAACAAAATAACTTTAGAATTTATTTATTTTAAACTAATTACGTAGCCATACATTTTCCCACTCACATAGTTTCATGTAAAAA